>CM024688.1:30829137-31429137 GCA_014182735.1 Corymbia maculata | reverse complement strand
AGGAAACTTACTTGGATCAATTCCTTCGTAGGCTCGAGCTCAAGATAAATTCTCAACAAAAAATATACAAAGAATGCTTGGAAAAAGGGACAGCCCTTCTTCGAGAACATATGTGGTATGGTCGCTTGCAAACTGCTTCTCAAAGAATTGTTATGCATTGGCATTTGTAAAGACCCACATTTTGTTGCTAATGCAAATTGCCATAATGTACTTTGCGTGTTTCACCAAATTATATTTCGGGGTTGGAATGACTTGCTCGTGTAAATACAACTCTCATTGTTGTCGCGACCGTTTTTTTTTTTTTTTAGAAGGTTTGTTTAGGGAACCTTTGATTAAGTTTAGAGGTATTGTTAACTTTGGACCAACAACCTTTTATTAACTCGGACTCTCCCAAGCCCATATCCCATGCGACATTAGGTATTCAAAATTTTAATTAGTTTAACACATGCAAATTCAAAAAAAGGAGTCGCCACTAACCTTTGTAGGGTCAGCTAGAAACCTAGTAAGATATATGAGAATATCTTACTATTTGTGCAATTAGAGATTCTAAATTCGGGGACTTGATTACGTTAATCATACAACTAACGCTCTTTCAATACCTAACTCAATTGTGTATTAATTAAGGCCAAGACAACCTATTCAAGAAATTTAAGGCTTATCCTAACTATTCTAATGCAAGACGATAACATCCAGAATATTTAAGTGCGCAATTAATTATCATCACAAAATAAATAAAGAGAGAGCATCCTAATATTGTCCCTAAAAAGAAAATTATAATGTAAAAAAAAAAAAAAAACCCTATTGTAGAGCCCTAAGGGCTTGTCCAATTTTATGTTTTTTCTTTTTTAAGGGTTTTCTACATTTTTGCAATTTTTTTCTGAATTTTTGTGAAATTTTTTTATTTTTTTATATTTTTTATTTTTTATTTAAAAAAAAAAAAGAGTTTTCAAGATTTTTGATATTTTAAGGCTTTTCTGAAAATATTTTTGAAATTATTAATAATTTTGGAATTTCCTAAATTTTCTAATTTTTGTGGAATTTAGGAATATTTCGGATTTTTTTGTATTTTCAAAATTTTTTAACATTTTCATGATTTTTCTGAAGTTAAAAAATTTTATTAATTTTTAAGGACGTTTTCGAATTTTTAAATATTTTTAATGTTTTTTTGTATTTTTTTAATTTTTGAATTTTTTTGGATTTTTTTATTTTAAAAAATTAATAATTCGGACCGGGTCAAGAAATCCGGCCCTACTAAACCGACTCGGACCCTATCGGTCCAAGTTGGGCTATCGACCGGGCCGGCCTAAAGGCTCACACGAATTTTTCATCAAAAATGGCCCACAAAGAATTTACAACAGCCCATTAAAGATTATGGCCCGCTCCCTTTTCTATTCTTTTTAGCCCAGCCACTTTCATCCCACACCAAAAATCAGCCAAACTCTTAGCCTAGGCCCACTCGAAGCCCAGCCCCTATTTTAATTTTCGGCCTCTTTTGTTTTTCTTCTTTTTATTCTTTTTATTTTTTCTTTCCCGGTCCTCTTCCTGTCGCCGGTCATCTTCAACCTCCCGGCGCACGCTTGCTGCAACTCCGCCAGCCGCACCGACGCTCCTGCAACTTCTCCGCCGGACTGACGCCGACACCGCCATCCACCGGTCATCCACTTCGACCGACGTCGACCGTCATCGGCCCCGACCTCCGGTGACGCTCAATCTCTCCTATTTCCCGAACCGAAAACAACCTTCGGCCCCCCTCGGCGACACACAATCATTTCGCGAAACCCACGTGAAAACACCATGAAAATAAAAAATCAAGCACGGTTCATCAAGCACAGAAGCGGGAGCACGTCGATCTCGAGTTTAAACACGGATTCACTCTCCGTACTTTCTGGGACATTTTATCAAATACACGGAGTGCATCGACAATAGCGAGGACCTAAGCATCATTCGAGACATGGATTCGGGTAAGGACCAATCACACAAGATTTAGGCAAGAGATTAATCCAGAGACAGGTCCTATGCATTCAAACGTGAGCATGAACATAGAGCACACATTCCCGGTCTCGGCTGAACCAAAACGAGGGGGAGTAAAGCGTCCGACAGAGAAGAAATGAGCACGAGCTCGACTGCCGGAGGTGGCCCTACCCGGCTCGGAGACGGCGAAAGAAGGCAAGCTCTAGATATAGTGGACTTAGTCCGGTCGCCATGCAACGCCTCCGAGCGGGATCCTCGGGACAGAGCAGTTTCAAGACCAAGGAAGGTGAAGGCGAGGCTGACCTGGAAAAATGAGTCGAGGAGGGAGAAACGCCGCGCCGTCGACCAAGGTTCAGGCGTAGTGCTCGCCGGAACGATCCTCTGACTCTCGCCCCAGCTCTCACTCTCTCCGTTTCACCCCGTTCTTCTCTGGTTTTTTCCTTTGCCTTCCCTTCGGTTTCTGCGTTTTTTCTCTCCTTCCCTCCAAAAACCGAAAACCGGTCTCCCCTCCTCCTTCTGCTCTGGTTTTCTTCTCTTCCCCCGCGACAGCCCGCTGCTCAGGCTCACGAGTTCTCCCTACTGTTTTGCCCTCTTTTTTTTCGTTTCTTCTTCTGCACTTTTCTTCCAAAACCAGTAAAATCAGCCTCTATCCCTCTTCTGTTCAGCCCTCAAAAACCCAGAACTACAGCCAGCCTCCTTCGTTTTCCTTGCTGCCCACCGAAAATCGTCCCCTCTCCTCACGCTCCTCTCGTCGGCCGCCTCTGTTAGCCCTGTGGCCACTCACCACGCGACAGCGCAACATGAGGCACGCCCTCTGCTGGCATCACGTTGCCAACGTCACTTGCGCTGGAGCGGCCTCATTGCGTCTCGCTGCTGTATGCGCCTCTGTCCGTGTACGTGTCTGTGTTGAGGAAGAAGGTGTGAAATGATTGGAAATGAGCTAGGTTTGCTTAAACTTTAATGGGCTTTGGAAAAAGAAAGGAGATGGGCTAAGGAAAGAACAAGCAAAGATGGGCCAAGGAAAAGAAAAGAAAAGGGCCGGACGAAAGTTTATTAAAAGAGTGGGCCTGACATGCCGGGCTACTCAATTTCCAAATTCTCCTTCTTTGTATTTTTTTTTTCAATTTTTTTTAATCTTTTCTATAAATATATATTTATATTTATATTTGCAAAATAAATTGGCATTTAAAATATGTCAACAAAAATTCGGGTGTCAACAATTGTGAATGCACATATTTAGTGATTTAAATCGTGGGCTCATAACCGTTATCTTTAATCACAACTATCCACAATAAATTAGATGGGTCTTGGTCCACATTTAATTTTCACACACTGCCATCCACATGACGTGATTTACATCGTCACCTATGATGTTACCTATCATATGACACTTCGGGCACGAGCGATTCGTGAAAAGTAAAATCGGCTCACCAAAAGGCCTAAGCATTTCCATAAATTTGCTTCGGCGCTAACCACTCATTTGCAGAGTCTAGCTTCGGGGGCACACGCTCTCTCCACTCTCTACACAGTTTCCTCAATCTTATTTCATTTCCAAGAGCAAAACGGCAGAATATGGCGCAATCTGACAAGGTTGAGAGTTCATTGAGAGTTACAATGACGCAGACAAAGCCCTTGAGTTCATCAGCTAAGCATTTATTTGAAATCTACCGGAGTCAACCCCGCCGCTTCCCAAATCTCAGGCCTGCTGACATTCAGAGCGTAGAATTGCTCGAAGGTGGATGGGACCAAAAAGACTCGAAAAGGTGCTGGACTTTTGTTGATGGTAAGTCCAAAAATTTGTCACTTGATCTAGCAAATTTTAATTCCCGAATTCCATATCGTATCTATATCTCCTTCGTTTCTTAATTAATTAGTCATCTTAATTAATTCCCGAATTCTTCTGTTTTGTGATTGTCATTGTTAATTCATCATCATGAGTTCAACAACTAGGGGCCAACGTATGACGTCAGTGTCAATCAAAAAACAAGTTTTAGATCTTGTTTTTACGTTATCATTTCTTTATCTTTTCTAGCTTTGTGCTTACAGATTGAAAGGAACAAATGAATTAAAATCCTGAAATGAGTTTCCAGCTGAAAAGAAATTTTGTCAACAAAACCGAGATAGGAAAGCCGTAACTCATGGATCACTAGATTGCCTAAAGAGGGTGTAAGGAAACATTAACAAATACTTAATACAGTTGAAGGCAAATATGGTGGATTAACTTAGCATGGCCCACTTTAGGCTAGGGTGGAGAATTACAAAAAAATTTAAAATCTATTGTAATTATATTAATTCAGTTATAAACCACTTACAATTATGCCAATTTAGTCCATCCAGCTGATTTTGACCGGTCGTCCAGGCAACGCTAACATAGCAATTTTTAATAATATTTTATTTTTTTCAATTTCTTTATTAATTTTTCTCTTTTTTTTTTTTTTTTTTTTTTTTTTTTTTTCTTCTTCCTCCTTTGGCCTCTTTTCCCAATAGGGCAAGGGCCACAAAGCCCTTGCTTGGCGCCGGCAAGGGTGGGCAAGGCTGAACGAGGGCTACAACACTTGTCGGCTACTATCAAAAAAGAAGCCAAAGAGGAAGAAGAGAAAAAAAAAAAGGGAAAAAAAATAATTAAAAAATTATCACGTCAATGTTAGCCAGCTAAAATTGGTCGAATAAATTAAATCGGCACAATTGCAAAAAGTTTAAGACTAAATTGGCAAAAAAAAAAGTTTATAACTAAATTCACTCAATTGCAATAAGTTTAGGGCTTTTTTTTGGTAATTCTCCCCCAAAAGGAGCATGGAAATAGTGGTAGCCATGCCTACTACAAATTTATATAGCATTTTAGAAGATAAGTGCGCTTTTCGAACAAATTTCTGAGAAATGGTTTCAAGAAGAACCTCCCGAACAGCCATGAAACTAAAAACGACAGATAAGATTCACGAGCCACGAAACTTTTCGATTTTATTTTAGAATCTCTCAAAGAAAAAGGTAAAAAAACATACGTATCGCAGATAAATGCGGAACCTGGGAGGACAAAGTGGACGCCATCCACGACCATGGGATGTCCATCACGTGGAGTCTGGTGAAAGGCCACCGGCTGCACAAGCTTTACAGTAGCCTGAAGGTGGTCCACCAGTTCTCTGCCCGCGGCAATGGCTGCGACGCGACAGTGACGCTGATTTACGAGAAGAAAGACCCTAGCAATTCAGATCCCGACGAGTATATGAACTTCCTCACTAAAATGCTCGAGGCGGCAAACGAAGACGCTTTGACGAGGAATGAAAAAAATATGCTTGAAATGTTAAATCAATAAATTTGAGGGACGATGTTCTACGTGTGGTTTAAGTACTCAATAACGTGCTTTGGAAGCATGAAATGGTGGATTTTAGCTGCCCACTATAAGTGTGTTAAGCTTTCAACAGTGCATGATGGTGTTGTACTCCAATAAAGTTCAGTCAGTTGTGTTCACAAAGAGGAGAAAAAAAAATTGCATGTGGTATAATGATTTTGGTATCTTTTGTGGCCTGAAATTTGCTTTATGCTACATGGAAAAAAAAACCATATACAAAATCTGAAACAAACGATACGAATTTATCATATTCTTGTATTACCATATTCATATTAATTTTTTAAGTAAAAGAGATGCATACAATATAGATCTAGTGGAGGTCAGTTTATAGCGGTCGAGGAACGAAACTTTGGGTGAAAATTAGGCGCACGACACGAGTTCAAATCCTAAAATCACCAAGACCAAATCAGACGTTCATGTCATTTAGACCACCCATCTGAACTTGAACTCGCGTTTTACCATATCCTTTAGATTGGTGAGATTTTTCCTGAAATTTGAACTCTAGCCCTACACGATGCTAGCCTGGTTTCGTTAGCTTGGGTTAGCTTGGGCATAGGTATTATGCTAGAAGCCGGCCCGAACTCATCTTGCTCGACTTATTGATCACCTTCGGTTGGCATGGCACCTCTAGCCAGTTACGATACATCAAGAAAAGTCTCGGATTTTATAAGTATTGTATGGTTGAAACAATTAAATCTTGCATATGTGGATCCGCGTGGATTTGCGGCTCTATTCTTTCACTACCCAACATTGGCCGGGGTGTTGCACTTGCATTTCACAGCTTCGAGGGCTTTTTTGGGATGTAGATGATGGCACTGATTCTCACTCTCATGTAATTGTGCCCCCTTCAGCATTATTGCTCGGTAAATTCCACTGCGATCCCCGTAACTAGTATTACTTTATATATTTTACTTTCTTTTATGCCGTTGAGTGATACCGAAGGTGTCGGACATTTAAAAAATAACATAAGTATGACAAGCTAGTAAATGCTTACTTGGTCATGCCACACCCTGCATGATGACCACACATGCATAACACAATCAAGGCACACTGCACTCTCAATAATGTGTTAGTCAATCACACTTAAGTTGTATCGTAGGCGATCTCACCTGGTCATTGTCATACCCTGTACAATGTCACATTAGGCTCACATGATCAATGCCACCAACTCATGCATATCATAAACAATGCGACAAGCACAAACATAATAAGAACACAATGTCAACTTGTCTCTCATGCACCATTGCATTTATGCGTGTTCCAATTATTACGATCCCTTGGGCCACGGCACAACCCTCGAGTTGGTGGTCTACTGGTCGTAAATCAGGCATTGTCCTTCTCCGTGAGGCACGGCTACGTCATGGGCCTCCCCTCAGACGACATTTCTAAAGGAGCATAGGCCCTCTACCGCAACCCGCATCCGGACACCCATCGGGAATTCCGACAAGTCAAACTCAATTGACTAGCCACATGAGCACACCACCGCGATTTATTTTAATCTTGCAAATTAGCCGATGCAAACATGGTACATACTCACAATATAATTCACGGCACATTTCTCAGGCATGAATTGCAGGAAAGAATGATATGTGGTCGCACTTTATTTCCTAAACCTATCTTGCTTTCATGCCTCATCAGAGAATATATCATTCTTGTTTTTCTCATAAAGCTTGAAATATATATGCCCGACACCTCGGGATTTTGCCTCTTTGTAGCCCATGCAATCAATACGCATATGTCGAGATATAATTAATTAGAACAATCAAACACGCGATAATTTCCAACAATCATATAATTAATCCAATCATCAATCCAACATACATTTATGATTACTAACACGTGAATAAATCTCACTATTCAATTATAAATAAACCGCACTATGCACAATTAAACCTCAATCAATTATTATTAAAATTAATAATAATAAATCCGAATTTCAATAAATAATATAAATCCCAAATTCAATCAATAACAACTAAGTCCGAATTTAATAACTAATAACTAATTCCGAATTTCAATAAATAATATTAATCCTGAATTCAATCAATAACAACTGATTCTGAATTTAATAAATAAAATGAAGTCCGAAATCAAATAATAATAATAATTCCGAATTTCAATAAATAATATATTAGAAAAATTGTTTCTTTTTAATAAAATACTCTTAATCCGGATTATCCCACTAATCCTTGATTACTCTAACTAATTATCGTTAATTCTCCATAAACATGTTTAACCACGTAAATAATACATAATCGCGATTAACTCTAATCTAATCTCTCCCTAAACAAGTTTAACGGACTAATCGAGGGTTTCCAATGTAAACTCACCCAACGATGAATCCGATGACACTAGCGCGACGGCGATGATGAGGTAGATGGGCGGCACCTTGCTTTACCAAAACCGAACATTTCGGAACCGGATCTCCGCCGAAACGGTTCGGACCAAGCTGACCCACGGGGAAGGGGGACTCCGCGGCGGCTTCGGCCCGCTGAGACGGGCTCCGGTGACCGGACAGTGGCAGCTGGGAGCGGAGGCCGGCAGCTGCAAAACCGGCAGGACAGAGGAGGAAACGGGTTGGTTCAGGCGGCTATCGGGCTCCGGCAGCGGCCAACAAAGCGGCGGCGACTGAGGCGGCGAACGAAGGGGGCGGCAGTGGCAAGGGAAATGTAGCAGCAGCAATAGTGGTCGGCCGAGCAGCAGCCGAAGGAAAAGAAGAAGAAGAAGAAGAAGAGGAGAGAGGGCTGCATGTAGTACGTGCATGGGGAAGGGAAAACCGCACGGAGGGGAGAGAGAGTCAGAGGTCAAGGGGCAGCAGGAGGGGCGACTGACCGCATGGGGAAGGAGGAAAGAAGAGAGAAAAGAGAGGAAGAAGAGGGGACATGGGACGTGAGAGAAGGGAGAGAGAGAGAAGCGGCTGAAGGGGGGGCCGAAAGTCCCCAAGCCTCTCCCATTTCCCTATTAGATTCAAACAAAGATTGTTTCTCAGTCCAAAACGGACTAGGGGCAATTTCGTCCCTTCGCAATTCTCAGAACCCAAAATCACCGAAACACCCTTGGCTCGAAAATACGCAATGGGAAACATCGGGTTCAATCATTCGACCCAAATATCCTTATTTTGACATTCTCGACTGGACCGAAATTTTCGATCTCCCATGAGGTACTACTACGTCATGGGCCTCCCCCAAACGGCATTCCTAAAGGAGCATAAGCTCGGCCTCTTTCGCAACCCTCTGACTTCGTCCCCCGATCTACCGCCAGGGTGACAAGTTCAATTAACTGACCACACGAGCATACCACCATGATCCATTATATGCCGATGCAAACGTGATACATGCTCACAATATAAATCACTGCACATTTCTCATATATAAATTGCCAAAAAGAATCATACATGATCATATTTTATTTCAAAACCCATCTTGCTTTCATGCCTCATCATAGAATATACCATTCACACTTTTCTCGCAAAGCTTGACATATATTGTCACGACCCGATCCTCGAGTCTACGACAATCCCTATTCTCTTGCGGTCATTTGATTTGCGACTCTCTAGGATCCGTCGCCGACTGTTATTTTTAATCTTTTAATTAAACGCATGCGGAAACGAAACACAATTCCCGATCAATTACAAAAGCAGGATAGCAGGAAAACCCAACAAGAACACATTCAAAAATATTATTTTATTAATCTAATGATTAACCATAAAAAGTTTACAAGTATAAACTCTTACCACGGGCATCTTCCTATCGAGCTAATGAAACCAATAAGCTAAGGTTAATCTACTCCCTTCAAAAACGACAACGAGCCGTAACATGCGTTGATCCTCCATCCTATGGACTTGAAAATGGTTATTCAATAATCAATGAGATAAATCTCAGTAAGTCAAAATCCTAAGCCTCGGTTAGGAGACCTACTCGCCTCGAGTGCGCCCTGAGGTGCAATGTCTCTATCGCCAACAATTCAATAATAGAAGAACATCCAATGGACCATTAACAGACGCACAATTAGACCAAGGCTCATATACAATTATTAGCAATTAACAATTGCAATCACAGGCATCCTTACCTCGCTTTTGCCACACGCAACCTGCATGATACAGTTTATCATATGTTCACCTCAATGCAGCAATTATATTAAACAATCAGAACACCTTTCAAATTATCTCATGCACCATGCACTTTCTCATTTTCTATTTATTAATGCCTTTGGGGGAATTTCCTTCTAACACACAAGTTGGTAGTCTACCGGTCTAACCGGGCATCGTCCCACTACATTGGGCATGGCTACGTCTGGTGCCCGGACGGCATTCACAAGGAGCATAGGTCTGGCCTCTACCGCAACCCGCATCCGGACTCCGCCCGGGCATTCCGATACGGACTTCATCAACCATAGATCCCCCACTGGGTGACGGGCTCTTATATGACCACGCAAGTACATCAATTAATCATACTCATTTTATTATCTTTCAGGACAGCCAATGCATACATGATTCGTGCTTGTACATATTAATTCACCACAAACTCTACATGTAATGCGATAATATTTTACACGTGATCACATGAATACAAATGCCTTTCACACGTAATCATACAAATATACTGAATACATCAACCCTAATTCACAATTGCAGTCCATGAATTTTCTCCACCGAGTACATATTAAACAATATCATCAAAGGCGGCATATATATATTCAATATGCGATCCACGTGAGGAAAGTACAAACAATAATCCACTCGATGTATAATCCACGTGAGGAAAGTACAAACAATAATCCACTCGATGTATAATCCACGTGAGGAAAGTACGAACAATAATCCACCGAAATTAATCGATACGAGCACAATTAATTAATAACGTACTTTCCAAAAATAATACTTTACTCCAAAAATATTCCATTAATAATTACCCAATAATCAATAATCAACATCCAAGAATTAATCAATCATCTATAACTAATTAATTAATTATCCTCCAAAAATAAATAATTAATTATTACCCAAGTATAATAGTAACCAATTTCGAAATTAATGATAAATTAATTAATTCCGGAAATAATAAATAATAATTCCGAAATTAATAAATTATTATTATTTTATTCCAAAAATAAGAATAATATTTATTAATACTAATCATGATTATTATTCTAACCCAACCATGATTAATTAATCCAACCAATGTTACTTTAATCTAATCGCAATTAATTTATTCTAACCATGATTAATACTAAACAAGCTTACTCAATAATAATCAAACACTAATCATCAACATTAATTATGCTTAACATTAAACTAATCACCCTACGGGAGTTTAGCACCCTAAGTAAGGTTTAGAAAATCAACTCATGGGTTTAGCGATTCCAACCACACGAGTGCGACGACGGCGACGAGGGGAACGTCCGGGAACTTCTGGCGCGTTGAGATGAGGTGGCCCGGGACCGGGTCTCGGCAGCTGAGAGAGGGGAGGCTAAGCTCGAATGAGAGTGAGGGACTGTTGTGGCGGCTTCGGTGCGGCTAAGGGGGCTCAAGAACGGCCCTCCGGCGGGCTTGTGGCGGTGACCGGTGGCGGCATGCAACGGCGAGGCTGCTGGCCGCTTCTCCTGGTCACGGCCAGAGGGGGCAAGAGAAAGAGGGAGGGCACGGTGACGACGGCAGCTGCTGGGTGGCTCCCAGACGGTACCTAGCGGCGATCCAAGGCGGAAGGATGATGGCGACGAGGTGGCGGAGGCCAAGACACAGACGGCAGCTGGCCGGATCTGGTTCGGTCCGAAGGGGGGGCGGCTGGCTCGGGCGGAACCGTCGGGCAGCGCGGCTGGTTGGCGCGAGACTTGTCTGGTTCCGTCGACGGGCCGGCGAGCAGCGAACGGTGGCCGGGACGGAGGTAGCCCAACTCCGGCAGCGGTGGACAAAGGAGAAGGAGATGAAGAGAGAGGCTGGGCGGGGCCGGTTTGGCTCAAGGCCGATGGACAGCGGCTCGCCCGTGACCGGGTGAAGAGCAGGGGCAGTGGCGAAGCTTTGGTGCTGCGGTGGCGATCGGTGATGGCGGCAGCAACAGCAAGCCCGCGTCGGCCAGCGGAGAAGAAGAAGAAGAAGGAGAAGAAGCTGCTGCAGGGGAAGGGGGCGTCGAACATGCAGGAGAAGAAAAGGAAGAGAGAGAGAGGGGACACACATGGGCTGTCAGACAAGTGGGGGAAAAAGAAGAGAGAGAAGAAGAGAGTTGACAAGTCAAAAGGGGAGGAAAGTGATGGGCAAGTGGGGGCTGCCGAGTAAGGGTGTAAATGGTTCGGTTCGGTTCGGTTTTCCAAAAAAATCGAACCGAACCTAACCGATAAAAAAATTCAATGAACCGAATTGAATTTGATTAGAACCGAAATCGAACCGAACCGAAATCCCGATTCAGTTCGGTTCGGTTTTTCAGTTTTTGCTTTTTTTTGCCAGAGTCGAAGCCCTCAGCCATAAAGTTTGTTTGCACCTTCCCTTGCCGGGGCCATCAGTGGAGTTGTCAACAGTGCTGCGTCTTGCACATTTGAGCCGGCCGCCCTTTGTCACATTGACGACAGTCCCGCAAGGGGCACGACGCCGGCGAGGGCGATGATGACCATGAAGGAGTCACGCGGGCCCAAGGTTTCTGGCTCAATTTGCCATTCATGGCTGAGCCCTTCTTTTTTTTCCACCAGATCTATAGCTTGGTGAAGAAGATGGTCGTCCATCTCCAGATCTGCTCTACATTCCTACCAGATTTGCTCTACATTCCTTCGTCTAGCTCGAAAAGATGGATTTTCTCTTTTACCGAGATCTGTTGCTCACATCAGAGCTTCGAAGGAGGGGGGCAAAATGGCGTATCAGCGAACACAGGGGAGCATGAAATCGGCGACCTTCAAGGAGGAGATTTACTACACCTTGCCGTCGTCCTCCTCCTCTCTGGCCGCCCAGGAGATCAAGGCGTCCGCCGCTCACCACAAACCATCACTCTCATCTGCGTATGGCGACTTCGCTTTTGTGCACAAAGACAGAGAGAATGATCCTCTCAGAGCTCGCAAAGATCCACTGTGCATTGTACAGACAGACACTGATGGTTTTCATCTTCAGATCCACTGTGCATCTTCTTTCTTCAACGGAAAAGAGAAGAAAATGTTTTTTCTTTTCTTTTTAAGGATTGTTCTATTCGGTTAACCGATTCGGTTCGGTTAACTGAATCCGATAAATTCCGAACCGAGAGAAATTATTTAGTTTTTTTTCGGTTAATGAATCGAACCGAACCGAACCAAAAATGCACAAAATTTCGGTTCGGTTTCCGGTTCCCGGTTCGGTTATTGACAAGAAAAGAGAACAAGACAAATCTACACAAGCTTCTAGAAAGGGGTATTTTGGTCTTTTTACCCCTGAAGCACAAATTCCCAAATATTTGGCTCCAAAACTCGGCTCGTTGAATCATTTTCCAATATTTCGGGCTTATCGATAAATCCGAGAATCAATGAGACAATGTCCAATATTTTAGTCTCGACATCCTTAAAAGTTAGATACCCGATACTGGATTGAAATTTGTGGTTAACATCGATCAATCGCAACTTTAGTATGACCTAACTTTCGGGCAGCATTTAGGGGCTCTCGCGCATTTGACCCGTGGTTGATAGCTTTTCAATCCACGATTGTGCATTCAAATCAGGGCGACCCTCGATTGTCATGTGATTGTAATCACGAGAGATTAATTGCTCACACTGAGTACAGTGCCAAAAGGAAACTGGTTTAATGTCATTCGCAAATAATATCGAAGTCGTGCAGAATCACCCACAATCCGACCTCGTACGTTTGCCGAATCGATTTATTTCCATTCGCTAATTGGCCTGCAATAGTGTAGTATTATTCATCTCTAGTCCTTATGGTCAAGCGGCCTATCCCTGATTAAATTCACTAATCGTACGCGTATCAATCCTTAATTGCCTTGCCGAACAGTTAATTAACTCGTGAGGGACTAACTCAGAGTAAACGTAACTAACAATGCATTGATAAAATAACCATTTCATCTATCCCGGAATGGGTCAAAATTCGGGATGTTACATATATACACCTGACACCTCGGAGTTTTGCCTTTTTATAACACATGCAATCAATACGCATACGTCCAAGCATAAGTAATTAGAACAGTCAAGTGCACAATAATTTCCAACCATCGAGCAATTAATCCAATCAACAGTCCAAGATGTGTTTATAATTATCAACATATAAAATAAATCCCCAATTTTATTATAAATAAATAGCACTATTCGCAATTAGACCACAACCAATTATTATTAAAATAATTAATAATAATTTCGAAATCATAAATAATAATAATTCCGAACTTCAATAAATACTAATGATTTCGGAATTTAATAAATAATAATAATAATAATAATAATAATAATAATAATAATAATAATAATAATAAGATACTATTTCTTTTTAATCAAATAATACTAATATGGATTATCCTACTAATCCTTAATTACCCCAACTAATCACCGATAATTATCCCGAACCACGATTAACCACGTAAACCACGTATAATCACATTTAACTTAATCGGCCTCCTAACTAATATAAAGTCTAATCTAATCTCTCCCTAAACGAGTTTAATGGACTAATAGAGGTTTAGAGCGTAAACTCACTAGGTGACGGTGACGATGAGGGTGGACGAACAGCACCTCCGGTCCACCGAAACCAAGTGTTTCGGAACCGAGTCTTAGCCAAAACGGCTCAGACCAAGCTGACCATCGGGAGAGGAAGACTCTGCGGCGGCTCCGAGCGGCCAAGGGGGCTCAGGAACGGTCCTTTGGCGGGCATGCGGCGGCGTGCAGCGGCGAGGCTGCTGGCCACCTGACCGCGTCACGGTTAGAGGGACCGAGAGGGAGAAAGAAGGCATGGCGACGGCGGAGGCTGCTGGGACGGCTCCCAGTGGCGGTCCAGGGCGGCCGGACGGCGGCAGAGGGCGGCTGGACGGCAAGGGCGGCCATCCCGACCCCTACCCGAACAGAAAGATAGAGGGAAATGTGGAGGCGGCAGCTGCTCGAGCTGGGGTGGTCGGGCGAAGGACGGCGGTGGCCGAGCGACGGCGAGGGCGGCCATCCCGACCCCTACCCGAACAGAAAGATAGAGGGAAAGGTGGAGGCGGCAGCCGCTCGAGCTGGGGTGGTCGGGCGAAGGACGGCGGTGGCCGAGCGACGGCGAGGCGGCGGCTCGCTGCTCCGGCGAGGGCCGAAACAAAACCGAGAGGGAGGAAAAGGGAGGCGGTGCAGCAGTGCGGCTCGGCCGTTGGCTCGGCTGGCCGGTTGGTCGGCTTCCGGCGGCTACCATGGCGGAGGGACGACGGCGAGGGTGGCTGAGATGGGCAGCGACCGGCCGGCTCGGTTCGAACCAGAACCGAGAGTGAAACCGAGAGCGAGAGAGAGAGAGCGGTGATAGAAAGCAGCAGGGCGGCAACCAGCGGTGGCTCGCGGCAGCGGTCCTTGAGCATTCCGGCGTCTGGGCAAGGCGGCAGGCGTTGCAGTGGCGCCGGCGACGCGACCAGAACTGGAGCAGGGCAGCGGCAACGCTCGGACGGAGGGAGAAAACAGAGAGGCCGCGCTGGCTGCAGCGAAACCGTCGGACGGTGAGACCGGCAGCGAGCTGGCGGGACGACGAAGCTGCGGTGGTTACGGGTGGTGGTCGCCAGCAGGGGCGGCAGCAGCTTCGGCCGAGGGAAGAAGAAGAAGAAGGAGAAGAAGTTGCAGAGGGGAGGGGGCGAACGTGCATAGGGAAGAGAGAGAGAGAGAGAGAGAGAGAGAGAGAAGGAAAGTCAAACAAGAAGGAGGGGAAGAAAGGACACGGCAGAGAGAAAAAGAGGGGAGGGGACGTGCGGCAGAGGGGAGAGAGAGAGAGAGAACGTGCAGGAGAAGGGAGAAAAAGCGGCGGGGGTGGGTTTAAAACGTGCGGAAAGAAAAGAGGGAGAAAAACCCTAAAAAAAAATCAAATAAGCTTATAGAAAAGGAGGGTAATTTGATCGTTTTTACCCCTGGAGCACGATTCCTAAATATCCGGTCCTAATCTCGGCCCGTTAATCCAATTCGGACAATTTCCGGACTTATCGATAAATTGGGAATTAATGAGGCGTTGTTTAATATTATTGTCTTGACGTCCTTGAAAATTTGGTACCAGAAATCGGATCGAATTTCGTGATTAATTTCAACCAGTCACGACTTTGATACGACCTGACTTCCAAGCAGCATTTAGGGTGTTCCACGTATTTGACCCGTGATTGATAGCTTTTCAATCCACGATCATATCTATTCAAATCAGGGCGATTCTCGATTGTCATGTAATCGTAAGAGATCAATTGCTCACCCTGAATACAGAGCCAATGGGAAATCAGTTTAACATCGTTCGTCGTTAATATCTAAGCCGTGTAGAATCACCCGCAATCCGACCACATACTTCGCCGAATTGATTTATTTCCGTTCGCTAATTAACCTGCAACAACGTGGTATCATTCCTATTTGATCCTTATGGTCGAGCGGTTAGTCCCTGATTGAATTCACTAGTTGTACGCGTGTCCGTCCTTAATTGCTTTTTCGAATAGTCAGTTAACTCGTGATGGACCAAATCGAGTAAACGTAATCAATAGCACATTGATGAAATAATCATTTCACACGTCCCAAAATGGGTCAAAATTCAGGACGTCACACTTAATAAAGTTGAAGGCTAATTTGATGAATTAACTCAAAATGGCATGTTTTTAGCTAAAGAAAAACGAGGAAATAGTGTTTTAGAGGATCAACAATTGAACTTAAGAGCCTTTCGAACAAATTTATGTCAAACGGTTTAAGATGAACCTCAACTAATTAGCTACGAGACTAAAAACGACAATTTTTCATGGGCCGTGAAATTCTCTAGTTTTTTAGAATCTCCGAAAAAAATATATCGGTGACTGAGATTGTTTTCCATTAAAAAAAAATATACACCGTTGGTAATTGGTTCAATGTGGTCTCTCTAATTATCAATTTCATTCCATATTGTCATTGAAATTAAATTGATGACCTTGCCCAACTTAAACCTTCTATTTGCTCGGTGAAATTGTATAGACAGAAAATCCAAAGTGTTCAAAGAGAAGGTGGTGTTCGATGATGACAACATGCTATTCACCCTGCCTGGCATCAAGGGCCATGTCTTTGACACGTGGAAGGTCTTCAAGCCTGCGTGCAAAGTCATCCCAAAGGAGCAAGGCAATCTAGCTAAGCCGAGCATCGAGTACAAGAAGTACAAGGAGAACGATCCTAACCCCAACAAGTACGAGTACATGCCCTTCTTCATCGACATGGTCAAAGACATCGAAGCTCCCGTCTCAAGTCCATGAAGTGAAAGATCATGGCACGACTGTGATCATATGGGAAGTTGAGCCATGTTATGCTTGAGATCTCTAGTACTTTCATGTATCTAGACCCAATAAATCAAGCTGGTTGATCAGGTGATGTGAAGTTGACTTGGGTTTTGGGAATATGAGAACCGAGTATTGCGTTCACGTGTGATTGTGCTTGTAATAAGACTTGTGGTTTTTGCAAAATGTTATGGTTATGGGGGAGATGTACATGGTTTGATTTGATTCCTTCAACGATTAATATTCATGATTTCTAATCAAATTAAAGATTTAATATGTGGTTGGACTTCGAGCGTGTTTACTTAAACACTTCGATATATAGAGATGCCAAAATTTAGTTGCAATAGATGATATTATGATACGAATTAGATGAGCTTGAATAAGGATTATATCCGATATCGTAGTGGATCCAATGCAGGCGATTTTTAGACACATTTTAGGCGACTTTCTAGGAATATTAGGTGATTCCTTGTGTGACTTTTCACATATTGAGCTTCAGCCTAACTGCCCAGAGAAGAAGCATCCTAGAATGAAGCATCTATGTAGCATGAATCATAAGTTTCTCCAATAATTGGTATAAATTCATTTGAGCCATTATTCCCACCTTGGCATCGTGACTGTTGTCGCAATTTCGCCGTGGATGATGAGATGCAGCTTATAAGCTATTGCTGGAGTTGTTCAAAATGTTCTCGAGCATTGAAAAATTTACATGCGTGTATATTGATTTGGTATAATTTTCCATGGATAAGATCAAGCAGATCTTTTTCAAATACAAAGAGTAGAGTATGAAATTGAGAATTCCTGCTCAACTTGTACACTAATCTGATCTACAATGCACTTCTTTTGACTGTTTTTTTGTACCTAACCGCATTTCTCATGAGAAACATTTGGGTGATGGTGTAAAGACATTTCCTGGCATTAGGATTGAGATATGACATGTGAGTATGACCTTATCATGAATGTTGATCACAAATTGGAATATCTCCACTTTTTAAGGACGATGTTATAGAAGTATTGTGAATTCATATGATAGCTTGAGTAATAGACTAAAGACATCTCCTCACATTAGGGTTGGGATATGACATGTCAGTCGGACTATAGCCATAGCAAGAAAAGTTGACTATGAATTGCAATACTTCCACTTCCCCGAGTACGATTTTGTATGTGAATTCATATGATAGCTTGGCTATTGGATTAAAGATAATGAAGTAAAGATTCCAAAGGTTTTGATGTTAAATCTGTTAATTTAGATAAGGTGATTACTCTTGAGAGCGAATTACCTAATATTTTCATCAATAAAGTTGACGTTGAAGACCCAAATTATGGTGAAGGTGTAGAAATTTCTCTACATAAATAACTAATTAATCAAGAATAATTAGATACATATATGATTGTAAAACACCAAAGCCTATATGTATATACAACGAAATTTAAAGTATACCTATTTAAGTCATAATTTAAACCTTACTTGTTTGAGCCATAATCTCACTTGATGAAAAACAGATTAAACTGACGGTGTCAATGATCTATCGGTATGCTGGATCTTCCTCTCTATGACCTATTTCGGTTTAGCAGCTTTAATGGGATTCAGCGACTGATAGGTATAGCATACCCTTTTATAGGCTAGAGAGGGGACCTAGCAAACCCTAATCAATAGCGTGTCAACTGGGCCCCTCCCATTACGGGTTTCAGTTAAACACAATTGCCTACATTTTGCTGCTCAACTAGGCCCGTAATTAATTGATGCCAAAACCCAATTCAATATGATCACTTGAGGGTTCAAAATATATTGGAATATCCATTAACCTGATTATATAAAATAGAAAATTAATTAATTAATGTAAGCCCATTATTGGAAATTTCCAACATTCTCCCACTTGGGCTACATTAATTAATTTGTTTTATTTTGAAATTTTTTTATTTATTTTGAAAATGACACTCTCGGGTTAATAACTAAAAATTTGTTTTATGTGGCCACAATTTTGAAAAATAATATTCCAATAATGGCATCTCAAAACCAATCCAATCCTATATAACCTCATTATAGGACTATGACGATCAATGTGTTAAGAAAATATCGCAACACATGACCTTCCATAATCACATATAATAAACATTATATTTTCATAGATCATGGGCCTAGTAGTGTAGTAAGAAATAGTGCCAACATGTGATCAAAATATACACTATTTCTTTCTCAACGACATGAAATTGCATTACCGCAATTTCTAAACAACATGAAATTGCCTCAGTGCAATTTCTAACCAATATGAAATTGCACAACTATGTCACAATCCAACATGAGATCTCATAATTAGTGACATCCAGTCATCTTCAAACTATTTGTTTAAATGTACTATTCTATACTTCCACTTCTCAGTTGACAGGAGAAATGATAATAATAGAATCAACAATCATGATCATCAAAAATAAATATTTTAATAAAGCTCGTAAAAGCATTATCAATTTGCATATAACTGCAATATCCAAAAATATAAGCTATATAGCTCCCACTAACAAAAGAGATCAAAAGATTTTAAAACACCCATATTCTTTACATGTTCTTTAAACAAAATGAGTCATAAATCTTTTGTTAGAGGATCAAATAACATGGACTTAGTCCTAATATTTTCAATCACAATATCTCCATTTTTGACTAAGTCTATAACAATATAATATTTGATCTGATTAACATTTTAGTCGTGGCATTATTGTTGTTCATAACAAAAGTAACTGTTTGACACACATAATACAATATGATCAATTATGGGCAATAAGTAATTCCATAAAATAATTAATACATTATATACTCCCCTTTGAGCAGAGCGTATAATGCACTATTATTTTCCATAGCATGAAGTTTGTAAAACAACAACAGGGAGAATTACATATAATTGTCAATGATCAATTCCCTTTGGGTAGATAAATCATTTAAATTACATATCTCCATGATATCAATATATAGAGATAGATAAGGAAAATTACATATAATTTTTAAGGATCCATCCCCATTTGGGCAGATAAATCATTTAAATTATACATCCCCATTATTTTAACATAAAGGGAAATCACATATAACTCTCAAAGTTTATCTCCTTTGGGTAGATAAACCTTTTGAGTCACACATCCCATTAATTATCTCTAATATATTAATATAGAGGGGAATTACATATAATTTTAAAAATTTATCCCCTTTGGGCAGATAAATCTTTTTGAGTCATACATCCCAATCTTTTAATTTTGGAATATATCTTCATGCAATTTTCAAATTAATATACACAATAGCCCCATTTGGACATGTGATTATATATACTAATTTTTATCAATAAGGAACTTCAATAATTTACAAACTTTAATAATTTGTAAATAATATTCCATTTAATCAATGCCCAAAAATTCATCAAACAATATGAAGCACTTTACGACATGTGCTTCCCAAGATCATATTGCATTTATCAATCAACAATTTTTGCCACAATTTTATGTGCATATTTCTATAATTAAGTATATAAGATTATCTAGTTAAACTCAAGCAAGAAAATATAGATAATCTATGCTAAATTAGGAAAAGTGAATATTGCCATTCTATTCCTCATACACTATAATAAATTTCCATAAATTAAAAATTGAAAACTAGGCACAATAGGCACAATCTTTTTTTTTTTTTGGAATTAAATATGGATATCAATAAATAATTCCAAATAAATATTTAATATGCCAAAATTAAAATTTACCATACCAAAAAATCATAAATTAAAAATTAGGCATATTAAAAAAAATTGAAATAGGCCTTAGAGGACCCTACACTCACCCTACGTGCCATTCCGTGCACGTGGGGCTAATAGCTTGGTTGCACTGCATTAATAAGCCTTACGGATATCAAGACAAACTATTGGAGAATGTTATAATTCATTTAAGACCTCACACTTCGCACATGATGGAGGCAAACACATGGAGGAACGTAATCCTGCACTGGCTTTAGGCACATGAGCATGATAACTGAAATTTACAGTGTCCAAAGGAAAAGTGAGGATAGCTCAAAATCCGTTATCTCAGGTGCTTATTTAAATTAGCTGAATCTCATTAACACCAATCAATAGAGAGACTCGAAACCAAACTAATTTAATAGCCTGACAGAGAGATGATGGTAACAATGGAAGATAAAGGGAGCTGAGCTCGTCAATGCATATGAATAAATTTACTGATACAATATAACACTTATTAGCACTACATAACACTATTTTCTCTACGGTATTATGTAATACTAATATTTTAGGAAATAGTGGACAATTGACCACTTCTCATAAGTGGCTTTATATTAGGCATAGACAAAAGCCAAGTGAAAAGCAAGCCCATCCCCACTGATGTAGCCCAAGAAATTAATGAAATCGATATTTGTTCAAATAGCGATAATGTTACTAATCCTTCATGAATACTATCCTTTTTATCAAATAGTTTATATTTTAATCACAACAACCACAAAGTAGGCAAATACAGCAGTAGCCATCGCATCTAAACCATGAAATTCCTAAAAATAAATTATTTCTCGCAAACAAAAAGAAAATCAAGGAAAGCAATCCATCATTTAATATATTAGGCACATGCTAGAGTCATGATTGTAACTATAACAATAGGTATAATTAGATCCTCCAAATACATTTACCAAATAAAGGCTTTTATAACCTTCCAAGGTAGAACCACTATATGAATCTCTCCATCGTAAGTAAAAAAAAAAAAAAAAGTTAGCCAATTGCAACTCTCCGAAATAATCTAGTCATTAAACAAGCAACTAGCATTGACAGCAGCAGTCAACCAAGGTCAGCAACAAGAGTAATTGTTCCAGATAAAAATTATCCTATCTATGAAAGAACTAGGCAATTGGTGGGCTCTTTCACAACTTGAAAACAATGATACAATTAACACATATACAAATTGAAGCTCATTGTAGAGTCGAGCACCAAGCAGAATTAGTAGCAACCTGAAATTACTAATTGTTTTTGAGAGAACATATAGGATACCAAACAAGTGCATAATGGTCTAATTATACAAGAAGTAGAAAACATCTTTCAAAGCATGATCGGCTGATATGCAACATTCACATCACATGCCTGATGAGCAATACTCACTTACAAATGCCTGCTAAAAAGTTCTTATAATGAAGTTCTAGCCCACAAAAGAAGCCGTACAACCTTTTCTTCCTCATGCCTACTTAACCCAATGAGCAGAAGGCCATCTAGCACAATATGAGCAATCAATTTGCTCCAAGCAATAGAAGGACAAGGATTACCGATGTTTTTGACTCATTTTACTATGCAAAACATCACAAGATGGAACCAAGAATCAAGCTATCCATATAGATCGAGAAATACAAGAACCAGATCCAATCAATTGGTGCACTCAATCACGCATGGGAAGCAAAGGAATCCGTCATCAACCATAGAGCCAAGCCTCAATTCACTCGAATAGAGTGCTAAAAACCCGTAGACAAGCGACAACACAGGCACTCGCAAAAGCCAAGAAAACCAACGGGTAAAGTCCAAAAATCAAACAAAGCCCAAAAATTTTCCACACCCAGAAAAGAAAAGAAAAACTTTGAATTGCATCGGACCGAAAACAATCTACTCAAGAAACAACATGGGTTCATGGGCAATAATTGAAAGGGAACATATCGAGACCCAAGAATCGCAACTTCCGAATCTAAACCACATTGAACCCAAGAATCACAATATAATGATACCTATATAATAATTGCTAACATACATCATTCAATTGGAAAAAAAATTCTAAATTTTTTTAGAACCTTTACAAAATTATGAACCCCTAGAATTTCAAATTTGAAATTCTCACTCAATACTCAATAAAAACTATATAAATTATATATGGTGAGAAAAATCTCAACATGTAGAACAAAAGCCCTAAAATTTCAGAATCGATTGATCTATGTATAAGGTTTTCATTAACTAATTATGCTCCAAAAAATCCAAAAAAAAAATTATATGTCGAAGTTAAGACCTATATAAACACTTTTCATGAAGGCCTCAACCTTTAGATCTCAACATAGAAATTGGAAAAGATTTGACAAAAGCAACAGGCGGACAACATGCATATCAGAACTGAACAAAAGATTTTTACAGATTACTAAACTGACTTTGGAAGATGATTTTGGATAGCAACTGACACCGGATCTGGGTGTTCTATGGCTTGTTGGAAAGCTCTTCAAGTTGACTTCGAATGTTATGAAGACATCAAACACTAAAAAACTTGTTTACTAGCTCGTTTCCAGACATATGCATAGAGAGGTCTATCATAGATCCGAAATTGCAATACAACGATCATCCAAGAAAACAAACATATCATCATTGTCATAACTTATCTCTTCAATTCTAATGCATTATTTTTACCTATTTAATAAGTACTTTGATTTGATTTGACAAAAAAAAAACTTTGATTGATCGAAATCGCATAAAAACTTGTAAAGCACAAACTGACAGAAGCTCAAAACCAAAAGGAACAAACATAGTAAACAACATACCGGATTTGTTAAAAAAAAAAATTGGGTTCTACAATTATATATGACCTGCTCTAATACCATATGTAGAAATTTCTCTACATAAACAACTAATTAATCAAGAATAATTAGATACATATATGATTGTAAAACACCAAAGCTTATATGTATATACAACGAAATTTAAAGTGTACCTATTTGAGTCATAATTTAAAGCTTACTTGTTTGAGCCATAATCTCACTTGATAAAAACAGATCAAATTGACGGTGTTAGTGATCTATCGGTATGTCGGATCTTCCTCTTTATGACCTATTTCAATTTAGCAGCTTTAATGGGATTCAGCGACTGATAGGTATAACTTACCATTTTATAGGCTAGAGAGGGGACCTAGCAAACCCTAATCAATAGCGTGTCAACTGGGCCCTTCCATTATGGGCTTAAGTTAAACATAATTGTGTACACTTTGTTGCTCAACTAGGCCCGTAATTAATAGATGCCAAAACCCAATTCAATAAGATCACTTGAGGGTTCAAAATATATTGGAATATCCATTAACCGATTATATAAAATAGAAAATTAATTAATTAATGTAAGCCCATTATCGAAAATTTCCAACAGAAGGAGCCTTGAGCCCACATGAAAATTTGCTGGAGTTTAATTTGCAAAAAGATTTTCTTTTATTGCAGAACTTCGAAGAATCAACTGCAAAGTCTAATTTAGGGGCAAAGTGCTCTAGCACAGCCTTTTAATATTTTCGTAATGTCTATAGCAAAGCCGAAATATTATTTTGCTGACAAGTTATATCGATTGCAATTAAATATTACTCTTGTTCCTTTCATCGATGCTGCCTAATCATAGTGTTAATGTAGCATGAACTAATCAATTTTTGCGAAATTATCAGAAGGGAAGTCGGAGGTGTTGAAGGATAAGGTGGAGTTAGACGATGGGAACATGACTGCAACGTCTTCAAACTGTACAATGTGTGTTGGGCGATCTGCAAGCTCAATCCGAAGAATGAACTCCTGTTTGGCAACAACGATGATCAAGTACGAGAAGCTGACTCCGGTGTTCTGGCGCTAATAAGTAGATGGATTTGTTTACCACTGTCACCAAAGGCATGGATATATGGATTCTGCAGCATGAAAAGAAAAGTGAAAGGAAGATATAAAGGATGAAGCGAGGGTCTATATATTTTTGTTTGGGCTTATATATGATGATCTATGGATGCATTTTATAGGTGAAAATATGTAAGTTCTAACTTGTTAATCAATGTTCAGGCAAATTATGTTTACGACATGATCATAGATCAAACATATCGGGATATTGTGACTCACTTAATCATCAAATGAGTACCTAAGTAAAAAAACGGAGAGATGCACTCACAAATTTACGACAGATAAAACACTCATCTTATTCATCGTTTGTCCATGACCAAAGCACCTCATTAGCAACATATATCATCTTATTCTATAGCTTCCCTTGATGTATAAAACTGTAGTTAATTGATCCATGACTAAAGCACCTCAGTTCTTGTCCCTATTTTTCATGGGTAGGACCATGTAGAATCTGATTCATCATGACCACACGGCCGCGAATTTGATTCCATCTATTATTGCAATAGGACAATTTGATCCATAGATTATTCCTCCTATCCTTACCAAAAGCTTCCTTTTTTGTGGACCTGGGCATATCCTCCAAATAAGTAGAAGATAATGCTCGAAAAAAGTGATATGATGGGGATGGTGACGGGGCACATTTTGTTGCTACAACAAATCGTCATAACTCGCTTTGAGTAACGGTGTATTTTCTAATTCGCGATATTTCACACTCATGTATCCCAATCTTGTTAGAAAAATATGCGAAAAAGCCATGATCCCGATAATCGAGATCAAATGTGAAAATGTGTAGAATTTTATATTAACTTCCAACCATTGACGAAAACGAGAACAGGTACGCAGAGCTTGAACGATCATGAATAGGCACTTCTAGTCAATTGTCCTCTTAACGTCGATCATGAGCCATGAAACTCTCTAGTTTTATATTTTTGGTCTAACTCTAGTTTTATCTTAGAATCTCAACAAGGAACAAATATTGGCTACCGAGATTGATTTCCAAAAAGAAAAAATACATAATGCAGATAATTGCAGAAGCTGGAAGGACACTGTGGAGACCATCGATGAC
Organism: Corymbia maculata; assembly: GCA_014182735.1. Lineage (NCBI taxonomy): Eukaryota > Viridiplantae > Streptophyta > Magnoliopsida > Myrtales > Myrtaceae > Corymbia > Corymbia maculata. Next base: position 31,403,740 of record CM024688.1, on the reverse strand, counting down.
ACGGCGATGTCCATCACTTTCAACTTTGTATCATAAGGAATCATATGCCTAAAGATTGAACCTGCATCTCACCACACAATTGCCTATCTGAACGCACATCCATCTTCAATTATTCGTATGCAGAGAGAGAGAGAGAGAGAGAGAGAGAGAGAGACTTTCTCCTATGAGTAAAACTGTTAATGCGATTGTGCAACGATCCCTCTTTTCTTGTTTTTTCATCTAAGTTTTAGGTCGACCATAAATGACTTCAATTATAGCTCAGCCGCACTTTCAAACCTCCCTCAATACAAAGGTGCCTCATACGAACACACTCCCCTCTTCAATTATTAGTGCAAAACACACACGAAAAGGGGGGAGGGGGGTTGGAATGACTTGCTCGTGTAAATACAACTCTTATTGTGAATGCGCATATTTAGTGATTGAAGTCGCGGGCTCATAACCGTTATCTTTAGCTACAGCTGTCCACAATAAATTAGGTGGGTCTGGTCCAATCATTTAATTTTCACACACTGCCATCCACATACATTGTCACTCATGATGTGACCTATCGTACGATACTTCGAGCACGAGCAGTTTGGGAAAAGTAAAATTGGCTCACCAAAAGGCCTAAGCATTTCTATAAATTTGCTTCGGCACTGACCGCTCATTTGCAGAGTCTAGCTACAACACACGCTCTCTCCACTCTCTGCACAGTTTCCTCAACCTTATTTCATTTCCAAGAGCAAAAATGCAGAATATGGGGATGGCGCAATGGGAGCAGGTTGAGAATTCATTCAGCGGTCAACCGATGCAGACAAAGCTCTTGAGTTCATCGAGCGGTCAACGGACGCAGACAAAGCCCTTGAGTTCATCGAGCGGTCAACTGACGCAGACAAAGTGCTATAGTTCATCAGCCAAGGATTTATTTGAAGTCTACCAGAGTCAACCCTACCGCTTCCCAGCTCTCGTACCTGCTGACATTCAGAAAGTAGAATTGCTCAAAGGTAAATGGGACAAAGAGGGCTCACAAAGGCGTTGGACTTTTGTTGATGGTAAGTCCAAAAATTTGTCACTTGATCTAGCAAATTTTAATTCCCGAATTCCATATCGTATCTATACCTCCTTCGTTTCTTAATTAATTAGTCATCTTGCCATATTATTAATCAGAAAAGTCAATAATTTTCTCCCAATTCTTTTGTTTTGTGATTGATGGTCCGATCGAAAAACGATGGGATTGTCGTTGTTAATTCATCGTCTTGAGTTCAACAACTAGGGGCCAACGTATGACGTTAGTGTCAATCGAAAAAAGAGTATTAGATCTTGTTTTTATGTTATCATTTCTTTATCTTTTCTAGCTTTGTGCTTAAAGATTGAAAGGAACAAATGAATTAAAATCCTGAAATGAGTTTCTAGTTGAAAAGAACAAAATTGAAATTTTGTCAACAAAACCGAGATAGGAAAACCGTAACTCATGGATCACTAGATTGCCTAAAGAGGGTGTAAGGAAACATTAACAAATACTTAATATAGTTGAAGGCTAATATGGCGGATTAACTTAGCATGGCCCACTTTAGGCTGAGGTGGGGAATTACAAAAAAAAAAAAATTAAAATCTATTGTAATTGTATTAATTCAGTCATAAATTTATTTTTTTGATAAATTCAGTCATAAATCACTTACCCAATTTAGTCCATTCAGCCAATTTTGACCGCTCGTCCGGGCAATGCTAATGTAGCAATTTTTAATAATATTTTTATTTCAATATTTTTATTAATTTTTCTCTTCTTCTTTTTTTTTTTTTTTTTTTTTCTCTTCTTCCTCCTTTGGCTTCTTTTCCCAATTGGGCAAGGGCCACAAAGCCCTTGCCGGGCACCGGCGAGGGTGGGCAAGGCTAAACAAGGGCTACAACACTTGTCGGCTACTGTTGGAAAAGAAGCCAAAGAGGAAGAAAGAAAAAAAAAAAAGAAAAGGGAAAAATTAAAAAAAATTAAAAAATAAAATATTATTAAAAAATTATCACGTCAATGTCAACCGGCTAAAATTAGTCGAATAAACTAAATTGGCACAATTACAAAAGGTTTAAAACTAAATTGACAAAAAAAATTAAGTTTATAACTAAATTGACTCAATTGCAATAAGTCTAGGGCTTTTTTTGGGTAATAGCATGGAAATAGTGGTAGCCGTGCCTTCTACAAATTTATATAGTGGTTTAGAAGATAAATGCGCTATCCGAACAAATTTGTGAGAAATGGTTCAAGAAGAATCTCCTGGACTGCCATGAGACTAAAAACGATAGACAAGATTCACGAGCCATGAAACTTTCCTGTTTTATTTTAGAATCTCTCAAAGAAAAAGGTAAAAACAATACGCATCGCAGATGACTGCGGAACCTGGGAGGACAAAGTGGAGGTCATCAACGACCAGGGGATGTCCATCACGTGGACTCTGCTGAAAGGCAAAGTGCCGCAAAAGCTTTACAGTAGCCTGAAGGTGGTCCACCAATTCTTTCCCCGCGACAACGGCTGCAACGCGACAGTGACGCTGGTTTACAAGAAGACAGACCCAAAAGGTCCGAAGCCCGATGATTATATGGACCTCCTCATTCGAATGCTCCAGGCGGCAGACGAAGACCTCAATTGCGAGCAAGAATAAAAAGGCTTGAAATGTTGAATCAATAAATTTGAGGGACGATGTTCTACGTGTGGTTTAAGTACTCAATAACATGCTTTGGAAGCATGAAAGGGTGGATGTTTAACTGCCCACTATAAGTGTGTTAAGCTTTAAACAGCGCATGATGGTGTTGTACTCCAATTTGAATATATAATATAAGTGGTGCTTTGTGTGTCTAAAGTTCAGTCAGTTGTGTACACAAAAAGGAGAAAAAAAAATTGCATGTGGTATAATGAGTTTGGTATCTTTTGTGGCCTGAAATTTGCTTTATGCTACGTGGAAAAAAAAATCATATGCAAAACCATCGTTTGAAACAAACAATATGAATTTATCATATTCTTATATTACTATATTCATATTATTTTAAGTAAAAGAGATGCATACAATATAGATCTAGTGGAGGTCGATTTATAGCGGTCGAGGAACGAAACTTTGCTTGAAAATTAGGCACACGACACGAGTTCAAATCATCAAATCACCAAGACCAAATCATACATTCATGTCATTTAGACCACCCATCTATACTTGAACTTGCGTTTTACCATATCCTTGAGATTGGTGAGATTTTTCATGAAATTTGAACTCTAGCCCTACACGATGCTAGCCTGGTTTCATTAGCTTGGGCACAGGTGTTATGCTAGAAGCCTGCCCGAACTCATCTTGCTCGACTCATTGATCACCTCCGGTTGGCATGGCACCTCTAGCCAGTCACGATACATCAAGAAAAGTCTTGGATTTTATAAGTATTGTATGGTCGAAACAATTAATTCTTGCGTATGTGGATCCAAGTGGATTCGCGGCTCTGTTCCTTCACTACCCAACATTGGCCGGCATGTTGCACCTGCATTTCACAGCTCTGAGGGCTTTTTTGGGATGAAGATCATGGCATTGATTCTAACTCTCATGTAATTGTGCCCCCTTCAGCATTATTGCTCAGTAAATTCCACTGCGATCCCTGTAACTAGTATTGCTTTATATATTTTACTTTCTTTTATGCCGTTAAGTGATACCGGAGGTGTCGGACATTTAAAAAATAACATAAGTATGACAAGCTGATAAATGCTTACCACCTAAGGAAATCACTTCACTATACATGGTATATCACATGATAAGCATTTGCTACCTAAGAAATCCACCTTAAAATACCACGCGTGAGTATGTAACTCACCACTAAATGGAATCCACCAAAGAAGTATGAAGTTGCAATGAAACTCAAATCCAAGAGTTCAATTTCTAAAAATTCATTGAAACTATCATTTTTCCTTGAGAAAATGTGAGAGGGGTTTATATAGACACAAATTGGAATGACCCTCCAGGTTTGGCAAATACCAAGACACCAACATTTTAATTTGCAAGATAAAGACCAACAATCATGGGCAAAACATGAATAACGGCATTGACTCTGGACTCAAAAGGATCTAGAAACTAAATGCAATGCACATGACTCAATAAATAAACTAAAGAAAAATCATTCTTGTATTTCCTGAGCAGCATTTAGAATTTTGGAAAATTTTTATCTAAAATCTCGAAATTGCTTGAAACTTGATTCATTAGAGACTAGACATGTAAGCTTTTCCAACTATTATAATGTTTGACCATATTGAAGTATGAAAAGCCTCTCAAACAACATATGAAAGTAATTTAGACAGTCCAGCCGGCAGATATACACTTAACCGAGTTTCAAATAATTTCGCATTGATTGTCAGATAAGCCTTAATCTTCTCGAGACGATCCTTCGTCATTAAACTTCAATTTCCGAAATCTTAAGCCTATGAATTGACGGGCAAATTTCTTCCAGTGTTTTATTTCCATAAGTTATTTGCATGTATCAATGAACTTGGGCGGATTTAGAGTGGAGCTGGATGGGGTTCCGGCCTTCCCAATTTCCCCAAATTATGTTTAGGCCCCTATTTTCAAAAACGGGTCAATTCCAAAAAAAAACCCCAAACTTTAGGTCAAGTCCCAAATATACCCCGAACTTTTTTTTGTCTCAAGAAAAACCCCAAACTTTAGGTTTAGTCTCAAATTTGCCCCGAACTTTTCTTTTGTCTCAAAAAAAACCTAAACTTTAATTTTAGTCCCAAATCTACCCCGAATTTTGTTTTGTCTAAAAAAATCTCAAATTGGTACACATATGACAAATTTACCCAAAATTATTTTTTTACCACCAAAAAAAATTACCATATATTATTTTCCATTAAATTTTACCGTCAAATTTCTAAATTAAATAACACGCCGCAATTAACGGGTATACTAATTTGGGGTTTTACCCTCCGTTTGTACTAAAAAAATCACCAATTTTTTATCTCGTTCTCAAATATACCCTATGGTCTAGTCCCAACTTAACATGGCATTTCCACATAGATAATAAATACACATAAACAAGATGTTATAGAAAATTATTTTCAAAATAAAACCATTTTAGGATATAAAAAATTAGGGATTACTAATATGGCTTTTGGACAGAGGCTAATGAGGGCAAATTTAGGATTATAGTAAAATTTGATAATTTTCTTTTTGACAAAAAAATTGGGATAGATTTGGGAATAAATTAAGAGTTTGGGGTTTTTTCTGAGATTAAAGAAAAGTTTGGGCAGATTTGGGACTAAACCTAAAGTTTGAGGTTTTTTTCGAGACAAAAAAAGTTCGGGCAGATTTGGGACTGAATCTAAAGTTTGAGGATTTTCTTGAGACAAAAAAAAGTTCGGGGTATATTTGGGACTAAACCTAAAGTTTGGGGTTTTTTTTGGAATTGACCCTTTCAAAAACACATGTTCATCCATAAATCTTGGCCCCATCAAAATTATTTAACGTCTTTGCATTTCAAAAATTAAGGAAGTATTGCTACGAATTTTTAGCAAAAAAAAAATCCTTCCGAATTTAAGAGCTATATTTTAGAAAAAGGATGCATTTGAATTGTGAAATACGAGAAATGATGAGTATTGTTTTCCAACTTGAGAAATAATGCTTTGGCGCAGATAGAACGATGGAACTTTGCTATTAGGTCTTACCTGCATTTTTTGTAGCTTTAACTATCAATTGAAAACTTACACACTATTGACTTAATATGAGAGGTTCTTTAAGAGAGAATTCCAAGGTCTCAATTATCCTAGTAAGTAAAAAACAAATGATGTAGGGAAAAGAGGAAGAGCTATTATCCGAAGATTATTAAGTTAGTTACTAATCTATTTAAAAGTTAAATATCCTTTGCTAATTATTTTGTGAAGTTGTTGACACATTAAAATGCCCAAATTCCTAGCTGTCAATCTCGGACTAGGAGAGGCCAAAGATGTGGCAAAAGTACAATTCACTAAGTATTGGGAGCTTTTAGTCGGCAAATATAGAAATTGCCGAGACCACTAAACACTTGCCGGCAGTAAAAGCAAAAGGAAATTACTAAGTTTTGAGACATGAGGGTCAATGAATCAAGTTTAATTTGATCAACAAGAAGGCCACGACTAAAACTCATCACGACAACCTAGATACCAGGTAACTACCCAAGTAAAGAGTTCGATAATTACAAACGCAATTCGCTTAGGTAAACTATGTAGAAGTAAGATTGACAGGATCCTGCCATTGTAGAGTCGTAGATCACGGGAGACCACTAACTATAAAGGTAAAAAATATAGGTCATTGCAATCGGCGGGAAGTGGAGCTACAAGTTACAGAAGTAATTATCAATGATTGAGAAGCAATGGCTATCGAAGTAATGCGTGTTGGATTTTAGGAGTCATATAAATGTGTTTAGTTTTGTTGTAAACCTTTGTTAACTATGGGTAGTAGTGCAAATAGCCGAATCGTAATTCGTAGCTGAAAAAAAAAAAAACTACTAATCAATCAATGAACATCATAATAAACCTACCAATCCAATAAAGAAAGTGAATGAAGAATCCTAGTTCCACACTCTCATGTGTGCATGATCTCAAGTAGAAGCCAATCAGAGGTCGCTTGTGGCCGACAATCACCGATCAACCTCAGTTCTGAGGCAGTGACAGCTCGAGAGGTGGAGGGGGAGGGGGAAGGGGGAAAGGGGTGGGGGAGTTTTAGCTGTTGAGTTTTGTGCATGTTAAAGTCATACACGAGTCGCCTTTAAACGTGTAAACCAACCGGTCATAGAGCCGTGACGGATGAACAAAACATTGTAATTTCAAGTAATATGAACCGGCCAAAGGGGTTCGAGAAAACGCTAATATTGAACATTGAAACATAACCAAATCCAACTTTTGGTGAAAGATTGCATGTTGCAATTCGTTATTTTTCAGATGGAGATCTTAAGGCTGCAAAGGAGTGAGAGCTGATTCGTTTGACGGGATTGAGAAAATGGGGGACATTCTTGTACTTAATGAACGCTAACCCAAGTTGAGCTAAGGCTTAGCAAAACATGCCTCAGATGTAGGTAAGTCCAAGATAAGGCTCGAAAGAACCCTCGTAATGGGTTTAGCTCAATCTATTATTTTGACCTACATTTCACATAGTGATTGGATGTTCATTGGCAATTTGAATATTTCGTCCGTCAATGCATTGAGTTAGGTGATTGAGCAAGCTCAAGACAACTTAGAGGTGAAAGGATACTGATTTACTTCATTTTAAGTTGAAGAACTTTTTCATCTCGCTTTCAGAATAGTGGGTTTATGTAGAACTTTTCATGTCAAGATAAGTGGCACACATAGGATGACATTGAACAGCAACCCAACTTGGTTCAACCAAGCACGTGAAGTTTGAAAATCATTTCATGGAAATAATTTGCGATATGCATGTTTGTAGTCATCAAATTAGAGTCCCGTAACAGGAAAATTTCCTCCAACGCAAAACACGATCCTAAGTGAAAATGAGGTGCAAAAAAAGATATATATTATTTCAGAAATTCACCCTCGTGGAAGAAAATATAATTTTTGTACACGGAAAGGCAAAAACCTCACGGCAAAAGATAAAGTTGGCATGTTGCAATTCGTGATTCTTCATAGACAGATCTTTATGGCTACAAAGAAGTGAGACCTAGATTCATTGAATGGGATTGAGAAAAATGCTACAAAGATAAAACTTGTACTTAATGGATGCTGAACTCAGACCCAAGTTGAGCTCAAACTTAGCAAAACATGCCTCAGATGTTGCTGAGTCCAAGATAAGGTTCGAAATAACCCTCGTAATGGGCTTAGCTCAAACTATTATTTCGATCTCCATTTCACATAAGGATTAGATGTTAGTAGCAATTTGCACATGTGATCATCCAATGCATTATGTCAGCCAATTGGGTAAGCTATATGCAATTTTTCTCTTGCACTTTAAAATTTCTTTTTGGTATTTTTGGGCATAGTGCACACATTTCTCCTGCATAATCTATCGATTTTGTCTCTCCCCTGATTAAGTGGTGAAGGACCCATGTTTTACTTCATCATTTCTGAAATCTGCAAGCAAAAGCGTATTCATTCCCCCGAAATCATCATACGATGAGAAGATAACTCGATTCATTAATTAAGTCAGTAAACGTAATCATATTACAAGATAGGTCACTAAAGCAACGGAAGGCCGACCCATATGTATCTCGTACCAGAGACAATCAGAACACACGCTGACTTCACCTGTGATTCCTCGAAGAACTCACAGCCTTCGAGAGCCACCGGCAAGGTTGATCCACCCCGCAAGACTCGACATTACTCAACCAGAGCACCATGTCCTAGTAGATCTTGCCGTCATTCCACAAGATGGAGCTCTTGTTCGCCAGGCAATTGCCCTTCCAAGTCTGGACTTTGGCGATCGTGGTGGTGATCGGGAGGTTCTCCCGGCGCATCTCTATAGCATTTATGTACAGCTTGACGTCGATCTTGGCCTCTCCCATCTTGTCTTCCTCATGTTTGCTCTAACGTTTAATAACTCAGTCGAATTACATCTTTTATACATATAATGTTCGTATTCAGAATAAGATACCCCTTTTAGGAAATTACTTAGATTAAGAAACCACTAAAATTAGGAAACTTACTTGGATCAATTCCTTCGTAGCTCGAGCTCAAGATAAATTCTCAACAAAAAATATACAAAGAATGCTTGGAAAAAGGGACAGCCCTTCTTCGAGAACATATGTGGTATGGTCGCTTGCAAACTGCTTCTCAAAGAATTGTTATGCATTGGCATTTGTAACGACCCACATTTTGTTGCTAATGCAAATTGCCATAATGTAATTTGCGTGTTTCACCAAATTATATTTCGGGGTTGGAATGACTTGCTCGTGTAAATACAACTCTCATTGTTGTCGCGACCTTTTTTTTTTTTTTTTTTTTTTTTTTAGAAGGTTTGTTTAGGGAACCTTTGACTAGGTTTAGAGGTATTGTTAACTTTGGACCAACAGCATTTTATTAACTCGGGCTCTCCCAAGCCCATATCCCATGCGACATTGGGTATTCAAAATTTTAATTAGTTTAACACATGCAAATTCAAAAAAAGGAGTTGCCACTAACCTTTTTAGGGTCAGCTAGAAACCCAGTAAGATATAGGAGAATATCTTACTATTTGTGCAATTAGAGATTCTAAATTCGGAGACTTGATTACGTTAATCATACGACTAACGCTCTTTCGATACCTAACTCAATTGTGTATTAATTAAGGCTAAGACAACCTATTCAAGAAATTTAAGGCTTATCCTAACTATTCTAATGCAAGAAGATAACATCCAAAATATTTAAGTGCGCAATTAATTATCATCACAAAATAAATAAAGAGAGAGCATCCTAATATTGTCCCTAAAAAGAAAAATATAATGTAAAAAAAAAAAAAAACCCTATTGTAGAGCCCTAAGGGCTTGTCCAATTTTAGGTTTTTTCTTTTTAAGGGTTTTCTACATTTTTGCAATTTTTTTCTGAATTTTTGTGAAATTTTTATATTTTTTATTTAAAAAAAAAAAAAGAGATTTTTCAAGATTTTTGATATTTTAAGGCTTTTCTGAAAATATTTTTGAAATTATTAATAATTTTGGAATTTCCTAATTTTTCTAAATTTGTGGAATTTATGAATATTTCGGATTTTTTTGTATTTTCAAAAATTTTTAACATTTTCATGATTTTTCTGAAGTTAAAAACATTTTATTAATTTTTAAGGACGTTTTCGAATTTTTAAATATTTTTAATGTGTTTTTGTATTTTTTTAATTTTTGAATTTTTTTATTTTAAAAAATTAATAATTCGGACCGGGTCAGGAAATCCGGCCCTACTAAACCGACTCGGACCCTATCGGTCCAAGTTGGGCTATCGACCGGGCCGGCCCTAAGGCTCACACGAATTTTTCATCAAAAATGGCCCACAAAGAATTTACAACAGCCCATTAAAGATTATGGCCCGCTCCCTTTTCTATTCTTTTTAGCCCAGCCACTTTCAGCCCACACCAAAAATCAGCCAAACTCTCAGCCTAGGCCCACTCGAAGCCCAGCCCCTATTTTAATTTTCGGCCTCTTTTGTTTTTCTTCTTTTTATTCTTTTTATTTTTTCTTTCCAGGTCCTCTTCCTGTCACCGGTCATCTTCAACCTCCCGGCGCACGCTTGCTGCAACTCCGCCAGCCGCACCGACGCTCCTGCAAGGACTGACACCGACACCGCCATCCACCGGTCATCCACTTCGACCGACGTTGACCGTAATCGGCCCCGACCTCCGGTGACGCTCAATCTCTCCTATTTCCGGAACCGAAAACAACCTTCGCCCCCCCCTCGGCGATACACAATCATTTCGCGGAACCACGTAAAAACACCATGAAAATAAAAAATCAAGCACGGTTCATCAAGCACAGAAGCGGGAGCACGTCGATGTCGAGTTTAAACACGGATTCACTCTCGGTACTTTGTTGGACATTTTATCAAATACATGGAGTGCATCGACAATAGCGAGGACCTAAACATCATTCGAGACATGGATTCGGGTAAGGACCAATCACACAAGATTTAGGCAAGAGATTAATCCAGAGACAGGTCCTATGCATTCAAACGTGAGCATGAACATAGAGCACACATTCCCGGTCTAGGCTGAACCAAAACGAGGGGGAGTAAAGCGTCCGACAGAGAAGAAATGAGCACGAGCTCGACTGCCGGAGGTGGCCCTACCCGGCTCGGAGACGGCGAAAGAAGGCAAGCTCTAGATATAGTGGACTTAGTCCGGTCGCCACGCAACGCCTCCGAGCCGGGATCCTCGGGACAGAGCAGTTTCGAGACCAAGGAAGGTGAAGGCGAGGCTGACCTGGAAAAATGAGTCGAGGAGGGAGAAACGCCGCGCCGTCGACCGAGGTTCAGGCGTAGTGGTCGCCGGAACGATCCTCCGACTCTCGCCCCAGCTCTCACTCTCTCCGTTTCACCCCGTTCTTCTCTGGTTTTTTCCTTTGCCTTCCCTTCGGTTTCTGCGATTTTTCTCTCCTTCCCTCCAAAAACCGAAAACCGGCCTCCCCTCCTCCTTCTGCTCTGGTTTTCTTCTCTTCCCCCGCGTCAGCCCGCTGCTCAGGCTCACGAGTTCTCCCTTCTGTTTTGCCCTCTTTTTTTTCGTTTCTTCTTCTGCACTTTTCTTCCAAAACCAGTAAAATCGGCCTCCATCCCTCTTCTGTTCAGCCCTCAAAAACCCAGAACTACAGCCAGCCTCCTTCGTTTTCCTTGCTGCCCACCGAAAATCGTCCCCTCTCCTCACGCTCCTCTCGTCGGCCGCCGAGGAATCTTTTCTGTTAGCCCTGTGGCCACTCACCACGCGACAGCGCAACATGAGGCACGCCCTCTGCTGGCGTCACGTTGCCAACGTCACTTGCGCTGGAGCGGCCTCACTGCGTCGCTCTTTCCGTTTACGTGTCTGGTGTGGTGTTGAGTGAAGAAGGTGTGAAATGATTGGAAATGGGCTAGGCTTGCTTAAACTTTAATGGGCGTTGGAAAAAGAAAGGAGATGGGCTAAGAAAAGAACACGCAAAGATGGGCCAAGGAAAAGAAAAAAAAAGGGCCGGGCGAAAGTTTGTTAAAAGAGTGGGCCTGACATGCCGGGCTACTCAATTTCGAAATTCTCCTTCTTTGTGTTTTTTTTTTTGTTTCGAATTTATATATTTATATATTTTTATTTATTTATATTTGCAAAATAAATGGAAATTTAAAATATGTCAACAAAAATTCGGATGTCAATAATTGTGAATGCACATATTTAGTGATTGAAGTTGCCGGCTCATAACCGTTATCTTTAATCACAGTTATCCACGGTAAATTAGGTGGGTCTTAGTCCAATCATTTAATTTTCACACACTATCATCCACATGATGTCATTCACATCGTCACTCATGATGTGACCTATCATACGACACTTTGGGCACGAGCGATTCGTGAAAAGTAAAATCGGCTCACCAAAAGGCCTAAGCATTTCTATAAATTTGCTTCGACGCTAACCGCTCATTTGCAGGGTCTAGCTACAACACATGCTCTCTCCACTCTCTACACAGTTTCCTCAACCTCATTTCATTTCCAAGAGCAAAAGGGCAGAATATGGCGCAATCTGAGAGTTCCCGACTGACGCAGACAAAGCCCTTGAGTTCATCAGCTAAGGATTTATTTGAAGTCTACCGGAGTCAACCCTACCGCTTCCTAGATCTCATGCCTGCTGACATTCAGAAAGTAGAATTGCTCAAAGGTAAATGGGGCCAAGAGGGCTCACAAAGGCGCTGGACTTTTGTTGATGGTAAGTCCAAAAATTTGTCACTTGATCTAGCAAATTTTAATTCCCGAATTCCATATCGTATCTATATCTCATTCGTTTCTTAATTAATTAGTCATCTCGCCATATTATTAATCAGAAAAGTCGATAATTTTCTCCCAATTCTTCTGTTTTGTGATTGATGGTCCGATCGAAAAACAATGGGATTGTCGTTGTTAATTCATCATCGTGAGTTCAACAACTAGGGGCCAACGTATGATGTCAGTGTCAATCAAAAAAAAAATTTAGATCTTGTTTTTACGTTATCATTTCTTTATCTTTTCTAGCTTTGTGCTTACAGATTGAAAGGAACAAATGAATTAAAATCCTAAAATGAGTTTCCAACTGAAAAGAACAAAATTGAAATTTTGTCAACAAAACCGAGATGGGAAAGTCGTAACTCATGGATCACTAGATTGCCTAAAGAGGGTGTAAGGAAACATTAACAAATACTTAATACAGTTGAAGGCTAATTTAGTGGATTAACTTAGCATGGCCCACTTTAGGCTGGGGTGGGAATTAAAAAAAAAATTAAACATATTGCAATTGTGTTAATTTAGTCATAAACTTATTTTTTTAACAAATTCAATCATAAACCACTTACAATTATGCCAATTTAGTCCATCCAGCCAATTTTAACCAACCGTTCAGGCAACGCTAATGTGGCAATTTTTAATAATATTTTTATTTTTTTTCAAACTTTTTATTAATTTTTCTCTTTTTTCTTTTTTTTTTCTCTTCTTCCTCCTTTGGCTTCTTTTCCCAATTGGGCAAGGGCCACAAAGCCCTCGCCGGGTGCTAGCGAGGGTGGCGAGGCCGAACGAGGGCTACAACACTCGTTGGCTACTGTGGGAAAAGAAGCCAAAGAGGAAGAAGAGGAAACAAAGAAAAGGGAAAAAATTAATGAAAAACTTCAAAAAAATAAAATATTATTAAAAAATTATCACGTCAATGTCGGCTAGCTAAAATTGGTCGAATAAATTAAATTGACATAATTGCAAAAGGTTTAAGACTAAATTGGCCAAAAATAAATAAATTTATAATTAAATTGACTCAATTGCAATAAGTTTAAGACTTTTTTGGTAATTCTCTCCCAAGAGGGATGTGGAAATAGCAGTAGCCATGCCTACTACAAATTTATATAGCGTTTTAGAAGATAAGTGCGCTTTCCAAACAAATTTATGAGAAATGGTTTCAAAAAAATCTCCCGAACAGCCAAACTAAAAATGACAGACAAGACTCACGAGCCACGAAACTTTCCGGTTTTATTTTAGAATCTCTCAAAGAAAAAGGGGAAAAAAATACGTACCGCAGGTGCATGCGGAATCTGGGAGGACAAAGTGGAGGCCATCCACGACCAGACGATGACCATCACGTGGACTCTGCTGGAAGGCGAAGTGCCGCTAAAGCTTTACAGTAGACCGAAGGTGGTCCACCAGTTCTCTGTCCGCGGCAATGGCTGCGACGCGACAGTGACGCTGATTTACCAGAAGAAAGACGCCAGCAATTCGGATCCCCACGAGTATATGAACTTCCTCATTAAAATGCTCGAGGCGGCAGACGAAGTCGCCACTGCCTAACAATAAAAAAAATATGCTCGAAATGTTAAATCAATAAATTTGGGGGACGATGTTCTACGTGTGGTTCAAGTACTCAATAACAAGCTTTGGAAGCATGAAAGGATGGATGTTTAGCTGCCCACTATAAGTGTGTTAAGCTTTCAACAGTGCATGATGGTGTTGTACTCCAATTTCAATAAATATATAATAAAAGTGGTGCTTTGTGTGTCTAAAGTTCCGTCAGTTGTGTTCACAAAAAGAAAGGGGAAACAATTGCATGTGGTATAATGATTTTGGTATCTTTTGTGGCCTGAAATTTGCTTCCTACTACGTGGGAAAAAAAACCATATACAAAACCATAGTTCGAAACAAGCGATACGAATTTACCATATTCTTATATTACTATATTCATATTATTTTAAGGAAAAGAGATGCATACAATATAGATCTAGTGGAGGTAGTTTTATAGCGGTCGAGGAACGAAACTTTGGGTGAAAATTAGGCGCACGACACGAGTTCAAATCCTCAAATCACCAAGACCAAATCAAACGTTCATGTCATTTAAGCCACCCATCTGAACTTGAACACGTGTTTTACCATATCCTTGAGATTGGTGAGATTTTTCATGAAATTTGAACTCTAGCCCTACATGATGCTAGCCTAGTTTCATTAGCTTGGGTTAGCTTGGGCACAGGTATTATGCTAGAAGCCTGCCCGAACTCATCTTGCTCGACTCATTGATCACCTCCTGTTGGCATGGCACCTCTAGCCAATCACGACACATCAAGAAAAGTCTCGGATTTTATAAGTATTATATGGCCGAAATTGTTGAACCTAGTAATAACACCTAGAGGGGGGGTGAATAGGTGTAGAGAGATTTTTTGCGTAAGAATATATATATAACGTTTACAATCTATGAACTGAAATTAAATAGAGAGAGTAGAGAAGATTGCAAACACAGTTTATAGTGGTTCGGCTTTAGACAAGCCTACGTCCACTCTCCAGGCGATCAACCAATAGGCTGGATTTCACTATAAGATCAAAGGTGATTACACACTCTTGAGTGTTAGCACTCAGTGATGATGAGTCTCACAGACTCACTCTTCTTGGTAATTCACTATGATCACTCAAATTCGCACTTTAGACAACTGAAGAATAGAATCGCACTTTGGAATATGTTTTTTTCTATCTAACTCCTAGGTCTTATCCTATCCTTATAAACTCTCCAAGCCACACTCGACCGTTGGCTCTTCCCTTGAGAGTTTAGTCTTCCCTTTCCTGAACAGACTTTATAAGGCAAGTCTTTTTGACCGTTGGAAGTAGATCAGATCCCCTTGGATTCTGCTCGCCCATACAATCAGAATTTGGGCTTCTATAAGTACTCCATTCTTCTTTGGAAGTTGTCCTCTAATTGATCTTGCAATCAAATTAATATAACAGAATCAATGTAAGCAAAGTAAGTGAAATACTTGATTGTTGGTGATCTGTTCCTGAAGTTTCGTTCTGAGTCTGCTTAAGATTTCCGTCTGGTATGGTCAGACTCAGAATCTATGTTTCTTCAAGTCCTCCGTCTGGTACGATCAGACTCAGAATCTGTGTTTCTTCAAGTCCTCCATCTGATACGATCAGACTCAGAATTTATGATTCTTCAAGTCCTCCGTCTAGTACGTCCGTCTAGTACGATCAGACTTAGAAGCACTGTATGTTTTCCTTCTGCCACTAGCAGACTCAAAAACATACACCATCTTGTGGCTTATTCCTTCTAAAAATATGTATAAATATTTACATAAAATGATTTGTTAATATCAAAACTGGAGTTTTCAACAATCTCCCCCTTTTTGATGGTGATAAAACTTTTTATGATTCTTGCTTGTTGTCCCATGCAAAATATGATTGGCAGCGCATACTTCCAAATATAACAGGAGTAATGATGCTCACATAAGATAATTCATGCTTCTATGTTTAACACGGCATCAGCTAAAATAGATTAAGTAGCAAACAATAATTCAGTTTACAAGCACAAGCAACAAACCGCAAAGTTCAGCAAACAGAAAAAAAAACATCCAGTCCAAAAACACATCCAATCCAGGTTATACTCCCCCTTTTTGTCACAATCAAAAAGACAATATCCTGAAAGATAAGTAAAGTCTGACAGAAAAAACTTGACATAAGTTCAAATAAGATAAACCAGAAGATGATTTCATTAAGAAGATTTTTTCTTGGGGGTCCGAACAAGGGTGAAATCCTCCATATCCGTGGCAGACTCTTCGATTCTGTTAAGACATTGATGAACTATTTTCTCAAGAGTCTCTAGTCTGGAATTGAGAGAGGTTTCCATAGCAACTTGGCGATCTCTTATTTCCATAAGCAAAGCCAATATCTTCTGGGAATCGGCATGATCAGATGAAGTTGCAGGGATATCTTTTTCACCAATCTGAGACATAGGCTCCCCCTGAGTTGATGCTTCTGTCTGTCCTTGCTGTCCCAATTGATTTCTATCCTCTTCAGCATCAGGAATAGCACCCTCATTTGTTCTAATTTCTTCTTCCTCTATTCTTTCCCCTTCTTCTGGTCCACCTTTGTCAAACTCAATTTCCTCTGGCTCTAACATTTCCACATTCTCATCAGGTTGAGGAGCTACACTAGGAAGAGTTTGTTTTGTCACTACTGGTGGAGGCAGTTCTGTTTCTGGTTCTGTCACTCTCTGTACAGTCTGACTCATTTTCACCAGAATTTCAGAGATAGTCTCCTCTTCATCATCTTCATCATGTAGTAACAGTTGTCTTCTCTTCTTAGAACTAGGTTCTACGTCAACCATCTCTTTTCCCTTTCTCTTTGCTGCGGTTGATGCCTTTGCCAATTCCTTCTCTTTTCTTCTCCAAGTCTCTGCAACATCCCTTAGCCTCATCTTGTTTATCATCTAAAGATCGATGACCATGGTTGGAAGCTCTTTAGTGCAAAGTCTGCTTGGTATATCAATCTTGTGATATTCAAAGATCCTGGTCACCAAAGCTCCATAAGGCAACTGTCCTTTATCTTTCGAAATTGTTCGATACATATGTAGAAGAACAGTGTGAGGAAGTGAGAATAGAACTCCCTTCTCAATTACCCACATTAGTTTGGCCTCGAATCTTGACACATCAGTCTTTGATGAAGCATTTGGACGAATGCAGCTTATGATGATCTTATGCAAAATAGTTCTTGCTGAAGTTAAGAAGGGATAAGTAATAGTAGGCCTAGACAGTCTCATAGGTGACTTCTATTGGCTTGAAATGACCCCTTTCAACTTTCATGATATCAGCCAGAACATCTGTACTGACATCATAAAACATATCATTCACACTGAACTGCATTCTATCTGGAGACAGAAATGTCAAATTTGAGTAAAAGTATGCTGTTAGTTCTGGATAAACAACAGCATAGTCAGTGCAAAATTGATCCATTTGCAACATTTCAAAATGTTCTTGCAAGTTCACATCAGCAACATCCAAGAAATCAAAGTCCACGATCCGATGATGCATAACTCCACGTTCCAGCAATCTGTTATAGAGGGTCTTATGCTCTCTCGACCGGAATAATTTCCCTGTGGTATTCCTAACCACTGCCGCAATTCCCATTCTGATTTCAAAATTCCTATAGAGTCGTTCATCATCTTCCTTCTCTCCTATGGCATTCTCCCTACTCCTACTTACTTCACTCCCCTGTGTACTTTGTCTAGAAGGTGGTTCTGTAGTTTGTACAGCCTGAACCTGACGAAGTTCATTCGCATACCCTCTTTCTCTCAAAAGGAACAGTTTCATCTCCTCCGTAGCATTTCTTTGCACTAAGCATTGATACATTTTCATAACAAAATGAGGGTCTTCTAGTTTAGGCAGGGTTAATCCAGACGTACCTCTTCTGGAGACATTTCTCCGCTCAGATTCTGTTGGGTAGTTACTCTGAGGCTCCAGATTTTCAGTTGCATCCCTTTGAATCGATGCATTTTGAGATTGTCCTTGGGAAGTCCGATGTTTGAGTCAGATCAAAATGCGTCTGTCCTCCCTCGACATTCCTTGGTCCTCTGCCAGCAATCCTATTGGATCTTCTTCTGGGAGATGGGGACACAGACCTTGATCTGGACATGGAGGATCTCGAAGCCATTGTTCGGAGAGGGTTTGGTTTGATTTAGAGAGAAAGATTAGTTCTTTAGGTTTTCTGGAAAAAGGTTTCTGAGGATTGTCGTGAAAAATTCGTTCTTTTTGGGGGTTATAGACTCTTTGAAGATGAAAAGACGCGACTTTTGGCTCAAAATAGCAGTTATTCAAAAATTATTAAAAAGGAAAATAGATGTAGATAACCTAGGCATATACCGAAATTATGCAGATCAATTATTTTGCTAATAATTACTTACCAAGATTAATCATACAAGACAGTAATTTAAGCGCCAAAATTAAATTTAAACATACCATCAATTTCTTCTCGAAGCTATCTAGAAGATTGGTCCAATTGCTTCTCCCAGACTATATCCTATCTTCAAGGATTTTATGCAAAAGGATTAATGATATTTAATCTACTACATATTTAATCAAATGTACCTTTGTCCTGCGGCTTTGTGAAGATATCTACCAATTGATTTTTCGAATCAATAAATTCCACGAATATATCCCCATTTTGTACATGGTTTCTAATAAAATGATGCTTGATCTCAATGTGCTTTGCCTTGGAATGTAGGATCGGGTTTTTGGTGAGATTATTGCACTTGTATTGTCACACCTTATTTCAGTACAGGCCTCTTCCTTTCCATAATCCCGTAGTTGCTATTTCATCCATAAAATCTATGAGCAGCAGCTTCCAAGGGCAACGTATTCTGCTTCTGCGGTTGATAGAGCCACAGTGTTTTGCTTTTTAGAAGACCATGACACCAGCATCTGTCCTAGTAATTGACATGTTCCAGATGTGCTCTTTCTGTCCACTTTACATCCTGCTAAGTCAGCATCTGAGTAGCCAAGGAGAGTAAAGTCTGTTCCCTTAAGATACCACAGACCCAGAAGTGGATAAGTAGCTATGTACTTAATTATCCGCTTCACTACTGTAAGATGAGATTCTCTAGGGTCTGCTTGAAATCAAGCACATAAACACACACTGTATATAATATATGGTATAGATGCAGTAAAATAGAGAAGAGACCCAATTATGCTTCTATAAGTATTTGGTCAACTTTCTTCTCTGATTCATCCTGATCAAGTTTGATGGATGTTGATATTGGAGTTTCAGTCTTCTTGCAGTTCTCCATTCCAAACTTCTTGATCAAGTCTTTGGTATATTTTTCTTGATGGATGAAAGTTCCATGTTTTGATTGGTTGATTGAAGTCCTAGGAAGAATGTAAGTTCTCCCATCATGCTCATCTCAAATTCCTCCTGCATAGACTTTGAGAAGTTCTTGTACAATCGTTCATTAGAAGAACCGAAAATAATATCATCTACATAGATTTGTACTAGAAGAATATCCTTACCTTCCTTCTTGATAAATAGAGTTGTATCAACCATACCTTTCTTGAATTTGTTGTCTAGTAGGAACTTACTTAGTCGTTCATACCAAGCTCGAGGCGCTTGTTTTAGACCATATAGAGCCTTTTTCAGTCTGTATACATGATCTGGCTTTCTTGGTTCCTCAAACCCAGGAGGTTGTTCCACATAGACTTCTTCTTTGATAAATCCATTCAGAAAGGCGCTCTTTACATCCATCTGAAATAGCTTGAAGTTTTGATAGCAAGCATAGGTAAGTAGTAGTCTGATAGCTTCCAATCTTGCTACTAGTGCATAGGTTTCATCATAGTCTATTCCTTCTGACTGTGAATAGCCTTTGGCTACAAGTCTTGCTTTGTTTCTGGTCACTTTACCATGTTCATTCAATTTATTCCTAAAAACCCACTTAGTACCTATGATGGTTCTTCCTTTGGGTTTGGGAACCAATTCCCATACATCATTCCTTTTAAACTGCTGGAGTTCTTCTTACATTGCTTCTATCCAGCTTTCATTTGTAAGGGCCTCGTCTATTCCTTTAGGTTCAATCTCAGAGATGAGTGCCACAATACTTGTTTCCTTTTTGTTCTTCAATCTGGTTCGAATTCCTTCACTGATATTTCCAATAACTAGCTCTTGAGGGTGGCTGGACTTATGCTTCCAGTTTTTGCTCTGCCCTACGCTGTCATCAGCATCTTCTAGAAACTGAGTAGTATCCAGTTGAGTGATTCTTTGTTCTTGAGTTTCCTCAGAGTCGATTTTCTATGACAAGTCAGCTTCTTTGTTGAGAGTTGAATTTTCAGGAGTAGCAGTTGGTTCTGGATCTTCAATTTCTATTCTGCTTTTGTTGGAGGAGTCTTGCTCTAGGAACTTCACATTCATAGATTCTTCCACTGTCTGAGTGTTCTTGTTGAACACTCGGTGTGCTTTACTGATGGCTGAATAACCCAGAAATATACCTTCATCTAATCTCTCCTCAAACTTGCTTGGAAGATTGTTAACATTTTTAAGAATGAAACATTTACAACCGAAAATTTTGAAGTAGGAAACAATTGGTTTTCTTCCGTTGAAAATCTCATAAGGATTTTTCTCAAGAATTGTTCTCAGAAAAACTCTATTAATGATATGACAAGACGTGGAAACTACTTCTGCCCAGAAACGAGTTGCCACCTTACTTTCAATAAGCAGAGTTCTAGCCATTTCTTGCAAAAATCTGTTCTTTCTTTCTACAACTCCATTTTGTTCTGGAGTGTAAGGAGAGGAGAACGTATGCTGAATACCATTTTCGTTACAAAAGTCTGCAAAGTTCTGATTTTCAAAATCTCCTCCATGATCTGTTTTAATGAAGGAAATAGAATAGCATTTCTCATTTTGAACCCTTTTTGCAAATATCGAGAAATAAGAAAAAGTTTCACTTTTATTGGCAAGAAAGAATACCCATGTAAAACGAGAGTAGTCATCTATAATTACCGGACAGTATTTCTTACCTCCAATGCTTTGAGTTCTAGTTGGGCCAAACAGATCCATATCAAGCAGCTGCAATACATGTTTAGTAGAAACTTATTTCATAGATTTAAAAGAATTTCTAACATGTTTTCCCAAAGTGCATGCGGAACAAAGATCTGTCTTCTTGTAGGTTAATGAGGGCAAGCCACGAACAAGCTTTTTACTGTGTAGCTTGGAGATTTGAATCATGCTGACATGTCCAAGTTTGCGATGCCAAAGGTTTGCCTCATCATGGACTAAAATCAGACATTTGGCAGTGTCTTCATTTATGTCCAGAAGATAGATGTTCCTATGTCTTCGTCCAGTGAATGACTGAGCAGAATCATTGCTAGTTCCAGAACATAAGTTTTCCTTGAAGTTAATTCTGAATCCAGCATCACATAGCTGACTGATGCTAAGAAGATTGTAGTTCAGTCCTTTGACCAGGGATACATTGTTGATGATTAAACGTCAATTTTGACTGTTCCTCATCCAACAATGTTTCCCTTGGTATTTCCTCCAAAAGAGACTGTCCCTCCTTTAACCTTTTTCTAAAACAACAAACATTCTTGAATCCCCAGTCATGGGTCTTGAACATTCACTATCCAAATACCACTTCTTCTTGCTCTTGAAACTTACCAGCAATCAACATGCATATTCACTTCTTCTTTGGTACCTAGATTTTCTTGGGTTTTTTGTTGTTAGTATATGCTTTGTCTACCCATTTCTTCTGAACAGGTCTCCAGACTTTAGGACATTTGTTTTCAAAATGTTCTTTTTCTCCACAATTAGAACATTTGAGATGATCTCGACCAATAGGTTTTGTAAAAGTCTTTTTGAAATGATTTTTATAGGCCTGTCGAGGAGGTCTCTTTCTAATTCTTTCCTTGACTTTAGGAAAATCAATTAATGAATCACTTTCCTTATAAAACCCAAGTCCTGACTTATCATAATAGGGAATCTGAATGGAAAATATATGCTACAGGGTTTTCGATCCTTTTGAAAACTTTGTAGTAATGTTCAAAATTTCCTTTATGGGAGACTCATTTTCATTTTGCAAAGAGTTTCTATTTTCTTTTATCTCCCAGATTTCCTTTTTATGAGATTCATTTTCATTTAAGAGAAAATCTCGATTTTCCTTTATTACTGAAAATTCCTTTTGAGATCATCAAATTTTCATTTAAAGAATGATTCATTTGACTCAACTTGCGATTTTCCTTTTTTAAACAGGAAATTTTTTTCAGAGTAGATTTTAAATTCAAACAAAGTTCATTTATATAATCTGAGACTTCGGTAGGAATATCAGAGTGACTAACCTCAAATTTTTTGTTTGAGTCTGAGTCTGAGTCTAAATCTAAGTCTGTATCCGCTTCAGAGTCTGAATCTGAGTGCGCCATTAGACATATGTTACCATAGTCATCTTCATTGTCTTCAATCTTAGTGTCACTCCAAGTTTCAGCTTTCAGGGCTTTATTGTATTTTTCATATTTCCCTTTGTTTTTCTTGAGTTTTGGACAGTTCTGTTTTATGTGACCTTTCTTTTTGCATTCGAAACAGACATCTTTGACATAATCTTCCTCATCCTCTCGTCTTTCGTTGTCCAATCTGCCCTTTTGCTTCTTCTTTGTAGAGCTTCTTGCCCTTCTTGTTTAGCTTTTTACCTTTCTAATTAGCAATGCCGTTCTTCATCGTCCAGCTCGTCCTCTCGAATCACGTATCATCGAATCAATGTTAGGCTTAAGAGCAATGGTTTTTTTACCTCTGGATTCCACTTCTTCGTTCATTTGTTCTGCTTCATAGGATTGCAGAGTACCAACGAGCTCATCGACTGTCAGTGGTGAAATACACAAAGTTTCTTTGATAAAGGTCTTCACATTATTCCATTCTTTTGATAGTCCTCTTAATAGCTTGTTGACTTTCATGGGACCAGGAACAGGTTGTCCTTGATATGCCAGTCCATTTACAATTTCTGTAAATCTACTGAACATGTCTCCTATTGACTCTCCCTGCTTCATCTTGAAGGATTCATATTGACCAAGTAAAATATTTACTTTGGTCTCTTTAACACAATCAGTTCCTTCATAGGTTACGTGCAGTCTATCTCATACTTCCTTTGCTGTATCACAAGAAGATATTCGATTATATTCATTAGAAGATAAAGCACAGTTAGCATCAAGAGTTTGTCTCTTGGTCAATTCTTCTGGAGAAGTGGTAGCTGATGTTTCTGTTGCTTTCCCATCATCTTTCTTTGAAGTTTCTTTGATTTCAGTGTTTGAATCAATTCCTCTTGCAACTACATCCCATTCCAGTGGATCCTTTGATCTGAGGAAGGCCTTCATCTTGTTCTTCCATATATTGTACTCTTTGCCATCATAGTAGGGTGGTCGCGTATTGCTCTGTCCCTCGATCAGTCCTGGTGCAAGAATACTAGCTATAGAGGATCTTTAACTATGAAGTAATAAACACTTCAAAAACTCTGAGCACAGGGCTCTGATACCAATTGTTGAAGCTAGTAATAACACCTAGAGGGGGGGTGAATAGGTGTAGAGAGATTTTTTCGCAAGAATATATATATAACGTTTACAATCTATGAACTGAAATTAAATAGAGAGAGTAGAGAAGATTGCAAACACAGTTTATAGTGGTTCGGCTTTAGACAAGCCTACGTCCACTCTCCAGGCGATCAGCCAATAGGCTGAATTTCACTATAAGATCAAAGGTGATTACACACTCTTGAGTGTTAGCACTCGGTGATGATGAGTCTCACAGACTCACTCTTCTTGGTAATTCACTATGATCACTCAAATTCGCACTTTAGACAACTGAAGAACAGAATTGCACTTTGGAATATGTTTTTTTATATCTAACTCCTAGGTCTCATCCTATCCTTATATACTCTCCAAGCCACACTCGACCGTTGGCTCTTCCCTTGAGAGTTTAGTCTTCCCTTTCCTGGACAGACTTTATAAGGCAAGTCTTTTTGACCATTGGAAGTAGATCAGATCCCCTTGAATTCTGCTCGCCCATACAATCAGAATCTGGGCTTCCATAAGTACTCCATTCTTCTTTGGAAGTTGTCCTCTAATTGATCCTGCAATCAAATTAATATAACAGAATCAATGTAAGCAAAGTAAGTGAAATACTTGACCGTTGGTGATCTGTTCCTAAAGTTTCATTCTGAGTCTGACTGACTCAAGTTCTGAGTCTGCTTAAGATTTCCGTCTGGTATGGTCAGACTTAGAATCTGTGTTTCTTCAAGTCCTCCGTCTGGTACGGTCAGACTCAGAATCTGTGTTTCTTCAAGTCCTCCGTCTAGTACAGTCAGACTTAGAATCTGTGATTCTTCAAGTCCTCCGTCTGGTATGATTAGACTCAGAAACATTGTATGTTTTCCTTCTGCCACTGGCAGACTCAAAAACATACACCACCTTGTGGCTTATTCTTTCTGAAGATATGTATAAATATTTATATAAAATGATTTGTTAACATCAAAACTGGAGTTTTCAACAGAAACAATTAAATCTTTCATATGTGGATCCGAGTGGATTCGCGGCTCTGTTCCTTCGCTACTTAACATTGGTTGGGGTGTTGCACCTACATTTCACAGCTCCGAGGGCTTTTTTGGGATGTAGATCATGGCATTGATTCTCACTCTCATGTAATCGTGCCCCCTTCAGCATTATTGCTCGGTAAATTCCACTGCGATCCCTGTAACTAGTATTACTTTATATATTTTACTTTCTTTTATGCCGTTAAGTGATACCAGAGATGTCAGACATTTAAAAAATAACATAAGTATGACAAGCTGGTAAATGCTTACCACCTAAGGAAATCACTTCACTATACATGGTACATCACATTATAAGCATTTGCTACCTAAGAAATCCACCTTAAAATACCACGTGTGAGTATGTAACTCACCACTGAATGGAATCCACCAAAGAAGTATAAAGTTGCAATGAAACTCAAATCCAAGAGTTCAATTTCTAAAAATTCATTAAAACTATCATTTTTCCTCAAGAAAATGTGAGAGGGGTTTATATAGACACAAATTGGAATGACCCTCTAGGTTTGGCAAATACCGAGACACCAACATTTTAATTTGCAAGATAAAGACCAACAATCATGGGCAAAACATGAATAACAACATTGACTCTGGACTCAAAGGATCTAGAAACTAAATGCAGTGCACATGACTCAACAAATAAACTAAAGAAAAATCATTCTCGTATTTCCTGATCAGCATTTAGAATTTTGGAAAAATTTTATCTAAAATCTCCAAATTGCTTGAAACTTGATTCATTAGAGACTAGACATGTAGGCTTTTCCAACTATTATAATATTTGACCATATTGAAGTATGAAAAGTCTCTCAAACAACATATGAAAGTAATTCAGACAGTCCAGCAAGTAGAGATACGCTTAACCGAGCTTCAAATAATTTTGCATTGATTGTCAGATAAGCCTTAATCTTCTCGAGATGATCATTCGTCATTAAACTTCAATTTCCGAAATCTTAAGCCTATGAATTGACGGGCAAATTTCTTCTAGTGTTTTATTTCCATAAGTTATTTGCATGTATCGATGAACTTGGGCGGATTTAGAGTGGAGCTGGATGGGGCTCCGGCCTTCCCAATTTCCCCAAATTATGTTTAGGCCCCTATTTTCAAAAACACATGTTCATCCATAAATCTTGGCCCCATCAAAATTATTTAACATCTTTGCATTTCAAAAAATAAGGAAGTATTGCTACAAATTTTTAGCAAAAAATCCTTCCGAATTTAAGAGCTATATTTTAGAAAAATGATGCATTTAAATTGTGAAATACGAGAAATGATGAGTAATGTTTTCCAAACTTGAGAAATAATGCTTTGGCGCAGATAGAACGATGGAACTTTGCTAATTGGTCTTACCTGCATTTTTGTAGCTTTAACTATCAATTGAAAACTTACACACTATTGGCTTAATATGAGAGGTTCTTTAAGAGAGAATTCCAAGGTCTCAATTATCCTAGTAAGTAAAAAACTAATGATGTAGGGAAAAAAAGAAGAGCTATTATCCGAAGATTATTAAGTTAGTTACTAATCTATTTAAAAGTTAAATATCCTTTGCTAATTATTTTGTGAAGTTGTTGACACATTAAAATGCTCAAATTCCTGGCTGTCAATCTCGGACTAGGAGAGGCCAAAGATGTGGCAAAAGTACAATTCACTAAGTATTGGGAGCTTTTAGTCGACAAATATAGAAATCGCCGAGACTACTAAACACTTGCCGGCAGTAAAAGCAAAAGGAAAGTACTAAGTTTTGAGACATGAGTGTCAATGAATGAAGTTTAATTTGATCAACAAGAAGGCCACGACTAAAACTCATCACGACAACTTAGATACCAGGTAACTGCCCAAGTAAAGAGTTCGATAATTACAAACGCAATTTGCTTAGGTAAACTATGCAGAAGTAAGATTGACAGGATCCTATTATTGTAGAGCCGTAGATCATGGGAGGCCACTAACTATAAAGGTCGAAAATATAGGTCATTGCAATCGGTGGGAAGTGGAGCTACAAGTTACAGAAGTAATTATCAATGATTGAGAAGTAATGGCCATCGAAGTAATGTGTTTGCTTAGTAATTGCTTGTAAATATGCGTGCTGGATTTTAGGAGTCGTATAAATGTGTTTGGTTTTGTTATAGACCTTTGTTAACCATGGGTGTAGTGCAAATAGCCGCATCGTAATTCGTACCCAAAAAAAAAACTACCAATCAATCAATGAACATTATAATAAACCTACCAACCCAATAAAGAAAGCAAATGAAGAATCCTTGTTCCCCACTCTCGTGTGTGCGCGATCTCAAGTCGAAGCCAATCAGAGGTCGCCCGTGGCCGACAATCATCGATCCACCTCAGTTCTGAGGCAGTGATGGCTCGGGAGGTGGAGGGGGAGGGGGGAGTTTTAGCCATTGAGTTTTGTCCATGTTAAGTAATACACGAGTCACTTTTAAACATGTAAACCAACCAGTCATAGAGCCATGACGGATAAACAAAACATTGTAATTTCTAGAAATATGAACCGGCCAAAGGGGTCCGAGAAAACGCTAATATTGAACATTGAAACATAACCAAATCCAACTTTTCGTGAAAGATTGCATGTTGCAATTCGTTATTTTTCAGATGGAGATCTTAGGGCTGGAAAGGAGTGAGAGATGATTCGTCTGACGGGATTGAGAAAATGGGCGACATTCTTGTACTTGATGGACGCCGACTCAAGTTGAGCCAAGGCCGAGCAAAACATGCCTTAGATGTAGCTAAGTCTAGGATAAGGCTCGAAAGAACTCTCGTAATGGGCTTAGCCCAATCTATTATTTTGACCTACATTTCACATAATGAATGGATGTTCAGTAGCAATTTGAATATGTCGTTGGTCAATGCAATGAGTTAGGTGATAGAGCGAGCTCAAGACAACTTAGGGGTGAAAGGATACTGATTTACTTCATTTTAAGTTGAAGAACTTTTCTAATCTCACTTTCAGAATAGTGGGTTTATGTAGAACTTTTCACTGCAAGATAAGTGGCACACATAGGATAACAATGAACAGCGGCCCAACTTGGTTCAACCAAGCACATGAAGTCTGAAAATTATTTCATGGAAATCATTTGCGATATGCATGTTTCTAGTCATCAAAGTAGGGACCCGTAACAGGAAAATTTCCTCCAACGCAAAACTCGATCCTAAGTGAAAACGAGGCGCAAAAAAAAGATATTTATTATTTCAGAAATTCACCCTCGCTGAAGAAAATATAATTTTTATACACGGAAAGGCAGAAACGTCACGGCAAAAGATAAAGTTTGCATGTTGCAATTCGTCATTCTTCAGAGACATATCTTTATGGCCACAAAGAAGTGAGACCTAGATTCGTGGGGGTGGGATTGAGAAAAATGCTACAAAGATAAAACTTGTACTTAATGGACACTGAACTCAGACCCAAATTGAGCTCAAACTTAGCAAAACATGTGTCAGATGTTGCTAAGTCCAAGATAAGGCTCGAAAGAACTCTCGTAATGGGCTTATCTCAAACTATTATTTCGATCTCCATTTCACATATGGATTGGATGTTAGTAGCAATTTGCGCATGTGATCGTCTAATGCATTATGTCAGGCGATTGGGCAAGCTCCATACAAATTTTTCTTGTACCTTAAAATTTCCTTTTGGTTTTTTTAGGCATAGTGCAGACTTTTCTCCTGCATAATCTATCGATTTTTTCTCTCCCCCTAATGAAGTGGTGAAGGACCCATGTTTCACTTCATCATATCTAAAATCTGCAAGCAAAAGCGTATTCATTCCGCCGAAATCATCACCCGATGAGAAGATAACTCGATTCATTAATTAAGACAGTAAACGTAATCATATTACAAGACAGGTCACTAAAGCACCGGAAGGCCGACCCGTATGTATCTTGTACCAGAGATATTCACAACACACGCTGTCTTCACCTGTGATTCCTCAAAGAACTCACAGCCTTCAAGAGCTGCCGGCAAGGTCAATCCGCCCCGCCAGACTCGACATTACTCAACCAGAACACCATGTCCTAGTAGATCTTGCCGTCATTCCACACGATGGAGCTCTTGCTCGCCAGGCAGTTGCCCTTCCAAGGCTGGACTTTGGCGATCGTGATGGTGATCGGGAGGTTCTCTAGGCGCATCTTTATAGCATTTATGTACGGCTTGATGTCGATCTTGGCCTTTCCCATCTTGCCTCCTCATGTTTGCTCTAACGTTTAATAATTAAGTTGAATTACATCTTTTATACATATAATATTTGTATCCAAAATAAGATACC
Source organism: Corymbia maculata (assembly GCA_014182735.1). Classification (NCBI taxonomy): domain Eukaryota; kingdom Viridiplantae; phylum Streptophyta; class Magnoliopsida; order Myrtales; family Myrtaceae; genus Corymbia; species Corymbia maculata. The sequence continues at coordinate 31,375,024 of CM024688.1, read as the reverse complement.
CCTTTTAGGAAATTACTCAGATTAAGAAACTACTAAAATCAAGTAACTTACTTGGATCAATTCCTTCATAGGCTCAAGCTCAAGATAAATTCTCAACAGAAAAATATAAAAAGAGTGCTTGGAAAAAGGGACAGCCCTTCTTCGAGAACATCTATGGTCTGGTAGTTTGCGAACTGCTTCTCAAAGAATTGTTATGCGATGGGTTTCGTAACGACCCACATTTTGTTGCTAATGCAAATTGCCATAATGTATATTGCGTGGCTGTCTCGCCAAGGACTTCCTCGGACAAAATATCTTTCCTCGAAGGGTAGATTTTTGGTTTTTTGCTTTGTTGTGTATAACATATTGATGGTAATGGTCCTGTTCACAAATATTGCGGGCCTATTTCATCCATCTTGGCTTAATGGGCCCCTCTACTAGTCTCTAGCCCATCGACCATATTTTGGTGTCAGCAATGGCAAAGCATTATATGTAATTCGTGATGTTTTACACTCATATATCCGTATTTAAAGTGGCATTGCTTGTGATCATAAGGGAAGGAAATGAACTGATCTTTTACGCAAATGAATATCGTTTCCTGTGCTTACCATGTCACAAACACTTTGAATTGGAGGATCGTGCATATGGTATACACTATTATCGGGCATCCAATAGGCTGTAGCACTATTAACTGGCAAGGCAGCTAACAGTAGCAGAGGCCATGCATATCTGCCTACAAGCTTAAAAGGAGGCCGGGAGAGAGAGCTAGCCAAAAGGGGGAGAGAGAAAAGAGAGAGAGAGAGAAATTGGAAGGCAAAGAAATTGAGAGACTGAGAGTGTGAGAGAGAAACGAAATTGTGCCCCGGCGGAGCTTCGTTCAGCCACCCTCGACGCAAACCGGCTTCCCCTAGCCAGTACCACTGAGCCTGCCTCCCCTTCCACAGCACTCGATTTTTGGTGAGTTGAGTTTTGGTTTCGATTCACTGTTTTCCTGAGGATCTCGGCTTGGTGACACTGAGATGACCGGCTATAGCTCGATTTGTGTGGAGACTGGCTTCCGGCCGTCATCACGAAGCTCGGTAGGGCCCCCCGCTGTCATGTGCTTTGTTGCCCTTTTTTCCCCTATTTTTACTCTATTTTTTTCCCCTTTTTGGGCATGCCAGGCCGGAGCTCGTGGCCATATGAAAATATCCAAAATAGGTTTAGTAAACACAATTCTAATTTTAGGAAGAGCAAATCTGTGTAGTTCAGCAAAACACCAGGACTCCTGCTATCATCATTAAAATTGGAGACGGCGGACTTGTACATGAATAGAGTACGGGGATAACGAATCCCAAAAACATTATTAAACTCCCAGATCTAAATCGGGAGAAAAAAAACTCCCAGGTTTAAAGCTAGATTATGAGAGTTTAAATTCCCAGATTTAGATCGAAAGAGAATAAAATAAAATAAAAAGAACAAGAAAACTCAAATAAAATCAATAACTGATGAAAGGAAGGGTGAGACTAGCTCAAACCCTCCCCATGGCTGAAGCTTGAAGGACTAACTTTTAATTTTACAGGCAACTTATCCTAAGCAAATTCACGTCCTTATTAAAGAATTATCTTAATTCCACCCTTATTTGTCATAATTAATCTTGGGTTTAGGACCCACCGTGTTACTTTCTCTTGTAACAACGAATAGCGCGAATAGTTAGCTCACAAACCCAAATGATGTTGGATTCTTGACCTGCGATCATAGCTAGCCACAATAATTAAGGTTCAGTCATATGAGCAACCTTTGTCATATAAAATATTTTTCATCATTATATCATTCCAAGAATATTATAAGACAGATTATTTATCGATCAAATTTCCTCCGAAAGTCAGCATTCCAAGTATCTAATATGGCAGATTATTTATGGATCAAATTTCCTCATATAATACGTAGAATTATTGGAATTTTGTATTAGTCCGTCCCTCTTTTCTTCCTTTTCGTCTAAGTTTTACGCCGGCCATAAATGACTTCAATTATGGCGCAATTACTCTGTCAACTGTACCATGAGAAATCTTATGCCTAGAGATAGATTCTGTGTCTCAATACATAGGTGCCACATCTGAACTCACTTTCATCTTCAATTATTAGTATGCAAAGAAAACAAAAGAGAGAAAATGACTTGCTCATAAAGATCCAACTCTCAATGTGAATGCGCGTATTCAATACTTGAAGTCATGGGTAATATCTTTAGTTACAACAACAAATTAGTTTGTCTTGATTTTATCATTTAATCCGACACACCACTGTCCACATGATGTCACTCATGACGTCATTGTTGACATCATCACTCTTGATGTGATCGATGAATCATTACTCATGTTAGTGAGCTTTCATTATCGACGTATCTAAAACTTGAGTAAGTCCTTAAACTGTTTTGTTTAAATTCTATGACGTAAAACACAGGAATATTCCCACCTTATTAGAGAAGAAAAATATATAGCTTGGAATAAGGGGTGCGAGGCGTGTGAATACCGGCACATTAAATTAAGGAATGTAGTCGGGCTGGGCATCTTTACTAAAGGGACTACCACCGACAACCCATGTGAGCACAAATATCTCTGGAGGAAAATAGGCCAGTAAAGTCGACCTCAATTTCGCTTTTATTGACAACATCACTCATGACGTGATCCATGAATCATCACTCATGTTAGTGAGCTTTCATTACCAGCATATCTAACGCTAGTTAATGCAACCCTATCATACGAGTCTAAGTCTTGGTCAAACACTAATGAATTACGGAAAAACCACCGCCGAAAAGAAATCCACCTACTTATTGAAAAAAAAAAAAAGAACAAAAGGGAACAATCTTTTGGGATGTTGTTTCCCAAAATATTTGGTTTAACAAACCAATACATATCTTCCAATCGAATCAAGTTCCATAAACAGCTCAAATTCGAGACTTATTAGATAAAGAAAATCTCATTTACCTTATATCAAAGTTCAATTCGTCTCTAGATCCAATGAAAAAATTATCGATATTAATGCGACCAATGCATAAGATATTTTTCCCATCACGAGGACCAGTAGCCGGTTTTAAATGGGTGGCTCCTAGGCAAATTTTGATCTCAATTGACTTTTATACCCATTCCACTAGTTAACTACTTCAAAAATATAATTGTTTGCTTGATTCTCTCGCTGAAGAGAATCATGTCGTCACATAGTTTCAAGTGACCCACCAAAGGGGCTAATTGGCGTCTTATGCATTCAATGCATGAATGACCGTGATCAATGAAATATAATTTTCTTCTAGAACAGATTCGTATCATTGATGCGTTGACTTCATCAGCTCTAGATAATGAACAGATACGCGTGATGTCTGGTGCTTCCTTAGGGACGACTTGCAAATTATTTTGCAGGTATTCACATGCCTCACCATGTATAGTTCACGCTCTATGGAACATAAAGCTAGAACCATATAGAAATTAATGATTTTGGTGAGACTGTTGGTATGCAATTAAAATGTGACTGATTTGATCCAAGGGAACGGGATTCAGCTACTCTTATCTCGTGATAAGCACAATAAATAGTATACGGCTATGACTGATGCATCATTGTGGTCAAGTCCTATTTACGATCTGTGTGTGAATCACGAGTCATTTTTTTTTATCGAAATAAAAATAACATTCATTAAACTCGAGCCCATTTACAAGAGTAAGGAGCATCAAAACATAGAATCTCTCAAAGAGGGGAAGGGGGGTTAGCAACCCAATTTAGGGGAAGGGTCTTACATCTAGAGGCTTTTACAACCCAGTCCGTCAATCTATTTGAAGTGCAAGGGCAAAAAACTATTTCTAGACTCTCAAAAAGGGCCAACAGGCTAATGAATTTAGAGATAAGTGGTTCAACATCCCAGGGAGAGGGAAGAATCTTTTTGATAACTCACCAACGATGAACAGTCAAACTCCAGTATTAATTTTAGATGAGGTCGATCAGCAAAGTGATGAAGAGCATAAAGACAAGCAAGGATTTCGGCTTGAAAGGCAGAAGATGCTCGAACTAGTCGCGTGAGGCCTTCCGTCAATCTTCCTTTTGAATCACGGCACACGAATGCAATTGCCCCTTTCGTGGTCCCTAAGAGGTGAGATGCATCAATGTTTATCTTCAACGAATCCGGGTTTGGTGGTCTCCACCTTGGTTGTAAGTTTAGTGAGATGGCCCCACGTTCCAAGTTGCTTCTATTCCACTTTGCGTAATTGCAATGCATGTCTAGAGCAGAGTCTACTATGTTGATTAGGTCCAACTGCTTACGATGGAAGACAAGGGAGTTGCGCACTAACCAGATTTGCCAGAGGGTCACTGCAACAATCTCAAGTGGTATGATCTTCGAGGTCATATCGTTATAATTTAGCAACTACTCCTCAAATCTAGTAACTTGTTGATGTTAAATTCAGGAGTTTGGTCAAATCCCGAATTTAACATCACGAGTCATTGAAGCGCCAAAATAGTCGACAAGAAGGACAATAATTCAATCATCTCATAAATATGGAGACATTGAGAGATGCGACACATGGATTCCTCAAAACTGGACCTGCAGGTTAGGACATGCTCTGTGTGATGATCGCGGTCTCCAATGAAAAACCTGACTTGACTAGAGTTTCTAATTAATCCTATCAAATTTCACATAATATTAAAACCTTTATTTTTGATATCATATAAGATTTGATGGGATAATTTCCAACTATTCTGAAAAATTAAACTATTTTAAATATTTTTATACCCCTCACGTTGAGTTTGATCTTTTTGCCTTGTGCTAGGCATGGAAATATTTATTTAATCTAACACTCTCCATGACGCTTAGTCTGGTCTATTTGCCTTGTACTAAGGCTTCGTTCATTTCACGGAAAATGTTGCTTTTCTGGAAAATATTTTCTAAGAAGCTATTTTCCAGGAAAACGTAATTATTTTCCGGTGTTCAAGTGAAACTTGATTTTGAAATGGAAAATATTTTCCGCTGTTTGCTTGGAAAAATATTTTTCTTTATAAACTCTTTTCAATGGTTTTTTATTATTTAATTATTTAAAATCGTTATTTATTATTTTTTAAAATTGATTATTAATTTACTTTTTTTTTTTTTTTTTGTGTTCTCTCCTTCCTCGGTCGGCGGTCAGCCACGCCTCGAGCTCGTCTTGTCGGAGAGGCTCGAGGCTTGCCTACCTTTGGTGAGCTCGCCCGATCAGCTCACCGACGAGGTGAGCTTGAGGCGGCGAGGCTCGAGCCTGCGGATCGGCGACGTCCACGCGTCGCCAAACCGTGGCAAGGCTCGGGCGTCGCCGACAACGGCGAGGCTCGAGCCTCGCAAATCGACGATGCGCGAGCCTCGCAACAATCTGGCGACGCTCAGGCGTCGCCGATCTGCGAGGCCCAAGCCTCACCACCATCCGGCAAGGCTCGAGCCTCGCCGCCGTCCGGTGAGGCCGGATCGACGAGTTGGGCGAGCTTGACTCGCCGGCGTTTTGCCGTGGCCGGCGACCAGCCAAAAAAGAAATAGCAAAAAGAAAGACAGAAAAATAAAGAAAAATAATAAAATAATAAAAAATCAATTTTATTAAAAAATAACAAAAAACCGAATTTATGAAAAAAAAAATTGATTTAAAAAAATAAAATAAAGAAGTGAGGATTAATAGGGGTTGTGAGATAGGAGAGAGTAAATGTGAAAAATGTTTTCCCCAACTTGAAAAGTGGAAAACATTTTCTCCCACTTTAGAAGACTTTTTTTCCTTCATGGAAAATGTTTTCTCCAATAAATTTATTTTCTGTGAAACGAACGTTGGAAAATCCAGAAAACGTTTTCCTGGAAATTATTTTCCGTAAAACGAACGGAGTCTAAGTATTAAAATATTTAATTATTCTATTAGATTCAAAGACAACCACAAAGACATTAGTTTTATTTGACACACTTAGACTCTTGTTTAAATCTTTTCAAGATGTAGAAAAGCAAGTTTTGCTTTATTTTTAGGGTAATAGCACCGCCTATTCGTACTACCAAGATTCATGAGCCATGAAACTCTCTAGTTTTATATTTTTGGTCTAACTCTATTTTTATCTTAGAATCTCAACAAGGAACAAATATTGGCTACCGAGATTGATTTCCAAAAAGAAAAAAATACATAATGCAGATAATTGCAGAAGCTGGAAGGACACTGTGGAGACCGTCGATGACACGGCAATGTCCATCACATTCATTTTGTTGGATGGAGTGCTGAAGGATTGAATCGACGGCCATAAGTGACTTCAATTATAGTACAACTCCTCTTTCAACTTTGTATCATAAGGAATCCTATGCCTAAAGATTGAACCTGCATCTCACCACACAGTTGCCTATCTGAACACACATCCATCTTCAATCATTAGTATGCAAAGGCAGAGAAAGAGAGAGAGAGAGAAACTGACTTTCCCCTATAAGTAAAAAGTAAAACTGTTAATGCGATTGTGCAACGATCCCTCTTTTCTTGGTTTTTCATGTAAGTTTTAGGTCGACCATAAATGACTTCAATTATAGTTCAGCCGCACTTTCAAACTTCCCCCAATACAAAGGTGCCTCATATGAACACACTTCCCTCTTCAATTATAAGTGCAAAACACATACGAAGGGGGGCGTTGGCACTCTCAATGTGAATGCGCATATTTAGTGATTGAAGTCGTGGGCTCACAGCCATTATCTTTAGTCACAGCCGTCCACAATAAATGAGGTGTGTCTTGGTCCAATCATTTAATTTTCACACACTGCCATCCACATGACAAGGGTTGGCACTCTCAATGTGAATGCGCATATTTAGTGATTGAAGTCGTGGGCTCACAGCCATTATCTTTAGTCACAGCCGTCCACAATAAATGAGGTGTGTCTTGGTCCAATCATTTAATTTTCACACACTGCCATCCACATGACAGGGGTTGGCACTCTCAATGTGAATGCGCATATCTAGTGATTGAAGTCGCGGGCTCACAGCCATTATCTTTAGTCACAGCCATCCACAATAAATGAGGTGTGTCTTGGTCCAATCATTTAATTTTCACACACTGCCATCCACATGACGTCATTCACATCATCACTTATGATGTGACATATCGTATGACACTTCGGGCACCAGCGATTCGTGAAAAGTAAAATCGGCTCACCAAAAGGCCTAAGCATTTCTATAAATTTGCTTCGGCGCTAACCGCTCATTTGCAGAGATTTTGGGTGTGAGCGTTTTAAGAAAAGTAAAATCGGGTAACCGAACAACCCAAGCATTTCTATAAATTGGCTTCGGTGCCCGCAGCTCATTTGCACAGCCTAGCTACGACATCCACTTTCTCTGCATAGCTTCCTAAACCCTTTTTTTATTATTATTTCCAAGAGCAGAAAGAGAGAATATGGCGCAGTCGGCGAATCCATCGGAAGGTCAATTGGACTGTCAATCGAAGTTGAAATTACTAGCTGAATGCTTCCCGTTCTTAAAAATCTTGCCAGGTAATTGGGAGTCTCTGGGTTCAGAACGGCGGCGCTGGACTTTTGCTAGCCAATTTAATTTCCGAATCCCATATCGTATCTATCTCTTCTTCCTTTCTTAATTAATTAATTGTCTCGCTGTATTATTAATCTGAGAAACGATCATTTGGAAAATACATTGCCTAAAGATGCTATTAGGAAAAACTGGCACATGCTTAATAAAGTTGAAGGCTAATTTGGTGAATTAACTGAAAATGGCATGTTTTTAGCCAAAGAAAAAGGAGGAAATAGTGCTTTAGAGGATCAATAATTAAACTTAAGAGCCTTTCGAACAAATTTATGTCAAACGGTTTGAGATGAACCTCAACTGACCAGCTACGAGACCAAAAACGACAATTTTTCATGGGCCATTAAAATTCTCCAGTTTGATTTTAGAATCTCCGAAAAAAATATATCGGTGACTGAGATTGTTTTCCATAAAATAACATAAAAAAGTACACCGCAGATAATTGCGGAAGCTCGATCTACATCGTACAGCCCACCGTCGACCAGACGAAGTCCGTCACATTCACTTTGTCAGAAGTGCCGAAACAACGTTGCGAGTGCCTGAAGGCGAGGAGCCAGTGCTCTCCGGACGGCGAAGGCTGCGTGGTGAAAGCAGTTGTGACTTTCAAGGACAACAACGCCAATGCTCCGAAATCCGATGGGTGTTTCGAGCTCATCTGTAAAATGTTGAAAGCATTCCACTAGTATCTTCAAAGCAATGGAAAATATGCTCAAGATGGAAAATCAAAAAAATTTAGTGGCAATGTACTACGTGTGTTCGAAGTACTTAATAACATGCTTTGGAAGCATGAAACGATGTTTTTGTTCCCTACTAAGCGTGTAAGCTTTCGCCAATGCCAATGCATGGTGGCGTTGTCCTCCAATTTAAACACATAAAATAAGTAGTGCTTTGTGAGTCTAAAGTTCAGCCAGTTGAATTTACAATTTTTTTTTTTTGCACGTGGGATATAATTTGGTATATTTTTGTGGCCTGAAATTTTCTATCTAGTACGTTGAAAAAAAAAAAAAAAAAGACCGTAGACAAACCCAAACGTTCAAAACGAGTGAGGCAAATTTACCATATTTTTATTTTACTACATTCATATTACTTCAAGTAGAAGAGATATACACAATATATATCTGGTGGAGATTGGTTTATATTAGTCAAGGAACGAAACTTTGTATGGAAATTAGGTGCACGACACAAGTTCAAATTCTCAAATAATCAAGAGCAAATCAGATGTTCATGTTATTGGGACCATCCCGTAAAGTTAAACTCACGTTTTACCATATCTTTGAGATCAGTTGGATTTTTCATGAAATTTGAACTCTAGCCCTACACAGCTTCGTGAGATAGGGTTAGCTTGGGCACGGGTATTATGCTAGAAGCTTGCCCAAACCCGTCTTGCTCGACTCATTGATCACTTCTGGTTGGCATGATACTTCTAGCCGGTCACAATACATCAAGAAAAGTCACGGATTTTATAGGTAAATTCTTGCATATGTTGATTCGGGCGGATTCAACCGTTCCTTGTTTTCTCTTTTAAGTCCTCCAGAACTTGACACGTTAAAAAGGATGGTGGTGTGAACAATTACAGGGGAGCTGTGAAATGCAAGTGCAGCACCCCGGCCTATATTGGGTAGCTAAGGAGCAAAGCCGTGAATCGACATGTTCGACAAAGTTTAAGGGCTTTCCTCGGATGTAGATGATGGCATTGGTTCTCACTCTCATGTAATTGTGCCCCCTTCGGCATAATTGCTGGGCAAATTCCATTCCGATCCCCTTGACTAGATTTTAAGATTTTACTTTCTCCTTTAGCCGGTAAGTGATACAGGAGGTGTTGGACATTTAAAAGAGAACATAGGTGTGACAAGTCGGCAATGGCTCACCACCTAAGAAAATCGCATCACAATACATGGCAAATCATATGGCAAATATTTGCAACCTAATAAATCCACCTTAAAGTACGGCGCACGTAACTCGCCTCTGAATAGAATTTATCAAAGAAATCAGAGTTGCGATGAAACGCAAATCCGAGAATTTAATTCCAAAAACTCATTAAAACAATCATTTTTCCTCGAGAAACTTTTGGAGGGGTTTATAGACGCAACTTGGAATGTTCTTCCAAGTCAGGCAAATTCCAAGACATTGGCATCTTATATTGTAAGGTAAAACAAAACATACATAAGAACATTGACCCTGGACTCAAATGATCTAAAAACTAAATACAATGCACGGGATGAACTAATACACAGAATACTAAAAAAATTATTCTCGGACATCCTGAGCGGCATTCAGTATTTTGGCAAAATTTTCTGGAATCTCCAAATTGCTTGAAACTAGATTCATTAGAAACAAGATGCGTAGGGCTTTCCAACTATTATAATATTTGACCACATTTAAGTATGAAAAGTCTCTCAAACATCATATGAAAGTAATCCATACCGTCTATTGAGAATATTTCTCATTATGTTTTGAAGTTGGACAATACCTTCCTTAAGTGTTCAATGATTCCAATGATCAATTTTTAGGTGTTATTCTTGGAACAAATATGTTCGGACCTTATTCATCAGACTCGGAGACTTATTAGTCAATACAATAAATTCTGGTTCTCTACATCAAAGATTGTGTTATGTCATGATAATTAAGGACAATAATATAATTTGCACAAGGATTGTCAAAACAATTCACATCATTAGACGTTATGAGATGATCTCAAATCTTCACAATTAGTTTAGATCATGTGAAACGCAATGGCTAGTGATATGGCCTAGATTTCTTTCTCTGGTTGTCTATCAAAGAAGATGAATGTCAACGTAATCCTTCTACATTAAAGATCTGTGATATATATATGTCAATTATCAACGAGACGCTCTTTCCAAACGAGGAACTTTACTTATGAAAACCCAACATCTGTTGTATGAGCAACAAAATTAAAGGGAGACTCTAATCTTGCAATCCTATAAATAATTAGATCTTCTCATATCATTCCAGTCCAATGATTAATTGGATGAATGACTCTTAGAGTTTCTATCCAACAGTCAGCTTTATTGGGGAGGTGTATAAAAGGAGATTGTGGTGTCAAAGGAAGAATAAAATCTGAAATCTAGAATTCTAAATTTCAAAGAGAGCTTCAAAATTACACATTTGTCTTCATAAGCTTAATTTGTAATCTCTTAGAGGTTGTTGTTGAGAATGTGAGATCATTTGACATTACACATTGTCTTCGTAAGCTTCGACATTACTTTAACCTCCAATTGTTTTTCTAGTGAAATTCAGCCAATAGGTTATTAGCGCGGGAGAGTGGACATAGCCTTACCATAAGTTGAACCACTAAAATTGTTGTGTGCATTTTCTCTATCTTTTAATTTATTTTATTTGAAAGTTTATTGCACGCAATAAGATCTTATCATTGCACAGTTATCTTCATATATTGGTCTTTTGCAATATTGAATTCAATTGCTTTTAAATTCCACTTAATCACCTATTCACTCCCTTTTAGGTGATACTTATAGCCCTAACATAGTCCATCTAGTAAAGATATGCTTAACCGAGCTCCAAATAATTTCGCACTGACTATCAAATAAGCCTTAATCTTCTCGAGACAATCCTCCGTTATTAAATTTCAATTACCAAAATCTTAAGCCTATGAATTGACAGGTGAATTTCTTCTAGTGTTTTAGATCCATATGTATAAAGTGTCTCCATGTATCAATGAACTTGGGCAGATTTAGAGGGGACCGGAAGGGTTTCCGGCCCTCCCGATTTTTCTCGAATTATGTATAGGCCCCAATTTTTCAAAAACATTTCACATGTTCATCCATTACTACAAAATTATCTAATCTCTTTACATTTCAAAAATTAAGGAAGTATTACTGCAAAGTTTTAACAAAAAGTCCTTCCAAATTTAAGAGCTACATGTTACAAAAATGATGCTTGTAATTGTGAAATACGAGGAATGATGAGTAATAATTTCCAAACTTGAGAAATACTGCTTTGGCACAGATGGAACGATCGAACTTTGCTATTAGGTCTACCTCCATTTTTGTAGCTTTAACTATCAATTGAAAAATTACACTCTATTGGCGTAATATGAGAGATTCTTTAAGAGAGAATTCCCATGTCTCAATTATCCTAGAAAGTAAAAAAACTAATGATGTAGGAAGAAAAAAGAAGATCTATTGTCCGAAGATTATTTAGTTACTAATCTATTTAAAAGTTAAATATACCTTTGCTAATTATTTTGTGAAATTGTTGACACAAAAAAATGCCCAAATTCCTAACCATCAATCTCGGCCTAGGAGAGGCCAAAGATGTGGCAAAAGTACAATTCACTAAGTTTGGGAGATTTTAGTCGGCAAATATAGAAATCGACGAGACCACTAAACACTTGCCAGCGGTAAAAACAAAAGGAAATTACTGAGTTATCAGGCATGAGTATGAGTGTCAACGAATGAAGTTTAGTTTGATCAACAAGAAGGCCACGACTAAAACTGATCACAACAACCTAGATATCAGGTAACCGCCCAAGTAAAGAGTTTGATAATTTTAAATGCAATTTGCTTAGGTAAACTATATGGCCATGGAGAAGTAAGATCGACACGATCCTGTTATTGTCTAGCCGTAGATCACGGCAGGCGACTAACTATAAAGGTCGAAAACATAGGTCATTGTAACCATCAGGAAGTGGAACTACAAGCTACAGAAGTAGTTATCGATGTTTGAAAAGTAACGGCTATCGAAGTAATGTGTTTACTTAGTAATTGCTTGTAAATACAAGTTGCTGGATTTTAGGAGTCGCATAAATGTGTTTGTTTTTGTTGTAAATCTTTGTTAACTATAGGTAGTAGTGCAAGTTGAGAATTGTATTGACAAAAAAATGGAATGTTCTTCACATCTCTAATAAAGAATACATGAGCCTATATATATTATAGAGCTAAATTATCTAAAGTAACAAAATAGCAATTACATCAAAAGATCCAAATCAGAATCAATTAAGATAAATCTCCTAAATATATCTATATCTCCAACACCCCCCTCAAACTTAAGGTGATTTGAAAGAAATCAACTTGAGTTTGGAGAGAAATCTAGAAAATGCCCAGGTGGATGTGTCTTGGTAAAGACATCAGCAATCTAATAAGCAAATGAAGTAGAGACAAGTTGAATGATGCCACAAAGAACATGAGATTGAATAAAATGATAGTCTATTTCAATATGCTTAGTTTTTTTGTAACATCCCGAATTTTCGATAAACCCGAATTATTAGAAAAAGGATTCAACGGACCGAGTTTTGGAGCCAAATATTTGGAATTTGTGCTTCAAGGGTAAAAAGACCAAAATACCCCTCTCTAGAAGCTTGTTTGAATTTTGTTTTGTTTTGTTTTCTTTTTCTTTTTTTCTTTTCTTTCCCCTTCTTATCCGCACGTTTCTCTCTCCTCCCCTTTTCTTTTTTTTTTTTCTCACGCTTCCCCCCCTCTCGTCGACAACCCATCCCACTTGCCCATCTTTTCCCCTATTTTCCTCTCTTATCTTTGACTAGTCTTCTTCCTTATCTCTCTTCTTCCCCACTTGTCTGACACCCATCTCTCTCTCTCTCTCTCATCGGGCAGCTTCTTCTGCACGTCCCCCCCCACCGCAACTTCTTCTTCTTCTTCTTCCTTGCTGGTCGACGTCCTTGGTGGCCGCCGTTGCTGTGTTTTCTTGTTGCCGCCACGTAACCGACCGCCACCTGCAGCTCCTCCACCGCCCTTGTTCTCCGCCCGGTCGCCGGTGGGTCGTCGTCCGCCGGCTTTGAGCCGAGCTGGACCCGCTCGCCGCACCGCTCCTCTTCTTCTCCTCCGTCCGATGGTCTTGCCGCTGTCTTGTTCTAGTCCGGTCGCGCCGCCGCCGCCGCCGCCGGACCGCCTCAAGCCGGCCCGTTCCTCCTCCTCTTCTGGATTGGCCGGCGCTGCCTTGTCTCCTCTGGTTCTGGTTCGAACTGAGTCGGCCAGCCGGCCGCCTTGCCAGACGTCGGACCGCTCGAGGACCGCCGCCGCAAGCCACCGTCCTTCGCCCGACCACCCCAAGCCGTCCAAGCCGCCCCCATCCTTCTTCTTCCTCTCGGTCTTGGCCGAACCAGATCTGGTGGCTGACCGCCGACGCCGGAGCAGCGAGCCGCTGCCTCGCCGTCGTCCCTCCGCCCGGCCACCGCCCGTCGTCCGCCTGCAACCCGCCGGAGGCCGACCGACCACCCTAGCCAGGTTACCACCCTCGAACCGCCCTGCACCGCCTCTCCTTTCCCTCTCTCGGTTCTGTCCAGCTTCGCCGGAGCCGTCCGCCGTCGCCGGAGCCGTCCGCCCGGGTCGCGGAGCCGGCGGGCCGCCGTCCGGAGCTGCCGGGCCGCCCACCAGCCAGCCTCGTGCCGCCACAGCCGCCGGTATCTCCGTTTCTCAGCCCCTTGCCGCATGGACAGCCGCCCTCGGACGAGACCCGGTCCCGGGCCGCCTCGTCCCGACGCCCCGGAAGTTCCCGGGCGTTCCCCTTGCCGTCGTCGTCGCGCTCGTGTCGTCGGAATCGCTAAACCGTGAGTCGATTTCCTAATCCTTATTTAGGGGTTAATCTTGCTTAGGAGTAGTTTAATTAGTTTAATTATGGATTAGTGCTTTGAATGATGATTATTAGTGTTTTAGCATGATTGATGAAGCTTGCTTAGTGGTAATATTAATAAATATTATTATTATTATTTTTGTAATAAATAATAATTATTTATTATTTTCGGAATTATTAATTAATTTAATTAATTTATAATTTCGAATTATTAATAGTAATATTGTTATTCCTATTCATTGCTGAAAATTAATTATTTTTGGAGAAAATAATTAATTGTGATTATTTATTGGAAATGGTTTTAATTGGTGATTATTCATTGGAAATGATTTTTATTGGTGATTATTTATTGGAAATGGTTTTAATTGGTGATTATTCATTGGAAATGGTTTTAATTGGTGATTATTTATTGGAAATGGTTTTAATTGAGTAATTTTGGGGGAAAATTACTATGGTCTATTTTTCCAAAGTCAATAGTATTTATATATTATTTTATTAAAGGGCATTGGTTTATTGAAGAAGGGTTTTACTAAATGGAATTATTTGGGTTGGATAATTAATTATGGGATTGAAAAATAATTATAAGTATTTTGTGGGACTTGACTTATTTTATCGGAACAATCGGCTATAGCATGATTCTTAAATAAATATTTTTGAGTATAATTATATTTTATCCTTATTTGGGGTAATTGAATATTATTGGAAATAGTTGATTGGTGTCGTTGTGAGGACGCGTATTTATTTATTATTAAATATACTTGATTATTTGAAAATAAATGTGCAAGTATCGTGATGTTGATCGGTCGGAATTGATTGACAGACTGTGACTTGAGTTGTTCCCCAGAGTTAGGGAATGTGTGGGATTGAATGCTGATTGGAAATTGAATTTTGGAAATTGTCGAGTGAGATCGCATGACATATTGCGTGGGTTATCTGAAATGGCATGTCGCATGAACATGAGTGATATTTCATTCACGACAGAGCAAAGATATAAATGGATTGCTTGATGATGTGTTGCATGGTCACATTAAGAGGAGAGCCCGGCGTTGCCGGAAGACCGCCAATCCCTATGGGGTTGTGCCGTGGCCAGTGGGTCGCCTGACTTCGGTCGGATGCCTGACAGGGAGGGGTTCTATGTGGGATCGCGGTATGGGGGCGGGTCCCGGGCCTCTCGTCGCAGCGGGACTGCGGTAGTGGGCGAGTCTTGTGCTCCTTCGGGAATGCCGTCTTGGGAGTGAGCCCTTGACGTCGCCGTGCCTCGAGGTAAAGAGGACGGAGCTGGTTTAGCGTAACCGCCAACCATAAGGTTGTGCCGTGGCCCGGGAGGAGGGGTCGTAATAATCGGAGCATGTGTGGGTGTGAGACATGAGAAAGTTGTGTGAGATGCTCGATTATTCGCATGCTCTTAATGTCGTGATGATTGAATTGACGGTTTCGCAGTTGCGTGTGCCAAGGCCGGGTAGGGTCGCTTGTGTTTGCATCTCGCTTATTGAGCTGTCGTCGTCCGATAATGTTGCTTGAGGTGTGGTATATGTGTTGTTTGCCGGAACTAGGTTGCATGGTTAGATTGCTCCCAAGGCGAGCGAAGTTCCTAACCGGGGCTTAGGACTTTGACTTGCTGAGTTTATCTCAACCCGTCGTGGTTAACATTTTTCAGGTCCATAAGATGGAGGATCGACGCTTGTTACGGCTCGTGGCCGTCTTTGAAGGGAGTAGATTAACCTTGACTCGCTAGTTTCACTGGCTCGATAGGAAGATGCCCGTGGTAAGGGCTTGTACTTGTAAACTTCCTAGGGTTAATCAGTTAGTGAATAAAGCGATACTTTTGATGTGTTCTTGTTGAGTATTCCTGCTATCCCTATTTTTGTAATTGACCGGGGATTGTGTTTCGCTTCCGCATGCGTTTAATCAAAAGATAAAAATAACGGTCGGCGACAGATCCTGGGGAGTCGCAAATCAAATGACCGCGAGAGAACAGGGGTTGCCGCGTGCTCGAGGGTCGGGGTGTGACATTTTTCTTGAAAAACATCATTGTATGCTATTTAGATAGCATTTGGTTGTCACAATGAATGACTATTCCACTATATTGACATACTCCTATGTCTTCTAGTAGCCATTGCAACCATAGTAATTCTGATGTTATATCAGCAAGAGCTCAATATTCTGCTTCTGTACTAGATCGAGAAATAGTAGTCTATTTCTTGCTACGCTAAGAGATAAGTGAAGTGCCCAAAAAGAAATAGCAGCCTATATTGGAGCGACGATCTTGAAGGCTACCAGCCCAGTCAACATCAAAATAAGCCTTCAATTTCAAGGAAGATTGAGAGGAATAGTGAAGGCTATGAAATGACGTATCCTTGATATAGTGAAGAAGTCGAAGTATTGCAGCAAAATGTGTCATGCGAGGCATGATCATGTACTAACTAACAATACGGACAACATAGGCAACATTAGGTCGAGTGACGGTGAGATATATAAGACTATCGACCAACTATCGATAGAGTGTAGGATTTGAAAGACGAACCCCATCTTTGGCATCAAATTTGCCATTTGTTTCAATAGGAATGATAACGATCTTATTGTCAATGAGCCTAGCTCAACAAATAAGATCAGTGGCTCAACAAATAAGATCAGTGGCATATTTGGCTTATGAAAGATAATAACTCAAGGAATCTAAATAAACCTCCAAGCCTAAAAGGTAGTTAAGGGTACGTTTGGTAACATTTCTACTCTTGGGAACAGTTTCTTTTGAAAAATAGTTATTTTCTATTTCTACTCCCTGGAATAATTTCTGAATAAAATAAGGCGTTTTGTAACTACAAAAATTTCTTATTTTCGGAATAGAAAAAAATAGGAATGTGTTTGGTACCAACAAAAAAATTTTATTTCTTTTTTTCCCCGATGACGGTGGCGACCGGCAACCGGCAACCGGCGACCAGCGACCGGCGGGTGGTAGCCGGTGGGCCGGGGTGGCCAGCAACTGGTGATCAACGGCCGCCCGACGGCGGTTGGTGTTCAAGCGAAAGAGCTTCCTGGTAGCAGTTCGTCTAGAGGATGGATGCTTCGGTAAAGGAAGCGGCATGGAGAAGAAGATGGCTCACGTTCGGGAAGGAGGGGAGCTTCGGCTAGAAGGGAGAGAGAGGATAAAATGAAAAAAGAAAGAAAAAAAATAGAAGAAAAAGTAAATAAAAAAACAAATGGAAAAATTAAAGAAGGAAGCAGGCTGGGTTTTTGTTCATAGTGGGCGTCGGGCTATTGTGGGCTGATCGTGTAGATGAGGGAATTGTGAGCGGGCTGAGTGGACCGTCTTTTAAAAAATTTCATGGTTCAGTTTCCTTTATTTCGAGTGGGCCTTGGAGCGGCCCTTTTTAAATCCAACCCGGACCGATAGGGTGCGGGTCAGTTTAGTAATAATAAAATTCATTACAAAATTAATTCTAAAATATTATAACAAATTAAAAAAATTAAAATTCAGAAAATCATAAAAATTTTAGAAAATTCCGGAAAATCCCAAAAATTACTTAAGTTAAAAAAATTAAAAAATTAGAACCCCTCAGTAGAGGTGCCAAATAGGTGGGTCGAGTTGAAAATGATCCGACTCATATTGACCCGTTTAACCCGTTTTAACCCATTTTCATGATATATAAATTTGATGATCCATACCCGACCTGACTCATATTACCGGTACATATTAATATTTAATTTAAGAAAATCTACGCACACCCATTTGATCCACTTTAAACTTTTCACATATAAGTTACTTGAATAAAAAGTTCACATCAAATTTATAAAGTAAATTTAACAATAAAAAAATTAGTAAATAAAAAAAATATGAATATCTTTAAATTGAAATATTTTTTGGAAAATAACTTTTTTAAAAATTTCGAATTTTTTATTCTTTTTTCTTTTTCTTCTCTTTTTTTTCCCCCTTTCTTTTCTCTTTTCTTTCTTCTTCCTTCTTCTTCCCCATTTTCCTCCACCAATGCCACCTGATAGCGACCAGTCAAGACGCAAGCCAACAAGCACAAGCTCAACTAGGGCCAGCGAACTCGAGGCTCAACCGATTGAGGTGAACCCGAGCTCTGTTGTGGCTAGCTAACTCACAACTCGCCTGCCCAAATCAAGGTTAGTTGCAACTCGGCCAAGGCTAACAAGCTTGCAGCTCGCATGACTAGATCTAGGCCAAGCTCCGGACGGCAAGCCACGAGCTCGCCAAGCCGAGCTCTGTTGTGGCCGCCTCGAGCTTACCCAAACCCAGCCCATGCTTCGGCCTACAAGCTCAGGACTTGCCTACCTAAATCCAAGCGAGCCAAAGCTCAGCCAAGGTTGGCAAGCTCGCAATTCGCCTACCCAAATCCAAGCCAAGCTCTAGCCGGCGATGACGAGCTCAAGGTCAGCAATGGTGACGGCAGCGTGATAACAAGATCGGCAACAAAGGTCAAAGACGCATAGAGGAGAAGAATGAAAGGAGAGAGAGGAGAGCATTAGGACTATGGGTTCAATGTGGGTTTCCCTATAACCCATACTTGACCCATATTAAGACTCATTTTCATTTTCGCTTTACTCTGTGAAACCTATTTATAATCCATATTTAACTTTCACTTGACTCATATTTAACTTATTTAACTAAAAGTAAGTCATAATATGAGTTTATAACCCATTTTGACACCTTTGCCCCTCGAAAATGCTTACAAAGTAGTCTTTTAGAGTAGCCTTCTCTTAAAGTCATGGGAAAATCATTGATAAAAAGATTGCACTCAAAAATTGAACAAGTTCTTATGGCTTTACCTAGGATTCCAATTGCCCTTAAAATGAATGCCTTTGATTGGGCACATTTACTTGCCAATTGTGATTTTTCTTTAGCTTAGTTAGAGATGGCATGCTTTTTATTTCATAGTGCTAGATGCTTGCCCTCTCAATGCAATTTATTTGATGTCACTCTGGTTGTTGATTCTTAAGTTGATGAATACGTATTCGCATAACCACCTCACATCTTAGTGGATGGGTCTAAGATCGATTCAATCTACCTAATAAAAATCTTTTTGAAATGAATAAAATTAGGCATCGAAATAGAAATAATTGTCTAATTAGTGCAATCAAGTCCTTAACCCTAAAATTTTTGGTTGCGTAGGAAATGAGGTAGGCTTCCATGCTTCACTTGGTTTTTAGCTGACCCCAATAGGGTTATGGAAACTTTTCATTAAAAAATTTTATAAATACCCCCAATGTTGCATGAAGTATGGGCTTGGAAGAGCCCACGCCTAATCATGTTTAAGCAATACCCCTAAACCTATTCTCGCTGCCAAGGGGTAGGTCAAGACAAATGCGCAAAGCCTAATATTTTTAGCTGTGGATATTACCAAGAGAGAATTTAAGTTTTCAACCCATTTATAGTTTGACCACATCCACTCAAAAGTTTAAATTAATAAATTGTGATACCAAATTATTACTCTATCTTACATGGCATCTTCGATATTCAATCTTTTTCACTTAATAACTCCCTGACAACAATATAAGCAATGATCGGTACATCTTATAATACTTTTGAAAATAATAATAATGTGAAAGATAGATTTGAGGAATTTTTGTATATTTCAATATATAGAAAAGAGTACATGGAGAGTTTATTTATATGCTTTAATATATGACTATTTAAGGAAATCAAATCAAGCATGTATGATCAAAATAAATATAGAAAATTAGATGATCGAGGGTACCCTGCTTGGCAGTCGGTTGAGAGACCTTGCTTGAAGGACAACCAAGAGAGCAGTAAGATTTTCATCTACCCTTACTCTTACTCACCCCAAGCATGGCAAGCTATTATACTTCGCCTACTAGGTAGTAGCCAAGATCAAAACCTTGACATAGAGTCTACCTTTCCCACCGTAAGGCCCACAAATTGATGACTATCTTGTTCTTCCCCAACACTAGGGAATACGAGGGATTCTCCAACGACAAACTAAATGGCCTATTCTTGGGTTTTCTCTCTTGAGTATTTTAAGGACATGCTTAGGTCCAAGTCTTCCGGGATAATATCCTAGCCACAATATTTATCGAGGTGTGAGAGCTACCTCTACCCTCCTTAGTTTTACGTTGGAAGGGAACCCAAAATAGAGGTTGGCGCCTATCAGCTGGTTACATCCCACCATAGGATGCAACCCCATCCTTTAGGAACAAGGTCATAAGGGATCAACCTCCCCAAGAGGGTTCTCCCCTCTATTTTCCTATAGGCCTTTTAAGAAACTACCTAGGTCCGTATATATGATTATATAAGGAAATCATATTAGACATATATAATAAAAATAAATATAGAAAATTAGATGACATATCCTAAACATCTCTAACATTCTTCGTCAAACTCATAGTAATTAAGACAACTTGAGTTGAGTTTGAAATGGAGTCAAATAACGTCCTACAGCTCAGATATGGCTATGTTCAATGCTTTTTATGGCAAAACTTCCATATCTAACTGGTCTAAGGGTGGTGAGATTGATGGTTGTATTGATTTCTCAAAACAACACACAAAAGGTCGAAAATCAAAGGGGAAATAGCAAGCGGTTGACAAATTTGAGGAATTTGTATATATTTTGATGTATAGAAAAGAGTACTTGGAGAGTCTGTTTATAAGTTTTAATGGATGATTATTTAGGAAATCAAATCAAATATGCATAATCTAAAAATAATATAGAAAATTAGATAAAATATCATAAATATCTCTAGAAAATATATAAATATTACAGTCCACCTGTAGGCCTACTAATTTTTCTATTGCAATAATTTTTGCATTGGGTACAATCTAAAGTTGACCTTGGTAAATCAATAAGCTTAGAAGATGATTTCCACTCGCAACTTTGACAGAATTTAAGAGCTTATCACGAGAGTGTAAGAAATGGATGAATGGGCATGTAATTATTGATGGCCAAGAAGCAAAAATCTTATATTGCTTCTGTTTTTTAACAAGCTTATAATTGCTTAGGCATACCTTTTTATTAGTCTAAAGTACATCTTATTATTTGGACCTGAACGGGTCTATAAAAGGCTCAAAAGGAAAAATTCATGAGCAAGCCACTCAGCTTATTATCCTGGAGAATCTCCTTGTATTCCCCGGTTGTGGAAAAGAAAAATATCCACAACTAATCAGGGATGTAAGGCGTGCGAGCACTGATATATAAAAAGAAAGAACACGGCTTAGCCGGGTGCCCTCTCAGATGGACTATCACAGGCAGTCATCGTAGGTGGAAATACCCTAAAAGTTGGAACTATGTGCCAATCACCCAACAATTGGCCCCGAGTTCATAATAATGCCAACAATACAATTTGAAAGGTAAAAATATTTAATAAAAAAAGCACCACGTGAATCACGATATGGGACCCAAAGTAGAGAGAAAATGAACACCAAACTTTTATCTACACTTGGTGTCCGAATACAACCATCACTCGGAAAAATGTTGGGTGTCCACGGGAAGATGGAGATAGACTTGGAGATCAGGGCTCCGGCCGACAAGTTCCACGACGTCTTCAGCTGCCGGCCCCACCACATCTCGAACATGTCCACTGAAAAGATCCACGGCGTCGATCTGCACGACGGCGACTGGGGCAAGGCCGGATCCACCATCTCCTGGAGTTACACCCACAGTATATATTCAAATAATACTGATGAAACGGGCTTTGTCTGATAACTTAACCTTTTGCATCCAATGAACTTTGCAGATGGAGAGACTAAGGTCGCGAAGGAGGTGATAGAAGCCATAGACGATGAGAAGAACTCAACCACGTTCAGAGTGATCGAAGGCGACCTGATGAAGCTGTACAAGAACTTCGTCCTCGTCGTCCAGGCTGCGCCCAAGGAAGGAGGCGGGAGCGTCGTCCACTGGACGCTCGAGTACGAGAAGCTGAGCGAGGAGGTGACTGAGCCCTACTCGCTGCTCCAGTTCTGCGTCCATGTCAGCAAGGACATGGATCTTCACCTCATGGAACAGGCTCAGGCTCAGGCCTAGCAGAAACCGAGGAGTTGGACTTATATATATGCACTGGTTTGCTGTCCCTGTTAAGTTTGATGTTATGTGTGTTTGAACATGTTTTCCAATGTGTCTGTAGCGAAAGGAATATGCTTGTGCTACGTGTGGTTCTCGTGAGGAAAACTAATGGGATGGTCTTCAAACAGACCGTTGAATATCTCTATGTCGCGACCTCCCCGAAGGTGAAACACCAAGGGAAGACTAATGGATTACTAAGTCCGAAGACTTAGTGCGAACTCTCCCAAGCCTTACCAACCGCAACTTGGTACTCAAAATTTGACCTATTTAAACATGTAATTTTATATAATTAGGAGCCACCACTAATTAATTAGGGTTGATTAGAAATCCAAGTAAAATATGGGAGAATACTTTACTTCTGCGAACCAGAGATTCAATAAGTTTGGGGACATGATTACGCTAAGTTAAACTAGTGCCCTTTCGGTACCCTTTCTCTTTAAGTTTCAAAATTTTTTTTATTTTTTTGCAAGCAATCTTGGTTGATTTTAACCTAAGCCACTAACATGGAAATGAGTGGTCATGCAAATCACAATCAATAACATTCAGTAAATCCAAAAGGATGAATATAAAAATCGTGATCAACTTTAAAACAAAATAAGCTATAACTAAAATGCCTGACCTAAACATAAATTCTAAAGGGAATGACATCTACTTTTTTTTGGATTTTTCTAAAATTATATAACTCTAGTCTAGATTTAATATGCATGATTCTTACTCTAACAACATATGAAGTGCGATTCAAATGGCCTAACTCTAATGACATATGTTAATTGAAAACTATTGTAACATGTGTGCAATCTATCTAAATATGCATGTGCTACATAATGTAGGATGAATGATGTATTTTGCTATATGCATATGCATGATCTTTTATTTTTTATTTTTTTTATTTTTATGTCCTTTTTGTCAAAAAATATATATATTTAACTAATGAAATTCCCTAAGCTTCTACATCATATGCAATGTAAACTATAAGACTAATCTGACATGAAATGCATTAATCTACCCTATTATGCGACAGATTTTTTTTATGCATTTTTCGTAATCTTACTAAAAAATCAACACATATAATGTAACCGATCATGTAAAGCACGCAATTTAGCCTCGACCCAAGATAAAAAATCAAAACAATCAAAAACCTGATCCGACGTCTTGCAGCTCAATATTTTTTATTATTGAGATTTTTTAACACGACACATCGATCTCACTCAATCGGAATTCAATTAGGCATGCGATACTTCAAACGAGGAAATAAAATATTCAAGAATTAATTTAGATATGAACTTTACTTACCTTGTCTATTCTTTCCAAGTTCGGACGAGTAACAAATCGCGGGGATCGTAATCAACGATGCTTCAAGGCGGATGGCAAGGGTGTGACAGCGACGTGAGAGCAATTCACGCTAGAGTTGGACTGAATTGTGGCGGCACGGACTGATTTGAATTGTGGAATCGTCGTCAAGAAATTGCTAGGAATATCGTCAAAACGTGGACAGCAACGTGAGAGCGAGACCACACGCGATGATTGTCAGAATGATTGAAAACTTCGGAGGAGGACGCTCGATTCCCCTTTCACTTCTTTTCTCCTTTGACTTTGCTGGACGCCTCTCCACGTCTCACGATCCTTTCTCCCTTGTCTCTTGGGAAGAGGCCTCCTTTTGTGAGCTGACCTTCAAGACCTGCAGTAAAAAGAGACGCTTTTTCTCCTCTCTCTCTATATTGCGCTGCCACTCTTTTTCTCTCAATTGTGGCTGTGTTTTTTTTTTGTGTCCCCTTCAATGTTTGTGGCCCCCATTTTATAGGTGAGAAAAATATGTTATTTAAGGAAATATGATAAATTTGCACGTTGTATATCTAGCTCTTGTATCCCACGTGCAATATTTTTCCAATATTTCATCCGACACTTTTCCTGAATAATAAGAATATTCTCGGGAATATTCTCATATTCCAACTCGTCATCCCTTAACGAGAATATTTCATTCGACACCTTTCTTGAATAATGCGAATATTCTCAGGAACATTCTCATATTTCCGGGAATATTCTTATATTCCAACTCGTTACCCCTTAACGGACCTAGTCAAATTCTTTTTCCTTGTGGGCTTAGTCTAACTTGTTAAATTAAAGCTTAGAACCATCAATGGAAACCCATCTGCCACAAGTCCAATGCAAATACAATAATAAATGCTCCTAAAACTATATGCTATGTAATTTAATCCTAATATTTTTTGTTTAGGAGTTAAAATTAATCCCTAAATTTTTGTGCATTAAATTACGAATGATCAATCAAAATTTAGGTGTCAACACTCTACTTGTTTCCATGTGTTTGTGAGAAATCCATTAAGGCCTGTTTGTTAACTTGCTCAATAGTAATTGGTTATATTCTTTTATTTCCGAGAACAAAAGGAAACAAAAAATCATTTTTTGGTAAAATTTTTTTTTCCCAGGAATAAATTTAAAATAGAGTCAAGAAGTAAGAATCTTCATGGAACAACTTCATAATCAATTCTTATTTTTTTTTCCTTGTTTTCCTTTTCTTCTTCTTTTCTTTATTTTTTGTTCTTCTTCAATGTTCATCCAATCGCTAACCTCAAGATGGCCAACAACCTCGTCGGAGGGTCACTGGCCCCCAGTGAGGCTGAGCCTCGCAGGCAGCAAAGCAAGGTGAGGCTGAGCCTCCCATGCGGCTAGGCAAGGTCGAGCTTGCCCAGTTATCGACAAGCTCAGCCTCGTCGAGCCACCGTGAGAGTTCGCCTAGCCAAGGCAAGGCCGACGAGGCTTGACCTCACCGAAGGCCAACAACCCTCCTGGGAGATCACCAGCCATCTCGAGGCTAGCGACCAGCTGAAGGTTGAAGAAGGAGGAAATGAAAAACGAAAAGGAAAAAATAAAAAAAATACAATAAAAGTATCAAAAAATTCTAAGTCACAAAACAATCTAAGGTTCTTACCAAGCGCATTTTAATTGCATTTCTATTCCGAAAATGGAAATTTTAGATAGTTATTAAATATCTTCAAATGCCTAGAAATTCATGTAGGAAACAAAATCAAAAAGAATCATTTCTTAACAAAAATTATTCCTGAAAACGAAAGAGTTATTATACCCTCATTGTTCAAGGGACGATTCGTGCCGTAAGTTGATTTGTTCACCGGTTTAACAAAAGCAAAAGCAATTATTGGGGTGTGCAAAACCAAAATTCAAGGGGCTGTTTTCCTTTCCATCTCTGAGCTGTAGATCCTTTTCATAACATCTTTATTGTGAATTTTCTTTTAAAAAAATCACAGGGGGCTGTTTTCCTCTCCATCTCTGAGCTGCAGATCCTTTTCATGACGTCTTTTTCTTTCAAAAAAGTTACAGGCAATAAACCTACCAACCCCATAAAGAAAGCGAATAAAGAAGGCTGCGGAGCAGGTGATTGTCGTTTTGAGTGATAATTGACGGTGTCAGATTCTTTTTGAAGCACTTGCTATTTTGAACAAGTAATTTCACTTGTAGATGCTCATGGGTAAAGCACATGAAGCATTAACCATTTCACCGTCTGATTTTATTTTATTTTGGGAGCTTTTTAATGAATTCAAGGGACTTTTTCTTTTCTTTCTCCTATTTTGGAGAATTCTCAACATGATTAGAAGATACATAATAGAAAGAGTCACTCAAAACAAGTTCAACCTTAAACTCTAATACTAATTTGATGTGATCGCCCAAGGAAGGGGGGATGCAATTGTTTAGTGTATGGAGATGGATGTCAACGAATGAATACAAATGCAAGATAAAATACAATCAAATCCTAATATATAGTTTGCACCAACGACAGAGGAAGAATATTAGGATTGACCAAATTCACCTCCAAGATTTACAAGACAAACCACTTGCCAATGACGGAAGACTTTGAGATAAGAGAAACTCACCACTAAAGTCTATAAGAAAATCATCAATTGAGAATACAATGCTTCTTGGCTCACCATCAAAAAACATTATTTTAAAAGAATATAGAAACTGAGGATGAATATTTGCTTATGCAGAAACAAATCTCATATATTCTCAATATTCAAGTCAACTGCCTTAAGTTTGAGAATTTTCTTCTATTTATAGAGGAACTACTACAAAAGAAATAGACAAATATTAAAGATATGGGAACTACTCAACATTAATGACATAGGAACCAAAAAACACAATATAGGCCTAAAAACTAGAAAACGCATTAAAACACCTAGAGACTTGAAGTTTGACTCTCAGGACCTACAATACACTTAAAGACTCATGAAACTAGACCTAAATTAGACTTAGACTTTAAATTTGTTTTCTAGCCTTAACCAGAAAATAAATATCTCAAGTGATCAACAAATTTCCAGGGAAATTGCTCAAAATAGTCTTCTATCAATATGCTATTGATTAACTTTGAAATCAATAATTAGTCTGGTTAATCAGTATCTTTTTTTTTTTTTTACTCTACTCCTATTTGAACTCTTTCTTTCAGACTATTGTCTTATCTCCTTATAAGGCGTGAAAGTATAAATCACACCTGACATTAAATCGTCAACACCCCAACCATCGGAGAAAGTAGAGATTCAAATTCGCCGCCTCTCCCTTCTCATGTTGAAAAGGTAGCCACTAGGACAAACCTCAGTAATTTAATTGGTAACTTAAAACCTAATGAGCTTGGGAAGAATTGTCAACTTCTTAATCGATAGCTTGGTGACCAATCGGGAACCATTCTTGCTTATTGGTAAAAGTTAATAGTTGGAGCCCGATGCTCCCGTATTAGAATGCTAGTTTCCCATTTGTGTGTACAATCTCAAGTCGAAGCGGATCAGAGGTCGCCTGCGGTTGTCAATCACAAATCAACCTCGGATCTGAGGTTGTGGTAGCTTGCGACGGATGAGGACGGGGAAGGATTGGGGAAGTTTTAGCTGGTAAGTTTTGGGCATGTTAAAGTAATACATGAGTCGCCTTAAACGTGTAAAGCACCTATCATGGAGATGGATGAAAAAAACATTGTAATTTCTAGTAACGTGAACTCAATCCGGCCAAAGAGGTCTAAGAAAACACTAATATTGAACATCGAAAAATAACCAAGTCCAACTTATGGGTGAAAGGATGCTGATTTACTTCATTTTAAGTCGAAGAACTTTTCTCATCTAAAGTTGACCTTGGTAGATCAATAAGCTTAGAAGATGATTTCCACTCGCAACTTTGACAGAATTTAAGAGCTTATCATAAGAGTGTAAGAAATGGATGAATGGGCATGTAATTGTTGATGGCCGAGAAGTAGAAGTCTTATATTGCTTCTGTTTTTTAACAGGCTTATAATTGCTTAGGCATACCTTTTTATTAGTCTAAAGTACATCTTATTATTTGGACCTGAACAGGTCTTTAAAAGGCTCAAAAGGAAAAATTCAAGAGCGGGCCACTCAGCTTATTATCCTAGAGAATCTCCTTGTATTCCATGGTTGTGGAGAAGAAAAATATCCACAATCAATCAGGGATGTAAGGCATAAAGGCACTAATATATAAAAATAAAACACACAGCTTGGCTAGGCGCCCTATCAAACGGACTATCACAAGTGGTCATCGTAGGTGGAAATACCCTAAAAGTTAGAACTATGTGCCAATCACCCAACAATTGGCCCCAAGTTCATAATAATGCCAACAATACAATTTGAAAGGTAAAAATATTTGATAAAAAAAAAAAGCACCACGTGAATCACGATATGGGACCCAAAGTAGAGAGAAAATGAACGCCAAACTCTTATATAAAAAACAAGCCATACCCCTTCTTTAACTACACCTGGTGTCCGAATACAACCATCACTCGGAAAGATGGTTGTCCACGGGAAGATGGAGATAGACTTGGAGGTCAGGGCTCCGGCCGACAAGTTCCACGACGTCTTCAGCTGCCGGCCCCACCACATCTCGAACATGTCCACCGATAAGATCCATGGCGTCGATCTGCACGACGGCGACTGGGGCAAGGCCGGATCCATCATCTCCTGGAGTTACACCCACGGTATACATTCAAATAATACTGATGAAACGGGCTTTGTCTGATAGCTTAACCTTTTGCGTCCAATGAACTTCGCAGATGGAGAGACTAAGGTCGCGAAGGAGGTGATAGAAGCCATAGACGATGAGAAGAATTCGACCACGTTCAGAGTGGTCGAAGGCGACCTGATGAAGCTGTACAAGAACTTCGTCCTCGTCGTCCAGGCTGCGCCCAAGGAAGGAGGCGGGAGCGTCGTCCACTGGACGCTCGAGTACGAGAAGCTGAGCGAGGAGGTGACTGAGCCCTACTCGCTACTCCAGTTCTGCGTCCATGTCAGCAAGGACATGGATCTTCACCTCATGGAACAGGCTCAGGCTCAGGCCTAGCAGAAACCGAGGAGCTGGACTTATATATATGCACTGGTTTGCTGTCCCTGTTAAGTTTGATGTTATGTGTGTTTGAACATGATTTCCAGTGTGTCTGTAGCGAAAGGAATATGCTTGTGCAACGTGTGGTTCTCGTGAGGAAAACTAATGGGATGGTCTTCAAACAGACCGTTGTATCTATACTTGTTTCCATGTGTTCGTGGGAGATCTATTAAGGGCTTGTTTGTTAACTTGCTTAATAGTAACCGATTATGTTATTTTATTTTCGAGAACAAAAAGGAACAAAAATCATTTTGGTAAATTTTTTGTTCCCAAGAATAAATTTAGAATAGAGTCATGAAATAAAAATCTTCATGAAAACAACTTCATAATCAATTCTCTTTTTTTCTTTTTTTTTCCTTTTCTTCTTCTTCTTTTCTTTCTTTTTTGTTCTTCTTCAATGTTCATCCAGTCACTGACCTCGAGATGGCCGACGACCTCGTTGAAGGGTCACTAGCCCCTAGTGAGGCTAGGGTCACTAGCCCCCAGTGAGGCTGAGCCTCCCAAGTGGCGAAGCGAGGTGAGACTGAGCCTCTCATGTGGCTAGGCAAGGTCAAGTTTGCCCAGCTACCGACAAGCTTGACCTTGCCGAGCCACCACGACAGTTCGCCCAACCAAGACAAGGCCGACGAGGCTCGGCCTCACCGAGAGCCGCTAAAGGTTGAAGAAGGAGGCAATGAAAAAAAAAAAAAAAAAAAAAAAAAAGAAAAATGTAATAAAAGTATTAGAAAATTTTAAGTCACAAAGCAATCTAAAGTTCCTACCAAACGCATTTTTATTGTATTTTTATTTTGGAAATGGAAATTTTAGACAATTATCAATACCTTCAAATGCCTAGAAATTCATCTAGGAGACAAAATAAAAAAAGAATCATTTCTTAATAGAAATTGTTCTCGAAAATAACATAGTTATGAAATACACCTTAATTGTTCAAGGGACGATAAGTGTCGTAAGTTGATTTGTTCGGCGGTTTAACAAAAGCAATCGTTCGGGTGTGCAACACCAAAATTCAAGGGGCTGTTGTTTTCCTCTCCATCTCTGAGCTGTAGATCCTTTTCGTGACATCTTTATTGTGAATTTTCTTTCAAAAAAGTCACAGGTAATAAACCTACCAACCCAACAAAGAAAGCGAATAAAGTAGGCTGCAGGGCAGGTAATTGTCGTTTTGCGTTATGATTGACGGGGTCAGATCCTTTTTGAAGCACTTGCTATTTTGACCAAGTAATTTCACTTGTAGATGCTCATGGGCAAAGCACATGAAGCATTAACTATTTCACCGTCCGATGATTATTTTTGTGGGAGCTTTTTAATGAATTCGAGGGACTTTTTCTTTTCTTTCTCCTATTTTGAAGAATTCTCAACTTGATTAGAAAATATGTAATAAAAAGAGTTACTCAAAATAAGTTCAACCTTAAACTCTAATGCCAATTTGATGCAATCGCCCAAGGAAGGGGAGATGCAATTGTTTAGTGTATGGAGATGGATGTCAACGGATGAATACAAATGCAAGATAAAATACAATCAAAATCCTGACCTATAGTTTGCACCAACGATGAAGGAAGAATATAGGATTGACGAAATTCACATCCAAGATTTACAAGGCAAACCACTTGCCAATGATGCAAGACTTTGAGATATGAGAAACTCACCACCAAAGCCTACAATAAAATAATTAATTGAGGATATAACGCTTCTTGGCTCACCATCAAAAAACATTATTTTACAAGGATATAGAAACTGAGGATAAATATTTTCTCATGCAGAAACAAATCTCATATATTCTCAATATTCAAGTCAGATACATTAAGTTTGAGAATTTCCCTCTATTTATAGGAGAACTGATACATAAGAAATAGACATATATTAAAGACACGGTAACTACTCAACATTAATGACATAGGACCTAAAAAACACGATATCGGCCTAAAAACTAGAAAATACATTAAAACACCTAAAGATTTGAAGTTTTGACTCTTGGGACCTACAATACACTTAAGACTCATGAAACTAGACTTGAATTAAACTTAGACTCTAAATTTGTTTTCCAGCCTTAACCAAAAAATAAATATCTCAGGAGATCAACAAATTTCCAGGAAAATTGCTCAAAATAGTCTTCTATCAATATGCTATTGATTAACTTTGAAATCAATAATTAGTCTAGTTAATCGATATCTTCTCTCTCTTTTTATTCTATTCCTACTTTAACTCTCACTTTCAGACTATTGCCTTACCTCATTATAGAGCGTGAAAGTCAAAATCAATGCATCATATTAAATCATCCACACCCCAACCCTCAAAGAAAGTAGAGATTCGAATCCCTCACATCTCCCTTATTATGTTGGAAAGATGGCCACTAAGACAAACCCCAGTGATTTAATTGGTAACTTAAAAACCTAATGAGCATGGGAAGAATTGTCAACTTCTTAATAAATAGCTTGGTGACCAATCAGGAACCATTCTTGCTTATTGGTAAAAGTTAATAGTTGGAGCCCGATGCTCCCGTATTAGAATTCCAGTTTCCCACTTGTGTGTTTACAATCTCAAGTCGAAACGGATCAGAGGTCGCCTGCGGTTGTCAATCACAAATCAACCTCAGATCTAAGGTTGCGGTAGCTTGCGACGGATGAGGATGGGGAAGGATTGGGGAAGTTTTTGCTGGTAAGTTTGGGCATGTTAAAGTAATACATGAGTCGCCTTTAAACGTGTAAACCACCTGTCATGGAGATGGATGAAAGAAACATTGTAATTTCTAGTAATGTGAACTCAATCCGGCCAAAGAGGTCTAAGAAAACACTAATATCGAACATCGAAAAATGACCAAGTCCAACTTATGGGTGAAAGGATGCTGATTTACTTTATTTTAAGTCGAAGAACTTTTCTCATCTCACTTTCAGAATAGTGGGTTTATGTTGAACTTTTCACGGCAAGGAAAGTGTTACGAATAGGATGACGATGAACGGCGCACCAAGCACGTGATGTTTGAAAGATCATTTCATGGAAATCATTTTGATAAAACCCTAGTTTTCCACTTCAGCGATACGCAAGTTTCTAATCATCAAATTGGAGACCGGTAACAAAAAAATGTCCTCCAACGCAAAACATTATCTTAAACGAAAATGAGCCGTTTAGAAATTTATTAAGACACACGTGTGAGTTGTATTAGAAAAGTTTCACATCAGAAAATTGTGTAATGTGGAGCAATTAATATATCTAAATTGACTCATAACTCATTGACTTAAGTTTTTTAGTGAAAGTGAGTCCAACTATGTATATTGATAAGCTCAAGCTCTCTCTTGGCAATCTTCCTAGGTAAAGTTATTGGGCTACCGTTGCACGATTATAATTTCCAAGCAAGTGGATATTATAGTATAGCAACGCGAGCCCATAAGAATAAAGTTAGGCCTAAAGGATTGTTAGGATACACATGAGCTCACACGTGAGAAGTTCCACATCGGAGAATTAACATGGCGTGCAACAATTAAAATATATATCCTAATTAACCTATAACTTATTGACTTAATATTTTGAGTGAAAATGGTGGATATATTGACCAGCATGGGCTCCCTCTTGACAATCTCCCTAAATAAAGAAATTGGGCTTATGCTTTGCATCTCCCAACAAAATTCACCCTCACAGCGAAAGATAAAATTGCCATGTTGCGATTACAAACTCCGGCGCTCAACGAACTGGGTTAGGAATCGTGCTGGTGCCGGCCTTCATCTCCACAGCGCTCTCGCTCGATTTTGGTTCGGAATCCCTCCGCGCCGCTGAGCACTTGTGATAGGAATCTTGCTGGAGCGGGCCTCCATCTTCGCAGCTCTCTTGCTCGGGTAAGGCCTCCTTCCTCGCGGATTGACTACGATGCTAGGGCTGGTAGTATTCTGGTAATGTGGCTGCTGTAGAACACCAATGGATAGAGGATCTCTTAGGTTGCAATTACCGTCTGGGCGGGGTGTTGGTAGGAGCCGTAGCCGAAGTAGGGCTCCGGGCTCGCGGAATCCCTCCCGAGACCAGCTAGGCAAGGGCAAATTCTCTGGCCCTCAGATTGAAGCTAACCCCCGCAGTTTAGAAGGAAGAACAGATTCTTCCTTCACTAATTTGGAAAATGCAGGTCTGCGACAAAACCAGAAACCTATAGCAGCTGACCAAGACCCAGTAGTGAGGGTGCAGCGCGCTGGAAACCCGCCCCAACCTACCCGCTCATGGGCTAATGTGGCAAAAGCCGCAATGCCGGGGTATTCACTTACCTTTTTCCCTACTCGCCCGAATGAGGATAATATAGTGCATTGTTTCGATGAAGACTTTGAAGCAGCTGACCCCATTTGGCATCAATGCTTGGTCGGTTACTTTGTGGGGAAAAAACTGCCCTTTAGATTAGTGGAGACGGCTCTCAAACATCTTTGGGGCCATCGGTTATTAGAAGTGAAGGCAAATGACCAAGGTTTTTACTTCTTCCATATATCGGATGCTGAGTTTAGAAGGGAGATCCTAGAGGGGGGTCCGTTGACGGTGGCACGTGTGCCTCTCATCCTCCAACAATGGAAGCCCATGTTAGTTTTGAAAAAGGGAGAACACTCGTCGATCCCGGTATGGATAAGGCGAAGAACCTTCCTTACGAATTATGGTGGACACTCTTGGACTAAGTAAAGTAGCTAGTGCTATAGGCAAGCCTCTCTATGTAGATCAACGCACTGAGCAACTGAAAATGATATCATTTGCTCGTGTATGTGTTGAATTATCGGCAACAAAGCCCTGTCATGACTCTATTACTGTCTTCCTCAATGGAGAATCTCGCATGGTAGATGTGGAATATGAATGGAAACCCTTATCTTGTTTAAGTTGTGGAGTTTTTGGACATAGGTGTCATGCGAATGGCCCTACTAGTGTGGCCAGCCAGCCCATTTCAAAAGGCCTCCCGTTCAGGACAGCAGAGCAGGTCTGCTCCCCTGCGGTTATGGCTGGTCAGACATCTTCTCATTCAGCTGCAATTGCTGGCCTAACCCCTGATTTGGTTGCTGATCAAGGCTTGAATGTAAGCAGAGATTCTGAGCTTAATTGTCCCTCAGAACCAGCTTCAAATGATGGCTGGCAACAGGTCAATAGAAGACAGCAGAAGCCGCCTAGCTGGGAGGCTGCACAGCAGAGAAGTCAGCAGCCAAACTCAGCTAACAACCCTGCATCTCAGTCAAGAACTACTGGCCACACTCCTGCAGCGACCCCTCACTTGGCAGAGTCCTCAATGCAGCAACCAGCAGACCCAGATGAAGACAGATTGTGCAGAAAACAGCAGCTACGATGCGTTCGGCGGCTCTGCAGCAAGAAAACGGCTAGACCAAGGGCGGGAGAACAAAGCAACATCCAGAAGCAATGAGAATGTTCTAGCCGAAGCGAGTCGGCGGCGGCCCGGCCGCCCCATCCTTTCCCAGGCCTTCAACATCCACAGAAACTAGAAGCCTGCAGAATCCTTCGGGTGGCCCTTGTGCAGATCAGAACTTAGAAGCTGTGGAACCTACCTCCCCAACATCATTTGCTTCAGTAGATGATTTGGATGAGGAGCCTGCTGTCCAGCTAAACCAGGCCATGCAGAGGAACCAAGCGGATCCCTTGCAGGAGGATGTTTCCTTGAATTTACAGCTCACGGAGGTGAGAGTTGAACAGATTAACAGCCCGGGCTTACCAGCTGCAACCCCCCCCATCAAGACCATACCCTCTGAGTTACCTAGTGGGTCTCGGCCTTCCCCTGGGTCCCGTCCTGCCAAGGCTAAGCAAGTAGCTAGCAGGAGGCGCTCTAAAAGGAAGTAGGCCACCTGTCCCCCTCCCTTTTGTTTTTTGATTAGCTCTCACATGATTTTTGGATGTTGGAATATTAGGGGCCTAATGAATCCTGCCAAACAAGCTGAAGTGAGACAGTTTGTTCGCCTCAATAAGATATGTTGTGTCGGCATTTTGGAAACCAAGGTCTCTGCTGCTAATTTCAATAACCTTTCCACTGGATTAATCCCAGGTTGGAAGTGGATGTCTAATTATGAGTACTCTTCACGTGGCCGTATTTGGGTTGGATGGAACCCCTCCTTGGTGGGTTTTAATGCTATATTGTGTTCTGACCAACTTATTCATGGTGAATTAAAGTTCTTGTATTCTGGAATTATACTCTCACTTTCAGTAGCCTATGGAGAGCATACGTATGTTGCGAGAAGACCCCCTCGGAATCATCTTATCAATTTGAGCTTGGCTCTCAAGGAAAAGCCATGGATGGTGGCTGGAGACTTCAACGCCATCCGGGACTCCTCGGATCGTTTGGGCAGCCCAAGCATTTGGATCCCAGCCTTTGACGAATTCAAGGAATGTTTGGACCAAGCAGAACTGATTGATCTTCGGTATGTGGGCTTCCGTTATACTTGGTTCACATCCTCGGGTGCCAATAGAAAGCAAAGGAAAATTGATCGAGTTTTGGTTAACAATCATTGGTGCTCGGCATTTTCGTTCTCGAAGCTTCCCTTTCGCCTCCGGGCATATCTGACCATACTCCCATGGTGGTGAGAATTCTTGCACCGGTTTCCCGTTGAATCCCCTTCAAATTTTTCAACTTTTGGTTGACTCATCCTGAGTTCCCTACTATAGTGGCTCAAGTATGGGAGGTCCATGTAACAGGTACCCCTATGTTTAAACTATATGCTAGGCTTAAAATGCTAAAAGCTCGTCTCAAAAGCTTGAATAGAGATAACTTTTCTGACATCTCTTTACGGGTGAATGCGGCAAAGTTGGCTCTCACAGCTACCCAAGAAGCTCTTCAACAAGACCCGCGGAGTAGCTCCTTGGCAGAAATGGAGAACTCTCAACTCAAGGCCTACTCTGATCTTCGTTCTTTGGAGGAGTCCTTCTTCAGACAAAAATCCAGAATTCGCTGGCTCAAGGAAGGTGATCGCAATACTAAGTTCTTTCACCACTCGGTTAATCACCGCCACCTCCGAAACCGCATTATCTCAGTCATGGACAACTCAGGCCATTTGACTACAGAGCTGGTGGATGTTCATCGGGTGTTTGTCTCATATTTCCAGGACTTGCTAGCCCAGGGAAGTATGCCTCTGAGGCCAACTACACAAGATATCAGTGAAGTTATTCGTTCCCCTCTACAGGTAGATCAGATTAATTCTCTTTCACAGCCTTTTCTTCCATCCGAAGTCCGAGAGGCCATATTCTCCATTGATGGAAATAAAGCTCCTGGCCCAGATGGGTATAATGCAGATTTTTTTAAAAAGAACTGGGACAAGGTTGGTCCTTCGATTCTTGGCGAGTCTTGGACTTCTTAGAATCAGGGTGCATGCTCAAGGAGATTAACAATACCATTATTGCTTTGGTGCCTAAAGTCCCCAATGCGACGTCGGTATCAGAGTTCCGTCCGATTGCTTGTTGCAATACGATTTACAAGTGTATTACTAAGATACTTTCTGCCAGAATTGCGGCGATTCTTCCAAGATTGGTAGGTCCGGCCCAAACTGCTTTTGTGAAGGGGAGGAGAATCAGTGATAACATTCTCCTGGCCCAAGAACTTTTTAGTGGATTTATCAACAGGCCCTCTGTTCCAAAATGTGCAGTCAAGGTTGACTTCAGAAAAGCCTATGACACCCTTGATTGGGACTTCCTTGAACATACACTCCGAGCATTTGGCTTTCCCAATCACTTCACCAATCTCATTATGATTTGTGTTTGTACCCCTAAATATTCCATCTCTATAAATGGCGAACTACAGGGCTTCTTCTCTAGTGGTCGAGGCTTAAGACAAGGCGACCCTATGTCCCCATACCTCTTTACTTTGGCTATGGAGGTATTTTCGGTATCATAGAATCTCACACTAGGCATACGGATTACCGTTACCACCGGCGGTGTAAGGCTACGCGTCTCTCTCATCTTTTCTTTGCGATGATGTGTTCATTTTCGGTAAAGCTAGCATGCCTTCTATCAAATGCATCAAAGATGGGCTCACCTTATTCTCCAATTGGAGTGGCTTGTTACCGAATACGAACAAGAGCGAGATCTTTTTATCGGGTGGTTCTGAGTCAGTAAAGGATCAGATATTACAAACTTTTGGCTTCTCTCTAGGCTCATTTCCGGTCCGATACTTAGGGGTTCCAATCATAACATCCCGGCTGAATAAGGAGGATTGCAATGCACTAATATCCCATCTCACTTCTCGAGTACAATCTTGGACACATCGATTCCTCTCCTTTGCGGGGACGTCTTCAACCGATTAAGTCGGTGTTGTATGCTATTCAAGCCTATTGGGCCTCCATATTTTGGCTTCCTTCTTGAGTGGTTGACAAGATTGAGCAAATTTGCAGGCAATTCCTTTGGAAGGGCCCCTCCATGGGTTCGGGGGAGCCAAGGTGTCTTGGGTCGATATTTGCCTCCCCACCTCGAAGGAGGCCTAGGAGTGAGAAGAATCGGGGACAAGCAATAAAGCGGCCATGGCTAAACACATTTGGCTTCTTTTCATCGATAAAGAATCGCTATGGTGCAAATGGATCCATGCCACTTATCTCAAAAGGAAGAACTTTTGGACCACCCCGACTCCTTCCCTTTGCTCTTGGGCACGGCGGAAAATTCTTTCCTTGAGGGCGGAATTTCAACCCCATTTCAAGTGGCACATAAGAGATGGCGAATCGACCTCACTTTGGTTTGATCCTTGGCTAGATTTTGGGCCACTTAACTTACTATTCTCAGAAGACTACATTTCTCAGTCAGACCTGCATAGACGAGCAAAAGTAAAGGACCTATATTCCCGGATGGGCTTCGGCTTCTCCGGGATCTCGGCGTTATGGCAAATTTCGATTCCCCAACTTGCCATTGGTCAAGACACTTTTACTTGGATTGATGACCCCACCGGTAAATTCTCCATGACTTCGGCTTGGAATGTTACGCGGCGTAAACACAACTCGGCACAGTGGTCGGTCTTTGTCTGGGACAAGGCCTTTGCTCCCAGGCATCAATTCCTCCTATGGCTCATTATAAGGAAACGCCTCCCAACCCAGGAATTTCTCATGTCTCATGGCAGAATCCCGAGGTCGATGTGCCCCTTCTGTAACCTCGAGACTGACTCAATTAATCACTTATTTTTTGATTGCTCGGTCTCCAAATCCCTAGCTATATTTTGGGCCGCCAAATGTAATCTTCCATGGCGCAACTCCACTTGGTCGACAATCTTCAATGGGCCATCAAGTTCTTGTCCAGGAAAAGGGTTCTTCCGGGAAATAGCACGATTCTCATTTGGTTCTCTCGTGCTATCTCATCGGAAGACTAGGAATGGGATCCTTTTCCAAGGCCACAACCTTTTGTTCCGGCCTTGAAGCTATATCTTATTAAGGTAGTAAAAGACAAAGCCCTATCCTACTCTCTAGTTGTGGATAGCCCAGAAATAGAAGATTGCAGCGCGGTTGGGGGATAGACAAGCATTTTTGAAGGGGTAGTGAGTGGCCGTTGGCACCGACTCCCATTGTTGTACTAGTTCGTTGGTCGTTTATAAATACACTTACCTTACCAAAAAAAAAAAAAAAAAAAATTGCCATGTTGCAATTCGTCATTCTTCAAAGGCAGATCTATATGGCCGCAAAGAAGTGAGAACCAGATTCGTGTGATGGGATTGAGAAAAAGGCTGCAAAGATAAACTTGTGCTTAGCGGACGCTGAACTTAGACCCAAGTTGAGCTCAAACCTAGCAAACAT
Source organism: Corymbia maculata (assembly GCA_014182735.1). Classification (NCBI taxonomy): domain Eukaryota; kingdom Viridiplantae; phylum Streptophyta; class Magnoliopsida; order Myrtales; family Myrtaceae; genus Corymbia; species Corymbia maculata. The sequence goes on along the minus strand of CM024688.1, from coordinate 31,336,789 downwards.
GCCTCAGACGTAGCTAAGTCCAAGACAAGGCTCGAAAGAAAAGTCCTAATGGGCTTAGCTCAAACTGTTATTTCGACCTTGATTTCCCATAAAGAATGGATGCTAGTAGCAATTTGAGTGTGTCTTGTCCCTCCCCAGTCACGTGGTGAAGGATCCATGTTTCACTTCATAATATCTGAAATCTGCAAGCGAAAGTGCGTTCATTCCACCGAAATCATCACACGACAAGAGGATAAATCGATCATTTGAGTCGCCTACCAAACTCAGTAAATGTATTCATATCACAAGGCAGGTCACTAGAGCAACGGAAAGACAACGGCCCATATGTAGATCTTATTCCAGAGACGATCACAGTATGGTGCTATCTTCACCTGTGATCCTCGAAGAACTCACACCCGTCGAGAGCCACCGGCAAGGTCGATCCACTCCAGCTGGACCTCCACCTCGCCCGACTCGACATTGGTCAGCCGAAGCACCATGTCCTGGTAGATCTTGCCGTCTTTCCAAACGATGGAGCTCTCGTCCGCCAGGCAGTTGCTCTTTGAAGGTTGGACCCTGGCGATCGTGGTGGGGGTCGGCAGGTTCTCCAGGCGCATCTCAATAGCATCTATATAGGGCTTGATGTCGATCTTGGCCTCTCCCATTTTGTCGTCCACGGTGAACGTGTCCTTGTCGTAAACAGTCTGCGAAAAAGACCATGGTTCGATAGGACTATTACTACACCAGTGCAGGCTCATTATGTGATTTTAAACATCTTCAATCCCTAAAAGTAATGTCTATCATAGTTTTTACACTCGAAGATTCCAACATTTGACAATTAAAAGTTCGTTTCAAGAGCAATTCAACAGGCGATCTTCCTGAAATATCGTTCCAGAGTGATCATTTTAAAACAAAGTGGACAAATACAGAATGAGAATGAATGGAACTCCTGGACAGACTAATTAATATCTCAAATGTTTGCCTAATTCTGGGCATCATCAGATTTGGTTTCATTTCGGGAGAGTCTCCAAGCGGCGTGTCCTTCACTCATTGCTAAGCACATTGAACACAAAATTAAATGGACGACCTAGAAACACGAATTGACACAACTTAACAAGGCCACTCACGAAATTGACACGTGAACGATAATGAACGTGAAGGAGGAAACACTGACTAGATTGATGGGAATGTTGGGGTCTGTTATGGACAGAGTCAGATCATCGTTCCATTCAGGGTTGCAATTGTTCTTCACCACCCGAGTCTTCAATTTCTGCAACCACATATATACCATACAGGTGACATCAGCAAAATGGTAAGTACTATTTGGTAATATAATAAATCATTCATCCACAGAAAATGATAAAACGACCGGCAAATTGATGTTCAAGTTAGGTGAATGAGTAAGAACTTGATCCTAATCCTCAAGCCTAAGTAAAGGAAATTAATGTCAATTAGAAAGAACCAAAGGCATACGTTAATACCTACTCGCACTTTCAAAATAAAACCCCCGGTTCGCGTTTAAACTACGAAATTAAAGGGGGAAAAAATCGGATTGATCAGGAAGGTACCACTTATAGAAAACAATAGGTCAGCATTATCTTTTCAAGCCAGCTTGCACAATTAGGCAAATGATGTATCATATGACGACACGATCTTCATCATAGACAGATCTGAATCCTTCCTCGATAGCAAGATGAAATCAATTCTAATCAAGACCACGAAAATTGAGCAAGAACGAGGACAAGAATCATCCGCGAGAAAGAAATGATCTTCCAAGCATACGCAGGGGAAATCCACTCTAAAAGGCTGTGCAGAGATTCAATCCGTGTCGAATTGTGGAGAAAGAATGACACCCACAAGCTTGTCTAATCATAATCGGGTACGATCAGCACTAATCAAGAAATTACAATGGAGAGAGAGAGGGTGAGAGGGTGACCTGATCAGCCATGGAGACAACAACGTAAGGATCGCTGCTAAGGGTGTCGCGGACGACTAGGTTGATGCCCCGCTTCACCCGGATTTTGAGAAGCCCCTTTACGTTCTCCATTCTCTTCTTCTTCTTCTTCTTCTTCTTCTTCTTCTTGCAGACGGACACCTAACGCACACCCACAATAGAGAGAGATGATGGTTTCTTGTCTATCTTGATTCTCAGTCTCGTCTTTTTCTCCCCCTATTTTCTTTTTTCCTGATACAGAGGTGATATTGAGATGAAAAATAGTGGACGGTGCTCCTCTCAGGACGAGATCATAAGCCAGTTTGTCGTTTTGGATGGAGCGAGACGCGGGCAAAGGTCGTGAACCCGACGCGAATGACCGGGAGCTATTCTTGTGGTGGAGACGAGCCTCGGCATAAAAGGGTCATTGTCAGAGAGCAGCTGATTGTCAGAAAGTAGCTGCGACCTTTTCCATCTTCTTTACTCGTTCCATCGTGCTGTGGGTCAATGGACGCACCACTCAGACGCGCGAAGGGAATCCAGTGCTATTAAATGAATGGACCGTGACTCGCTTTATTAGGAAAACAGTGAAACTCTGGATAAGCATGTCCCTTTTGCTTTTTTACTGTTCTTGCACAAGGATATCCCATCTCGGCATCTTGCTACAGCTAGCACCCCAATCGTTGTGATTCAATTGATTTTGCGCCCTGATCATGGATAGAAAGAGCGTCAATGGATGCCTAGGCATACATCGATGATGCTTGTATGTGCCGAGGAAACCATCCTAGTCCATGTCACCTAAGAGGATTTACTCTTTCTCTGAAATACTTTCTACACTAACCATGATAAATAAACCGGTCACATATCTTCTAATTTTTCATTCGGCGACTTGACTACACGCGTGTAAATTTTTCCGACTGTGTGAAATTAGAACATGTATTTTAGCATAAGATATGTGTTATATTTTGTGTGAGTCTTTCTCTTTAGAACAAAATAAAAGCAAAATTTTTGGTTCATATTATATTCTACCATAACAATGTAGGGGGCTCGATAACAAGGAAAATTACCATATCCTAAACTCATTATATTTGTATCAATTCAATCCTAAATATTTCAATTAAATTATAAACACTGACCAAGAAAAATTGAATCATAAACATTTTTACGATTTATCATTGTAGACTATCTGATCAATTTTGATTAGAAATTGCTACATCCATCTTATGTGACACGATCACCGCTGACGTAAATAATATTTACAACATTTTAATTTCTTCAATTTTTTGAATTTTTTTTTCTTTTTTTTTGTTTTTCTTTTTTTCATTTATTTCTTTTCTTTTTTTCCCAACTGTAGGCCGATGAGGTCACCAACCAACCCTCACTGTCGACGACCTCACCGACCATAAGCGATGTTTGTGTGAGGCCTCTGCACCCTAGCCAACCAAAGGAGAGGGCATTGGGCCCTTGCCTAGATCCAGTTGAGGGGCGATAATCCTCACCTATTGGTCGAGAAGGGCTACAAGACCCTCACTAGTGGACAACAAGGGCACAAAGGCCATGGACAACAACGAGGGCATCGAATCCTTGCCCAAACCTCGCATGTGGCTGACAACCTCATCAACCCATAATTGCAAAAAAAAAAAAAAAAATACAAACAAACAAAGAAAAGAAGAAAAAGAAAATAAAAAAGCTTAAAAACAAAAAAGTAATAGATTAATTTAGAAAAATATATATTTTAAAATTATCCATGTCAACGCTGACCGTTTGCTAAACATGCCACTTAGGATGACTAGCATCCACGACAATGATTTCGGACCAAAATTTGTCGGATAGACTACATTGGGAAATCTTCAAAAGGTTTAGGGTTTAATTGACATAATTGAACAATTCTCAATTCAATTAGCACAATTAAAAGGTTTATGACTGAATTAGCACAAATGCAATATGCTTAGAACTCTTGGTAATTTTCCCCTCGATAACATGTAGATAATTGTTAAGAAGTTAATTTATGTCATTGTTGTGTGACGACAAAAGAAAATTTTATATATAATTAACAAAATAAATGTAATATTTAGAGAAAATAGTAAAAATCTTTCAAGAATATATTTGATAGGAAGAGTGATTACGAACAATAGAACATTCAATACTTGCAAAGCCACGACATTAAAAGTCACTACAACTAATATCTTTTTTGTTGGAACAAAGCTCAAGGTACCGACGAGGTAAGTACATACTTTAGTTAGAACAAAATGAGCGGAAAACTTAAGAAAGTATGTGTTGCAAGGAGAATGATCAACGCCTTGCAAATCAGAGTCTTATGTGTATATTGTACTCCTAGAGGCAAACTTTAAGGGAAAAAAATGCGTTGATTATATATTTATAGAGATGCCGAGTATGGATGTATCCTAGTATGGGTACTACTAGATTCGTAGTATAAATCATGTCTTCATCTTCAAGTCATTTGATATGTAGCCATAGTTCCATTACCTTTGATGCCAGAGAAAACCTAAGTCTTCCTCCCTCCTTCCTCATTCTCTGTCTACCATGTGCCCACCAGTACCATACCGTCGGGCCCTCCCATTGTCCTCTCGTCACCCTTTGGTGATGCCCCAAGCATTCGTCATCTTAATGACGACCGCCCGCGACCCTACCTTCGCCTCCTTCGTCAAGTCTTCCTTTCCTCTACTTACTACCTGGGTCAAGTCTTCTGTACTGGGGTCATCTCTCTCTCTCTCGTGAAACACGGGTTCATCGGATTCCATTTGGTCACGAACAGCGTGGATGATTACACGGACAACGGGGGCCCCCGTCTGACAATGGGATTATCGATCGCAAGTGATGTCCAACAATCAAGACATGAGAGAGCCTGTTGAGCCTTTTGGATTACTTACCTGATGATGATACAGAGTTGGGTTGGCTCCGTTTTGGTTTGTTCGAATGAAATTCTTTTCCGAGAGAGGAAATGATTTCGAATCATCATTAGGGCCATGGTTCATTGTCGCATGAAAGATGTGGGCATTCAAAGTTAATTATGCAATCGAATGTGTGATTCACAATGCATATTAAACGGTGACCACGTAAACTTGTTCTCATAGACAGGCCAGCCATTAGTCTTTCAATCGATTACTAGTCCATCAGAAGATCACTCACAAGATTATATTTCACATATGTCGGCATGTTCTAATGATACAATATTTGTAAAGCAGAACGATTCGAATTTAGATATCGGGCCTAGAGGTGGCGGTTGACAATCTGCGGTTCGCCGCAGGGGACCCGACCTCACGGGCGTCGGGAGCTGTTGGGGGGCTGGATCCACTCCAGCTGGACCTCCACCTTGCCGCGCTTGACATTCCGCAGCCCGAGCACCATGTCCTGGTAGATCTTGCCGTCTTTCCACACGATCGAGCTCTCCTCGGCGAGGCAGTTGTCCCCGTCAGGCTGGATCCGGTCGATCGTGGTGGGGGTCCGGAGGTTCTCCAGCCGCTTCTCGATGACTTCCATGTATGGCTTGACGTCGATCTTGGCATCTCCCATTTTGTCGTCCGCGGAGAACGTGTCCTTGTCGTAGACAGCCTGCGAAAAGACTTGAGACGTGGTTATTGGCAAGATTTCAGACGAGGTCGAATAGAAAATTTGATGATGAATGTTGAAGGAAGAAGCACCGACCAGACCGATTGGAATGTTGGGGTCTCGGTCTCCCATGGGAATGGTCACCTCATCCTTCCATTCTGGGTTGCAACTGTTCTTCACCACGCGACTCTTCCATCTCTGCACCCTTATATAAACCATTCGTTTAATAATTAATGAAACCTTATACCAGAAGTAAAACAAAGCAAAAAAATTACGAAAAAAAAAAAATCATAAACCTATTGCACCTATAGCAACTTTTCTAAACCTTAAATTTGGCCAATTTAATCATAACTAAATATTTCAATTTTATTAATTTATTCATTAATCTTTTGACAAGTTACCAAATTAGTCTTTTTGGCCAATTTTGACCAAAAATTGCAGATATAATAGTCTAATTAGCATTAGTCATCCTAAATGACATGTAAAGCTCTTACGTGAATAATTTTTGTATTTTTTTTTTTTTCTAAATTTTTTGTTGTTTCTTTTTTTTTTCTTTTCCTTTTTTTATTTTCAACTCTAGGCTAAAATCTGAGCAAAGACCTGACACACCTCACCAATGCTAGCCATGCTAAATAAGACAACTAGTGCTAACTAAATCACCGCATTAGCAATATCTAATCAAAATTGATCGTAATAACTAAATTGATGAATCACCAAAAGATTTATAATTAAATTAAAAATCATCAAATGATTTAGGACTAAAATGATCAAATTAAAATGTTTATGATTAAATTGACATAAGCGCAATAAGTTTATAATTTTTTTTATATTTTTTCAAAAAAACAAAAAAGATGAAACCATGGGCTAAATAATGTTTAAGTCAGGTGAGTGATGAAACCTTTATCATAATGGTAAGGCCTAAATAAGAAACTCAATCCCAATTAGAAAGAACCAAAGACGTATTCAAAGTCAGCACTTCAGCTATAGACATACTTCGCTGCCCGATCCAAGTTAATTCAACCTCATGATGACCTCTAGTCAACCTCTAGTCAACCTCCTGTCGATCGTGATCAGGTCAATGAACACTTGAACAAACTGTTTTGCTAAATCTAGGGTTTTCCAGATCTCTCATGTCTGAGGTTCAAACTTGCAACGAGCCTCAACCTGAGGATCTTCCCAATCACCGCCGTGAATCCCTTATCGAGATCGAGAGAGAGAGAGAGAGAGAAGGGTGTGACCTGATTAGCCACCGAGATGACAACGTAAGGATCGCTTGTAAAGATGTCGCGGACGACGAGGTCGATGCCTCGCTTCACCCGAATTTTCAGAAGCCCCGTTATCTTCTCCATCCTCTTCTTCTTCTCCTTCTTCTCGCAGACACCAAACACAAACACACACCACCGGCGATGCGACAGAGAGAGAGAGATTACATGCTACGGAGGACACCAATCTGTGGCTTCTTTTTTATCTTTACTCTTCGTCCTATCTTTTTCCCTGCTTTTTCAACCATGTGAAAAACGTGAAACCTCGTGAACCTACGCGCGTACCATTTGGCCAGGGGAAGCTAGCTAGACGTGGGAACCCGACGTGGTCCCACAAATTAATGATTGAGCTATCCACATTAATGTGAATTTTATTTACATTGTGAATGAAAAACTTATATGGTTCTTGATCGAAAAAAAACATTGACGTGTGTGGAGACAATGAAGCCACAATGGCCTGAAAATAGCTTAGATTGATAGTGAACATACAGCAGATGCATTGGCATTGACATTAATGATCTTGATCTTCCCACAGCTCCATTGTAGACAATGGTCCAAAAATACAAAAACAAAAGGTTACTGGCGAACTAAACAGAACCATCAATCACCTCCATCAGTATCTCCTACCTTCGCTACAGTCATTGGCCTACAAAGAACATTTGCTACTAGAGAGCTGTATATGGATCTCAAAGCAAACTTACTGGAATCACAATTCACTGGAACTTGCTTGAGATGCATCGATATTTATCTCAGAGCCATTAATCACTCCAACCGGAATTAGATTACATGAACTATCTCGCCAGTGCATGTACTAGATTGAGCAGTTTCCTAACTAAATACAAGTGTTAAAGGTTACCATGAAGAGATGCCGGAACTTACATTTCCTACATAATCTAGGGTTTTCAGATTTCTGTGTTTGAGGTTCAAACGGCAACGAGCCTGACACAAAGAGAGAGAGAGAACATAGAGACAGAGACAACAGTGGTTTGTGGTGGTTGACGCAGCTAGCCAAACACCTATGGAGGTCTTTGGCGATGGCATGGGTTGAGAGAGTGTGTGCGCAAGCATGTGCTAGGTGTCAAGATAAAGTTTTCAAGCTTCGAATATATGAAAAACACAAAAGGATCTTATATGATTTATAAATCATGCAGATCAAATCCATCTCAATCATTGATCATATAAATCTCATTGTGAGATTCACATAAACAATTAATAAGATAAGGACTGGGTTTGAGATGAGGGTCCACACTCATTTGATGGACTTTCGATTGATCTTGAGGCCCAATCAAAACAAGAGAGCTTATTGAGCTGCTCCCCTTACCTCATCCACCGGCTATATACGGCACTCCCATGCTCCCATCCCCTCAAGGCCCAAACCAAGGTTTTAAACCAATTAGTCCAAGCTTTATTTTAATAACTCTCTTGAAAATACATACTTAGGTTGGCTCCGTTTCGTTTGTTCGAATGAAATTGTTTTCATGTGAAAATGATTTCCAAATTGTTATTACCTCCATTTCCGGTGTAAAAATATAATTTACACATTGGTCCTTAGAAGAAAGACGCGTGCATATGAAATGAAGTTAATTATGCAACCGAATCTTCCCACACATCAGTTCTACAGCCAATGTCAACCATTTAGATAGATAACTAGTCTGTGACAAAAAAAAAAAGTTTTAGATTGCTATACTCTTCATAAGTTGGCATGTACTCACAAGATAATATTTGCAAAGCGAAGGATTCGACTATAAAGATTGGACCTAGAACTAGCTCGCTAATGCACGCACTAGATTGAAGGGTTTCCTAAGTAAATATAAGGGTTAAAAGTTACTATGTAAAACTTAACACCAGAAAAGGTACTGGAACTTACATTTCCTACATGATCTAGGGTTTTCAGATTCCTTGCGTTTGAGGTTCAAACGGCAACGATCCTAAATTAGAGAGAGACAGAGATAGTGTCAACAGCGGTTTGTGGCGGTGGATGCACCTAGCAAACACCTACGGAGGTCTTTGGCAATGGCATGGGTCAAGAGAATGAGTGTGCGAGCATGGCCCAAGTGTCAAGATACAATTTTCAAGCATCGAATATTTGAAAAAACACAAAAAAGATCTTATATGATCTATAAATCATGTTAATCAAATCAATCTCAACCATTAATCATGTGGGTCTCATGATGGGATTCACATAAGTAATTGATAAGATGATGACTGGATTTGGGAAGAGGCCCACACTCATTTGATGGACTTTCAATTGATCTTTAAGCCCAATCAAGACAAGAGAGCCTATTGAGGTGCTTCCCTTACCTCATCCACAGGCCATATGCGGCACTCCCATGCCCTCAAGGCCCAATCCAAGGTTTTAAACCAGTTAGTCTAAGCTTTTTTTTTTTATAACTCTCTTGAAAATACATACTTAGATTGGCTCCGTCCCGTTTGTTCGAATGAAATTGTTTTCATGTGAAAATGATTTCGAATTGTTATTACCTCCATGTCCGGTGTATAGATATAATTTACACGTTGGTCCTTAGAAGGAAGACGTGTGCATATGAAGTTAATTATGCAACCGAATCTTCCCACCCATCAACTCTACTGCAAATGTTGACCATTTAGATAGATAACTAGTCTGTGACAAAAAAAAAAATGCTTTAGAATATTATACTTTTCATAATGTGGCATGTACTAAGAAGATAATGTTTGCAAAGCGAAGGATTCGACTCTAGAATTGGATCTAGAGCTATCTAGAGCTTAGTGTTGAGGATTTGAGATTTGCCACGGAGGACCCAATTAACCTAGTTATTACAATATTTTCCTTGATATAGCTGCATAAGGGACCCGATTAGGAAACTCTGGAAGCCGGCGATTGGAATATGGATCCTAGAGACCAGGGGTCGGCTTCTAGGGTAACAATGACGAGTGGGTCCAGCCAAGAGGGATCTAATGCTGATACCGCAGATCGACCTTCGGCGGCTGGCAACCTATCTTCGATGTAGATTTCCCAACATCCTTATATTCTCCAATGTGAAACCATCACCTTCCTCATTGGTAAAAATCAAAAGAAGGAATTCAAAAAGGGCAAGAGGAAGGGTGGATGCTCTGTCTAGGAAACCGAAGGCGGGCATTGGGTCCGTGGGGAATCATTTTTTAAGTCGAGGGCATCTCAATAATGGAGGGCAGGCGTGGGAAGAACAATCATAGCTTAAAAACTAAGATAGAACAGAAGAACACGACTCGAAGCTTTGATTCGTGCTGGATGATGCTTCCTCTGTCGATCTCGAAGGACCATCAATTACCAACCTCTCGTGTCGATTTCGGTCCGCCGACTTAAAGAAAATCGAATTTGTGTCACCCCTTTTGGAATATGGTTTCCGCTTTTGGATGCACTACATTTTGTTATTGATTTGATAGAAAGGGGAAAAAAGAAAGAAGAAGAAGAGGAGGAGGAAATCCAATGTTCATAGTCCTTGATTTAATCCTTAAGTTAGGTTGGATTTTGTCAAGGCCGTGAGAGGCTAACATAGACGGTGGCTTGGAAGTATGTGGTCGAGGCTTGCCATTGACTGTGTAGTAACCATGTTGAAAGTGCGTGAAAATGAATTCAATGTACGAAAATATTATAAATGATCCATAAATGTTGACTAAATATATAATGCGGCCCTTAAATATTTGATTTGTTCAATCCCTAAACTTTAACTCAATGTCTAATATACTCCCTAAATTTTTAAATTTATTCAATGTAGTTCTTAAACATTTGACACGTGTTTAATTTAGTTTATGAATTAAATGAAAATATTTAATACTTTTCCTAAACTTGAATTGATAAAAGGATACGTGTTAGATACGTGTTAGAATATTAATCACCAAAAACAAAAAAATTTGAAGATTATCATGTGCATCCACGATTGCCACAATATATGTTAGATTCAAAATTGATCTTATTTTGGTAGAAGGTACTTTCTTTGCTTTTGTTCCCATTGGTCTCTCCATCAAACCTCATGCCTTGGCTCCTAATAATTTTGCAATCTCTTCCGTGCCTTCATTTAACAGTTCTATATTGACTTAGAGGTGATTGCATTGGGTCCTCCAATGTTAGTTGTGCAAATAAAAACCTTCAATAAAAACCTCCAGGAAAAACAGAACACTAATTAATTTCGCTAACAATGCCTACCGTTTTGAGTACGAAAAGAGAATCTCATGCATTAATTAGACGATTGGCACAACGTAACGAGTCAATCACGACATTTCCACACAAAGAAGATTCTTGACGGATATTGCAATTTGAATTTTAAGTTTCTTCAATTACTCCACACATCATTGTCAAGTGACATAATCGGTACCCATAAATGCATTCTTCTTGAGGACATACAGGCTCGATTGATTTGCACCATTCACCGAAACGATCTCTTTCCATGGCGGTCATGTCCGCTCATATCAGGCAGCCGACGGCGACGGCTCGTGCCGGTCACTTTTACCATTCTCGGAGAAGCCGATGTTAATAAAAGGCCACAGTTGGCGGCAGGGGGCTGTTGACGTCTTTTGAATTCCACCATATTCCCATGAAAATTAACTGGCTCCAAATCTCGTGCACGTAAAGGACAAAGAAAGCACCTTCGATTAAGTTTTTAATTTGATGCTACCGAAGAAGGAATGACCGGCGAATATGTGATTTTTAAAAAAAAAATTAATATGTTTGTCAAGTAAGTTCGTTCCTTAGACGAAGGAATGTTTATCGTTTCGAGGCTGCTTGTATATAAAAAAAAGTTACTTTTGACACGCGTGGAATTCTAAATTGAGTGGAATGCATGGTGAACGATGATTGATTGATGACACTACTATATAAATCGTATATTGGAGATAGCACGGGTTTTGATAAGTAAACGAGTGGGGTAATTATTCAAAAAGTCCTAAACATATTTCACAACGATCAATTCAATCTTAAATTTTTAATTTTGTCAGTTTAATACTAAACATTTTGACAATTTCTCAATTTAGCTATTCTACCATGGCGGTCCACATTAGTGACGGCCAATCGGCCATGCTACATAAGGCAATCAACGTCTATGTCTTTGTTTTTCAGCTAAAATTGGCTAGAATAATTATATTGGTAAATCATTAAAAGGTTAAAATTAAATTAGTAAAATTAAAAAGTTTTTGATGGAATTTACTTCCATATAATAAGTTTTAACTTTTTCAGCAATTTTTCCATAAATGAGCTTCTATTTATGGAATGTCTCACGTGACACAACAATTTATTTATGGAATGTCTCATGTGAAGTCAAATTGGAAAACTTGATTTATCTCGATGGAATAAATAAAATTTTGATATGGGTTAACCCCCCTCCTTAAATACCATCGCCCCATAAGAGAATCAGTCATTCACCAAACAGGAAATATTCGCAGTCGGTCTTCTCTTTACTCCTTCCTTCTCTTTCAATCCCTCGCCGGTATCATTCCCTCACGCTCTCTCTCTCTCTCTCTCTCTCTCTCTCTCTCTCTCTCTCTCTCTCTCCAAATCAACGGCGAGATCAAGGAGGTGCTGTGAATGGTGGGCATCTCGACCGACGTCGAAGACCGGAGTTTGATGCTTTCCCTCTGCAATCTCCACCGGAGGGCGAGGTCACTCGTTTTCGCTTTCGGCTCCCGCAAGCAAGGCTGGTACTATCGTTGCCTCGGCCTCGACCCCTGAATTCTTTTGCTTGTTTCGGTTGAGTGGAGAGTGAGAGAGCGAGAGAGAGAGAGAGGGAGAGAGAGGGAGGGAGAGGGAGAGGGAGAGAATGCAGATTCACAACAGCAAGCAGCAGAAGAAGAGCCAGGGCGCGAAGGGCAACGTGAGCAGGTTGCTGATAAGCATCAACGTGATGGGGAGCGCCGGGCCGATCCGGTTCGTGGTGACCGAGGACGAGCTGGTGGGCTCGGTCATCGACACGGCCTTGCGAGCCTACGCTCGCCAGGGTCGCCTCCCGGTTCTCGGGTCCGACCCCAGCGACTTCTTGCTCTACTGTGCCAACGCCGAATCGGACGGTAAAAACGCATACATCTTTTTCCAACCCTCCATCTCAGTTTTCGACGTTCATCGTCCTTTCTTTTCGTATCACTCGAACGTGCGTTTGGCTGATGATCGTCGCTTGTTATTCTTTGATGCAGCTCTGAGTCCATGGGAGACGATCGGGTCACAGGGGGCTCGGAATTTCCTGCTGTGGAAGAAGCAGAAGGCGGAGGAAGGGAACAAGGGGAGCCCGCCGGCAGCGATCGGCCGGAAGGGGAGCGGGAGATGGAAGGCGTGGATTAACAAGTCCCTCAGTCTCAAGATTCCTTCACATTAGTCACCAAAACGACCGATATTTTCGGCTCTATTTGTCCAAAAATTTGCAGATTTTATCCATAATATTCACATCCTTTTCCCTGAATCTATGCTTTCCATCTGCAGCTGTGTACATAATATTGATCATGCTACTATAAAAACTCAGTCCAATGAAATCTGCCAATTTGAGGCCCCAAGGAATTCCCCTTAGTTCTTCTGCCTTCGGTGCAGATCAGAACACATCAGCCTTCATGAACGCACCTAGCCACTGGCCGACTTCGGCACGAACGAGTTCACCGGCAGCCGCTAGGCCCAGGTTGCCTCTAGAGGCCGCCTTAGTCCGTGTCGAGCTTCGCATGGTTCATCGGTGGAGGAGTCCATCCAACGAAAGCATCGCGTTCCCTCGAATTATTGCTGGATATCAGCGTCTCAACTAGCCTCGCCTGGACGATATATCGTGCGTATAATTTCCAACTGTAATAATCGGGAAGCTCGCAGCCGCACAGCATGAAAAGTACCCTTCTTTGTCCGTTACCACAAAAACCAGCAGCCTATGCCAGACGTTACCGGCCGAAGCGAATCTGCTTGAGGGTGATGGCCATGGAGACCTATCAAATGAGTTGATCAAATCGGGTTAAAATCAGATCAATAATGATCCGATCTATATTGACTCATATTCATATAATGGAGATCTAATAACCTATATCCGATTTATATTCGATCCGACCCATGTTGCTAAAACCAATTAATATTCTAAGAAAATTCACCCCCACTTTAAGCTCTATACTAATTGTATAAAAATCAAATTAAAAAAGCAAATTAAACAATTAAAAATAGTAAATAAACTAACAATGTAATAAAATTATACATTGAAATATTCATAAAGAATTTGACTAATTAAATATATATTTATTAAACATGCTTAGATTTTGCATCGCATCTTACTTGATTCAATTTAGGGAAAATTATCCAAAAAAATCATAAATCTATTACACTTTTATCAATTCAATTTTAAACTTTTCAATTTTACTAAGTCCTAAACCTTTTCACTTTTTGCCAATTGAGTTCTTCCAAACAATTTTGGCTAAAATTTATTAACGTGGATGCCAGCATTAATGTGGACAAATTTTATTAACTTTTTAATATTTTTTTTGAAAATTTTTATGTTTTTTATTTTTTCATAATTTTTCTATTTTTTTTTCCTTTTCTTCTCTAGCCAATTGTCCAACCTCCAGCAACCGGCCAAAGGCCATGACTGACAAGGTCGAGCCTCACTAGAAGCCCACGAGAGTTGATCTCGCCAGCCTAGCCCAAGGCTAGTAAGGTTGTCCCTTACCAAATCTCGGCAAGGGTGATCTCGCCTAAGGTCCACAAGGCTGACCCTTGCTAACCTCTAGTGAGGGCCAACTCACTAGTCAAAGAAGAAAAGGGAAAAAAATAGAAAAAGAAAAAAAATGTGACGAAGGCAAGCAGCAGAGTGTTGATCGCTTGCATCGCGGAAGCTTTGTGTTAACCTGTTAGGTCACTTATACGCTACATTTGGTGATCATAATAAAATTTAGGATAGGATAAAATTTATCACATCCTGCATTTGATGCCTACTCAAGATATGATAAAATCAGATATAAAGAATATAGGCCGGATAAAATTATCTTATGAGAGAGATGGGATAAAGGTGAATAGGATTTATAATTTCATAATAAGAAAGTTGAAACTTTTAAATTAACAAATCTAAAATTGTATTTCAATATAAATATTTGAATTCTAATATAAGAAATTCAAAATAAAAAAATAACAATTTGGTTTTTTAATATAATGTTATTATTATTTATATATTTGAATTTAATTCTATTTTATAATATAAATTCAATATAAAAATATATATTTATTACATATTTGAGGTGTTTTAATATTTTAATTATAGTAGTACAATTTTCTATTTAATAAAAATTTATTAGAGAATGATGGAATGGGAAGAAAGAGATTAAAAAGAAATTAATTAAAAAGAGAGAGTAAAATAAAATAAAAAGAAGTAGTGTGAGAGACTTTTACTATCTTTGCTTATAAAATTTGTAATTCATTTATATTAATATATGCCAATTATACCAAACAATATATATGATGTGATATGAATTATCCAATTTTATTACTGTAATCACCAAACAATAGATATGATATAATAAAATCCCCCAAATTTCATATTATATTCTATCAAGTCCTATCCTGGGTAGAAGCAAAACGACCAAACATAGTTTTAGTTCACAAGGACGAGGAAAATGGATTAGATGTGCTGCATGCACTTCTATTAATATTTTAAATGAGTCGAAAATGAGTAACACATTCTAACCCATTTTTGATCCATATACAATTTATTAAGACAAAATATGAGTAACAAAGTGGGTTATTGACCTATTTTGACATCCCTTCTACCTTCTAATGCTGCAGTTAAAGAAAGTACTCTTCAAAGCACTTTGGGACCATCTCAGACCACATGGTCGCAGCGTATGTGCAATCTCTTATTCTAAGCAAATGCAAAACCGCCTTGTCGCCTGCTCAGTACGAGTGCACAGACCACAGTGCGGATCACCTCTAAGCCTGCGTTTATAGCGATCCTCTCGTCGGGAAGTAGTCCCTTTCACGAGCCACAAAACAAAGGATCGAACGCGTTCTTCTCTCGTCAAACAAGCAGCATTCACGTCGTCTCATGGCCCAGTGTACCGAACCCCCACCCGCGATCTTCGGGTCGACATGAAGTTTCCAAGTCGATCGAGCGCGCTCTCTCCTCTTCTCATCACTCCGTCCGATCGATTCGCGCGCTTAGTCGCGTTGCATCATGCGGGTCGGTGTCGACATCGCCGAACGACTGATCTCGACACATGTAAACGGGCCTTCCTTGCCATTTCAGAAAACCGATGAGCGCTACGAAGCAGGACCAGAGGTAAGGTCGAATTTGCTCCAGGGGACATACACGAGTCCAGCATCACTTTAAGTTAACGGGCCCAAAAGGAAGAGATAGCTTTGGGCCATTACTTAACCGATCTCGTATTTTTATTAGGGCATATCCTCGGCTTCGAAATTCATATCCATATTCTCTGCTAAAAACCATATGAACTCATCTTGAATCTGCTTTGTTATTGTCTTTTTAACTTGTTTGTGATGTTGCTGGTGTTTTCCGCTTGTAGATTACTAGAAATTGTAAAGTTTATGATGTTAATTTTGTTAATGAATATCAGGACCTAGTCTTTCCATATTTGGCCGACCCATATGAACAAAGGTAGGCGTATGGTGAACCGAGACGCATAGAGGAAGCCCGACTTCTTCATTTGAAGAGATCACCGGGAGAGAATTCAAGCTCTAGTCCAATCTCATCAATAAATCTAACTAAGTCCACATTCTCGAAGAAGTTTAAGTTAACGAATTATGTACCTAGGATGACATGTTAACTGTTTCAAACCATGTTTATGTCGTGACATGGTACTATTGCATAGCATTCTCACACATACAACTCAAATTCCCTTAATACTTTTTGTCCGATTCCAAATAATAATTCATGCTTACTTAGCAAAGCATATGCATACACTAGTATTGGAAAATGTGGATGCCCTGCAAATGAAATCATTGCGTTTGTGCTCTTGATGTGCGATTCTTTTCGAGTCAGCGCACGATATATTTCCAATTACAATAATAGAAAAGGTTGAGTACATTTGGGGTTTGACCTCGCTTAATGATCAACTTGCTTTAAACGTGATTAGCCAATAAAAAAGTACCGAAAATCTTGCTTTGCTTCACGATAAAGCATCAATGGCCAGATTAATTTAACAGAAGATGTCACTTGCTCGAAAAGGAACCAATCTCAACTCCTTTCGTACTGGACTTTGCCATCTCATGTTGTGGCGTGCTCGGGGTGGAAAAGTGAAAGAGAAAAGACCAAAGAAAAGAAGGGGACATCAGAAGCACCAACGATCCCAACGATGCTAAATTTATGAACACCAGGTTCAAGTGCTGACCCACAGAAGAAGAGAAATCAGGAATCTATTAATGCCAGGACATGCTGCATTAAAAGATCTATTTTATCATTAGTTCCAAAAGAAATTTTGATTACGGGTATTCTCTAAGTACGGGGTAATTGTTCAAAAAGTCCTAAATTTATTTAGCTAATTATACTAATTTAGTCATAAACATTTTGATAATTTACTGAAAGGACTACATTAGCAAATTGTCAAAAGTTTAGGCTAAATTGAAATAATTGAAAGGTTTAGGATTAAATTGACTCCATATAATAGATTTATGACTTTTTAGGTAATTTTCCCCTCAAAGCAAAAGTGCGATAATCAAATGCAAAAAGTTAGTAGCTTTAGGGTATTGCTTTTCTTGTCTATTGTATTATTTAAAAATCAATGCTTTCATTACTTATGAGCACTGCAAATCCAAAGACACTTCTTAATAAATCCTATCATCCGTGTATGAAAAATAAAATCTATCTTAAGTGTTCCAAGAACCATGCAAGACGTTCAATTTTTCAGATTACAATATGCGATTAAGCTAGAGACCTCGTGTCCGAGTTCCTATTTGCATTTAACTCGTTCATGAGTTTAATGACGGGCATATATTTGATTGGAAAAATTCCAAATAAGAGCCCAAATGTTCTCATTTTTTCAAATAATTGCATGAATGAACATTATTTCAAAGAAGAATTTCATATCATTATAAGGTTCCGTTCGTTTCACGGAAAATGTTACTTTTCTGGAAAATATTTTTCAGGAAGTTATTTTCCAAGAAAACATAATTATTTTCCAATGTTCGAGTAAAACTTGATTTTGAAGTGGAAAATATTTTCCGCTGTTCAATTAGGAAAATATTTTTCTTTATAAACTCTTTTTCAATATTTTTTATTATTTTATTTTTTAAAATCGTTATTTATTATTTTTTAAATAGATTATTAAATTTTTTTTTTTTTTTTTTTGTTCTCTCCTTCCTTGGTCGGTCACCGGCCATGCCTCAAGCTCGCCTTGCTAGTGAGGCTCGAGGCTCACCTACCTCTGGCGAGCTCGCATGATCAGCTCATCGGCAAAGTGAGCTCAAGGCAATGAGGCTCGAGCCTCACAGATTAGCATCGCGAGTTATACGGCTTCAATTCGGAAAGTAGTTGAACTACCAGGAGGAAGAAGAAGCATAACACCATGCAAAAGCTGAGTGAGGGAGATCGACCAACTAGGGCAAGCGATTGACTTTGTTCTACTTTAAAAATGAGGGATTCGATTGTTTTGAAGGGAGTAAAGAGAGGCAAGCACGAGTTTGTGGTCTTTTGGCCACAAAGTTCTTTAATTGAGACTTTTTAGTTTAATTCAATTTATATATCTACTTTACCAAAAAAAAAAAAAACAGAGGCAAGCACGAGGGTGTTGGGTTCGTGAAGCGAGGGAAGAGAGGATTATAGTTTTTTATTTTGAAAATAGGTAAATTTGGAAATAAGTTTTGTCTTGTGACACTCGGGCGTCGCCAACTCGGCGAACTCGGCTTGCTGTCGTCGGTCACCGACCATTGCCGTGGCCGATGACCGGCCAAAAAAGAAAAACAGCAAAAAGAAAGATAGAAAAAAAAATCGATTTTATTAAAAAAATAACAAAAAATTCGTATTTATGAAAAAAAATTAAAAAAAAATCTAAAAATAAAAGAAAGAAGTGAGGACTAATGGAGAATGTAAGATAAAAGAGAGTGAATGTGGAAAATGTTTTCCACTTTTCCTTACTTTAGAAGATTTTTTTTCCTTCATGAAAAATGTTTTCCCCAATGAATTTATATTCCGTGAAACGAACGTCGAAAATCCGAAAAGCATTTTCCTGGAAGTTATTTTTCGTGTAAAACGAACGGAGCCTAAAAGAAAAATCTAAAATGATAACGTTTATTTCAAATAAGGGCTCTCGTCGATCGATAAAAAATTATGGGCGATTGAGAATATTTTTACCAAATACAATTTAAATTAAATTAGATATTAAAAAAGAAAAAATACAATCGCCCCATCGCCAATGGGGCGGTGATGATGGCCGGAAAGGTTGCAGGCCCTCGCCTTACCCCCTCAACCTAGGTACTTACTTGAAACCATTTTTTTATTTGAAACAATATTCGATTCAAATCTTTATTTAAGAAAATGATGGCATTCCGGATTTTTATTTAAAATAATATCAACTTCATATCTTTGATTTGATAAAATGCGGGTGCTTTAGATCTTTATTTGCAATTTTCCTATTTGATTTTATCCACTCAAAGGCAGCCTCTCTCGTCGCCACCACGCATCGAGAGGATCTTTCCAGTTTTCCCCCGAATGGAAACTTCTCCTGGCCATCGCGTCGCCATCGCCGTCGCCTTTAGCTTGGTATAACGCGCAGTAGTGGAGGAATATGCTCTATTGGAGCCGAGAGGATAAGGGGGAATGTCTTTGACGAGCCTTTGACCAATTCGTGTGTGATTTCGTGGACTCGATCCCACCACCACCACCACCGCAGCGATCGTCGACCAAGCGAGAAAGGAAAACGAGTGAAGAAGGGCGAAAGCCAAAAAGAGAGCAAGGAAAAGGAAGTCGGTTGGGAACGGATGGACCGGTCAAAAAAGGAATCATATATTAAAAGGACAAGACGGCGCACGATCCCGCTGAAACGTGCATCGCTTACTGCGACTCGGGGGCGGTCGGCTGTGAATGACGGCAACCAATTCCACGGGTGGTTTTGACTAAACCGAACCGCCTCGGGCCCATCCGACGACGAATACCCATTCGTGGGAGTAATGGCGGAAATTTCAGCGCCTCCCCTATTGTGCTCGTGCGGCAATGTCATCCGGGGTGGGGAAAAAGATATTTGCCCATGTTACCCCCATACTCCTGCGAAATTCGACGAATGGCCCTCAGTTTTCCAAAGCCTCTTCTTCTTCTAGGCCACTCGTCGGCAACAGAGACTCAAAACCCGTCTTCAAGGGGATCGAACATTTTAGGATACACATTTTAATTATATTAAAAAAGTCTCACATCGGAAATTAATGTGATGTAGACAAGTATATATATACTAGCTTCTGCTATGTTCTCCTAATGGAACCCTTAAATGTCGGCACTCTCTAATTAAAGATTTCAAGCTTCTCCCTCATCGACCCTCGAATCCAGGATCCCTAAGTGCTCCATTTGCGTGTCTCCCAAGGCAAAATGGGGGTTCGGTTCGGAGCCATCCGTGCCGTCACATGTCTGGTGGGCGGGCGGGCCGGGGCATGAAACGAAAATTTCGAGAAGTCGAGGGATGTCCGTTGAACTTTCGTTCGAGGGAGTCGTATTTGTGGACCACCTCGGAGTTAATGGATTGTACATTTAGCGTTTCTCCTCTCGTAGGCTGATAGAGTGCCGGATGGTCCAACATGGAGTTAAGCCACTAGCATGGATGTCTTGACCTGAAAACGATCGCCAATAATAGCAAGAGTCGACCATTTTTCCTTGTGTAGCTTAGAGGATGTTGAATTGACTCTGCAAACCAAATGGTCCCCAAAACGCAAAAATTGGAACTTCCGTTCTAAGTGGATAATCTAATAATTGAAGAGACTAAAGGTGACGTCTAGAGTCCGGCTCGTTAGAATATTTAAGTATTTAATCGCGCATTATCCTGACAGTTTAAACTTTTGAAACATTCAATAGGAGGAAAAATCCATACTCTTGTGTTCGAAATTATAACATGAGAAGAGGAGATCAATCGGTATGATAAATCGATACGCCGCCCCGCTTAGATTTGATGTCTGGATCCATCGCTGCACTCGGGCCGATGGATTTAACGTGAAATGAAAATCGACTACGGATGACATAGGTCGGGAGATATTTTTTTTGGGGGGGAGGGATGGATGATAACATGTGGAGGAGGGGAAATTGAGTGGAACACACGTAAGTACGTTGGCTACTAGATATTCAAAACGAAGATACCACGAGCACAGTCCAATGACTTTATAATACTTTTCTAGAGTATATATTATTTGACTAGAAACAATATTGCCATGGTAGGTCGAGGAGTCATTTTCATTCAAGACCCCTCTTAGAAAATTATGCACCTATTAAAACAAGCAATTTTTTTTTTTTCAACGAAAAGGTCATTATCTATTTCAATTAATAATATCTTCGAATTTTTATTTATTTATTTGGGTCGAAGAAGTTGCCAAAAATGACTAGCTATACTCCTCACCTTTCATATACATGATAGGTTCCAAAGAAAATGTTTTCTGGGTTTTACTAATTGCGTTAAGATAGTATAAATGGTACAAAGTAATATTAGGCAGTTTCTATAATTATTGTGTTCCGTAAAAAATCATTTAATTTGAAAGGTAGTGACATAAATAATCCTCAAATTTTGGCCCAACGTACAATATAACCATGAACTTTAATTAAATGCGTAATATGGTTTATAAAGTTTTAATTTGTTCGATACATATATAACTTAGTTCCTGAACTATATGAAAATGTTCAATATTATCCATAAACTTTAATCGATTGAAGGATAATATTATTTCTAAATTTTAATTAATTTATGGACTAAATTGAAAGAGTATAAAAAAATTCAAATACTACATTGAATAAATTGAAAATTTAGGAGTCTCATTATACACTGTATAAAAGAATACTAAGGATGCGAGAAAATAAACAGCACACTAAATGCACGAAGTTAAGCTCAATACATTTTTTTTCATGATTTGTGAATTATTCTTTATTTTCTCAAAAACTGTATTTGAAATCCATCGCATGCATGGATCATCAAATAAATTGAAAACGATACGAAAATTGTTTTAACCAAGGGGGATGAAGCGAATACTCCTTTTATCTTTACGTTCAAAAACTAGATGCTGAATATATAAAAAAAAAAAAAATATATAAAATATATATATATATATATATATATATATATATTACACAGAAAATTAGAAAATACAAAAACAAAAACAAAAGCATGTGCAGAAATTGAGACTGGGCGTTAAACCTATTAAAAAAAATTTGATAATTTCTTAAAATTATCTGAATCGTTCTGACCGTGTCAGAATTTTCTGACAAGTGCGAGTTGGCAATGTTGGTACGATCTGCAGTGTTTCTATTAAATAATTAGGGAATATTTAGGTTTTATATGTTCCTGCACAACAGTTGACTCCTAACCAAGCAAATTGCTCCCTCCCGCATCGGCCAATTCTGAAATAAATCCGCCCTTCTGCAAATGTGGTCTGTTTTTTTTTTTTTTCTTCCTTAATTTTTTACTTTTTATAAGCATGGATCTCAAGGTGATTTGGCTTTCTTCTGCCGGAACTGTTTTCAATTTCTTTTTTCTCTCTGCTATTGATAATGATGTGTTTAATACCCTCACGAGCATTTATCATGACTTTATATATATATATATATATATATATATATATATGTAACACACATAAAATTATATTTCATTTATTTCGTATAAAATAAATAAATTTAAAAATATTTTCTTAAAAATGACCATTTATGATGTTCATGAAAATGAAAAATATTTTTTATTGACTAATTATTTTCGACCAATGCAATCCAACATTTGTTGTATGGATGTAAATTTAATTCTAAATTTCTCAATTTTATCATGCAATTCTAAACTTTGCGTGAAATTTCAATATACTTATGCCGACCAATTATTGTCTTGATCGTTGACATTTCATTTCCATGTCCAAACAAAAAGAAAGAGAGAAAATTACTAGTTTAGTCATAAACTTATTGTACAAACTTGAACTTTTCAATTTTGTTGATAGAGTGGCAAACTCTGTGTGAATTTTTGGTGTAATCCTTTCAATGAAATGCCGTGGCGATCCACGTATTGTCTAGGTCAGCATATCAAGTAGGCCGCTTGATGAATGACTAGACATCTCATCAATAATTTCTTTCTAGCAAAGGGCCAAAACATGTTATATAGAAATTTTACGTAAAATTCTAAAATTATATTTCGCGACATCGATGGATACAAGTGGCGAGGATGCACCATTTCTCTAAATTTTTTTCGAATTGTGGGTATTTTCATCTTCGGATGCGTGTCGTCTTGTCACGACAACTTGGGTCATCCAAAGTGCTACGAACTCTTGGTTTTGCCTCTTTTGGCATCTGTGTAGGGGCTCATGGAATGGAATCTCAACGCTAGACTTGCGCACAACGTTAATTCACAATAATATGCTTTAATGTCACACCACTATCGAAAAGAGGAAACGACGCCGCACTACTCGCAGCTACATAAAATACCAGATGATCCCCCCCCCCCCTCCCCCTCCCCCCCTCCCCCTCCTTCTTAATTATGACTTTAATTCCCAACCAAACTCTCACAGGGTTAACCTAATCCCCTTCATAATTTAATCTCCAGCACGCTTGTATTGACCCGCTTGTCTTGGGTGACAATGAAATGACATGCCCCCCACCCCCCCAACCCAACCCTTACCTAAGTGTGAAAACCCTTTTCCCCTCCCTTTGCACTTAGAATTTCCACTGTAGACATCCGTCACGTTACAGATCGGTCGAATCGAAATAAACCCGAAAACAAACACGTACCGAAAAAATGGTCGGGGGGACGACCACGTGCACGGTTATCTCTCGGATCGACGATCGGGATCGACTTAATGTGTCCCGGGGGGGCCGAAGTTTCGAAAGGGCGTTTCCGCCCGCCTTCGAAGAAGAGAAAGCGGCGGAACAAGAAAAAAGGCGAGGACTTTCTAAAGCACGAAAGGGAGGCAAGTAAAGATGTAGTGAGTAGCAGTGGTACTTTGCTTAGTGGATACTCTCGTGTTGATTTAAGTCGGAAAGGAAGGAAAAGTCAAGAGGATCCAAAACTCAAAACATTAATCCCAACAAATGAGAGAAAAGGAGGACAAAGCTCGTTTAAAGTCTCCAACCTTGCGCATTCCCCATCTCCCCCCATATCCTCTCTTTCTTTCACTTTCCTAGTTAAAAAACACACGCCCCCATCATAAAGCGGTCGGCCAGAAACAACCATTACGTCCCGATTCATCTCCTCGTGCCACCAACTCAGCTCTCGGACAGCGACGTCAGGAAAGGGAAAGGCACCCCCACACCGTTCACTCCACGCCCCGCATTAGATTCGAAATATATTCGCCGCGACGAAGATCACAAGGGCTTAATCTCATCGTCGCCATCGGCGGCGGCGGTGGATCGGGTTCGGTTCAGATTCGCTTTCGATTCAGGCGGATCCGGGGCGACCGCTCGGTCTATCGACGGAGCAAGGGATCTGGAGCGCTGTTGGAAAAGTAGGGAAAATTTGAGATAAAAATAGCTTTTGTTCTATTCCCTTATTACACCACACCAGCTACAACCCATAAATTACACATTGACCACCCTCTCGAATATGTCCCTCGAAAATTACAGGAAGAAAAAAAAAAAAAAAAAAAAAAAAAAGAAAAGAAAAGAAAAAAAACCTACTGACTCGACCTAAGAAGGAAAAAAAGAGGCTAGAATTTTTTCCTACTTTTTTTTTTTTTTTGAATTTTTTTTCCTGGTTGGTCCCCCCCTTTTTTTTTTTTTTTTTTTTTTTTTAGTGG
The DNA here is from genome assembly GCA_014182735.1 of Corymbia maculata. Classification (NCBI taxonomy): domain Eukaryota; kingdom Viridiplantae; phylum Streptophyta; class Magnoliopsida; order Myrtales; family Myrtaceae; genus Corymbia; species Corymbia maculata. The sequence goes on along the minus strand of CM024688.1, from coordinate 31,312,185 downwards.
TGGAGGTGGAGGGGCCGGAGACAAGCGGTGAGTGGGGTGTCTCTGTCAAGCGTCTGAAACCAGCTCAGAGTTGCACGTTGACGCACCACTAGGCCCTTCGGTGGTGGGGGCCGCCGGAGGTCGAGTTCCCGAACGATTCCGGGGCTGAGCCGACTCAGTGCGCAGCCGCCGCCGCCGGGGCGTTCGGGCACCCTACCCGCCACGCCGAGGTGGCTATGAGCGGCCGCGTGTGCCACCCGAGCGTCAGGCATCCCCCGTTCTCCTCCACCCGGTACCCATCCCCGCCGGCGAACAGGGCCAGCAACATGCTCGCCTGCTTGAACGCGTTCGACCCGAGGTGGGCGGGGACGAACCCGGCCGCCCCGAATCGGTCCCGCCACTGGGCGAGGGTCTCGTGCCGCTCGACCCGGTCGGCGCCCTCGCACGCCACCACGTTGCAGATCTGCTTCCCGAGGTAGACCTCGGACATGGCCTTGTCCTGGGTGTTGGCGCAGCCCTCCAGTGAGTCGAACAGGGTGGAGTAGTAGTGCAGCGATTCGTTGAACCGGTCCACGAACACCGGCCCGTTGTGGTTGGCCTCCTGCTCGACCACCGTCACGATCTCCGGCCGCACCTGCCGCACCACGCCCAGCACCTGCTCGATCGCCCCCGGCCGGGCCAGCAGCTTGTGCAGCTCGAACACTGAGTTGACCGCCACCGCCTCGGCGTCGCTCGGCCTCAGCTCCAGGATCGCCGCATCGAGGTCGGCCAGGCTGTTGGCGACGAACCCACGGTACTCGAACTCGACGTGGATGGTCTCGGCGAGCTGGGCGAGCTTCCAGCCCACGTCCTGGAGGCGGTCGGAGTTGTCCGGGGCGGGAGGGCCGATCCCCGTGAGGCGGAAGGACGGCGGGCCGCCGGGGCGGAGGGCGAGGGCCTGCATCAGCGCCGGCCACTGGAGGCCCTGGTTCATGCTGAAGTCGATGACGTGGACTCGGCTCTTACCCTCGAAGGCTTCCAGTATGGCCTGGTTCGCGGTGAAGTGGGCGAACTTGAGGTAAGGGCAGGTCTCGTAGAAATGCATCTGGAGGGCGTCGGTGAGGGAGTGGTCCAACGGCGGGTTCTGCGGATAGACCCGGTAGATCCGCCGCGCCAGCGCCTCCGCGAAGAAGGTGGCGACCTTCCTCATCGCCCCGGCCTGCGAGATCGCCAGGAACCCGATTTGCTTCACCAGCGCCTCCGCGATGCTAAGGTTGCTCTGCTGGACGGCCTCGGCGCAGGCCATGAGCGCGTGCACGAGGCGGACCCCATTCTCCTGCGAGTCCACCAAGACGACCGGCCGGGTCGATTCCGCCGCGGCTCCTCCTCCGACGGCCACGTCGCCGGGAGAGGATTTCAAGCGCTTCGCGGTGACGGCGCTCGAGGAAGTTGAAGAAGAAGACGAGGACGCGAGGCGGGTGCGGGTCGGGGCTTGGGTCGGGGCCCCGCCAAACACGGCCTTCCCGGGAATAGCCTTGAGATCGTAATCGGAAGACGATTCCTCATCGAACACGATTCCGGACGAGCCGATCTCCTGGTGCGGTTCGTTCTTCAGCGAGCTCCTCGCGCTGCTGTGCAGCCGCTGGTCCGCCCGGAGGTCGACGGTGGTGACGGAGGACGACTCCGCGCGGGCGAGGAACGGGTTGCCCACGGCCTGCGGCCGGGACGGCACCCCGGAGACGGAGAGAGGCCCGCCGCCGAACCCACCGGGCGGCGGCGGCGGCAGGGGGTTGAGCTCCGAGAGCATGCTCTCGAGCCAGGAGGAGAGGTCGGAAGGGTTGTAGTGGACGGTCTCGGAGGCGAGGTGGGAGAGGCCGTCCTCCTGGGCGCTGAACATGACCTCCTCGAGCTGCTCGAGCTTCTGGGCCACCTCGGCCATGTCGGAGGACCGCACCTTGTAGCCCAGCACGGCCAGGAGCTCGTCGTCGCCGCCGCAGCCGCCGTCCTCGTCCCACATCTTGGACTTCCCGGCGGCGGAGGTGGAGGGGTGGTCCGTCGGGGGATACAGGTGGTGGTGCTCTCGCTTCATTCTCGCCGTCCTCTGGCGGGGGTTCTCCGGATCTGGGTTACGGCGGTGCCGGCAGAATCAAGAAAGCGGAGGAGGAGGAAGGAGGAGGAGGAGGAGGAATCTGAACATGGAAGGGGGAGGGAGGGTTTCCTTGCTTGGTTTTTCACTACTGGTTTGAGTACTTCATCATAATCGTCATCATCATCGTCGAGACCCCAAGAAAAATAAATAAATAAATAAAATAAAATAATGGGGGAAAAATAAAGTAGGGATAATGATAAAATAATAATAATAATTTTGTGAAATGTTTACGGGAGAGGCTCGTGATAGGGCGCGAGCCCCGATGCCCCCCCCACCAGGCATCGCGCCTACAGCTCGAGCAGATAAGATGGAACGGAAAAACGCATTTCCATTTTATTTTTTTTTCCTCTTTTCATATTGGCATTTTTTTTGCTGAAACTTGTACGGAAATTCTAGTCGATTTTTTCTTTTGGTTAAAAGTGCTCCGAAGATCAAATTTCGGGATTCGTCCAGTCGTGTGCATCACAACCGTCGATTATGCTCATCGCATGTGTTATAGCTAATTTAGAAAGTGAATTACTAGAATTAAGTATGGTTAATAGAGAGACTGGCTCTTATTTAAAAGAGTTAATACCATGAAAAATTTCAAATTAATATATTTATGATGAATTTACTCAAACTAATTTTTAAATTACAACGAATCCCAAATTAATACAACTGCGATAAATTCATCAATTATTAGTTTCCGTTAAATTTTATGGTCTAATTGCTAAGTTCGAAAACATATAACAGGTAACGGATGTATTAGTTTGAGGATCTACTCTCCATTTGTTATAGGTATACCAGCTTGTAATTTTTTACAGTGTTAAACCCAATTTAACATAAATTTATCACTAATATATTATTTTTGGGGTTTTGATTATCAAAGTTTTAGTTTTTGGTAAATTTATTACAAGTGTATCAATTCAGAGTTTTTGTGGTAAATAATTAATTTGAGGTAAATTTTTCATAAGAGTATTGATTTTGCATTTTTCATCGAATTAACCCTATTTAAAAATAACTTGGGGTATTGAATCATGGGTTAACTAGTCAAATAAGTTAATTTTATAATTTCTAATGTATCGATCGTTTTGATGATTGACGTAATCGAGTACTTTGAAAATCGAAAGGTGCCCGATAAATACCTTCAAGTAGAATTTTTAAGGTGTCTTTTTAGGACATTTGACTTAATAAATGCTATTACAAATTATTTCAAATGGTACAAGTGATCATTCTTTAAAAAAAAAATTATAAATCATTCATTTTTCATGAAATATAAAGAGATTTGGTTAGAATATGAGGTTAACGAATTTATTGCCACAGTTCCATTAAGATTTTAGATATATTAGAACTCTTATGCACAAGGCTAAATACACATGCCATTATCATAAGCAATTTTTACCTCGTGAGTTCTGGTGCATGTAATACTATCTTGTATTACTTATCATTGATTGCTAAAGAGGGTTTTTCAAGATATTTGTTAATTAATGTGAATTATTTTTTTTATTACTTCATTTTTTAGGTTTCTATCGAGAGAAAATGTAATATGAATATTTTTTTATATTTAATGTGATCTCTTAATTTTTTTTTTCAACATAGGCTCAAACTTTTATAAATTCACCTTATATAGTCCTTCCAACAAGTATATCGTCATGTCACATGCATGTTTTTACTTGAATTGTTGCGTCAACATTTACTAGTTGAAAACAATAATGTGGGCCATCGAGTTTTCTTCTTAAATCTGTAAATCATTTTTTTGTTGAGAAAATGCTACCAATGACCCTGAATTATATTCACCGTAATACATTTACCTTAATTCTCTAAAATTAGGAATGTTTTAATCAATATTGATAGTATACTTTGCACTTGCCATAATGTGGAATATGTGCATTAGAATTCTACTATCTTAAAATTTTCTACGTGACACATTAACTCCAAATTTCTTACAATGATATTAAAATGATAAGCTTGCATACATGTAAAATATTTATCTCAAATTTCAAGATAAACGTATTACATAAGTATAAAAATTTGGAGTTTTTAATTTCACATAAAACTTGAAACAAATGTGTCCATTTTTGTGGCTTTTCCCCTTTTTTCTTTCTTTTTTGGGCTAAACTAGTGTGAGAAAAAAATGACGGGAAAGTCACATACCGGCAAATCTAACATGAAAGTAACAGAAATTATGTCGACTTCGCCAAAGGTATGGTAACATTCACATAAGAATTGCATTAATTGGATTTTTGAAAGGATTGCTTTTTGAGGACAAAGGGATTTTTGAAAGGTTAAAAGACCAAAATCAAAAGGAGTTATATATATAAAAAAAAAAATCACCTTAATTATCAAACAACAATGCAAAAGCCATCCACATCATCATCGCCTATACAACGGAGGCGGCTCCATAGGCAGCGGATGGGGCGTGGAGGGATTTGCCCTTGGAAAAGCCCCTTTTTGTTGCTTTTTAGGGCACTTCTTTTAGGGATCTCGTAATTGATTCTTTTATAGGGTTTTGGGATTTCTGATTTAGTTTTTGGGGACTTTCCATAAAAGGTCCCTTCGGTTTACTTAGGTTTTTTATTTTTTATTCTTTTATTTTTTGACTGAAAAGATGAAGAACGCCATGTCATAGGAAAAGCAAAAGCTGTTGGGGTTCCAATAATGATGTCCCCCTCCCATTTATTGTGAGTTTCACACTAATTAGCAAGTGGGTTTCACGACAAGAATGTAATTTTCGAGATCTAATCGAAATTATCCAAACTCAAAACCCATTTTTTTTTTTTTTTTTTTTTATATCTTGAGCTCGTGCCATGTAGATCGATCTCAACCCGACTGAAAGTTTGGATATCGAATCAAGTTCGATTAGTGAAACTACCTCGGCTCCTCTCGACTCACTCGGCCGACTAATAACATACATGCATGTTATCATGCCGTAGGAGAAGCAAAGGATGTTGGGATTCCAATAATGATGTCCCCTCCATTTATTGGGGGCTTCACGTTAATGATCAGGTTGGGTTCATGAATGGTTTTGGTTGACAAATCCCCCTCAATTACTCCTTTTGCGAGTAGGGTTTCACGATATAAATGCATTCTTCACAATCTCGAAACACAATATGCAAATTTATTTTTCATCTCGAGCTCGTGCCATACAAATTGGTCTTTAACCCGACCTGAAATTTCGCACGTCAGAAGCGCGGACTTGTACGTCAAATCAATCAATTAGCAAAATCATCTCGATTGAACTCCACTCGGTTCGGTTATCTGGTTAATGAGATGCCTGCGAGATTCTCATGTTTTGGGTTACGAATGAGGATGGGACTGTGACCATGTTTCTAGCAATAGATTCAGAGCCACGTTCTGACGGGGGGCCCTTATCATTAAGGTGTGCGGGGTTGTGTGGTGGGGGGTGGGGAACGTGACTCGCTCCAGAAACCCGGCAAAGATTGGAACTGAACTGACACCACCATCCCTCCCCATCATTCTCAGAGGAGAGAGACAGACAGAGAGTCGGTCCAGGGCTTGTTGATCTCGATCTCGATGATGATGAGGACGACGACGATGAACAGGAGGGGGAGTCACTGCTCCTCGAGGGACCCGCCGCCACGTGAAGAGGGACGCGTGTAAGGTGCCCGGCCTCGTGCGGCCCCCCCGGGGGCGGGACGGAGTCTGTCTGGCCGTGGTCTGCGACAGATGCTGTGAGGAGGAGGAGGGGGAGTGGTGGGTGGTGGTGGGGGAGAGGGAGAGGGAGAGGAGAGGGGAAGGGGGGCCTTCGATATGCGCTCCCTTGCCCACGTCCCCATCACCTGTCCCCTCACCGACACCAACCGGACGTGAGTTTTCTATTTTCTTGGTCTACCGACGAGGGCCGCAATTCTGGCATGCGATCGATCCTGAATTTGGTCCGTTTCGCCAAAGAACTCTTCTTCTTTTTTGAATTATTTTTCTCGTTTTCTGTTATTTAAATCGCTCAAGAAAATAAATTGGCAGAAAATTTATATTAAAAAAAAAATTCATCAAAATTTTCAAATTATGTCACTTATGATAATTTTACCTTAAATTTTTTTTTTGTCACCAAAAACCTTAGACTATGATACTTGTAATAATTTTACTTTGAACTTTTTTTGTATTATAAAAAATCTCAAACCGTATCACTTAGTACAAATTCACCCTAAATTTATTTTACTAAAAAGCATTTTCGTCATTTTCTTTTTTTTCTTTTTTTTTTCTTCTCCTTCTTTTCTCTGTTATGATTGGCAGAGGGAAGCCAACCATGGCCTAACAAGGGCGACTCTCGCTTGGGTCGGGCGAGGCGAGGGCTGCTTGAGCCCCACTTGACCCAGGGGAGGGCTACCTTCATAGATCCGGTGAGGGCGGCCCTCGCTTGGGTCGAGCGACCCCTCGCTTGGGTCGAGCGAGGGTGGCCATAGCCAATAGAGGGAAGAAAGAAGAAGGAAAAAAAAAATATTTGAAAATGACAAAAATGCCATTTAGCATAAAAATTGTGAGTTTTGGGTTTTTTTTTGCACAAAAAAATATTTTAAAATTATCACAAGTGGCCTAGTTTGAAATTTTTGATGGCACAAAAAAATTTTAAGGTAAAATTGTCACAAATGACATAATTTAGGATTTTTGGTGATATTTGCCCTATTAAAAAATATTTTCTTTTTAAAAAGTTGACAGTCATATTATCATTTGAACATGAAATTTTGTGTTTAGACATGATAGCCCTAACACTTGTTCTCGGGTCGAGTCCATTGAGGCCAATCTCAAATCCCAATGTCTAGGCTTGGGACACCAGCACTCATGCCTAGCACCTCGGCGCTCATAGGGTCTTTGGTGCCTGAGCTTGAGTCCATAGAAGCCGAGCCCAAGACCCGATATTGTTGCTTGGCTCCTCAATGCCTCATCCCAATTCCATAAAGGCTGCTTGAGACATTGATGCCCATACCTTGAGTTTTTAGTGCCCGGGCCTTAGTTCATGAGAGCCGGGGCGGGGTCAAGGCCCACAAAAGCCACACTCGAGACCCCAAAACCTATGCCTAGATCTTTGACACTTGAGCCCGAGTTCATGTCCTTCAAGGTTAGGCCTAGGACACTAGGACACTAGTACCCATGCCTCGATCTCCATTGTCTGAGCTTGGGTTCATCTATGCCAAGCTTGTGATCTTGGCACCAATGTTTGGGTTTTAACACTAGGGATCGAATCCCTAACCCCAGGATCCCTCGGTTATTTGTGTACTAGTCATTAGAGCTTAAATAATGTATGCCTTTTTTTAAAAATAAAATAAATTAGCTTGTCTTTCCAATCACGAAGAACACTTTTTGTTTGTTGTTTTTTAGATTTCAGCAATATATTGGAAAAAAATATTTCCTTTGATATAACAAAACTCGTTCGGAGTTCATCAATGAAGAAATCCGACCTCCTACTGTTTATATCATGCGGTTTTTAAGTTATAATGACAAAATATCCTTGAAGGGAAGAATAGAAGCTCAATTAAGTTTGCAAACATGTCAAGTCGGGTTTCGGTGAGCTCTAGCTTGACTCAACAAGACATGGTCGACAAGATATTCAAGTAGCTCTTTAGCTTGAGCTCCACGCAAAATCAAACTAATCGATCTCTAATAACCAAAATGTTCAAATTATACTAGCATTTTTTAGGATGGAGGTAGAATGATTAGGTTGAGGAGGGTAACAATGGGAAAAATTACTAAAAAAGTTTAAAATTTTATTGCATATGTACCAATTTAATTATAAACCTTTTAATATAATCAATCTAGTTCTAAATTTTTTGATAATTTTCCAATTAAGTCATTTCGGCAAATTTTGGCAAGAAATCGTTGATGTAGACGTCATTCGCCTTTATGTCACAACTGTGAACTAACATAGACAATTTTTATCTTTCTTTTCTTTTTCCTTTACTTCAATTTTTTCATTGAGTCGACAAAGGTCTCTAGTGACCCTTGCCAGCCATGGGTGAGGGTCCAATGGCTCTCATCAAATCTGGGCGAGGGTTGCCACCACAATAAAAAAAATTAAGCAACGAATAAAAGAATATAAAAATTACAAAAATATTTAAAAATTACAAAAATTGTGTGCATTGGCGTTGTTTGTGCCACGAAAAATAACTATCGTTTACATCGGCAATTTTTAATCAAAATTAACCAGAATAATTCAATTGATAAATTATCAAAATGTTACATCTATATTGGCAAATTTGTCAAAATATATAAGTATAAATTGACCAAATTAAAAGGTTTATTATTTAATTTGTACAAATGCAATGCATTTTCAACTTTTTCTGTTTATTTCCCCAATAACAATGCAATATTTCAAAATTGAAAAAATAATTTTGAAAGAAACTTGGTTTTGATAATCAATTCTCCATGGGGTTTTATATCGAAAAAGAAGTGAAATTGGAGCTGCTATTTCCCGCGATTCATTGTTAACAATCAAATGTGCGAATAATAATAACAATACCATTCCTTAGTCTCTTCAGTTCCTTAACCATTTTTATTCTCGTCTGCTTCAATCCGGTCGTACCAAGGAAAGCTCAAAGGAACACACACAGCTAAGCCTGATTAAGCAAAGATTAAACAAGATCACCAAACAAAAACCCCCCATTTGCTCGAGTCAACTGAGTTAGCGACCCCCCTAATACGTGCTTTAAGATGGTGTTGATTCCTGATTAGCCGGGCTGAGCTGGATCGACAACCTGATGACATTACCTAAAACGCACGAGAACGGACAGCTCACGTCCATTGGCCTAAATCAAAAATCACACCTTGAATATACCCGTCCTAGAAATATTCTTCGCGTTGATTTTTGCAGCAGACTGCTCCTCGTTTTCTTTTATAATGTGGGGGGCGCTCTCGAAAGTTTTTATTAGACCAAGGTCACATCGCATCGCGTCCGCATCGTGATTAAACTATGCGATATCCCAAAGATTCGAAACCATTAAAGTAATGGGGAATTCCCTTTCCCCCATCTCGGTGCACGATAGTGGAAACCCTAGCTCGATTTGCGTACATTATTGAGGAGGCTGATTAGGGTTTTTGTTTAAAATATAAAGAGGGTGGATCAATCAACGCTTGCTTTCGTGAGGTCTATTGCGCCGGCCGCAGATAGAATGGGGACGATATGCATGTCACCAAACACTCGGCGCTCGTATGTATTAAGGAGGGGCTCTCTTGATGTAGACATCCTTCGATTATTAGGGTTTTGGTACACAATCAAGCGTGATTAAAGAAGTTTAAAGAACGGATCATTTGCATGTTCTCCTGATGGGCACTTGGCCCTTGCGTTTCGATAATTGCTGGTGTCATTTTCCATTAGTTAGGGTGGGACAGGAGGGAAGAAATCTCGGGCTTTTTGAAAAGCCGTTGATTTTTTCTTTCTAAACTCTAGAAAACCCTAATTCCAATTCAACTCCTTGAGCTATGGATGGATCAATCAATGCAGGTCCTACTGTTATCATTGCTGACTATTGGCTCTATAAAGTCTACGTGAAATAGTTCGATGCTATTAGTAGAAGACTTCTAATCGATTAACGTGCGGCACCCTAAAATGCCTTTGAAAACGTGAATCGTGGACAAGTGTTAGTCAAGGAACACGCGCGAGGATTTTGATGAATGAAATCTCCAATTTTGAAAATTGATATGTTAAAATTATTGAGGATTTTTCATATCGGTCATGGAAATAGCTAATGGTCGGTTTATAAATGCAAGGAAAAATCTCACTTTTAAGGTGAGAGAAGCTCAACACCATTCGACATTAGTATTAGAGTTCAGATTGCCAATAAGTTTGGAACCAACAATCATACAAGGAGAGTTATGAGTTGTTGCGCTTTGAAGGACCCAATGTATGAAGAGGTGATTGTTAAGGTTGTTTTACATCAAGGGGCAACTTTTAGGATGAGAGAGGCTCAATATCACCCAATAAATATTAATAATCTAATTGTTTTATAGGATAAGTGTACTAAAATTTTAAAATTTATTATAAAAGTACAATTGTATCTTAAAACTTACAATTGCAATCAAGATTTATCAAATTAGTATAATCAAGTCATTAAATTAATTTCATCTAATTTGATTAACGGAAAATGATTTTGGTCCACATGTGATTTTGAATGTGATTTTTATTTAAATTAAATTAGAAAAGCTAAATTAAGAAGGGAAAAAAAAGAACAAGGATAAGACCAAGTGACCATTACTTGTAGCGCTTGTCCATGTCAACCCAACATCATCGGGAAGAGGTGGAGAGGGTGGGGAATGGCCGATGAGGGTCATTGGGCTCCAATGACTAGCCAACAACCCTCGCTAAGACCTTAGCTAGCCATCTCCCACCATCATTTGCCCTTTCCAATCGATGGTGGGTTGGCAACGGCGTTTCATGTTATGAGTAAATTAGATCCATAGTCATTGTAGTTTAGTAGATTTTGCAGTCAAATCACCGGATTTTAATTGCAATTGCCTATTAGAATATAACTTTCAATTTTTCTTTTTGCAACATGATGCAGTTTCACAAGGATCTGGCTAGTTTCAACGAGTCATTTCTTTTTTTGGTCAAAATCCAACGAGTCATCGACGTGGCGCACCTTCTGGTTAATTTTCTATACGCCACGTCTTTGTAACGTCGGCTCTACGTATTAATATTCAGGGAAAAATGACTAAATTCCGGTCAGAGTTCACTAAATTTTAGCCCTTGATTGAAGTCAAAATTCAATTTCTTTATTGCAAATTTCACTAAATTTCAATTAACATGGAGGAAATTAACTTGTTTATCTTAGATTAAAAGAAGCGCTTTTACTTTCACTTCAAACTTTTGAATATGATAAATTGCATATTTGGACGAGAGAAATTTTGCAGTCATATCGTCACAGGAAGTATTATGTAAAAAGTCATAAATTCATTGTACGATGACCAATTTAGTCTTAAATTTTCAATCGTCTAATTTAGTCATCAACTTTTGTCAATTTGAAATGTTACAAGAAATAGAAAAGGGAAAAAAAATTAATTGTGCGTTCGGTAATATTTCTATTATTGGGAACAATCTATTTTCAAAAATAGTTTTTTTTTCTATTTCTATTTCCTAGAACAATTTCTGAGTAAAACAATGCATTTAGTTCTGCACAAATTTTCTATTATTGGAATACATAAAGAATATAAATACATTTGGCATGACTCATAAAATTTCTATTCTCTTTTCCTTTCAATGGTGGCGGGCGGCAATGGAAAAGGAAGAATAAGGAAAGAAAGAAACACTTGTTTTAGAAAATTGTTCCCGAAAACAAGAAATTTTTTATTTTATTTCTTGTTTATGTTCTAAATCTATTTCTTGGAATAATTTTTCTGTTCCCATAAATAAAAAACACTAGCGGACATTACCGAATAGATTTCTATTATTTTTCTATTCCGGAGAACAAAAGAACAGAAAATTTGAGAAAGAGAAATGATAACAGACGGTGTCTAACAATCATTTGAGACAAACCTGTAAAGTTAGTGAAAGTTATTCTAGTAAATTATACTTTTTTTTAAGCTGAGGAAGCTTGTCTTAGATAGATAAACGCCAAACTAGGCAAATATGCAAATCAAAGCCTAGATGAGTGGCTCAAATATGGATTGTTTACACTTGATAGAGTGGAAAATTGACCCTTTGATTGCGCGTTCTCGTCTGCACAAATCGCTCTCTAATCACTAATTCAACCTCAATTTATTTACCTTGAATTTCCATTTCTCCTTTTCCATTTTCATTCCACCTATTTCCTTTCTTTTCTCTTGTCTCCCCGCTCACCCTGGAATCATTTCCAAATACTGCATGATGGGCCGTATTGGGCCGGAGCGAGCCTCATGTGAACAAACTCGGCCATCAGCAGCTCTCTAGGCTCGGCCCAATTGATACCCTCAAACAAAGCCCCAATAGTCTCATGAGCGTATATACCATTATTAGGTGGAATAATGACACAAATAGTTCATAAACTTTGATCTAATATGTAATTTGGTCCTCAAAATTTTAATTTGTTCAATGTGATCCTTGAATTTTAGTCCAATGTGCAATGTGGTCCCTAAACTTTTATTTTGATCAATTTAGATATTGACATTTTTATATGGTTTAGGGACTATATTGAACACGTAAAAAAAGTTAAGGGACCATATTAAACAATTAAAAGTTTAGGGGCCAAATTTTGGGGATTGTTTGTGTCATTTTCTCTTGTTAGGAAGATGGGTCAAAATGGAAAAATTTGATTGCAAAGCTCACTTCAAGCATACATGTGACTCGTCTAGTGACATAAGTTCTTTCTAGTATGACAGTAGACCTAATAATAATCGTGACGATCGTCCAATGTCGATCAGGGAATCTACCCGTGAGTGAGAGGGTAAAGAATAGTATTTTAGATACACTTTCTAATGTCAAAAGAAAGTGATGCAGCAGGTTAGCTGGGTTTGTCCAGCATCTCCTCCCATCATGTCATTCAGCCCTTCCCGACCCGACTCGACTCGTAAGCTGTACAATCAAATCAAATAAACCCAAATAGAGTGACCGTGATCTTATTATCTACCTACGAACCCAAACCGCTGTCTAGTAACGACAGGGTTCTTTGCTTCCCCCGTCGCGATCGCGGCCTACGTGCAACTTCGCACGCGTCTCAACACGGTTGGCCCTTCAAGCAGTCGAGGGCGCCCGCGAAGCGCGTGAGCCTCGTCACGAACGAACCCGGCTTCGCTTTGATCACGTTGTTCTTGTTGACGTTCTGGATCGGGCTCCCGGATTGGACGAAGAAGGCCCCGTTCAGCATCAGGTCGTCCTCCGATCTCCATGTCCATGACTTCCACACGTTCTCAGCTGCATAGTCCCTCTTCGTCACCTGACCAAAGCCCATCGTGTATAATTTGCCATTCAGATTATAGGGATGAGGTTATCTTTTGGAGACAACAACTCAGGATTACTCGACTGTACATGCATGCACTGCTGCGACATCATCGTCATGACTGTGCACAATCTCCTGTTCTAGTGTATAAAACCTTCATGTGCGCATGACTTTGTGAGCTGCATGCGTAGTTAGAACTAATCACGACCCGAGAAACATGTCGAAACGTTCGTCGTTTCTCTTCTTTTGGGGCAGTCTAATGTACACTGTGGCCGAATGTACATTGATCCATACACGAATCGATCTAACGAATCTAGGGTTAATGCTGAGTGTGGAAAAGGGTGGGGATCGATTTACCTCCTTGCAATTTGGATCGAGGGGGGCGATGAAGCGATTGCCCTGGCTGAGGATGGTGGGGTGCTGGCTCCCTCCGATGGCGTACATGCGCCAGTGCGTGTAGTCGTTGTTGACCACATGAACGAAGCCCCACCTGCACCTCGGCATCCTCTGCACCAGCCCTTGCCCGAAGTGGTTGAACGCCACCGTGATCTGCATGCGCGTGTCGTCGGAGAAGCTATCGCTCCCGCCGAATAGCATCACCTGCGCATTTCCACCATCTTCGTCAGTTCATCCTATGCATGTCGATCACAAAGATTTGAACCCTTGTCATGTTGCTTCTTACCTCGTTGTGCCTGGTGAAATGGCAGTTCGATATGGTGATGGCCGTGGACGCCTGGATCACGTCGATCAGCCCGTCGTAGCAGTTCCACATGGACACGTGGTCGATCCATACGTTGGTGGCGCCGAAGAGCGAGATGCCGTCGCCATCGCTCCGCGTGCGGAACCCGAAGTGATCCGCAGAGTCCCTGATGAGGCCGCCGTTCCCCGGGTGGGTGTCGTGGACGTGGAGGCCGTGGATGATCACGTTCCTCACGAACTGCAAGGTGATCTGGGCCCCGTCGCAGATGTGGACGCTGGCGCCACGGCCGTCGATCGTCTTGTTGTCCGTCATGATGAGCTCCTCGGAGAGCCGGATGACCATGTCGTGGGCGAATATGATCCACAGCGGTTCGGGCTGGGTCACGGCGAAGCGCAGGGTCCTGGGTTTGGGGTTCACTAGGCTGTCGTCGGACGGATCCGTCACCGTGTAGATCTTGCCGGCCTTGCCTCCCGTGGTCCCGCGGGCAAAGCCGAGGGCGCAATTGGCCAGCCTCTTGCGGTGGTTGGCCCAATCTTTCTGGCATCGCCAGCACCGGTCGATTGGGTTCGTCGCCAAGCATCCGCCCTTAGTTTTCTTCAAGCTCCTCCTTGTGTTATTACTAACGTGCATGTCCCTAAACCATGATTGCTTCAATTACACATATCCGTTGGAAACAAAAGAGATCTGTTCATCTAGGAGATAAGAAGAGATATGATCGAACGAGTCTAAATTTAGTAAGTTCTTGACTAGGTAATTTATAACATAATGTCAGACAACTATACCAAATTTTTTTTCTGGCATCTCATGTAACTTTTGCGTGCATGCAATCTTTATGTTGGAACCGTCGCTCGCCGAGAAAGAGAGAGAGAGGGAGAGAGTACTTACTCATGCACACGATGGTTGAATTCCTCAGCCACTCTATCCGGGTTGGGCTCGTAGGCCTCGAGGGCGGCTTTCCTGGCTTCTTCGGCTCGCTTCTGCCACACCTCGTCGAAGTCGGCGATGTTGGCTCTCAGGACCGGAACCGCCACCACGAGGAGGAAGGCGAATGCAAACACCAGTTTAAGATCAAGAGCTCCCATGGCGATCTGCTAAACGCTTGCCTTCGCACGTCCTGTCTTCAATATCTCTTTCCCTCTCCAATTGCTCTCTAATTGGATGTTATATAGCAAATCCACGGACGCAAATCGAGAGGAAAAAATGGACAAGATTTTGAGAAGTAGAGAGAGAAGTGTGGGGAGTCACTTCCTCCTGACCTTTTATGCCTCTTTGCCTTGTTTAGCCTGCAGAGTTTCTTGACATAAAGTCACGTTAGGTCCACAAGTCATGGGGAGAGAAATTTTTGGCAGGCACCATGCAAATTTGGTTGTGTTTTTTTAGATGAGTGACCAAACTTAGTTCTTAAGAATTCTTCTTGTTGCTCGATCTGATTCCATTGAAGCAAAAATTTACAATTATCTCCTCTCTTTCGTGTTTTTGTTGATGCGGGGTATTAATGATTTTCAAGTAATACGAATTGGGTATCAAATTTTGGTGGTCACAGCATTCGTTCCTAATGAATCGGACGTATTTCTCTCGCGCGCGAGATGATCAGGAGAAAACGTGCTATTTTGGGAAACATTTGAAAGAGGAAACCCAATAGAATGCAGAGAAATCAGGATGGCGCAGCGCCGACCATTCAGATCGAAAGAGGGCCGACATCCTCTGAGGAACATTCAGGAATGGGAGAGCCATCCTCGATAAGAATTGCATCGCCTCTGTGGGACTCCTTAGCGTGCAACACTCGATAAGTGCTTTCGCGAAGGTACATTTTGCACATTGATTCTTTACAAGACTATACGAGACAATGAATATCACGAACTGTCAGCAGATTCATCAGTAGCAGTAACCCCAGAAAGAAGATAAGAGGCACGGTGAAGCTGTGTTGGGTATGCAATGCTCTCTCTCAGTCGTAATCTTCAGGCTTAGCAAAAGGGTACTTGAGGTATGAATTCTTGACTAGAGAAGGATCTTCAGGAGTTGACCATGGATACTTCAGTGACGGATCTCGGGGGAACTTTCTGAAGTTCAGAAATGGCGCCCATAGCAACACCCTGCCAAACACATGGTGCAAAACAAACAGAATTCATGCGAGGGATAAGAAAATTCCAAGGGAATTATCATCGGATTTAGTTATCAGCGCTCTCATGACTGGGAACGGATTATGGTTCGAGAGGTTTCATTTAACCGCGAACTAAATAGCAGATAGGTAGCAACCCGATGGCCTAAACTGACAGAACAAGTGCGTGCCGTCGATGTTAGCGAAAAGAAATTTCGAACGAGAATCAGAATGAACTCGGCGAGATTGTAATCATTGTTTATATGATAGACATGCAAGGCACTCACCCGGGGAAGAACAGGAAGACGAACATGAACTGAAAATACATCTCCAACAGATTCCTCCTGTACCACCTTATCCGCAGCCAGTTCATAATGATTGGCTGCCATTTCCCAGACGTAGAAAATCGCAAATGGAGCCAAAGAAGACGATGATTGAATCAAGCAAATTGTTCACCAAAAGGATTCAAATAATGGAAAAAACGAAAAGCGATTTCGCTCACCGGAAAAATGAGGAAGTACCAAAAGGCCACGATCGCGAGCTGTATCAGAACCCAAGTGAAATCTTCCTCATTGTTCACGCCAGTCACCGCAATCGCAGGCTGCTCAAACTGCAACATATTTTCCAAGATCAAACAGACAAAGCAAAACCCATTAGACCCTTTTGATTCTTCGACAATCTGCGAGATTAAATCAACGCAATTGTATGCGGCGGACGTGGGGTTGGATAAGGGTACTACAGCAGTGGCCAGAAATGCTCCGACTTGGATTGCCAAGGCAGGTTTTTGCAGGCCAATTTTGTCCGAGCAATCCTGGACGATCCTCGCCAGCGTCTTGAAACGCGATCAAGATCGCGAAAAGAAGAAAAACCCATCAATTCGAAGGGACGATAGTTTCGAAAGAAGCCGGAAAAAAGAAAGGGTGGATTCATTCGTCACCTGGTTTGGAGCAGCATTATGACTCGGTGAAGGCTTGCGAAGAAGGCAAGCGATGGAGGGAGGCTTTCTGGGTCGAGATGGGGGAGGGAGGGGAGGGAGCGAGCGTGGACGTGAAGGACTCGAGAGCTTAATGCGAAGCTCATGGTGGTGAGCTCTCAGCTCTTGCTTTCTCTCTCTGTGTGTCCAAACTGCAGAGTAGAGAGCGAAGGAGGGGGATTGTCTTATCTTCTTTGGCTGTTTTTTCGTTTCATGGCGCAGGATGCACTGGAATTTTTTTTTTTTTACAAGTTAAAAAGAGAAGGAAAGAAATGTCGATTTATCTCAATTATTTCCAAAGTTACTCAATTTAATCCCTACATAACCTTGATATTTATTTATTTATTTATTTATTTGAGTTTGAGTTACTTAAATTAGATCCTCAAACACATATCAGATAATCAACGTTCAAATCATATACAAAGAAGTTTCGATTGAGATGGAGTTAATTTGATTTTTTTTAACCAAGGGAAATTAAAGTGATTTCGGTTCATGTGATGGTAAATTAAGATAGAGTTTAGTGGATAAGGAAAATGACACTCTCCATCCATCTTATGCTAAATTGGATGCGTGTTAGAAGTGTCAAATGGGTGGATCGGGTTGAAAATAGTCCGACCCACATTAACCAATTTACTCATTTTGACAAATTTTCATGTAATATAAATTTGATGACCCATACCCGACTCGACTCATATTACCGACATATATTAATAGTTAACTTAATTTAAAAAAATCTACTCTTGCCCATTTAATCTATTTTAAACTTTTCACAAATAAGTTATTTAAATAAAAATTTCACAATAAATTTATAAAGTAAATAAATAATAAAAAGTAGTAAAAAATAAAAAAATAATATCTTTAAATTGAAATATTTTTTGAAAAATAATTTTTTTAAACCGAATTTTAAATTTTATTCTTTTTATTCTTTTTCTTTCTTTTCTCTTTTCTTTCTTCTTCCTTCTTCTTCCCCCTTTTCCTCCGCTGACGTCACTTGATGGCGATTGACCAAGATGCAGGTTGGCAAGCCCCAACTCGACCTGGCCAGCGAACTCGAGGCTCGGCCGATCCAAGCAAGCAGGTGACCTCGAGCCTGTCGGCATAGGTCGAGCTTTGTTGTGGCGCCGAAGGGCAACAAGCTCAGGGCTCGCTTGCCCAGACCCAAGTGGGTCGAAACTCGACCAAAGTTGACGAGCTCGTAGCTCGCCTACCTAGATCTAGGTTGAGCTTCGGCCAACGAGCTCAAGGCTCGCCTGCCCATATCCAAGCTATGCTTTGGCTAGCGACCTCAGAGATTGCCTTCCTAAATCCAAGTGAGTTAGAGCTTGGCCAAGGCTGGCGAGCTTGCAACTCACTTGCCAAGAGCCCGGCTAAGCTCCAACCGACAACGGCAAGCTCAGGATTGACGATGGTGACGATAATGTGGAGGCGAGATCAGCAACGGAGGTCAGGTATGCAAGGGATGGAAGAAAAGAGAGGAGGAGAGCCTTGGACCATGGGTTCAAAGTGGGTTATTAGGGAATCCACTTAATTCATATTTGATTCATATTAAGACTCATTTTTATTTTTACTTAACTTTTCAAGACTCATATGTGATTTATATTTAATTTTCACTTAATCCATATTTGACCAGTTTAACTAAAAATGAGTTATAATATGGGTTTTATCACCTATTTTGACACCTCTATTGCATGTACATATATATATATATATATTTGAGGTCTTATTCTAAATAAATAAATAAAAAACATTTGGTTTTGGCTTCATTAAAATGCTACATGTAGCTTTGATTAGGCCCAATCTGAAACATCAAATGGGCTAAAAAACTGGCCCTTGTCCTTCAATGTGAGAAAGGCCGATTCGCTCTCCATTCGGCGCCAGTGAGCCCATTCCATCGATTGAAGAACGTAAGAGAATGTCAAAAACGTACATTTCCTAAAATACCACACATTCTCCAATTTTTAAGGGGTTCAATGGGCATTTGAGTCCAGCCGTTCGGAATCCTACGTGTTTTCCTCTGGTCAGCTGTCGGGTGACTGGGTCAGCTTTCTTGCATCTCGATCGGCCAATCTCCCCAGGTATTCACATAAACCCATTCCATCCGATTCATTCTTTTGTTTACTTTCTCTCATTTTTTGATACCAAACGTGTCCACTGTCAGTATGTAGACATTGTAAAAAGGAATTAACATAACTAGCCATTTTCTTAATTAGTTAATGACGGGTTGAAAGACTTACAATAGTTTCCTTAAGGAAAACTATACAATTTCCTTGAGAACCCCGGCCGATCCCGATCAATAACAAACTGTTGGAGTACTAGTTTATGTTGTTTGACCTTTCTACACCAATGCATCCATGCGTGCAATATGTGCTGAGGCAGGACGGCCAAAATCATCAATTCTAATCGAGGCATCACGAGTGATGCTCATACAATGTATCCGATGGTATCGCTAGATCTATTACATAATATTGCTCTTGGATGTGCGAAAATAGACTTGATTAATAGGCGGTGCCGTGTTACTTTATCAGTTTATACAAAAATTTAAGGGGGGAAAGCGAAAATATAGGAGGGATCAGGGAAAAGGATGCAAATAGAAAGATAAAGGTGATAGATTTTCTTGATTTTCTTGCTATGATGGGTTCTTGATGTTAATGTCTGCCCCACCGCCTCAAAGGCTCGAACGCTCTTAAATCGCCATCATTGCAACATTCATTGCTTATTTTGAGTTTTAATTCTCTCTCCCTCCTCCTTTTTCCCCCCTCTTTTTTTGTGAATCTGTCCTTAGAAAATTCGCACGCTCCTCTTTCATTTTTGCCGACATAAGATCTGTAAGAGTTCCAACCCCTCACGTCAGAATAATGTCTCATTAATTGAATTCCCTAGTGAAGGATTGGATTAAATTATTTAGATAGTCGGCTAGGTTACCAATGGTGATGTACCAAATATATATACACACACACATAGTTGTTTATGATCTATTTCCTTTTTAAAAATTTAGAAAAGCATAGGGGTATTTTAAGTATAGAAGATCTTGAAAATAAAAAAAGTTCATGATTCTTCAGGACTGCTTTTATTAATTCCGAAAAATCTTTCAGATATTTTGTGTTAAGATAAAAAATTTATGTCACTCCAAAGAGCCATTACAAACCCGTAATTTATAAGCTAGTGGGGGATTGGAACATGATCGAAGTAATCGGACGAGTCGAACTCTCATGGTGGCTCACTTTGTAATTTTCAGTCTAGTGCCGAAAATAATGGAGACGCCTGGGTTCTCTCTACTTAAAATTCAAACATTCGTACACACTAAATCCATTAGATTGACATAATAGGCAAAAGACGTCATAGTTTTTCAACTTTTTAAAAAGCTTGCATTTATATGAATCAAATGTAACGTAGATATACCTAACAAAGGATGCTATTATTTTGTGATAGTAATTAAAATAAATAAAGAAGAGAGCATCTCCTACAATGTCAGGGTCGAATGTCCCCCCAAAGTGATGTCTCTGAGCAAAGGAAAAAGGTGAGTAAACTTTGATATATATAACTGATATAAATGTGTACCGCTTAGTCACATCAATGGACCGTCATGATTGTTGCCGGAGCTTACATTTTTGCTGAATCTCGTGTCACATAATTTTGTAGGAACATTACTGTATCATCTGAGATTAATCACATGCTGCTGTGATAAGAAGATAAATTATAACTTTATTCTTATTTTATGGAGTTCAAAGAGCTAATAACTTCAAATATGATGCGCTCTTTGTGCCGGTAAATTTCCGAAGGAATTGATAAGAGTAAAAGAAGTTATTGGTCACTGGATTTCCTGATGACTTGTTGATAATCTACCAAGATGTTTATGAAATTGTCAACCCTTTTTGACAATAAGTAAATTACTGATATTTCTTATCTTTTTACCAACTTTTATTTTTATAGTTTACTAGCTCCTTACATTTACTAACTCTTAATATGAATTTACCAATCTTTTATTTAAGTGACTTATCAACTCAATTCCAATTAAATCACTAACTTGCTTTGTGTTACCAACTTTTATGTAAGTTACTTGCTCATATCTATTAAGTTGATTAACTTTTCTTATCTTTTAACAACTGTTATTTGTCTTTATTATAAATTCTGTAATTTCGGCAACTTGTATTTGAACTTACCAATCTCTCTCTCTCTCTCTCTCTCTCTCTACCAATTATTATATGTCTCACTTATCAATATGTTACATTTTTAACTGAACTCTTTTTAGAAATTACCAACTTTATTTAGAGTCATTACCAACTTTTTCCAATTGACTTGCGCCTAGTTTTGCTTTATCAATTCTCATTTAAGTTAATTATCGATATTTTTTTTTTGAAATCATTAACCTCCTTTTACCTCTAATAAACAAATAAATTTTCTTATTTTTTACAATATTTTATTTACCTTGTTTTACAAACGGTTTAAGTTTACCAACTATCACACGAAATTGTTAACATTTATTTAAGTGACTTACCAACTTTTCTTCGATTAAGTTATTAGCTTGTTATGAGTTACCAACTCTTATTTGAGTTGCTTACCAACATATATTTAGTTTTCATATTCAACATTTCTATCGAGTCATACAAGCCAATTTTTAGAGTTTACAAGTATATTTACAAAAATTACCATCATCAATTAGACTGATTTCTAACTTAAGTTACCGACTAGCTTTTGTTACCAACTCTCACTTGGGTCAATTACTAATGATCTCTAGTTTCTCTTATCATTGACAAAAAGAATATTCTTATTGTTTATCAACTTGTATTTACCATCTTTACCAATGGCTTAACTTTACTAACATTATATTTGCAATTACCAATACTTATTTTTGTAACTTAATAACTATTCTTCAATTAAGTTACAAGTTTGTTTTTGGGTTACAAACTCCAGTTTGACTAACTTACCGGCTCGGTACCATCTAACCATGAAAGATCGGTAATTGCTTATGACTGTTAGCAAAAGTTAAGCTGTTGGTAAGAGGCAAATAAAAGTGAACGAGAGGAATAAAATATGCCAACTTAACATGTTAATTACATAGACAAGATTAACGGTAAAATTTGTATTGAACTTCGATCCCAGACCTTACTCTCTCAATTCATGGCGAGGGTTACACCATAACCTTTTTCCTAATAACTCAATAGGTAAGCTTGGCTTTAGAAATTCCAAGTATTTTTGAACAAATTAATGTCACGATCGTAAATGATCAATCAATCCTAACAAAAAAGGGTTTGCAGTAGTGAGATGGGGCATGCAGATTACGACAGTCGAACCATCTCCAAGCTGAAAAGCATACATCACAAGCATTTATCAAGGAAAGGTCCATACTTTTTTGCCATGCATCGATCATCCTATACCTTCTTTCATAAGTCTAAAATTAAACAATGCCTAAAAAAACTTACATTTTAGTATTTTACAGAATTTCGGGAAATAAATTCAGCGGATAGAAACCACCGTGAAACTTTTTAATTAAGGTGAATAGAAGGCATGATCAATTTAAACAGCAAATATATTAAATCATAGCGAATAGAATCTATTATACTATATATACTCTCTTCTCCTCCCTAAGCCTATGTAGCATCACCAATTTGGTCCCCCTTGTATCTATCTGGTTATCAGCTAATCTAAATAACAAGATGTTCTAGAAAATTCACATGCAATCCACCAATTTCATAATAATAATAATAATAATAATAATAATAAATGATTCTAGAAGATTAGAAACTCTCTAATGTAATGATACCACTTCGAATAAAAAATGCCCTATGAAATAGGCAAAATATGCTCTTGCCCACAAGCCGTATGAATGCTATCATAGTGAACATGTAGATGCGGGGCCCATTGATGTGTATTGTATAATTAGAATTACATAAAAGATTAAGCAAAAGTAAACACTTCATGCAGTTATAATTACGATCTCAATTGAGAAATATTTATATATGTCTTTATATGAAAGCAAAGCAAAGCAAACTCGATTGGTCCCACCCTCCAGTTCGGACCACAGTGATCAAGTTAGTCACCGCCATTTAGCCAAGTCTTTTGCACTGATCTTTCTTCCTCAATCAGTCGTCGAATTTGAAACTTTCTTTTTCTTTTTCTTTTCTTTTCTTTGCCTTTATTATCATTATTATTTTTTCTCCTTTTAAATATAATTAGACGCGTGCACAAAACGGTGGACCATTCGAGAGAACATGGGGCCATAAGAGGCGGATAAAAGATCAGGAAAAAAATTTAATTAAATGAAGGTTGATAAAAACCTTTTGATTATTCAAATATGTGTGGAGGCCACACATTAGCTGTACGCCCAATTTTTTTTTAAAATTTTTTTCCATTAAAAAGTGTGACTTGAGTAAAATAAAAGGTACGGGAAAATTCAGGGTGGTTTGCGCAATCATTCGGATTTGGTCCAAAAACATGTGAGTTGAAAAGCAATTAAAGAGGAAAAGAGCCGAACAGATTGTCTGCATACTTTGTGGGATGTTTTCTTTAGCTCATTTAGAAAAGTTAAATTTAGATTTGGTGTGTAATTTAAGAATCCAACGAAACGCATTCCTAGTTCTAAACCAAATTAACACTTTGAAATATCTATCCAGTATATTTTAAAATAGTATAGTTATTGTTCTAAATTTTTATTTTATTTTGTGATATCCCACTTATAAGTTTTCTATTTTTAAAATTTAACATAATCTGAACATTCTTTTCCTGCAATTTTTCGATCATATTAGAAGCTCGATCTTGCTGAGGACGGCTGCCAAACGATCCTAAAGGCTATAACTTGCTAGGAAAGGATATCTAAACCGAAGTAATTAAGCAGCAACTTAAACTAGCCTAGGATTCAAGGAGTGTATACCTAGAAATATAAATCTGAAAGGACACGAGGATTCATGGATAGATGCTTCAGAAAAGCAAAAGCAATTTGAAGGGACAAGGCACAACAAAAGTTGACAGCATCCTACCGAAAAGGACTGATAATGCCGATTGTCACCATCACCAACTCAAAGCAATTCAACTGAAACATGCACAGCAAAATTCCACGGTGAATATGTTTTTTTTTTTTTCTCTTTTTCTTTTTTCAATATGGTGTTCATATCGTTTGGAATGTTATAGATAATGTGAATGAATCTTTGTTGGAAATGAGAAGCAGATGGAGAATATAGGTGATTAGGTAGGGTTGGGCGGTGCAGCCTTCGACCGGATCTTGGAAAAATAGATCAAGAAAGGCTAGTGGTTTTGGTGACCTAGTTTAGTCTATGTTCTTTTGGTTTTTGTTGCTTTCCGATTTTCGTCAAAATGAAGATGATGAGGGTGTGATCATGCAAAATTGAATTTGATGGCTGCTAAGCGGGTTTAGATGGTGGGAAACACCCCGTTTCTATGGCTTGCGGGTTTAGACGGTGATGACCAAATCTCTAATATAGTCTTCAAGATTGGTTATTTATATTATTGAGCCAATTATTCGAGCTAGATATACTTGGTTGACAAATCAGAAAGTTATTGAATGCATTCTTAAAGATAATTAATATGAGAAATTTCATACAAAGGCTTGAATTGAGATCATTCAGAATGGATTTTGTTTCAATAAGGCATTGAAGTGGTCAATCTAGTTTGAGATAAGGTCCTGACCTCAGCCCAGCCAATGAGCTTGCAAATCTCATGTGCATCTTGAATGCAATAATGCACTAATGTTTAGCCCCACACTAGTATCATCTTATCCTAAATTTCCTAGTAATACTATGATTTATGTAGCATTTGTGAGATTAGGAATTAATGAAACTTATATCTTGTCAATAAGATAGACTCACACCAGGAAAAAATGAAAATGTTACTTGAATTAGGGAACCCTTTTATTTGATTTCAGTTTTCAGTTTCAATGCATAACTCATCATATTTGATAACTTACTCAATTTTAGACAACATGCGTTAGAAAACCCATTTGTGTCTTCGTTAGCAACTTTATCTTCTCATGCTTTACTTGTGACAATGGCATGCATTAAGTCACATTCATATACTTGCATCTCTTCCAGCTGTATAAATCTTTGCATCTATGAAAGAAGCCTCAGATTTTTCAGTCAATCACACATTTTGACACTCACAGCTTTCAATTTGATGAAGCACCTTGGTGCGATAGGGCCATGGCATATCTTCTCCAAATTAATAAGGTTTTCGAGGAACAAGCACTCTAAAATCACAATAAGTAATGAGAGGGAGGCCAATGGATGAATTGTCAACGTATGTGCTCAAGGGGCCATTGCCAATGTTCATATGCTTCGGTTCTCAAAATCCACGGTGCACAACTTTTTTTCTTGAAATCCCTCGGACTGTCCAAATGCAAGTATTTAGTTTTCTGTAGAGTTTTATGAACCATTCTCTTGAAAGAACGTTATTGCACAATTTTCAATTTGAGCTCCATGGTTCTCAAAACTTTAGATTCCCTCTTGTAAACATTTCCCATTGTAATCCAAAATTTGATTAGGATCCCTAATGACAGGTCATCATCCTCCAAGAATATGATGGGATACCTGATTGATATTTCCTAAATGGTTAATTTTGTCATACTCTTTAACTCGGCAAGCTTAGCATTACATGATTCTGACAGTATATCATCCCCCATCCATCAATCAAAATCTCCTCTTGCAATGAGGAAAGATTAGTCTAGCAATTTACAATCTTCGATGGTACACTTAGAGGCAAACATAGCCGAACTTTTTTTTTGTTCCAATGTATTTTTATCGACATAGGAAACCACCTCAAGTTAAATACTTTTCAAGTTCTTGAAGCAGGGACCAGAGACTGCTTTGTGCTCCTAGCAATTTGATTACATGTACCCTTATGGAGAAGTCCAGAACATCATGAGCATCTCTCATGCTCTCTCCTTTTTAAGTAATGTTACA
The DNA here is from genome assembly GCA_014182735.1 of Corymbia maculata. Taxonomy (NCBI): domain Eukaryota; kingdom Viridiplantae; phylum Streptophyta; class Magnoliopsida; order Myrtales; family Myrtaceae; genus Corymbia; species Corymbia maculata. Next base: position 31,286,557 of record CM024688.1, on the reverse strand, counting down.
TCTAATAAATATTTTAGAAACACTTTGCAATACTAGATTACTTTGATTCCATAATTTTAACGACATCGTTCGGCCAAACATTATATTATTCTCCATACATGATTCGAAAGGCAACACGCAACAATACTATTATATTATCTTCACCCAATTCCTTCTTCTTCTTCTGCTAAAAAGTGGTAAATGCGTAAAAGTGAAAGGCATTACTTTTGCTATAAATTGTTTGCGCATGATCTACCAAGGAAGCATCTTTAAGGGGGGAAAAAAAGAAATAAACTTTGAATTATGAAAGAAGCACCGGCAATGGCATCATCAGCCGGGCCCCCACACGCCCACTTTTACTTTAAGACCGGCCACCAATTTAGGGGGCATGGCAGACTGGCCCACCGGTTCCCCCCTTCCCCCCCTCCCCTCCTTCCCTTCTCTTTTATTTTTTCACCAACTAAAGTATTTAAATTTCGTAAAAACTAATACGGCCATTAAATCTTTGGCCGTACAGGTAGAAATTCTTGCTGAGATCAAGGATTTGTGAAGAAATTAGGGTGATAACCAAGATTTGGTATTATCACATGTCTTGCATTGACGGCCAAAATTTTCTACCAAATCCGAGTGATCTTGAGATCATAATATGATTAAATGCAAACGATTATTTAAGATATAAATGTCTAAATTGATAGAGAAAAAAAATGCGATGTGTCCTAGAGAAAGTATTGTCGATAGATTGATCATGTAGAATAGTGCTATGGGTGAAATCCCCTAAAAAAATAAATAAGAGAAGGATTATTATTAAGATTATATATGTATAGGTACATCTGATATCTTCTCTACTACAATGAAAATTATGAAGGCAACTGTGAGATCAAGAGAATGTTAGTGGTTACTTAACTTTGTAAAAAGTGGCTTGGAGAATGATGCTGCCAAGGCATTCTTTTTAGGTTTTTTCCTCTGTCAAAGAATGACTCCTCTTCTCTGTTTCTCCTTCTGACTGTTCTGTCTTCCTTCATCATCATCCTTCTTGAAAAACCATTCCCATCTCTCTCCCTCTCTCTCTCTCTCTCTCTCTCTCTCTCTCTCTGCCTCTCTGTCTCTCTCTATCTCTCCCTCTATCTCTCTCTCGCTCTCTCTCCCTCTCTCCAAACACCATCTTCTCTGCAAAAAACTCTGTATTACAATTCGATCTCTATCTTTCTTTCTTTCTCTCTCTCTCTGTGTCTCTGTCTCTGTGTAGTCTGTACAGTACATATTGATCGTCATCTCCAATGGCAGCCAACAAGTTTGCGACCATGGTTCACAGGAACACCAACAAGATGACCCTCATTCTGATCTACGCCATTCTTGAATGGACTCTGATCAGCCTCCTCCTCCTCAACTCTCTCTTCTCTTATGTCATCGTCCGATTCGCCGACTACTTCGGCCTCAAGAGGCCCTGCCTCTTGTGTTCCAGGCTCGATCATCTGTTTGAGCCCGGCAGGAGCAAGCTCCATCACAGGGGCCTCGTCTGCGAGAGCCACGCCAGCGAAATCTCCAAGCTGGTCTACTGCTTCAACCACCAGAAGTTGGTAGAACTCCAAGACATGTGCGAGGATTGCTCGTCCTCTTTGCAAATCTGTCCGACAAAGAATGATGACGATGAGAAGGTGAAGTGTTGTTGCTGCTGTGGAGCAAGCGTGGAGAAGAAATCCCACTTCTCTTCCTGTGCTTCAATCAAGTCTTGTTCCGATAATCTTGATGATACCCAGAAGGGGTATTTTGTCACAGAGGCAGAGGATGGTGAGGATGGAGATTTCGGGAGCGGATCGGAGTTGTTTGTGAAGGAAGGCAATCAGGGGATTGAAGAAACTGGAAGATTTGTGGTGGTTTCTGAAGATTGTCCAGCGTGTGGGGATGTTAAGGTGGAGTCAGAGGAGGAGGAGGAGGAGAAGTGTTCGTCGCCTTCATCAGAATCCGGTGGTAAAGAAATGGTGGAGAATGATGATGGGAAGGTCGAACTGATGACTGAGAAGGAGCGCGAAGTCATTGCCGAGGATGATAGGAATGCGTTCTTTGTTGAGAGGCATGTGTCTGATGAGATTGATCAGAGCATGCTTCAATTCGGTGATGAAAAAGGCCAATCCGCAGCCATCACTGAGCTCTCATCTCGCCACTTGGAGTTTGTGGAGGTTTCTCAATATTCTCAAGCATACAGGGATGTCAAGGTGGAGCCAAAGGAGGAGGAGGACAAGCGTTTGTCGCCTTCATCAGAATCTGGTATTAAAGAGACGGTGAAGAATGAGGATGGGAAGGTCGAACTGGTGATTGAGAAGGAGCGCGGGGTCATTACCGAGTATGATAGAAATGTGTTCATTGTTGGCAGCCGTTCGTCTGATAAGACTGATCGGAGCATGCTTCAATTCCGTGGCAGAAAAGGCCAATCAAAGGCTGGAACTGAGCGCTCATCTCGCCACTTGGAGTTTTATATCGGAAACAATGAGTGCGAGTTAATTCCGGTGGGACTGAAAGGGCTGTACACAATCAAAGAGGAAGAGCAGGAAAACTGGGGACAACAGGATGTCATTTTGGACTTCGGCGCCACTCCTGGAAAGCAGACTGAGGTCGTGGAGGATAAAATTAAGGGCGATTCGGTTGAGAGTGAAGGCTTGATTTTAGAATTCGAAACCAAGGAGCTCGAACAGATCGATGCTTCTGAAGCTGCAGAATTGGATGAGAATGTCTCACATCATGCACTTGAGAAGGAAAGCAATGTGCAAGTTGCTGTTACTCAAGCAACTGGGATTCTCGGGGTGGGAAGTGATGATGTTCTTCAAGAAACTGAAGAAAAGGCAGGAGATTTCGAAAGTTTAGACTTTCAACCAGGTAATTGTTATATTCTGAGTATAACTTAATAGTTTTGCTTCAGTGAAATTTGTATGCAAAAATTGAGAATGCTCCATGACATGTGTAGGAGCCGAAGAGGAGTATAATTCACAGAACGACGAGACCGACGCAGAGATTTCAATTGGGACAGAGATTCCTGATCAAGAAACAGTCGATGAGATTCAAGATCAAGAAACGGTCGATGAGATTCATACTGAAGAATCATTCCCTTCGTTTCAGTGCACACAGGAAGATCCTTCTACTAGATATGACATTCTCAGTGCTAATTTCGATCACGGTAAGCTTTAACTAAACTTTGCCAAATGAAGGACTTCGCAAATGGCTCTTCATTTGTTCTTAGTCTTATACCATTTTTCTCTTGTGGGTTATAGGGTTTATCCAAACTGATGGAAATATCGAATTCCACCCTGTCTCGGTTGGAGCGAGTGAGCAAGAAGATAATGGTCAATTGCGATTGTGTATGGAGAGTAATGAGAATATTGAAGATGAGAAAATGCCAGATACACCCACTTCCATTGATAGCCTGCATAGGAGATTACTTCTTCTAGACAGGAGAGACTCAGGGACGGAAGATTCTATAGAGTCGTTGGACGGGAGCGTAATCAGTGATATTGAAGGTGGTGAAGGAACTCTCACCATCGAGAAGCTGAAATCGGCATTGAGATCCGAAAGGAAGGCCCTACATGCTTTATATGCAGAACTTGAAGAAGAGAGGAGCGCTTCTGCTGTTGCGGCGAGCCAAACCATGGCAATGATCAACCGCCTCCAAGAAGAGAAGGCTGCTATGCAAATGGAGGCCTTGCAGTATCAGAGAATGATGGAAGAGCAATCCGAGTACGACCAAGAAGCACTGCAGCTTCTGAATGATCTTATGGTGAAGCGAGAAAAGGAGAAGGAAGAATTGGAACAGGAGCTTGAGATGTATCGGCAGAGGGTCGAGGAGTACAAGGCCAAGGAACATATGATGATTGTGAGAAGACACCGAACTTCATCTGCATCTTGTAGCAACTCTGAGGACGGTGACGGGTTATCGGTCGATTTGAATGGTGAGGTGAAGGAGGAGGACGGCCTTAATGGTGACCGAGATGGAAGCCAAGAGAAGACCCCAACTGATGCAGTTGTGTATCTGGAGGAGTCATTGGAGGACTTTGAGGAAGAGAGGTTGTGCATTCTAGAGCAGCTCAAGGCTCTGGAAGAGCAGCTTTTCAGCATAAGCTGTGAAGGACAACATTTTGAGGACGTGAAGCCAATGATGGATCATTCCTACAAGGAAAACGGCAACGGCCATAGTGATCACTTGTCGAATGGCGAAGCTAATGGGAATGGGAACGGACATTCCAAAATGAATGGTTATCACCAGGAACACAGGCGACTTGGGGGCCCTAAGGCGAAGAGACTGCTTCCTTTTTTTGATGCGGTTGGTGCCGAGACAGAATTAGATGGTGAGCTGTGCGGGGACGACCACCAAGCAGAGGACAAGAGGCTTGCGATCGAGGAAGGAGTAGACCATGTATATGAGAGATTGCAGGCTCTTGAAGCTGACAGGGAGTTCCTAAAGCACTGCATCAACTCATTGAGGAAGGGCGATAAAGGATTGCATCTTCTCCAAGAGATCTTGCAACATCTTCGTGATTTAAGGACCGTCGAAATCCGAGTTAGGAACATGACCGACGGCATAATACAGTGACATTTGTTGCCTATGATGTGACATAGAAGTCAAGGTGGAGTCCTCAAATCAAATGATCACTTTTGATTAACCAGTAGTCTTTAATCTTAAATTTGATATAATGTCAGGTCGGCATACTGATCATTATCAAATTTTGCCTGAAAATTTGCAGATTATGCTATTGGAGTCATCAGCTGCCAAAAAATCTAAGCAAAATACCGGCAGCCCACCAGCATTTTGGGCGGCGGTGAAGTACATGTCATGAACAAATTTTAAGGGATGCACCTTCAGGGAGAGGGAGGCCCCTGGTCCTGGTCTATTTGGTCTCATCTCGGTGGACAATGAGGAAAGAGTCTACCTTCATGCTTTTGACTTTCCTTTTTCTTCTTATTAAAAGCCCAAGTTTTATTTTCTGGGTTATGCCTACCAACACCTTTTGTGCAAAGGGTGATGGTGGGTGTTATGTGCATGTAGGCTAGTGTTGGGGGACGAAACACCCTGTCATCTGTAATTCTTTTTCTGCTGTCTTTCTTTGTCGTCATGTTATAGTTCTGTCATTTGGAGGTTGTGAGGGTAGGGCATGGCTTGCGTAGCTGGAGATATCCAACCAAGATTCCAGTGCCAGTTAGGAAGCTTTAGAAAAATAGGACAACTCCTTTTCGGTTCATTCCTTTATGGCCTTCGTCTGTTGGGAAGATAAGGGGAAAAGTAAAATCACCTCCCCCCTTATCTTCTCATCATTGCATCAGTTTCCATCACATGAGGGGTTTGGTTTTTTTTTTTTTTTAATTATTCTGAGGAGCTTATGGAGTTGTCTCTACTTGTATACCACCATGTACTCATCATCTGTAAGTATGTAATGGTGTGTGTTTTTTTCCTTTTGTTTTATACTGTCTTGGATTTTACCTACTTGTTTTGTATATGACATGAACACTCATCCAAAAGGATTGTCATTAACTATTCAGTGGAAGCAAGCATTGCTGTCTGTCCCTATGGATTATGCTTTAAGCATAAAACAACTCTTGGGTTGGTGCAGAAAAAAACAACAATCAAGTACGGTGGAATCATCCTCTTGAGAAAAGTTATCAAGGATAAGGAAAGCAACAGCATTCAGCTCCCCCCAAAAAAAAGCACAGGAATATGCACCTACAAAACCCAGTTGGACCCATCATCTTTAACATCAATATAAAATAATTATGGATAAAGAGACTCCAACTTCTGATTGATCAATTCTGCTGCACTTGATTCATGAAATTTTTTAATCTTTTAATTAAGGTATAGGCGAAGAGAGTAAATCTGCCGGCCGCCTCTTCTCACCCTTTTTCCGCTGTGTCTTTTGGCCTCAAAATAAGATGGCTCGAGTCATGGGATACCTGGTCATGATCTCGAGATGCCTGAGGGTCAAGCATAGGCTAAAAGTCAACCCCTTTGCTTTCAGGATTTCTCAATGAGCATTTTCTAAAATTCAAATGACGGCAAAGATGATGGACTATAATATCAATATTTTAAAGTCTTTTTGCAAAATAATTTATTTGCGTGAGTTATTACCCCAGTTCTCCCACGACGTGTAGGTGTGACCGTGTGGGTACTTATTAAAAATAGAAAATATCGATTATATTTCTCCTTTATATTTAGGTAAGTATGGAGAGTAACGTGTACGAAGCAAAAAAATCCGAAACCTGTGAGTCAAGAGGAGATCTTTAAGAAAAAAAGAAAAGATTACGAGATAAATAAATGGTGTGGCGTCATATTGTTAATAGAAATTGTCAATGGTTGTAACAGTCGGATGCAAAAATTTGTGGATTCATTAGTATCTAGTAGTTTGATTGAATTAAACACATTACTTGGGTTCCTATAATGTTTTCTTTTTATCAGCATAAGGTGGCTGCGTTTGGTTCTCTTTAGGGGGACCCCAAGAACTTTTGAAAGGGGTGGATTTGCAGAAAGCAAATGGCATTTGGTTGATTTATATTTGTGTAAAGCAACTTTGAAGTCAAATAATAAATAAATAAAAAAAGGAAAAAGGAAAAGAGAGGCAGGCATGGGCGAACACAGGGACTCTGGGCAACCTTTGATTGTGACCGGCGTAAACGGCGACCATCGGCTAGGTAAGCGTTGATCCACGATCCTTGTTGCGGCAGATTTTGTCGCAACCCTTGTCGAAGATCAGCAAAAGCACTAGGGGACAGAGGTTGACAAAGCACAAAAAAGCTCAATCAAGGTCTGTCACCATGGTTGCAACCCCAAGCAAGGTCCGTCGAAGTCGAACGACCCTAGGGAACGAACCGCCAGGATTGCACAACCTTAGGTGAGGTGATGCCAATGTCACACAACCTTGAGGTTCCCATGTTTGTCCTTCAACAATTGGTGCAAACCTATGCAAGGGCTGCTTAGGTGTTGCGACCTTAGGCAAGCCACATACAAACTTGTGCATGAGCTAGGCATAGGATTTAGAATCCACCAATGTATGGATCAGGCAATAGGTGGCTAAGGCCCTACAGCCAATGTCGCCTTACCTTAGGTGACCCACGCTAGCACCCGTCCAACTATAGATATGCTAGTTGAAGATGAATAGTCATGAAGCAAAATCAATATAATTAAATAAAAGGGGGCAATTTTGGAAGAAACAAATTCATTAACCTTGGAACTTGCCTTCCAAAAATGCTTAAAGCCCAAGGCATCTAGGGACTCACCTTGAACAATCAGGTTTGTCAATGGTGGCATTTCCCAAAGTGGTCCAAAAAATATTTATCGAATGCTATCATTTTTCTCAATAAAAGTCTATTGTAAAGCCAAACCAAACCTATCATATTAGACTGGCTAATTAAACTTGAGATGGGATGTATGCTTTCTTTTCTTTTTTTCATACATTCATTTTTCACTATTTTACGAGAAAGTTAAGCAGGTTTCTTGAGTCATGCCCTATAATCAAGTCTGTCATTGTCCAAATTTTCGAAATCCATTGAATTTGCATATCTTCCTTTTGGGTGAATTTGTGTTCAATCTTATTCGATCCAAAGAACCCAAAATCAATATCACATGAAACCTAATCCCACTAATCCATAATACCACGATGGACATTTTTGTTTTGGTCGAACCATGATGGATAATACAAACATATGCCAGCTACGACAAGTTTATTGTTAAAGTATGTCGAAAGTTGGATTTTCGATGAGATAAATCACAACAAATCCAATTTCAAATTTGAAGATCGGAATCTATAGGATTAGGTATGCATGTGACTAATGATGAAAGAAGGAACATCGGATGGATAAAGCAATTTGTGATCGTCGGGTACCCTTTTTCCCTCTTTCTGTCGTAGCATTTTACTACAAGGTCAATCAAATTCGGTAAAACGAGGAAAAGAAGCATTTCAATTTCGATGTGTGTGGGGCATCACTAGATAACAAATAACGCTTTATCGATTAGCAAACCTTAATTTAAAATATCTTGCTCTCCAGAAGAAGAACCGACGAGGTAAAATAGGCAAAAAAAATGGCGCCAGATGTGCGATAAAAAGTGAAAGAAAATTCAAGGCACCTAACCAAAGATGGCCTAACTGGTTCCTCCACGTGCAATTAGCAAAGTCCCACGTTGTCATTGCAAAGGCCTTGGCACTTTTGGGGTACGAGGGCAGCTCAGGACAGCAAGAGTGGCGCTAATCATTCTTCATCGTGGATCACTTTCGGCGGTGCTTAATTGGAAAGGTCGATGATATAACTCAATTCGAGTTTTGTTTATGTTTCGTTTGTTTATGTTTCTTTCATGTGAGGGCGGCGTGAGCCAATTGATCATATGCCCCTTCGGCCAATTAATTAGTTCACCCAACGTCCCTTCAAGAAAAGGGTGTTAGGTTTTGTGCTTTCATCATTCTTCCAAGCTGCCCTTACACGAGCCCAAACCATTTAAAGTTTCTCTTTCCCATATAAGTGTAACCTTTTCTGGTTGCTAGTTTGAACCATCGTGGAGGTAAACCTGAGTAATTTCGACGGTGTTGATAGCTTAAGTGAAAATGAGCATTGGCAGGTAGCCGACACGATTGGAAGTTCAAATAATGTAAATAGCAAGAAAGGGCTCCCGAGTGTAACTGATATTTCCTTTAGAGATGTGACACATCTAATTTGATACAACTTTGTTAGACAAAATGGTTATTGGGTAGTGGCCAATTAGCTATATCAATTTCTTCTCTTTAATCTAGTATTTTATCTTTTATGTGTATGGTTAGGTGGTGACCAGGACCGTTTCTCTTTTGACTCTAGCCAGTCAATGTTGATTCCCTTTTCTGCTTAGCCTTTGTCCCGCGAGCCTAACAAATCCATGCTTTTATCTGGGTGCCAATCGCGCTAGGCAAATCTCCCTCTCATGTCTTTTTTTAATAAGTCGGGTATTCACTCACTTTCATCTCTTGTCCACCTCCTTGTAAATTTATGTAAATACATCATCATGGCCTCCTTTTTTAGAATAATAGTCTGTAAAATCGGCACCTCGAATTCTAGGTATCTAGAAGGGCTTTCTTCTCATTGGCAGAAATGGATTAGTTATATTCTCCACAAAGGAGACCGCCTCCTAGGCGCTACCGAAGCTAGTCTTGCAAATCTTTGCAAGGCGGATGTTAAAGAAGAGAACATAAGATGCGTTTTAGACTATTTTGGTTATGTTGCAAGGTCAGAGTATGCTATGGAATAGCAGGAGAGACAAATGATTCAATTTGTAAATTCTACAAACAGAAGACCCCCTTATATAACTCGTAAAGATGCGTTTCAACAGATGAGGAGGTGTTTACTGTGATGATGAGGTGTTTACTGTCCTTTGAGATTTTGTTAAGCGTGATTAGGAATTGATAAGTTTTAATGCTTTATTAGATGTCTATCAATCTGATCATATGTTATATTTTACCAAAATCTATTGTAATGGTTTGCAAAATGTCTACACACACATATCTATGTTATATTTGATACAAAAATCCTAAACTGATATACTTACGATAATTTTACCCAAAATTGATTCAATTATGACAAATTTACCCCAAACTAACCACCCAAAACCCCATGTCGATATATTTGCAACAAATTTACCATAATTAGTTATTGTTAAATAAGATTAATATCACAAAAAAATCTTAAACAGATAAACTTGTTACAAATGGAGGATAAAACCCTAAACTAGTATACCTATCATATGTTACATGTCATCCCAACTCATTACTTAACAGTAAAATTTAAAGGAAATTAATGAAAAATAAATTTGTCTTAAGTGAAAATCTATCAGGTTTTTCCATTGTATTAACTCTTATTTAATTCGAGTTCATCTTTTCGGTTTGGTCGGTCGTCTCTAGTCGGATTGCCTTACCTGTTGTTCAAGTCAATTTGTTTTTTTTTTTTTGATGACCCAGGGAACTTCGCACCCTGTCGACAACTACTGCTGTCATCACCTTCATCGATAGTTTTGCCACATCTACTGCTGTCACCACCTCTAGATTGCAATCTTTGCTTAGTTTCATCGAATGAGAGGATTCGGGCACCAAAGAATATGAGCCTTGAGTCGTCGAGTGATCGGGGGAGGTAGTGGCAGCTACTGTGACAATCTAGTAGATGAGAGATGATCTAAGGGTACTCAGAGGCAGAGAGGAGCTGGATAGCATTGGTCAACTAGTAATGAGGGCTGGCACGCCTCTATTGTGGATCTAGTGCATTCATAAAAGAATTCAAGTTCTTCCATGGGATGCCCGTGTGACGTATAACTTCATATTTTCACCCTCAATTATTGGAACACGATTAATTGGATGTTGATGATAATTGACAATAATAAGAAGTAATGATGATTGCATGGTGGTTAGAATTGACGATAATTATATATCATGGAGGTGCTCTCTATGCGGTGGCCAACGAAGCCAGATGCATCACTTCATCACCCATTATTGGAAGGAAATTGTTATTACTTTTTAATTTTTTAATCCAATCCAAGCTTATCTTGCCCCAAGCCCAAATTCTTTATCCGATATTTTATCCAAGTATATCCAAATTTAAATGGTTTAGAGGACATTGCCAAACACCGAATATGATATTTTGTGATCCTATCCAAACTCAAATTCAGACTACCAAACACAGCTTGGATGAAAACTTGAGTAAAGAAATGGCAAGTTATGAAACTGGGCGTGGAATTGGAAATTTTATTTTTGGGGGAGAGAGAAAATTGGAGTGTTGGTTTGGAGAAAATAAATATTAGGACACACCATTCTCAATCTTCCCAATTTATTAATAGGGTATCAACGTGTTAAGTTTCCATGATATCCAACTTGACTTAAAACTCTATAGGAGTGTGCTTGACTTGGCCCAAGACCCAAATGGCATAAAACCCAAGCAATCAGGTTAGGTTGGTCTAACTTTTTTTCTTTTTCTTTTTTGCAGAGGTTTTTTTTGGGTCAAATATTTTTTTTCAGAGGTTAAGATGAACATATTTTTCCCGTCACTTATGGGTCTAAGAATCACACATCTCCGGATACCTCGAAGAAACAAATTCTCAATTTAGACATAACTTAGTGTTAGTGCCTCTCTTTTATTTCATTTCTCAAACTTCTATTTGTTGTTGAGCCAACAGATTTATCCAAACGCCCAACCAACCAAAAGTTCTGAACATGGCGGTTACTTGATCATAAACATTTGATCATAGTACCTTACGAAAAAAAAAAACATTTGATCATAGTTTTTGTGACTTTATCAACGTCCAAACTCAAATAGACCCACTAGGACCAGTTACACAAGAGGGGGCATACTAGCTACTAGACAGTGGAAAAGGCATGTCATTTCTTGCCATTAGGCTTCGGTGAAAGCCAATGAAGGGACGTTGAACGTGGCGCAGGACCGTGGTGATTGGTGGGACAGTTGATGTTTGTTGAGCTGTAAAGACTGAATTTCTGATGTTATTGGTTAGGATTCAAGACTGCAATTAAATGCCTCTTTCTTGGTGTAGCAACAGAAGTACAGACCCTTTGATACCGGAGAAGGAGAAAATATTAGGTGCGGCTTATGTGCAATTGTGGCAATCCGGAAGGGCCTCCAGAGCACGCCACATGTCCCATGGGCCCACCTATTTTTCTCTAATTGATGCCGTAGACCACGGAATGTTCTCCCAGAAGAGGTGAATTAAGGGGAGCCCATCGGACTAGATTTTCCTCGAGGGTGACAACAAAGACTTCAGCAGAGTCGACGATGGCGGAGTCAAGAGGAGGACGGAATTGACAAGGAAGACGGAGTTATATAATTTCAATTTTGGATAGAATTATTATGTCTCTACGAATTCTTGGGAATGCAGGTGAAAAGAAAAAGAAGAAGAAAAGAAACTTGAACCGCCCCAACCCATCAAACTACCCGAATTTTCTCATCACCAAACCCGATGAGACCTGAACTGAGGAAAAAAAAATCTGAAATTTTTGATTTGGGTCGGGTATTTTTTACACCCCACCTCTTAATGATCTCTTCAAAATGAGGTATCGATTTTTTGTTGTACATCAACAAGTGATTAGGTAAGTTAATGAGAAAAAATCCCGAAATTGTTGAGTGTTTGATGGTTCCATGCATCGACTCTCGAAAGAAGAGGATAAATGGAGTGAAGAAAGCTTTTTTCAATGTAGATGGGCTGAACCACATGTTTGTTCTCCTCTTTTAAGGTCAGGGCATGAATTATCAAATTTGCGCACTCTCACATCTTTGCAAGCACAAAATTGTGTATCCTAACACAAGTTCAAGCCCTGAAAACAAGGTATTGGCCATGCTGCTACTGACTCGATTAGTATTTTTTTGAGGTTTCCAGCCAAGACATGTCATGACATGATACAATCCTTTCAAGAAGTCAATTCATTGCCATTCTATCGATGTGTGGACTCCTAAAATGTCAAAACTTAATGCGGGTGAATATTTAAGTGTCAAAAGTTCAAAAATGTATACTTAAGTGCCAAAATCGAAATAAAAATGATGAATTAAATGCCAATAGTGAGAAAATCCGACCAAAAAGTTAACATGTCACTTTTTTGACGAGTTGAGATCAAAATATCATCATTTTGAGCGCTAATATGACCGAATAAGTTAAAAACAACGTCATTTTGGATGCAACATAGCTAGATCAACCCAAAACGATGTCGTTTTGGTCTTAAATAGATTTTTATATAAAAATTAATTAAATAATATTAAAAATGAATTAAAAAAAAAGGCAGCAACACAAGTGAGAGGGGCTTCACTGCTTGTGACCTCTGCCCATTATCAGTGGGGCGATAGTGTTGGCCGCGAGGGTCGCTAGCCCTCGTCGGATGTTGATAGAGGGCGGCAACCCTTGTGGTCAATGCCGTTGTCTTGCCGGTGAGGGGGTGGTGGCCATAGGCGGGGGAGCCCCTCTCGCTTGTGCTGCCGTTGCTGCCTTTTAAAAAAAAAAAATTATTATTATTATTATATATATATATATATTAAAAATTAAACTTAGGTCCAAACAGTGTCGTTTTGGGTACAGGTAAGCTGATGTGAAATTCCGGTGAGTCATGTAGTTGTTAAAAATTATTAAAAAATTGCAACGTAGGATTTCCTGAAGGAGTTAGTGATCAAATTTTAAAAAAAATAGTAACATTTCCTAACTTTTAGCACTTAAATATCTCCTGTGTCAAATTTTTAGCACATGGGTTATTTTTTCCCCCCTCATTTTATCTAAGTGGATGTTGTCGTTTTCATAAAACGCCACGATGTGCAAACACTAACATCTACGGATCAATAATTTGGATCAATCTTATAATAAAAAAGAAAAAGAAAAAGAAAAAGTTAATGAATTCTGCGAACAACAGGTCCTGAGGGGCGAGACGAGGGTCTTGCGTGTGTTCTCCAAGATTTATTCGCCTCGGTCCCAGGTCACGCATGAACTCATCGAAGGAGGAAGAAACGGTCTTTAGGATTCAGACCGAAGGATCCCGGTGAAAGCCAGGAAGCTGTCTTTCTTGACTTTGACTTTATCTAACTCCTCCATCCACTTTGAGGGGGCGAATCCTCTTCTTACACCCCACAGAGTTGATTAAATTATAGAAAGAAAAGACAATACCAAACTCAGTCTTTACAACAAAAATAATAATAATAAAAATAAAAATGACTGCTGTCACATCCAAGATATAATAGCAATTTGCGCGTCCAGAATTCGGCAGGAAGTAGAACTTTCTTTTTCTCCTCCTCTTGCCAAGGTGGGAACGGAAGGGGGAAGAATGAGAATATTTGCACTCTTTGATTATTTTCTTCGCACGTAGATCCACTTATGATTTTCCTCGTAATCTTTTTCTTTTTCCTTTGGATCGAAATGATACCGTAGATTTTAATGAGAAAACAAGCACTTTTTACTTTTGTTTAAGCTGAAACGAACGTGCTCGAGTATCGACTTCCATAATCATGCCTGATCACATTGCTTAATGTGAAAGAGCATGGATTCTCCTGAATTTCGATAGTTGAAACTTGAAATGATGTGACACTGGACCATCAAAGATGGTAACGATTGTAAAAGAATTCGATCATTTTGAGAGTTCAATTCTCCCGAATGTCACTTATTTTGAACACTCGGAGCTTTCGCTATTTGAAAATTGAAATAAAAATGAATTCGAACTATCATTAGAGTGATATAATAGACCTTCACTCATTAAAGATCCAAATATCCTTTTACGAGTTTTACAATACCAAGTGCCCGTCAATGCGAAAACCACTTGGATCTCCATTGCCATAGTAGAATGATAAGATGTCTTAATATTTGCCCGACTTGAACTTAGAGCCAAAAGGACCCGTACCTTACTTTAAATATTCAAAATCTTAGAGTGCGTTTGTTTCGTAAAAAATTCAAAAATATAGAAAAATACTTTTTGATAAAATATTTTTTAGAAATACGATTAGTTTTCCTTTATTTGGTTTTAATCTCGTGACTTTATTTCAAGCAAACAAAAGTTTGAGTTTTTAAATTTTAATTTTTAGAGATATTTGACTTTTTAATTTGGATATGGTGAGCTACAAGCTCATTGGCCTCAACGGAGCTTAGGCTAGTAAGCTTAGGCTCGCCTAGATCACCTCGAGCTTGTGGTACACATCTTGGCTGCTCGTTGGGCTACCAGCAGTCACCGAGGCCTTTGGCCAGTGGAGGAAGAAAGGGGAAGAAGGAGAAAGGACATGAAAGAAACGAAAAAAGAAAAAAATATATGTTAAAAATTCAAAAATTCAAAAATAATTAAAAATTCGTTTTTTCAAAGAAAATTATTTTATAATAATAAACTTTCATTGACCAAGCACCTTAAGATTAGGAAATACGTTTTCCAATTTTTTCAAAGGCAAAATCATTTTTTAGAATTCAAACTTCGATAGGAAACTAATTAATTTTTTTTAAAATTTTCAACGAAATAAAGACACGTTAAATTTTCAAAAATAAAAAATGAAGGATGATGTGTAATTCCAATCGAGGCTAACGCAGTCCAAATGATGATCGCAGAGAGAAGTGAATCCACGCATGCGCAGAAGAGTGAAAAACATCCACCAAAAGCGCGTTCATGTTCCCAGTCCGTACCCCTTCCAGCTGGGCAAGGCGACTATTGCTCATCTGACGTTTCCGCCATGGTCCGGTCCAAGTCCTTGCGATGAAAACTCAACTTCGTTTCGTTCGTTGGGTGGAGAGAAACGGTGCCCCTTTGTGCAGGGAGACACGTAACCTTAATCGCGATGAACCTTTGCCGCCGTTTGACTTTTCTCCTCTCCACGGAAAGAAAGAAGATAAAAACAAAATTAAAGAGAAGAATGGCGGAACCTGCTGGTCGCATGAGGGTCAACACGCCCTGAGCTTTCATACCGCAACCTGCCGAGTTTACCCGGGCTCGGATACAAAGTATCTCGCGCAACCCATTTTCTTTATGTGCGCGAAACCCGACGGGAAAAATCGGTTCTTGAGCAAATCCTCTTCGTGTTTCGCAGCCTTTCGCTGCCGCGAAGTTCCAGTTTTGATCGAGTTTTTCGCTAGATAAGCTGCCGATATTTGTTGGGTTTCTCTGTGGGTTCCTGTTCCTTCTTCCTGGGTTGCGTCTTTAGATGGACTAGTTCTTGAATTTGTGGAGAAGCATGCGCAAATCGAAGAACTTCATGCACAATCTTCTGAAGACATTCAAAATCGGCTCGAGCAAAGGTGAATGGAGAGACCTGGCTGGCTCTGTTTCTGGGGAACGGCCTTTCATGTAATTCGCGTGCGATTTCTTGTTTCGTTTCGTTGTCTGATTATGTTATTGATCTCTGTCGTTGCCGTGATCAGAGGGACAAGGGGAAGAGGATTGGGAGAGGATAGCTGCTCAAGAGCAAAAGCATTTCGCGTTCGAAGCGTTGGTTGCTGCAACGAAAGAATTTCACCCAACTCACAAACTCGGTCAAGGTGGTTTTGGCCCCGTATACAGGGTCAGTGAATTGTGCCGTGTAATTCACCGCAAGTTTTAGAGTTCCAGTTGCTTTCTCATGTACTGAGTACATTGCCCTTTGATTCTCTAGCTCGGAGTAGATGGGAAAAATTTGTGGTGAAATTGTGGGGTTGTCTTTTTGTGTCTCGGTCGAAAGTGATTCAATCTGATCAAAGTGAGGATAGCTGGAATCGGTGTGAGAATGCTATACATCTTTAGGGATATTTGCAATATGTGCCTTGGGTTCTCAAAATTGTATTTGCTGATGAACTTGTATGTCAACAGATTTAATTAGGTATGGTCATTGGTTTAAGGCACTAGCCATTAGTTCTGTAGCCAGTATCTGTCTGTTCAAGAGATGTTGGTATCTAGAGTTTATGTGCTAATTATTAGTTACAGTAGCTACTGTTAGTTCAAGAGACATGGCAATGATAGTGCTGTCCAATGCAGCATCTTTAGATATTTTTCTTGAAAGATTGGTGAATTTGATGATTCTAGGATGTCAATGAAGATGGGTTTCCTTTATGCTTTGCTTGATCTCTCGTTTTCCCTGCATAGGTCCTGCTTCTACGTCTTGCCTTGACTGAGAGTTTTGGACATGGTTGCTCTGGTTTTTTGTTACTCGCCTGATTTCTTGTTTTCCTGATTCTACGCATTTTGAAGAAAGACATGCACTTGTGCTCAAGGGAGTAGAGGAATTATAAAAGTTCAGATGTTTCAACTGTTCTGCTTGTATATTGAGCTTCTCCTGTGCATAGCCTACATTACATGTTCAACCCAATAGAGGGCTGTGTTTCCAGGCATCAAACATAAATTGTCATCTACCTTACAGTAGGTTCTCTACAGGGGAAGTTGGAAGATGGGAGAGAAATTGCAGTGAAAAAGCTTTCTCATAGCTCAAATCAAGGGAAGAAGGAATTTACAAATGAAGCAAGGTTATTGGCACGTGTACAGCACCGGAATGTTGTAAATTTGTTGGGGTACTGTGCTCATGGTTCAGAAAAGTTGCTAGTTTATGAGTATGTCCCCAATGAGAGCCTTGACAAGCTTCTATTCAGTAAGTATTGGTTAATCTTTCTAAATGCTTCCTATCTGGTCCTCTTCTAAAATGTCATCATTCATCCTTGCACAATTGACAAGCACAAAAAAATTTTCGACAGTTGTTTGGTTTTCAAGCTAAATTTGAAAAAAAATGCTGCTCTAAAGTTATTTACCAACTAAGTCTGATATCTGATTCTTCACGAGACTGGAGAATGCCTTTTAAATTTGAAATGGTTTGCTCATTGTGATTGTTTGACTGCTTCATAAGTTTTCGTGTTAATGTTGCTTTGATATATCTGATGTCTCCGTCAGTGCGGATGAATATGTAGCAAGATAGATTCCATAAAGAAGGTCAAGTCTTTGGTTTAATCAGTTTGCCATAGGAGTTCACATTTTAATTTGAATCTTGACTTCTTTACCATCTGAATATGTATGTGGCGGTCCTTACTCCTTGCATGAGTTTGATTTGGTCATCTTGTATACTCAATGGTTCTTTTGTATATGCTTAATTATCGGAAGTTCCAACATTCTGCTGATGAATAAAGAAACATTCCAGGACAGTTATGTATATTCGGTCAGTCCCATGCTGTTGTTGGTAAAACTCTTAACTGTGGCCAAACTTACCTGCAATAAACAATCTTTTATGGAGAGATTTTCTTCGCACAAGGGATAAATGATGAGTTATTATTGTTTAGATTTAAATGCTCTTGGGAAACTTATGGATACCTCTTAAACTGAATATAACATATGCCTTGGTGAGGAGTTACACATTCTGCGCAGACTCTTTTTCCTTGATAAATGAAGATTTTCAAACTGAATATTACAATTGCCTTAGTGAGGAATCACATACTCTGGGCAGACTCTTTTTTCTTGATATTGAAGATTTTAATCTAAGACCTAACTACTAGGTCAACGTCTGGTTCTTACTCAAATTTTCATTTGAAATACATTAGTGTGAAAATAAAAACTCACATTTAACTGGTACTTGTTCGAAATCCTCCCAAGAAATGTGGTAGAAGTATCTACATGCAAATTTAAGTAGAGATTTATTCACAGTTGGAGTTCATCTTTACAAGTAGAAGCGAAGGAAACCTCTTGATTACCTTCATAAGTTAAACAATGTCATTTCTGAAGTCTTCATTGTGCTGTGACGTCATCTATCCGCAATGCTGCCTTAATTTCATTATTTGTTCCATTTGTTATGATAGTGAGAGTATGAACCAAGTCAATAAGTTATCTCCTTCATGCATTTAAGCATAAAGTGAGGTTCTCTCTTTCTCTCTCTCTCACTCTCTCGTGCGCGCACCTCTCTCTTTTAGGTGGACCGACACTTCTTTTTTAAGTGGAGCGGAATGGTTCCGTCACCTCACACATGACACATGGAAATCTTCTGTAACTAGAAAGCAATTATATGAAGCCATATGCTCCTTTCTGTGATGACTCTTGAATATTCAATAAGAGTCAGATCCGATGTCCAAATGCAGTTGGGCAATGAATGATGAAACGTTAGACATAATGTGGGCTGTGTTTCAAATTCCAAGTATTTGTTAGGCTGAACTTTTAATGGTATGGATTTTGCGGTCAAACCACTTTGTTGAAAGCTGTTTTGTTTAATAATATATCGATTTTGCAGTCAAACCACTCTGTTTAGAGTTGTTCCATTTACTCTGTTTTTCCTTGATCTGATGCATGATCCACTGTTTTAGAAGTAATCAATGTTCATCTACTTTGAATAACCCTATCATTCTCAACTTTAAAAATTCCTGGCACACACGTTTTCACAGTCCATTTTGACATAGTTGTTGTGTACTTTTCTCCTAAATTAATTGACTGGAAAGAAGTCAAAATTATGGCTATTCTTATCCTGACAGTGACTTCACTGGTCTGAATGTAGAATCTGATAGTAAGAAGGAGTTGCTTGACTGGAAGAGGAGGTTTGACATCATCGCAGGCATTGCCCGTGGCTTGCTCTACCTGCATGAGGACTCACACAGCTGCATCATTCACCGCGACATCAAGGCAAGCAACATACTACTTGATGACAAGTGGGTCCCGAAGATCGCGGACTTCGGGATGGCCCGCCTTTTCCCAGAAGGTGAAACACATGTCAACACGCGTGTGGCTGGTACCAAGTAAGTGGTTGAGCATCCCTGCTAATTTAGTAATATGTTGTCCAGTGCTGTCGATATCTTGGTCCCTGATCAAGTAGATGTTCTTCCATTCATATGAGCATTTAATTGGTGTTTAGTTGAGTACATAGGGGATGATTTGTGATTATTATAATTGGTTACAGTGGGTATATGGCCCCAGAATATGTGATGCATGGAAGCTTGTCGAAGGCAGCAGATGTGTATAGCTTCGGTGTGGTGGTTCTCGAGTTGGTCACCGGACAGAGGAACAGCTCCTTTAATTTGGACGTCAATGCGCATAGTATGCTCGATTGGGTAAGTATGATGCTGCAACCTCGTTGTGACTTCTTTTGACAGATATTAGAGGAATCACAAACAATGCACTCTCTTTTATTTGGGGATAGCGTGAATATCAAAACTTTCAAGTCAATTAGTTCCCACATACACACACAAAAATGATAGATTTGAAGTCCCTTTTGAAAAGGATCTGCACTAGTGATTCACATGTCCTGAATGAATGGAGAATGATTTGAGAAAATTAATTGTAGATGTGGGTGCAAATTACCTTCAATCAGGATGCAGTGCATGATTTGTCTTTCAACACTGTAATAATATGACTTCAATCTAAATTTTATCCTTTAGAATTTTTTTTAGCCAGGAAACCAGAATCTACTTCCACATCTTAAAAATTCAATTGTGCGGTGGGGGCTCAATTATAAAAAAATTATAAACAAAAGGGCAATTCTTCAAATTGACTCTTTCAATCCACTTGGGTCCACTTTGTTAAAAAACCAACCATGTGCTAACGCAAAAAGCAATATTTAAATGCTATTAGATTCAACATGTTGTGTTGACAACTGAACACTTCCCCTCTCATATTTTCGTTTTGGAGTAATAAGAAAAGAGGAAAAGTGTGTGTCATGTCAAGATATATTTATATATTCACACGAGGAGGACCTGAGTGGTTTGGAAGTTCATGTTGCTTTCAGACCTTATTAATTATTATTATGAGTGGGATGGGGTGACCATATCTTGATTCACATGTAAGATTGGCGAGTTACGTTTGAAAGTGGGCACATGTGCTTATCAAAAGCTCTCTATACACACTTAAAAACAATGCCGAAAGCAAGCTTATTGGGGTAGATAGATCATGTGTTGGGTCTGCATCATGATTAGCTCAGTCCACCATTCATGTCTACGGTAGATCGTGATTCAAGACTATAAAGATATCGTTTCTGAAAAGAGGGAATTTGTTCAGATCTATAGTGTGCTTCTAGATCCCGACTCTAGAACGTCTGTTTATATCTTTTTTTGTGGTATTCCATCGAAAAGAATTGGTCAAGTTACGCTCACGCATACTTATTTTCCCCAGATGCACTAGACGTTTTGAGCAAGACTTGTGCATGGATGGATTATTAGCCACTCAGTTGGAAAAAGAAACTGAGGCGTCTGCTTTTCTTTTATGGTCTAGTTGAGTTAGAATTATACATGAATCTCTCTGCCACTTGTTCTTTAATTTTTGCAATTATGAATCTCACGTATTGAGGTGTGATCTCTGAATGTATAGGCATACAAAATGTACAAGAAAGGGAGAAGCTTGGAGATTGTGGACCCGGCATTGGCATCCTCGGCATCTGCGGATCAAGTGGCCATGTGCATCCAAATAGGGCTTTTGTGTACGCAAGGCGATCCGCACCTCCGCCCGACCATGAACCGTGTAGTGGTCTTGCTGTCGAAGAAACCCGGCAGCCTGGATGAGCCCATCATGAAGCCGGGCTTACCCGGCTCCCGTTACAGACGGTCCCGTCGGCCTCCTGGCTTGTCTAGTTCTACTGGAACGACTGCAGGAACTTCTGGCACCCCAGTGCACTCCTTCGGCTCAGGATTCAACACGAGTTCCACGACTGTGTCGACGGCCACCACCACAACGACGTCTAACATCGCGAGTTCTTCTGATCCTCATGGAAAGCGCCCCATGCAGGGTTAGGTATACATTACTTCTATTGGGGTGTAGGAGTTTTTGTCTATTCTTTCTATGCCCAAATTAGGGATTGAAGTGGAATGTAAATGCTTGTTGAGGGAATTAGTCTTGGCGAGGTGCCTAAGGACGTGACCGGAGAAAATCTATAGAAGACCGAAAGAAAATCGGTTGCGTTGAAATGTGTAAATTAGCAAGTTCATTCTTTTCTGCGACACTTTGTGTATATATACCCCTCATAAAATAGTGGTGCAGGTATAAAAATCAGTTCACAAAAATGAGTTTATGAAATGGCGTGGGAAAAAAACTTATGGTGCTCGAATATGGTCCGCTAGTTTACAGTAATGTCTGCAATCTCAGATTGTCATTACATCTTTGCATAATGTAGTCTTTGTACGGCTACAAATGTTTCATTTCGATTTTATATTGCCAAGATTCTCTTTGGGTAGGAGAAGTAACTATAAAACCCTTTCAAATTTGTTTCGATTACAACCAGCGCTACAGCAGCTCAAGAAAGTCATAAATGTATTATACTTGTTTCAGCTCGGTCCTGAACTTTTCAATTATTTTAATTTAGCCATCGAACGAAAAAATGATATCAATTTAATTCTAATTTTTTTCACATTATGTTAATTGATTTATCTGGCTAATTTAGGTTGAAATTGTTGATGTGCTTGTTGACTATATTACACGGTACAATAGTTGTTGATGTTGATTTTTTTTTTATAACATTTAATAATCATTTTGATAATTTTGTGTAATGTCCATTTGCATTTGGTATCTTCCTCTCTCTCAAATTCTTTATCTCTATCCTACTTTACGTCATTTTCACCTATCCAGACCTAATGTTGCTATCGATTGACAGTCTCCTCTAATTGTCATTTGAGAAGGACAAATTTTATATCGTTCTCAAATAAATATCTATTTCGAGAACAAAGATTTTATATCATTATCAAAAATTTATTTTATTTTAAAAATTTGTTCATGGAATAAAAGTAGAAAAATCGATTTTTATCCAAATTCATTTCTAGTACAGGAATTATGTCATGCGTGTCCTTAACGTCTTTACTTTATCCTATTGTCTGTCATTTTGACCCATCCAAACATGATGGGAAGGGGGTGTAAAGAAATCGGCTTGAGTCAAATGGTAATTGGTCTCTCTTGTGTGGCTGCTGCTCCTGCACTTGTCTTTTTTTTTCTTTGGTCAAGATCCTGCGCTGATTTTTTTTTGTCGAACTGCACTCATTTCACCTCCTCAACTTCTCAACTCTCAAAATATTCATTCTACCAAAAAAAAAAAAAAACTCTCAAAATATTCATACTTCACAAGGTAAAAGGAAAAAAAGGAAAATGAAAGAAAAGATGTTCTTTCCTCATCTCATTCATCCTCTCTTCCTTGGTCACAAGTGCCACTCGCGAGATTATATTCCAGATAATTTTGCTTGTTTCTTGCTTCAGTAGTAGATCCCCCTGCTTCTTGTGGGCTTAGAGTAGGGTTCTCATTTTGCGCGAGCTCTTTCTTGAGTTCTTCACAAACTCGTGCCATTCTCTTCTGAAAAAGCTCGATCAGGGTACTGTGTCCTGCATCTGGGTTTGATTTGGGATGATGATACGACATGCCCATTTATAAGGCATCATCTACTTTGATGGGTAGAATCAGTTCTTGCTGAAAGGGCCCAAAGAGATGCTCCTCGTTTACTATTTCCCCCGGTCCTAGCAAGTGAAAAGGAGGATGCGATGAAGGCTACAAACCATGATAGTTATCTCGAGTGCATGGAATTAAAATCAAGTATAGATGCGTCATATCTAAGTGAGACCGAGCAATTCTACTCCATGTACGGATGTGAATTCAGAGATTTAACTACCCCTCATATTTTTCCTCACCATTACCAATGTTTAGGCCATTGTTCTAAAATTAAAGATCTGTGGCGTGCATGTCAGAGTGGTAGTGTTGCGGTCTATCTTTCCAACACCAAGAAAATTACAATTATCTAAATGGCCCTTGGACTTCGGAGTTGTTCGGTCCTCACAATTTTGGTACAAATTCGCGTCCACTTGCATTTGTGTTTGATCACACTATTGCTACTCCGTCTACTTTTTAGTATTTTCATGACACAACCTCGTATTGGACTTGAGCAGGTCCTTAAAAGATTTAAGAGAAAAGTAACAGGTGGCATATCCGCCTTGGAGTGAAAGATCCCCTAATATTACATTTTATATTCCTTAATTAGCGTGAAAGAAAATTATTCATTTGCTAACGAGAGATGTGAAATGTACGGACACCGACACATTAAAGTAAGGTAGGAGGTGAATTCCGGTTGAAATTGTACTTTTGCAAGTTGTTTTCAATGATTTAGTTTGGCCTAACAATATGCAACCGGCCGTTGAAATCTATTCAATTAGGCAAAAGCATAACCTACAATTACACTATGCTTTGATTGGTGGAACAAAGCCATCCCTTATAGAACTAATCAATTCTACGGTAAGTAGGTTTTAAAGTTGAAACCTATAACTTACTCTGTTATAACTGATTTTCTATTTTTGAACCCTTGAACCTACCCTATTTGCTTAGAATTGATTCTAGAACCTATTTTGTTTTCTGATATGATTTCACAATCTATCTGAGAATCTATTTTATTTTTTTGTTCATTTTTTACAATAAAATCACATGAAGTTATGAGTAACAAAACCATTCATCGAAAAAGTGAACAAGAGAAATCTTAATCTACAAAAAACAACAATGCATAAGATGAATACGTAGTCATGTACAATTATAAACAATAAAAAGTTCAAACACGTAACATAAAATAAAAATTATAAAATTCTATTCCTCATTCATCCATAAAAATTTTGGGGAAGGAGTACCGACGAGGAGTTTTGAGGAAGGACAAAAGATGAAGGAGTCTTGAAAGTAGAATTTAGGGGGAAAAGAAATTAAGATTTTGGCTTTTTAGCTTATAAAACCTTTTCCTGAATAGGGCGATTTGGTCTGGCTCTCGGGTGGGTATTCATTTGGACCTTGTTCCTAGATTGGTTACAACTAGTTCCAAAAATTTGGAACCTATTTCTAGATGGGTTCCAATGGGAATTGGTTCCCGGACCTTTTTTTTGGTGGTTTGATGCGATTTTCGGGTAGAATTGGTTTGGTTGCACATCTCTAATCCCTCGTGCATTTTCCTCTTGAACGTGTTTCTTGAGTTCTCCTGCTCTTACTCACGAGTTATGTGAGTTAATTAATTTGGTAGCTAGGTAAACCTGCAAAAAATTCTTGATGTTTTTGACACGAGACTTTTCTAGACGGTCACGGGGCTCTGAACACAGCTTTATCATGTGAGGACTGTCTTTGCATCTGCCAAAATGGTTCTTCTCCACGATGCCTCACTTTTGTCTCTTGTTTCTGTAATGACATGCAGCCTTTCCAATTGAGCATTCATTATTCAGCTCACAATTTGCATTTATTTATCGAACGCAGTGAAGAACGAACTGGATCCTTGCATCTGGCCATCGCACCTCTGGCGAGTGAAAACGCGTGGTTTCGGAATCTGAGCTGCTACTACATAGCGGTGATGCCATTGCAGGAGAGTAAGGTGGAAGGTCGAAGCGCCGACCGGCGTAGTTGCTTGGAAATGCGACTGTTCGATTTGCTCCATGAGAGGCAATATCTGCTTCGTAGTTCCTTCTGAAAGATTCAGATTTTAAAAAATTCAGACCAATGCCTTGCAACCTACACCTTTGGCATCCACACGGCAAAGCACACTTTCTGCAAAGTTCGCGGTATAACGTCGTTTTACACTCCAAGATCAAATCCAGATGGAATCGCCGTAACTTACAGGTACGTGACCCCTGGTACTCTGTCACATGTCGAGATCAAACGATATGATGGGAAGAACCGGGAAAGTTCATATGATTCGACCGGCATTTCTTCATGTTCTAAATAGGAAAGGCAGAACTCTGCTCCAGCTGAAAATAGTTCTGATGCTGCCAATGTCAAGTATACACACTCAGTAGCTCGGAGTGATCTGTGGTTTTTAACATAGTAATGTGGTTCCAGAAGTGTGTTGCTCTGTAATACTTTGGTTGTTTCAAAGTGAATCATGCACAGTAGGCCGTTTGAGTTAAATGCTACATATTTACTTTTGGAACAAGATACTTGACAAGCTATTTAACGAAAGTTTAAGTTCCATTTATTTCATAGAAAATAAATAATTTAAAAAATATTTTCCTAAAAATAATTGTTTGTATTGTTTAAAATAATTAGTCAATGAATTTTTTTAGCATGAACAACAATTAAAGTCTAAAACATTTTCGTGAACGATAAAAAAAAATTTCATTCATTCGTTTTTGTGAGCAATAAAAACCATCGTTTTGATGAAATATTTTTTAAATTATTCATTTTTCGTGAATTAAAAAATCCTAATTTTCTTTCCAAATGGACGAGACATTCAAACCTACTTGAAACCGAGACCTAAAAATGACCCACTTATGTTAATGTCTACCCTGTATGTTAATATCCACCCTGCAGGCTATCGCATGTTTTACTGTGTTTTGTAGAATGGCATAGCATCTCTCTCTCTCTCTCAAAATGACCCGCTCAATTCTATTTCCTACTAAAAGCTCAATACTTGACTCTAGACCTGTTAAACGGGTGGGTTGGGTTGGGTTTGGGTCGGGTCATAAATGGACCGACCCAAATTGACCCATTAACCCGTTTATGACCCATTTAAGTATAGTATAAAATTTTTGACCCATACCCAACCCATACCCGACTTGACCCATATTGTTAAAACATTTCTCTATATAACTAAATTTAGGAAAAATTATTCTTATAATCTTTTTAAATATTTTAAACGTATTCAAGTTCATTAATAACTCATGTATTTTAGTCTTTTTAATTTTTAAACCCATTATATATACACTTGTCAAAATTGGTGTATAACCCATTTATGACCCATTTAAATATTAAATGGGTCATAAATGGGTCGTTTTTCTTTAAATGGGTCATATATGGATTATGCTAAAGGAAGCCGATTGACCCATTTATGACCCATTTAATATTTAAATGGGTCATAAATGAGTTATACACCCATTTTGACAGTGTACTTGACTCCAACTTGATCGAGATGGACTTTTTCGAGATGCGGATATAGTTTTTCAAGGTCGATTGATATAGTCTTTTGGTAATCTTGAAGTCGACTCGATTTGTGAATAAGTTCTTATCAAAATCTCAAATTGAATTCTGAGCTTTTGCTTAAGCTCAAATTCTAAAAAGTAGTATACATAACAATGGGAAAGAAATTATTTTATATATAACTATGTAACTAACTCATAAAATGAATTGTTCAATTGGGCTTGTGAACTTCTTGAACCTAGTCCAGCTTGAAAGGCTTCATTTTGTTTTGCAGAAAATGTAATGTTTTTGGAAAATGTTTTCCAAGAAGCCATCTCCCAAGAAAATAATAATATTTCGATGTTTTGCTAAAATCTGAAATTGAAGTGGAAAATATTTTTTACCATTGTTTTTTTTTTTTTTTAAATTTTTTCCCTATATACTTCTTTTGATCATTTTTTGTTTTTACTTTTATTTTATTTTTTCTGTTCTTTATTATTATTATTATTATTATTTTATTTAAAAATTTGAATTTTTTATTATTTTTATTTTCTTCTTTTCTTTCTTTTTGTTTTTTTGTTTTATTTTTTTTTTTGTTTTCTCGGCTTGTCATTTGCCACGGCAATGGCCGGCAAGTGCCATCATTTGGCAACGGCCACGCCGAGCGTCACCGCCATAGGCCCAAAGAAAAGAAGAACAAAAAAAAAAAGAAAAAAAAAGAAAAAGAATAAAGAATAAAGAATTAAAAAAATCGATTTTATTAAAAAATAATAATAAATTCGAATTAAAAAAATCAGGAAGAAAGAAGTAGGGACTAGTAGGAGGTCATGAGATAAGAAAGAGTGAGCCACTTTTGAAAAGTGAAAAAATATTTTTTTCTATTTTAGAAGATTTATTCGTTCATAAAAAAATTTTCTTCAGTGAATATACTTTTCATGAGAAACGAATGTCGGAAAATTTAAAGGGAAAATTCCAAAAAAGGGTTCCAAGTGCCCTTAGTTTCTCAAATAATGACTCAAAGTTGACTTTGTTTAAATAAGGGCTTGACCTTGCCGATCACCACCTTGTAGGCTAAATTTTCGATCGATCAAGGGCATTTTTGTCATTTGCCACTTTTCCTTTTTTCCTTATGTTTCATCTTCTTCATCATTACCGGTGGTTGGCCAGCCATTGGCGATGCCCATAGAGGGTTGGGCAAGGGATAAGTGAGGCCATCGCTTGCCTTGAAGAGGCCGCACACGAGGTCGGCTGTCACTAGCCGTGGGTGAGGCCGACCTCATTAGATTTGGCAAGGGTTGACCACCCCCGTCGACCCCAGGCGAGGGATGGGCGAGGTCGTCCCTCGCCTTGAGGGAGGCCACCCTTGTAGTCGTCCACGAGGTCAACCCTTGTTGGCCACGGGCAAGGCCGACCTTGCGGATAGCCCTAAGGGGCGGCCTCCCCCAAGGCAAGGGTCGCCTTGCCCGGGCGAGGACATCCCTTGGGATTGGGCCAAGGCAACGCTCGCCTAGCCCTGTGTATGCTTCATTGGTGGCTGGTTTCTAGAGATCAATGACATTTTCATCATTTATTATTTTTCTTTCCTTTTTTCTGGTCATCTTATTCTCCATCACGAGTGCCTGGAAATGCCCTTGATCGTTAGAAAGTCGGGCTCTTATTTGTAACATATATACCACTTTGGGTTCTTATTTGAAATAAGATTTACTTCAAGCATTTATTTGAGATAAGATAGCACTTCAGTCCCTTATTTGAAATAAGTTCAATTTTAGTCATTTATTTGAAATAAGATTAATTTCAGACCTTTATTTGAGAAGTTACGGGCATTTGGGGCCTTTTTGGAATTTTCTTGGAATTTTCTCAAATTCTAAAAAAATATTTTCTAAGTTATTTTTCGTACGAAAGGATCCTTGTCTATAACGTTGTTGACATATTTACATCGCATCTCTCTCTCTCTAGAAAAGAAAGAGGAACGCCACTTGTCCCTCTCTCGTTTCATCACCTTCGTGTCCTCTCTTCCTTCAACCTCCGTCCGACAGTTGCTCGCCGATCCGTTTCTTCGCATATAGCCGCATCGCTATAGCCGTTTCGCAGACGTTCTCCGCGCTCGGGCATCGCCGGCAACAGGTGGAGCAAAACATGGTGACTTTCACGGTGTCCAGAGTGGAAACCGCGCCTATCGATGGCCAGAAGCCCGGCACTTCCGGTCTCCGCAAGAAGGTCCTCTCTATCTTTCTCTCTCTCTGTGTGCATTGTCTCGCCCGATCCGTCTCTGGAATCTTTGTCGTTAAAGCTTTGGTTTTTTGGGACTCGCAGTTTCTGGGTTTGATTCGCTCCCTTTCTGGGCAACGCCCGGGTGTTCTTAATTTTCTCAAAATTTTGAATCCGAGCTGGTTTTTGTTTCCGTGATCTGATGGTTCCTGGACTCTGTTTTAGTTTGTCTAATTAGACTGGATTAGATCTAGCTTGTGGATGTAGAGCACGAGATGAAAGTATTTTTGATGGGTTGATGGGGGTAGTTTACTGATGAACAATTGCTGGTCAGCAAAAGAAAAAGGAAAGATTAACTGATGAACAATAATTGAGCGACTAGGGTGAGATGAATTAGTTAGAAAGGCGCATACTTCAGCTATGTCAGGATGATGGAGTCGAGAGTCAAAGACTGAGAAATGTTGCCTTCACAATCACAATCGATAATTGAGCAAGGTCTTTCGCACACCTCAGCCTGTGTGATTTGCTATAGCAAATTGACTCAGAAACTTCTCCAATGCCATTAAGAAACTAGACTTTGGTTGGATTCTAAACCTAGATACCACTTTTTCCTCCCTGAGATCATTTACAGTTTTGAGTTGTGCTGATTGGCCTTTTAGTTCGTAGGCAAGACACCTTCTTTCTGAGATGCTAGGATAAGAATTGAAGTTGGAAGCCTAATTTGTCTGTTGGGAATGTTCAAATTATGGTATCATTTTTTTCTACCTTAGCTGATTCAATTCCCCTTAGAATTAAGCTGTTCAGCTCTAGATCCAACCTTTTCAGCTACAGCTCGCCCAATCCTTTTAGCAGTTAATTGCAACTGCACCATTTAATTCTTGTTCTGCAATGTGGGAAGTTTTCAAGTTTTCAACTATAGGACTTTGATGGGTAGTCTGACGTGTTCAAGCCTCTATTTTTTCAAGATGCGGTCTTCTGCTTGTCTAATTCGTTTTCCCTTTCATCCTATCTCATTTCTTTATTTTCTTTCATCTCTTTCTAAAGTAGTTGCTGTGTCGTAATATTTCCTCGATTGGTTGATTATGCTCTTCATTGCTGAACTAAGTATGGCAAACACATGCTTCCTGATTTGCTTGATTTATTAATTAGACATTTCAATCTCTCTACTTGTAAAATTAAATTAACTGGACTTCAAAGAATCCATTGCTATACCATCATTAAGTGTCATTACAAGAAGGAATTTTATTATTTTCAACAACTTCCCATTCATTGCGCCTTTTCATTGTAGAGTTCACATCAAAAACATAATGTAATAAAAGCATGGGTTATCAGCTTGCGTGATGTACAGCTTTTTAGTAAAGTTGTTGTTGTACTTGCATTATGACTTAGATATTCCCTTCTTGTAAATTTCTGGTCAAACATTTGGGTTCATAAGCTTTCTTGTAAGATGAGCACGAGAGCATAATGGGTCAACATGAATTGAAGTCCCATGTCGAATACGCATGGATGAGTTGATGACTTTTAACCTGGTTCTGAGTTTCCTACTGTTGACCCTTTGGAACTAGCATGCCAGGCTCTATAAGCTCTTGGTACATCTTGTGTTCTCAAGTGGCTTTCAGCCAATAAGCCCACTTACACCTCTATTCTCTCTCACCTTTGCTTTATTATGTTTGTTAATCCTTTTTTTAATTGGATGTTAACATTGTATTTCCTAGGGAAGCTAGAGCATTCTGGATTCTACAAATGACATCTAAAAATCAAGCATCATAATATGAAATCTCATTTGACTTCATGTTGCCTGAATCATTTTTCAGGTGAAAGTGTTCATACAACCTCATTACTTGCAAAATTTTGTTCAGTCAACATTCTTCGCCCTTTCAGCTGAAAAAGTTAGAGGTAGGTTCTTATCTATTCATGGCAATATTGTATGTCAATATGATCTCTCTGCTGCTTTGCTGCCCATTTCTTCAAAATCAGGTCCGGTAACAGTAGTATCCTAGTTATACTAATGGCATATGAGGTCCTTGAGTCCACGGTCCAATAACATTGCAGTTCTTTCAATAGTATCCGCATGTTAGATCTTACTTTTAGTGGGGAAAAGAAAAAACATCAATGAGGATATTGTTCGCTCCACGCATATTCGTTATGGGTGTATTTCCTTTCATTTTTCTTAACCTGGAAGCTGTCACCGGGAGTCTCTGTTTCTAAATCTCTTATAGTCATTGTGGTTATGAGTGAAGCTCAAATAATAGCTACAATGTCTAAACATTAGGTACTTAAATGCCCTATATTGTCGATATCAAGTTGTTTTCCTTTTTTCTTTTCATGGCATATGTTTATGCATGGCTATAGAGCTGTCCAGTGACTCTTTTTATATTTTCTGAGCACAATCATTTGGTCAACTCTTAAAGCAGGGAAAGGGAGTTGGTTTCTGTTGATTACTGACTATCAATCTTTCCGTTCGTGATGATTTTATAGTCAAATATTTGTCTAACATGAATTTATAATGAGTTTTCTGCACACATATAGGAGCCACACTTGTTGTTTCTGGAGAT
The DNA here is from genome assembly GCA_014182735.1 of Corymbia maculata. Classification (NCBI taxonomy): domain Eukaryota; kingdom Viridiplantae; phylum Streptophyta; class Magnoliopsida; order Myrtales; family Myrtaceae; genus Corymbia; species Corymbia maculata. The sequence continues at coordinate 31,255,565 of CM024688.1, read as the reverse complement.
GGTCGCTATTATTCAAAAGATGCTATTCAGGTAAGTTATCACAAAAAACATCATAAGGGCTTTTTTTTTTGGTTGTCTTGGAAAACAGTGAAATGCAGCCTATACTTCATGACTTCATGGTGATAATCTTCATATGGTGCAAATGGTAGGAAAACCATCTTTAGCAACTTTTCATTCTTACACACCTCTCTTCTTCTCCATAAACACTCTCAAGAAACAAGAAAACTTGGCAGATGCACAGATGGAATTAGATGCCTGTGTATTTCCTGTGTAAAATTTTGCTGCACTTATGTAGTATTTTTTTACTGGTTTGGATATCATCTGCCAGTCCTAAACTGGTTCAATATTCTAATAGCATATAGAATGTCTTCCAGTTTTTAAGAGGGCCATCCAGTTATATGTACATTTGTGGGGGTGTGTGAGTAATATGTATACATAAACATGTATATTTGTTGATGTCATGCTAATTATTATTTGCTTATGGCATATGACTGTTGCTAATGACTCTAAACAAATGGACAGATCATTGTTAAGATGGCAGCTGCCAATGGAGTAAGACGTGTTTGGGTTGGTCAGAATGGTTTGCTCTCAACTCCTGCTGTATCAGCAGTAATTCGTGAGAGAACTGGGCATGATGTATGCATCTCGTTACCTGATGCTTTTGATTTTCATTTGTTAATACAAACATGTGAATGCATCTGAGGACACACATTATGGAGACACATAATACAGTTAGATTTGAGAATATACTGATTTCGTGGATGTATCTGAAAATTGTTAATATCAGGGATCTAGGGCATCGGGTGCATTTATTCTGACAGCAAGCCACAATCCAGGAGGTCCCCACGAGGTACTTGAATCTTTCTAGGCAATTCTCTCTTGCTTCTTTTTAACATTAATAGCCATTTTTGTGCTATCTGTATTGCCATTGGAGCATGGGACAATCAATCTTCAATCACATTTGTTCAACCGAGAAATGGTGTAAAGACTACTGCTTGGACACCTGACAATTATTACTTAATCGATAGCTTTGTTTTTCCACCACATGTAATTGATACTTTTATTTTTTATGGATCATGCACAACTGAATTACACCCAGTCAAATTTGTCATTGTTCTTCTACTATTCTCTGATGTCCCGAGGGGAATCATCAAAGTTGTGGTCTCAAAGTTGTATTCAATATTTCAAGTCAACTATTATGTGCTCATAATTCTAAAAGAAATGGTTTGCAGCAATTGTAAACCTGCTGGCTTTCAAATGGATAAGAATATCAGAGAATTTCATAAGCTCATAAATATATTGACAAGTTCATGATGTTTCTATGATACCGATGACTTAAAGGTTTTTCTATAATGGTGTTCTCAAGGGTGGAATTGTTGATTAATAGGATATATTGGAATAGACATCTAATTATTGTTTTTCTACCCAGGATATGAGAACACTCTAGTTTTGGAGCTAATATGGTAAATGAGTAGAGAATCTGGACCAATAAAGCAAATGCTTGTTTTTGCGGTTCTTTGTTGATTGGCTATTAGCCAATGGTTCAGAAAGAATTCTCAAGTGTTTTCATGTCATATTGGATCTGAAATTCACATAAAGTTCTCTTGAGTTCCCTTTTGAATTTATTGCATTGATATTCTTTGAATTGGGTGATCAGAAGCTTTTAATAGGTATTGTGAATTGATGTCATCATAGTCTTTTAACAATTGAAGGCCTTCTGAAGTTTTTTTTTTCCGGTAGTAGTATGAATTTGGTTTGCTTGTATCTTCATATATGTTGAAAGTCGCACATTGCTTATGGGGTATTAGTAGTCCTTATATACATGTTCCTTGCTCCATCAAAAACTTGGCTGAAAACCTTTAACAAGGTACTAGAACTTCAAACGATTTTTCTCATGCCCCATTTCTGCTGGTCTTGTTTCACTATCCTTTGCCTGGCTTGGACATGATGGGAGTTGTTAAAAGAATCCCCCATCTTTCAAATATGGAGTTTTACTGGACCTTATGCATGATTTCCTCCACCTAAAAACAGTCTTTTGGGTTGAAATCTCTCCAGTATCCTTGTCTCCCTCATGTTTACTACTGCATTGCAGCATTGCCCTAGATAATGCTTCTGATTTACTCGTGTTTGGCTTTTTTTATTTAATGAGCAACTTATTTATGCTGCTGTAAAGTGGTATTTGGACTGTTTTGTCACTCAATTAAGAAATGCCCTTAGATAGTGAGGATGCATGCCTTAAAAATCCTTAGAAAAGTTGCTGTTATGAAGCTTTTCTATACTTAAATGCCACATTGCGACCTTAATTGGCAATATTCGACCCGAAAGAAAAAACCTTAATTGGCAATTCACAATTATAGTTTGAATTTTCTTTTAGGCTCCATTTTGCCGAAAATGAATTATTTGCAAAACATCTTAAAAATGGTTGCTTATATTGCCTACATCAATGGATGAAAGGAAAATATTTTATTGTTCACGAATGTTTGGATATATAAATTGTTGCCAAAAATAAAAACATTTTTCATTCACTAATTGTTTCAATCGAGCATTTTTTGAAATTTTTTTTTAAAATTATTCATTTTCTGCGAAACAAATAGAGCCTTAGAGTACCAACCATTTCCAAAACGATATATTTCACTGATTTGTGTTGCTGTGGCAATTTGAGGTTATTAAACTTAAAACATCTGCTTAAGTTGAGAATAAATTGGAGATTACAAATAAGCTTGTAGAGTAGGGTCAAGTTGGAAGTGTCTCTATTTGTGCTTTTTCTTTGATTTTTGCCTTTTGTACACCGATGAGTGATGACTTTTTGGATGGGTCCAACACGGAAATTCCTATACAAGAACACTCAGGGAGAGAGAGAGAGAGAGGGTCGGGGGGGGGGAAGTGAGAGAGCATGAAATAATTCCACTTCCAAAACTTTTGTTGAAAAAATCACCTGCTAGTGCTACTGGAATATGTAACCTGTTGTCCATATTTATGCAGGATTTTGGGATCAAGTATAACATGGAAAATGGTGGACCTGCTCCTGAGGGTATTACTGATAAGATCTATGAGAATACCAAAACTATAAAGGAATATTTAATTGCGGAAGGCCTTCCTGATGTAATATTTCTCATTATCATCCTCCTGTAATTTGGTTGTTTTGCTTAAACAATGCTTGTGCAGTGTACTTCTTTCTCATTTCCTTGAGTGATGGTGAAATGAATTCTAGGTTGACATTACTGCTTTGGGTGTCACAAGCTTCACTGGACCTGAAGGGCCATTTGATGTCGAAGTCTTCGATTCAGCTGTGGATTATGTAAAACTGATGAAGTAAGCCTGGATAAACAATTTATGGTGAAAACTGTTTTTTGCTGGAACAGAATTGTTGCACCGTGTATGTGCATGCATATATGCACAGAAGGATGGAGTGATGCTCTAGAAAGCTATTGTTAGCTACTTCACACATGTATCTTAAATGTCATATTCGTAGAAGTAACAAGCTTTAACCTTCCCTATCCACCTTGAGAATGACCGGTATCAGTGATTCATGTGCAGTATGTTTGAACGTACTCTCTTCATTGATTGGAATGCCTATCAGATTTATCAATATGTCATTAGATTTCTGTCCTATGTAACCTCCACCCTGTTTAGTTGTTAGATTGGATGCTATTTATGGAAGGGTCTTGTTTCTTTCGTATATATGACCATTTTGCTGTATGTCTTTAATCTTAATGGTCATTATCCTTAAGAAAAGATTTTGGTCAGAAAGACCCTTATTTATACTCTGCATTTCCTCTTTTGATTTGCTTCTATTGTAAAATGGGGCTTCTGTATGTTCTCCAATGGTAACATTTATTCTGGTTAATGATATACTTTCCATTTGTTATCAATGCGTCAGGTCAATATTTGATTTCCAGTTGATTAGCAAATTGCTTTCATGTCCGAAATTCTCCTTCTGGTAAGTAGACAGTGCTTTACAGTTGTCCTTGAATAACAATATATTTCTCAATAGACACTTTGTGGAATATTCTAACAGCAAAAATCTTTTTCTGCCTTATTCAAAGCTATGATGCACTACATGGAGTTGCAGGAGCTTATGCTAAGCGTATATTTGTGGAAGAGCTTGGTGCTAATGAGAGCTCTCTGCTTAACTGCACACCTAAGGTCTTGCATGCACAGATAAATGCTGAAAGGTCTTCTTTCGGTTGTTATAGATGTTTTAGAGTCGGAGATTGATGCTTATTGTGTGCAGGAGGACTTTGGAGGAGGGCATCCAGATCCTAATTTAACCTATGCAAAGGAGTTGGTAGCACGGATGGGTCTGGGAAAGTCAACTCCTGAAGACGAACCACCAGAGTTTGGTGCTGCTGCTGATGGAGACGCAGATCGCAATATGATTCTCGGTAAAAGGTAACACTAAATTACATTACCATTTTCCCCTAGAGATTTTAGCATGGTTATTATAGTTTCTCTTGTGCTGTAGGTTCTTTGTCACTCCATCGGATTCTGTCGCTATCATTGCAGCAAATGCTGTTGAAGCCATACCCTACTTTTCTGGCGGTCTCAAGGGAGTTGCCAGGTATGGGTGATTATTCGTTGATACTCTTTCTAGCATGCATTAGTACATGAGAGTGCATCTTAGTTGAAAAACAGATGGCACTATTCCAAGCCAATTGTTGGATTGCTGTGCTCATTAATTTACAGTTGATATTCAGTCACCTTTCTTCTTTGGAAAAGCGATCCCAAGCCAAAAAGATGTGTGAATTTCACAAAAACGAGTGAAATATAGAGCTGATCAATGGGTGAACCCTTAGGTTGGGCCTGATTCGTTGCCCTAGCCTGCCCAGAGCAAAATAATTACATAGAAACTTTCCAAGCCAGGCTGGTCCACCATGGGTCCAATTGGACTTTTTTCTACAACTAATGGCTTTCCCCAAGCCTGCCCTTAGAGCCCATGTTGCTCTGGCCAGCCTGAGTGGGCTGGTGAGCTCCTGAGCCCATGATCAGATTTAGACTGAAACACTGCATTTTTTCTCTGGTATATGGGTTCAAATAAAGAAGCTCTCTCTCTCTCTCTCTCTCATGCAACACATGTAGAGAACTGCAGCTTCTCTCTGAAATTTCCGTTTTTCATTTTTTTTCCCTTATTCCTTGTACTTTACATTTTCTTAAAGGTGTCACTCAATATATTTACAGTGTTGGCGTCATGATTTGATGTGAGCAATATCGACTAACAAATGCTCACTTTTATGTTGTTATTTTGTTGCATTGGGTTTGGATATGCATTTATGTCAAGCTCTCACTATCTTAATGGCAATATACTTTCTGACAGTGTAAATTCTGATGCCTAAGTTTTAGAGTTGATAATTTGTGTTGTCTCATCATATTGTGTGATTTTATGCTATTACTAAAAGGTTTTCATATGATGATAGTTTTCTCCTGAAAAATATGTTAAGATGTTTAATGTATGTTAGTTTAGAGTTGATCTCATTGAATCTTGTTGTGTCTGGGTTTCTCTCAATAAATTCCTGTTGTGTTGAAATCATGTTTTCATGTTGGTCAAGAATTGCTACCCTGGCCTAAGATCTTCACACTACTTTTGATCTTTGCTCTTCTATGGAGTGCAGGATGACTAGTTATGGACTATATCTTTTACATTATTTTGATAATTTTTGTTGGACTTGCAGACTCTCTAGATAAAGAGAAAAAAGAGATGTCCCCACTCTTGAGTAACACATTAACATTATGTGGTTTTCTACTATAAGAGGGAGTATCACTATGCACGTGGAACCTTACCTGGCAGAGGAGCATGGAGGATTTTTTGCATAAAAAATGAGAGTAAAAATGAGACTGTTCTTGATAGGTGGAATATTACTTGTGGGCGAGTGTATTTTTATCGACACAAATTAATAACTAGCAGAGAATTTGTGTATTGGTTTTGCCTTGCTTTCTTATGCGTTGCTGATATGAGCAAGTGCTGCTGTTGAGGGCTTTCATGATGTAAAAACATGTATATACATTCATAGCAATCAACATCTTGATATTGTGTCAAGCTGACAACTACATCAACCTATAAATATATGTTTGTAGGAGCATGCCTACATCAGCTGCCCTTGATGTGGTTGCTGAACATCTAAATCTGAAATTTTTTGAGGTAATTCTTATGGAAGAATCCTGAAAGTATTTGTGCTGTTGATATGCCAAATAGTTTCTTACTTTTCTTTTGTATAACTTTAGGTGCCTACAGGGTGGAAATTCTTTGGTAACTTAATGGATGCTGGATTATGCTCGGTTTGTGGAGAGGAAAGTTTTGGAACTGGTCGGTATATTGCATTTTGTCACAGTTAGTAAAGCATTTTGACTTGGAATTGTTAGAAGTTTTAGCATCTCGTTCATTTGGCCATTTGCTTCTGAGCAGGCTCTGACCATATTCGTGAGAAAGATGGGATATGGGCTGTACTCGCGTGGTTATCTATTCTTGCTTACAAAAATAAGGAGAACTTCAGCGGAGAAAAGCTTGTAACTGTCGAGGACATTGTCCATCAGCATTGGGTGACATATGGCCGTCATTATTATACCAGATATGATTATGAGGTAAAGAGTTTTCTTTTCTTCTTTGTAAGAGTCCTGGGAAGTTTTGGTTGACCCTTTCAAGGTGTTTTTTAGAATGTTGATTCAGGAGCAGCAAAGGAACTGATGGGATACTTGGTCCAACTGCAATCTTCTCTCTCTGAAGTTAACCAGTGAGCTCTTTATTCTATACTCTTCTAATTCACTCAAGTTTTGTGAATCATTCAACATCTCCACGAATCAATTCTCCATCTGAAGGATCAGTCATTGTTGGGCTTGGTAGGCTCATATTCAGTTGACATTAGTAGATTATAAGCTAATGAGGAAGTACAGTGCTTTTCCTATATACGAAGTTGGATTTTTATATTGTTTGGATTTATGTGTTGGGTCTCCTTTTGGTACTCCATTTCAACTGATGAAGCATTTGTGCAAAGGGAGATCACTATTTATGTATTCAAAATGGTAGAATTATTCTCATTAGTTCCACCTTCCTGTGGATAAGTAGCATAACTGCATTGCTCGTTTGAATCTCCAGGATTGTCAAGGGGATATGTCCTGATGTATCAATTGTTGTTCATGCTGATGAATTTGAATATAAGGATCCTGTTGATGGTTCCATTTCTAAGCACCAGGGTATTCGATATTTGTTTGAAGATGGGTCACGACTTGTAAGTGCTCTCGTCTTATGCTGCCTTTCCTTCTTATTGCTATCGACCACATTAATAGCTGGGTTGGCTGCTGGATGCTAGAGTGGACTTTCCTATGCATATGCTAGTCATCTATTAGTTAGCTCATGAATGACAAATAACCTTGTTTCTTGGGACAGCATTCTCATAATGCTTATTGGAATAACTGAAGTAAAGAAGTGAAAAAGGTCCTTTTGGTGACCAACAAGGATGCCTAAAATTGAAAACATCTACTTTATAAATTACTATTGGAAAATGTGAAGTTGTGCTGAAGGTTTTAGAACTTTCCTCATGAGTTCACATTGCTGTCCCTTCTTCATTACCTAGCTGTCACAGGGTTCATTGTAATTTGCCAAAATCAGGATATTTCACCTCTTTGAAATAAATGCACATGTCTTTTTGAGTAAAATAGAGTTAGGTATATTCTGGAAAGATACGGAAGCAAAGATGATTAGTGAGATCAATGCGAGACATTAATTGCAAGAGTAAAGAGGTGGACAACCTTTTGACTTGTAATCTAAAGGCAAAGTGGTGACCTAATTTTATTTTGTACATTGAGAATTCTTGTGTGAATGCCGTAGAAGTGTGAACCAATTAAGAAAAGAAAAGCCTCCTCAATAGGACTAGAAAGTACCCACATTCTAAAAGAAGTCATTATTTTAGAGTAAAATATGCTGTTATAATGTCAGATAATGTTTATTCATATCTATAAATGATCACGATTTTAATCTTTTAAGTTCTTGCATGAAATCTATACATCGCATATGCCAGTGTCTTTAATCATCACATGCTATATGTTGCTAGGAGTTATAGTATGTACATTCAAACTCCGTGTAAATTGAAATCCAGAGAATCTCATGCTATGTTACACCACCATTCCATAGGGGCATGACTCTTGTCTTATCCCTAAAGAACTGTTGAAAAAGGATATTTGCAGGACAAATATGCTGTGTCATAGTTACAAATTGAACCATGAGTATCTTGTGTGGAGTTGGATAAAAACAGGATTGAGTTGTGTGAAGGGATTACTGCTGATCTTTACTGAGTTGTTTCGATTACATGGATTACTTTTTAATGGCAAATGCTGGCTTTATCTTGAGTCATGTCCCTCTTTATCGCTTGCTCCTTTTATCCTTTTCCTAGAATGCGAAACTTACAGGGATACAACTAACTTGTCCGTATTCCCTTGTACCTACACAAACGTGACAGGTTTTCCGCCTCTCGGGAACAGGCTCGGAAGGTGCAACCATTCGTCTTTACATAGAGCAGTATGAGAAGGATCCAGCAAAAACTGGGAGAGATTCCCAGGAAGCATTGGCTCCTCTTGTAAGTCAATCTTTTAGTCTAGAGTTTTACTGGCCATAATCAAGCCATTTTCCTCAGGCTGATGTTGATGAATTTAATTGTAGGTGGAGGTTGCTCTCAAGCTTTCAAAAATGCAGGAATTTACCGGGCGATCTGCACCAACCGTGATCACATAGATCTGCTTTTGCTACAGTAAGATTTTACCGACCCTATAGTCGTGTATACAGTTTTGCAAGCATGGTGCACCTTCAGAGTGTCATGCTTTTTCATTGAGTCTTTTTGCAACTCGCCTTTCTGGCCTGTAGTGTTGTCCGGCTATGGATTGTTGACACAATTCCAGTGTCAGAATAAAAATGACATTGTCAATAATGCAGTTGATGCTATTTGGATCGGTATGTAAATTGTGATGTGGTTTGCTTCAATATGTGCTTGGTTTTATCAACGTCCTGATCCAGCTTATATCATGCTTTTGAGGTTTCCGTTGTCCTGGTATTTGCTTCCTAAACTTACAGTTACTTCCCTTTGCAAAAATCACGTTAGAGTTTGTTGGATACGACAATATGCCAATGCTGATGCCGATGCTGATGCCGCAGCCACATTGCAGTGGATTCATGAATGTACTCTTCATGAAGGAAAGGCGAAACGGCCATAAGTTCTCTGTGTTTGATGTCGTATAGATTGCACGGGATTCATGCTCTAATCGGGAAAGGGAATCACCGTTGCAGGCTAAAATTAGTGATTAACGGGGGGAATAGGGCTTCGAACTTGAATGGCCGGAAGAGGTTGTAGCGTGCTGGGAACATTTTGTCGCCAGTACGAAGCGTCAAACCGGTTAACCAATTGGACTCGCAAGAATGACCCGTAAATTTCGGCGAGCATACGTGGATCGTAAATTCACATTGCAATCACGCAAAGAACTCTTTAGTTATCATCCTTATGGCTAAACATGTCTACCTATACGTGTCTGAACAGTCGTGCTCGCACAAACAAGTTTTGCCCCGCTCATCATGTGATAAGAAATTTCAGGAGAATTGTTCAAAAAATCTTAAATTTATTGTTTAGTCACTAATTTAATTGCAAACTTTTTAATTATGTTAATTTAGTCAAAATTTTTTCAATTGTGATAAATTAGTACTAAACCTTTTGGTGATTTGTTAATTGAATTATAAACCTTTTAACGTTTTGTCAATTTTGGCCAAAAAATGCCGATGTAACTTTTTAGTTAGCGTTGGTCATTATATGTAACACATTTGGATAATTTTTGTATTTTATTTTTGTATTTTTTCCTTTCCTTTACTTTTTCTTTTTTCCTTTGCTGGCCTTAGGCAAGAGTTGTCCTCACTAGATTGGGTAAGGCTGAGGGCAGCCCACATCCACTTAGGTGGGGCGGCCATTGCCAAGCCAGGCAAGAGTGACCCTCTGCCGCGGCCGGTGACTTTGTTGACCATGGATGGAGCCAAAAAGGGGAAAGGAAAAAGAAAAGGAAAAATTAAGAAAATTTAAAAAAATGTAAAAATTATCAACGTCACTATTAATCGAGCCACTTAGGACAAATGGTGTTGATTAAATTGTCATGTTAGCGATTTTTGGCTAAATCGATTGGAAGAACTAAATTAGCAAATTATTAAAAGATTTAAAATTAAATCGGCATATAATCAAAATGTTTCAGACTAAATCGGTACAATTAAAATATTTTAAATTAAATCGATCGTAATACGATAGGCGTGCTACTTTTTTGACAATTTTCTTCCATATTACGGCGAGAAAACAGGAACGCGGTGCGGATTTGTCGGGTCGAGACGTGCCATCATCGGCTGACCCAAGTATATTCAGGAGAAGGCGACCAATAATTCGAGATCTCGTGATTTTTATATGATTCGTTGCATGTTTCCTAGCGCAGACATCGACAACGACTCTCCTGTTTGTCTTGTTTCGAGACTCTTGTACGCTCAACCTGGCTTCTTCTTCCCTCCACCAACTGCAGCCAAAAACAGCGTCGCTCTCCATGTTCACGTGCTGCTCTGTCTCTCCTTAAAAAATACTCACCAAGATCGATTTTTAGCTTTATTATTATGGCGTCCGCAGCAGCATGAAATGACGCGATCTCTGTCCGACGCCACCGACTCGTTTCTGGTTTTGCTCGTGTTGTCGTGCACTGCGCGAAGATGTGGCTCTGCACACGGTCGCATCGGGCGAACGCGTCTCTTGCTCAAAAGAAGGAGGTGGTTCCCATCCCGTATCGTGCTGAAGGATCTAGCTCCGAAAGTTTTAGTCCCTAGATAGATGGAATGACATGTTTTGTGGATGCTGCTTGAATCTTGTTCGTTAACTAATGAGGAACGCTCGAAGTCTTAGATGGTATTGTTTCGAACCCTTTTAAGGTCGGGGGCGGGTTCGGGTTGGGAAAGCTGATAGGATGCCTTTCCACATTCTGTATCGACAGTATTTACTTCACTTAGGCTTCATTTGTTTTTTGGAGAATAAATAATTCTTAAAAATAATTACTTGTATCGCTTGAAATAATTAGTTGATGGAAAAATGTTTTCATTATCATGAACGATTCATATCATTTTTTTTTTGTGGACGATGAAAATATTTTCTGTTTATTCATTTTCATGAGCAATATGAGTGTTTATTTTAGAAAAATATTTTTCAAATCATTCATTTTATGCAAAATAAATAAAAACTTATGGAACAATAACAATATGCATAAATATTTTTTTTTAAATGATTTTGCTTATAGTGTTGAGAAAAATTAGTGAACGGAATTTTCTTTCCATCATTAGCAAAGATGTTGAGGCATAAATTGCCGTCGATAATGGAAAAACATATCCCGCACAATGTAAATAATTGTTGTTAGGAAAATATTTTTTTAAAAGCAATACAATTGGAATTAATTCATCAATATAGGGGGGAAAAAAGAAAATCCTGACCTAATTTTTATTTCTCTTCCACAGCTCACGCGAGATTTTTTTGTTGCCAAGACAAATCAAAGATCGAGACAGATAGCATTAATATAATTTCTTTCAATACACACACAAATATATATACATATATATCATGATTCCTTACGAAATTGTTAACTTTAGTTTTCCATTTTTCCCCCTTTTTTGTTTATTCAAATCGGTCCTCTCCAGTTGAATAATATCTACTCAGACACGTGCTGATTAAATTAGTGTGAATTTCCACCGAATATCCTCTTTCTGTTAGGTAGCAAAAATTAAAGAAAAAGCACGCCATTATTGCCACAAGTTCGTTTAATAAAAAGGAGTCGTGAAGTACAATAATAACGCATTTTCTCATACTGTCGGGGCTGGACCCTGCTGTCCTATCTCAATAATTCGTCAAATAAATAAATTCGCATAATTATTTTTTTGTTCTTGCCCTTTTTATTGCGAAAATCACTTATTAAACATCTACTCGCATTTCGCATGGACACATATTCTCCATAATAAATTGAACCGAGTTATGACATATGTCTCTTTAATTAGTCTTGTTTCATAGCTCCGTTGCCTGTACAAATTACATTGCATTGTGCCGAAAATCAAAAAGAGCGCATAACTGTACTACACCAACAGCCACGGTTTTTTTTTTCCCTTTTGAAACAGCTAACTAATGAAAGGATATGATTAAATAAAATTAACCACATTATTATTAACGTGGGGGGCCTAGACTCTCCTTTCTGTCTCGACTACTTTTTCGAATAATTGTACTTGGCATGAAAATTTTCCTATTCTTGCTCTCTTGATTGCGAAAATACTGTTTAAAATAATTCCACCCACTTTTCACAAGGACACATATTCTCTCCCTAGTCTATTGAAACAGATTCTTTTCGGCTGTCTATCTGCTGTGACCTCCAGCTTCAGTTTAAATCAACTGGAAGTAGTAGTCACTCGTGATTCTTTGACGGTTTGTATAATAGCGACATGTGAATCTCATAGGACCAGATATCGTAGCGGACGCGATGGTTAAAGTTGATGAGTCGAAATATATGGGATTTGGACATGTCGTTTGCTGGATTCCAATCAAGATCACTCGGCCAATCCCTTAGAAGCTGCATGTGAGCAAGTAAGGGACAAAGAACCCCGCATCCTAATTGGTGAGAGATTGAACGAAGGGGAAGATTGCCCCATAAGTCCTAAGCATGGGGTTGCACCGCCAGTTCCCTTCCAGGTGGCGCAGTGACTGTTCCCCTATAAGAAAAAGGTCCGAAGGCTGCAGGTCGAGGTGCAATCTAGTCCTATGGTGCAAAATGTTCGGGACTCTTAGGTTGACTTTTCTCAATAATCAAAATATATGTATATGTTCAGCTAATGAATTGTCAAATTTAGACACAATTTGGGTTCTCTCAAACCCATATCAATTCACAACTGCATAATTGACTTATGGTATGCTGTCTTGAACTTTGAAGTGACCATGGGGATTCAACTAAATGTGCTTATAGGCTTGGAATTGGCTTTTTTTTTTTTTTTTTTTTTTTTTTTTTGGGTAATCCTCTGAGAACACAGGTATCAAGTTTTTCATGGATATATCCATACAGGAATCTCCAACATCATCATGGCTATTTAGGTGTATAGAAATCAATACATGAACTTATTGTATACACGAAATTGAATATGAACTGTTGAATATGATGGTTTCACGAGAATCCCATTAAATTTGATGGTACAAAGAATAATGGAGGGATGGTACAAAGAATGATAGAGGGTTGGTGGGGGTCATGACATGGGTCCGTTGGTGTGCAAGAAACCCACTTATTAGTTGTAATTTGAAGCTAGAATGGTTTTGATTTGGAAAGCGATCAATATGAATGTGCAAACTCTGTTCCAGCAATGCATTCTCGAAGGCGAAGTACGGATTTAGTCTTTTGGCTCTTTTCTTCGTCCTTCGATCTGAAGTCACCTAATGAGTTCCAGGCCTTTTTTTTCTTTTTTAAAGTAAGTTCCCGACCTTAAATTGCAATAGGACACGCACGCGCCGCCCACATGTTGGGCAAATGCGAATTGAAAAATAGATGGAGGGTCGACCATCTTTAACAATATGAAAATTCAGTGGGGTTTTGTGCTGCGGTCGGAAGTTTAAGGGGGAAAACGCATACCTCCATGAAAGTACGGCAGAGTTTTCTTCTTTTGCGTGTAATCTTTCCTAAATTTTAAAGTCCTTGTTAATCATTGCCTTGGGTATTATCAACCATATCTAGTATTCGAAACATTTGGAGATAGAAGAAAGATAATAAATTGGAGATTACAATTTTTTATTTACTTGTTTAACGGGTGCTTGAAAAAACCCTAAATTTGATATGCAAGTTGAACCACTAAATATAGGAGACATAGGTCGTTTCTTCTTACATAGTATTCTTAGGGGAAGAAATAGTAAAAGAAGGAAAACAAAGCAACCTCTCACATTTTAACATAATGGCCCATCAAGTACGATAATGTTCCAATGTCCCTAATTTATATCTCTCATTGGTTAGGTACAAGATGTAAATATGACTCACATGCAAATTTAATTCAAATTCGAGCGACATGATTGCGAATCACCAACCACAACTATGTTAAAAGGAAATCTGAAATTGGGGAAACCGTGGGCCCAAACTAAAATCGACCTTCTTTCGTTTTCCTTCCACGAGGAGAGATAAAAAAGGGTATTCCATCGAAAGTGACTAAAGTAACGAGCCTTCTTAGCTTTTCAATTCGTGTTCGAATAATCACATCTATGCAATCCGAAGTACGTCCCAAATGTGCTTCACCCACTTTGCCGAAAAGAACGCCACAATAGACATAGTTTACATAGACCAAATACCATCGCACCCACCGGCCCAAGTCCATATAATAACTTCTCCTTACTACCCTAATTCATGCAGGATCGGAGAATTGCTGCATCCGATTAGGATTTAATCGGGCGATTGAAAATCTTGAGCACCCGAACCGTTAAGAATAAAAAAAAACCAACCCGAAAACCGACACGCTGCAAGCTCACGCCAAAAATTTACAATTTCAGCTTATCTCACTCAAATTATACAATACATCTTCGTCAGTCTCGGATTACATATTCATTGGTGGAAAATACAGGGAAACACTGGTTAACCACTTAAAACCTAATTCCTATCAAAGTCGTACAAGAGTCACAACTGCCTTTTCTCCCCAAAAGAAGAAAGGACAGAGAGAGGAAAAGAAGAAGAAGAAAGTAAAAGACCAGTTTTCACACTACTCTTTCCTCGATATCTGAGCCATCAAGGGCCAGCCTGCTGGTTCACGAAGCTGTTGACCAGGGCCAGGGCGTTGCTCGTCACCTTCTTCACCTTCCCGGCACGGCCGCACACCCCGGCCTTCACCGGCCCGTCGGCCACGTCCTGGAACCCGTCCGTACACGTCTCCTCGTCCGTGAGGGCCGCGCTCATCCACGTCTGCACGTTGCTCATCTGGAACCGAAACGACTGCTCCCCGCTCCCCGCGGCCCCGAGCTGCCGCATCTGCTTCAGGGATCCCCGCATCTCGTCGGTCGCGTCCCCGAAGTTCTCGAAGCAGTCGTGCAGCGCCGCCGCCGCCCGCCGGTCGGCCCCGTAGTCGGCCTCCCGGGTGATGTTGGACACGTATTCGGCCGCGCGCCGGGCCCTCGCGAGGCTCACGGCGATGGCGGCTTGGGCGAGGCGGGCGGGGTCGCGGCCCACGGAGGGGGCGTAGCGGGCGAGGCTGGCGTAGCAGACGTCCGGGTACAGGGTGACGTTGCAGCTGGCGCGGATGAAGTCCGAGCCGTCGTCGGGGGCGGAGGCGGGGGATGCTGCGGCCGGGGCAGGTTGTAGGTGGAGGAGGAAGACCGTCGTGAGGAGGAGGAGGAGGAGGAGGCGGAGAGATGGTTGGGATTGCATGGTTGGCGTGGTGTGTTTCGTTGGGAATTTTCGGCGTCTTGTGCTGCGTTGGTCTTTCTTTTGGAGCGGAGTGTCTGATGGAGCGATTGAGCTCGGGGAGGTTTTTAAAGCTCTGTTTTGTGTCGTGATGACGGATATGCCCCGCATACTTGAGCGATCTGACGAAAATGCCCTCCCCTTTTGTTCTTGCGTATTTGACAAGAATGTCCATGTTTTTCCAAGGTTCATTCCACGTTGATGTCTAGGTAAGTTTAAATTAGGGGCATGTCCACAAATTGCAATCCATCAATCAAACCTAAGATTTGAGGACATTTTCTCCGATCGGGGATGGAAGTAATTATAGCCCTAAGCAGGCTCTTTCGTCCTTCCTTTGTCTTTGTCATCTATCTATTTCCACTTGCACTACTACTTTTGGGCGGTCCTAATCATCACCACTTTTGAATTTAGTTTACCTTGATGTGTATTCTGCATGGTTAATGATAATGACCGGATTTATGTGAACTCGGTGCATTCGCTAATGACCGGGGGAATAAATTATATGCCTTGCAATGTGTGTTCATGAATGTCTCGACATATTTTGACCGTTCTTAGTCATCTTATCCACATGCATTAACAGTTGAGAAAGAATTGACAATTTAGAATTAGGTGAGGCATGATAAATGTATTTTGCATCGTCAAAGATCTCTGCCCAGTATTTGGGCCATGTGCTTAGCAAATGAGGGCATATAATCTTTTGTAAGAATATAACCGTGTTTTCCTCCATCCCTAGTAAGAGAGAATGTGTTCCTATCGACCCTCGATTGATGGGTTTCATTCCAAGTGCCTCACATATAACTAAGGGTGCATTTAGTAACATTTTTTTTACTAAAGATAATTTTTGTTTAGAAATAAATTTTTTTATTTCTATTTCCTAGATGAGTTTCTAATTAAATAAATGCCTTTGATAATTGTATAAAATTTATATTCGTGAAATAGAAAAAAATAGAAATGCATTTGGTATAAACCTAAAAATTTCTATTCCCAAGTTTTTTCATTTACTTATAGAAATGTGAATAGAGACTTAACAATTCATATTTGAATAAAACTGGACTTTTGCAAGGATTTAATTAATCAAGATATTCTAAGATGGTCTCATAAAATCCAAGATAATGGTTAGTCAAATATGGATAGATGGAAATGATAGCGGAGAGTCCCATTGATTTATAACTCACGATATGAGGAGGTTGACAGTAAATCTTTAGACATTACAATAAAAAGGTGCATAGAGCTTTTGAGTTTTTTAAGCTACAAGAAGAAAATCAAACATTAATTATTGGAATGGGCAATGACGGAACACTAAAAAGCATTCAAAAATCCATATGGCAAAGCCCTAATAATTTATTCAATTTTAAATCCAATTTTCATCAAATAATTTTCACATTTTTATGCTAAACTAGAATTAACACTGAAATCTTATAAAACTATTCAAAATCTAATTTCTAAATTTTTTCCTAAATTTTCTGAAATGTTTATTTTATTATTCTGAAAAATGGGGACTGGGGTCGAGTTAGGAAACTTAATCTTGTGTCAATTGTGTAAAGATGAGCATTAGATTACGTTGAGCTTGTTTTTCTAAAATGACATTATTTTTTCTTTTGTTCTCCGCAACACTCATTGCGGGCACTGGAGCCATTGACCCTTTCCCCTCAACAGCGAGAGCACTTGCCTGCGTGATATGGGGGTCGAGCACCCAATTCTCACGTTCATATCCATTTTCCACCTAGCCAATTTTAAGGAACTGGATGGTCCAAAGAGGCTTTGCATTTCCAAATTCCATTATTTTCTCCTTGAAAGATGGGCATCGACGATTCAATCTAAGCATCTCGTGGTCTAAAGTAGCAAGTCACATGCGCGTTGGAAGTCGGATGGACGATCTTGATATAGTCACATGGTTCCGGAATAAACGGGATTGAGTAGACTGAAACAAAATTTCGTGGATGACAAGACACACATTCGTTATCCAAAAAATGCGCGTATCAACATGTGGTAGAGGCTCGGTACTTTTCGTTTGGAGGAGATCGTCAAGAGAAAACCTAAGTCTGAATCCGTGAATCCACTTTTGCTCAAAAACTTAAGTTAATGAATTATAAGTTAATTATGATACATATTAACTACTTTACATCACACCACTTATCTGATGTAAGATTTTTCTATTACAATTCACACGAATGAAACCAAATGTAGGAAGATAAGGTCCCAATGATGATGGAGGTATGAGCATCTCATGTGAAATTAAACAAGTGCAGTCGGATGAGGCTGAGATAGCAAGGGCATGTTAGTAAGTCGAACTCACCCGAAGTGAGAAATTGCCCGCAATCAGTTGCCGTCAAGCGTAAGGTGGGAAATCGAAGCACGGCCGGCCATTTTCGTGCGCTTTAATTTGCGTCTGGCTAGTGCTGTGTCGACCGTGCACCGGAACCATTGACCCTACCCTTCCCTTAATCCATATCGAAACTTTTTCTTTTCTCTGGAACGATGGCATCGGCGATCAATTCAAAGCACCTCGTGGATTAAAGTACTGAGCCAGACGCACGTCGGAATTCGAATGGACGGTCTCGATATGATCATGTGGTCCTCAAACACTTTGAACGACCCCCGACTTCTCTTCGCCAACTGCATAACGGGATTGAGTAGAATGGAACGAATTTCATGTATGACAATCTACACATTAGGTGTGAGCATGGTTTCAACATAAAACTTGAAACTTGAAACCCAATAGGTTGGAACCAAGGAATCCATCCAGTTTAGATTCCAAGGTATGTATGGTAGGTTCTAAGTTCCAAAAATCGAAAAAGTTATCTCAAGATGTAAGATTTTAGTTCTAGGTAGGTATAACATATAACCTGAAACATGGAACATGATTTTGTATTTTTCTTAGTCTGTGTCGTTGCTTGATCCTGTCATATTCCATGTCATTTGATGATAAATATAATTCCATAACTTCCATCATATGACTAAAATTTTTATTTTATTAATGTTTTATATTTTTCGTTTGTCTACATATAAGTTATGGCCATAGACCTTGAAATTGACCCTAGAAATTGTGGTAGGGCATGTTCTAAGTTTTAGGGTATGCAGGATAAGTTTCGAGTTCAAAAAAATGAGGAACCTATTCTAATTGGTAAGTTTCATACGAAACTTATATGAAATTTGAAACCGCTCACTCTTAACACATCTTACATATTCATCGTTCAAAAGATGCGCATATTAATTGTAATTAGCTCAAGAACACCTTATTATTCCAAAAATGGAAGTGGCATGCAGAAAGACGAGGTCCCAACGAGCACGATGATTTCGCCCTCCCTCCACTTGATTGGGTGGGTAGGTAGGGGAGAGGTGTCGTGGGCACGCTTCCGGTTTTAGCCGACCACGTTCGTCAAGCGAGGAGGGCGGTTGGAATAGAGAGGAAAACTTGTTCGGACAGGATCCCACTATTGCCAATTGCTACGAGCGTGCGACTTTTATATGTTTTACTTTTTGAGCATGATTGCAGTTCCGTAAACAAAACACTACTTTTTGGGTGTCCTGAACTTTACTGTATTCCACTTCTAGTTGTAGTTTGATTCTACCTGCGCTAGATGTTGTGCTTTAACACGTCATGGTCTAATGAAATGAAATTGTTGTTAGGATGTACGTAAAAGTTATATTAGAGAAATCTCATATTGAAGAATTTATATGATATGGAGTAGTTAATGTAACAAAATTAACCTATGATTCATTGGCTTTAGTTTCGCAATGTACGGGCTCAAACTTAGACTCTCTCCCGGTCCCGATGATCTCCTAAAATAAAGGTATTAGTCTCCTACTCATGCTCCCAATAATTGTTAGGAAGAGAAATGTTTGAGATATTAAGTATGGTTTGCGAAATTGAGCTAGAAAGAATTGTGGCATGTATATTAGGTACATAAATCGAGAGAGATAAGGAAATTGTGTTGTTCATAACTTCAAAGGCATTGGTAAGATTCCATTAAAGACATACATACATGTCACTTAAAGTTACTTCGAATGGAAGATTGTGATGAAAAATGTGTTTTTAAATATGAATAAAAGGTCATGGAAAAACATACAAAACATCAAAAAAAGGGATTTTCTCAATTTTCACCCAAATAAAAGTTAGAATTTTAAGTGACTTTTGTTAAGGATCATTTATAAAATCATATTCATGTTCTTAACCAAATTGAAGGAGTTCTGAGAACATTATCACTGGAAATGCCAATGCTACCCTTAATTTCTTCAATTCAATACATGATTATATCTTCATATAATATATCAAATGAATAGTGACATGACACTATCTAAAAAACCTAACTTAATTGATGAAATTGGGTTAGATCAAGAGGTATAGTCTCGAATCAAACTCAATAATCAAAACCATAAATTCATCAAATTTCATTTCTACGAGTTTTACAGAAAAAAATAAAAAGATGATACATAAATGGAAAGGTGCAGTAAATTGACATGCATATGCATGCGGATGAAGAAGGGAGATGCTTCCAATGACATCGTTTCGATTTCTCTTGCTAATAGAAAGATGGGATTTAACCTTTAAGGACTTGCTTAAGCTCCTTTGAACTAGCCATAGTCTCCAAGGACATAAAAAGTGGATTTCGTGCACAATGTTCAACATTTCAACTAAAAGCTTTCCCCTTCGATGCATTAGATTCGTTCAGTACAATGCTGATAACCAACTGCAAACGAATTCAAGCTCGTACATCGATTGCGGGTTTGTCCGATTTGTCAACGAGTTGACTTATTCCCGTGTGGCTGGAAGGCATCGCCCTCCGACATGTAGTGCGAAATTGGAAACCCTAGTTTGACATTGCATGAACAGAAAATAAGTGAAGCTCCGGATTGAAATTGACTGTAGAAAACTAAAAAGTTGACGTTTTGTCCTTATTCACAGTGTATCTCCAAACAAGATCTATCCTTTTTGGCCAAACTATATGCTAGAATTGAATATCCATGCTTTCGTATCTCTAAGCTTACCCACAAAATAAATAAAAAAAGGAGAAAAAACAAAGATAGAAAGAGATTAAATTATGTTATCTGTAACCGAGTTTTAACTTATTATGTAATATATCAAGTATAAATATCATATTTAAATGTCAGAAACTGTCACTTAATGAGGCCGAGACAAGACAGGGTTAGCGGATTCTAGAACTAAGAACACATGATTGGAGATGGGCAACTAGAAAAACGATTAAAATGCAAAAAGGAAAAGAGAAAGGTGAGGCAACGAACGTGAAGGAGATAAAGAGACACGATCTTGTCCGCTTGTTGCTTTTCATTAGGGTTTTGCTCTTCTTATGCTATAATATTTTCTGGGGTGAATTTCGAGGCTGTTGGATTCTCTTTTTACAAGGGGTCCTCCTGACGCATATTCAACGGACAACGCGCGCATCGCCGTAATTGACTCCACGAAATGATCACGACCTTTGACTTTAACCTTCGACTGGATGTGATGGATATGCTAACATCATCATCTTCGTGTAAAGATAAGAAAGAAAGCGTCGAGTAGGGAACGGTACCCCGGATTTTGCTCGTCACCTTTGATCATGCTGTCTTCTAGACTCTAGAGGAAACCATCTGAGCATCTGAGGACTGTAGTCCCGCTAAAAGTCGTTAACCTTTCCCTATCTGACATCAATTTTTCAAATTTTCTTCCGCCTCACTCGTGCCCACAAATCCGCACTGATAACCCAGAAATACATTCTGGCCATCTGGCCATGGCCTTTTACGTGCTTGACCTCTAAAAATCTGACGTGTTTACGCTCGTGGTCCATGCGGCACGCATATCCATTGCTATGCTAGATCCGTTTGCCTGGCTTTGTCCGTGAATATCGCTGCCAGTGCGGATCTTTCACGATCATTATGAATGAAAGTTTGACAGAAAGTGCTTAAAAAAATAAACAAATTGTGTACTGACGTTCTCACGAAGGTTATCCCAGAAATTATTGATCAGCAAAGTAACAAAGTAAAAATATTGGCGTTGAATGATGATGCCTTGAAAAGCTGTCCGGTGTTTCTCCACACAGACGGGGTCGTTCGCGCCACGACACATCATTGTCAAGAAAAAGGATGTTGACTAAATTTGCTCCGTGAATGAGGGGAATCGGTCCTCTTTATTTGGCTTTCTATATCTGCTTCTCTTGGGAGGCAATGTCAGTTGGTGGTCTAGGAGGCCACTATTCTTGCTTTCATAAGTAAAGAGAAAGGGTTCATCTTTAAAGAAAGACTGTTGGCTAAGCCATTTTGAAAAGCAAAGACAAAAAGGCCGAGGATCGACTGCTAAGATATTGGTCGAATGATTGAAAGCTTTGGTTTGGATGCAGCAGATCTTATTATCTGAAATCACGCCGTCTTTCATTCACATTAATTTTGTGGCCTTGCCTCCGTCAGCATGTGAGTGTAATCTTATCTGATGCGGGATGTAAGCAACGAGGGGTCTAAGTGCACGACGGAGTGACCGGGATGTTTTATAGGCGTGTGGCATGCGCAAGAGAGGAGCTTGAACGAAGGAGCTCTTGATTTGATTGGACGTGGGAGTGCAATTGAAGGTGAAGTTCTGAAGGTGAAGGGACATTCTCAACGTATTTGAAGGGAAAGAAGATTAAACATCTTCATTTTCTTCAAGAGACCCGCAATAAATGACAAATGATCACCTTAAAGTAAAGGGCTTTTTCTTCTTCGCATGCATATGCTTTGCTGTAACGAAAGCCCAAAGAGAGAGCTTTAGAACCCGGACATGAATTACAACCAAGTAATTGAGAACTTAGGAAAGCAAGTCCTGTTATTTCCCTTTCGATCTCTTCATTTTTTAGAAAACATTAATTTTTAGGAAAATATTTTTGAAATCTTATATTTTCTGCGAAACAAATAGATCCCTTTTAGTATCTTGATGAATTTTAATCATTTAACATTTGAGAACTAATCTTTTTCCATGCGGATCGCTTACTCTTGATCTACTCTCACAACCTATATCAATGACAGCCCAATGGGCCTGCCCTGCTAACTTGAGAATTAGGCCCGTATATATCTCAACCTAGGAAAAAGAGAAATGAGGCCCGATTATGTACATGCAACTATAACGTCCTTCGTATGTTTCATCTCACCAAAAAGACATAATTCGAGTTTTCGAAAATTTGTATTATGAAAGTATATGATGATATTAAATATATATAGTAAGATATACTAGCAACAATTTTTGAAATCTGGTATGTTAAGTCATATGGTCGACTTTTATTGAATATTGCCCATGACACTACTTTGAATAGAAAATATCATAAGTAGAAAAGAAACAACAATAACTTCACTTCAAATAGAACTATACAACACATACCATGCTAAAATTTAATCGATGATAAAGCTTGGAAAATACAATCACTTCAACAGAATCAAATGTAAACAAATTATACCAGAATTTAAATCGATGACAGAGCTTGAAAATGCAAAGATGATATACCGGCATTTAATTGACGACATGAATCTGGAAACTATAGCTAATAAATATTGTTGGAATTTAATAGACGATGTGAGTTTGAAAATTGAAAGTACAATGCAGGAAAGTAAAGATAATTGAAGAATAGTAAATACATTGGTTTGTGCATGGGACATTCGAGTAAATGAACGATGGTATTTATAATGATTATGCAAGAATCATCTTTGAGCAATTCTCCTGCTGTTGAAGCCATGCTCCCTCTTCTCCGAAAGCTTTGTGCCCATAATTTCATGATATCATGATCTGGTCTTCAAACCATTGTTCCTTTAAAATTGAGTATTCTCCAGTGACTTCAATCTTGTAACTGCATCCTTATACTCTTTACACATTCAACTTTCTCCTTATACAATTGGTAATTTGACAACCTTATTGATCAATACCTTGGTCAACAACCAGTTAGCAATGTTCATCCATATGTGTTAATATCGATGATAATTCTTGTGATCATCGACAATGGGTCATGTGCTTATTTATATTAACAACCTGGTTAATTTTTTGTGCAAACACTTTCTAAATATTAATGTGGACATATATGTGTATGTATATTTGTAATACACTTGCAACCAAAATCCGAAAAGCAAGTCTTTTTCCAATCAAAGATGAAAGAAAATATCACCATTAGGGACAAAACCATAATCCCGTCCCGGAGATGATGTCTTTCCTAATCGGGACAATTCGTCAAAATGACTCCACCTCTAAAGACGAAGTTTTGGCCCCCGGGCATCTTGCTGAGGGTGAACTACTTACAGAATTCAACTAAATTCATTTCTTATCGCTACAAGTGAAAACCCAGCCACGTACGTAGATCCGGGCTTTGTATGGTTAACATCAAACAGAATCATTTTCACCTCTCCGCGAATGTTTGAAATATTGTCCAAATATCATAAGAAAATAGATGTAACTCTACATGTTCGGGATTAAGCAAATATAAAGTGCGGGCACCATAAAATTTCAATTAAGAAAAAAGTAAAAGGTAAAAGTCAATCTATTAAGCTCTAAGTCTTGTTACTAATGGTTTGATACATTAGCAAAGTTTTATTGCCAGGCACAACTTTTAGTGACAAGAGTTTTAATTTTGTCGCTAAAGATTAACCATAATGCGATATCTTATCATAATCCTTGACAGTGGGAGCTTATATTGACAGGATATTCATTTGATCTTTAACTTTTTGTTTAACTAACTATATGCTTTTCTTTTACCAAATTGCGAAATTTTCTGAACTGTAATCGATTGAGCTTCTCATCATAGTTGAAAGCGAACGTGGACGGCGCTCGATTTCTTTGTTAGAACGTATTTATTAATTTCGCTCTATGAACTGAACTCAGAAAGATCGACGCTTTTGAGGAACTGATGAAATCTATTATGGACGGGTCGCTTTCTCTACAAGGGCACTCACTCGAAAAGAAAGAGATCTTTCCGAGTGCATGTCGCCGTCGCGCGATGGAAATAGTACGGCATAAATGATTTTGCTCCCCATTATTATTGGGAACTAAGTGCGCGTGCCATGGGCAGCAGCTCCTTGACTATGGAATAGTTCGTGTGGCGCTTGACAAGCGTACAACGTCATACTAGCATTCTTTTTATAGTTATTTTGGAAAATAATACGGTAAATAGTTTATTTATATAAAATTGTATCATACTTAGCTTAATTTGAGTGTTTAGTCCATCAAAAGATATGGCATATCACTTTGAGGTTCATGACTGGTTTCGATCTGTTATGGTCTCATCAAGAGAGTGATATAAACTCCCAATCAATTTGTGTATGAGAGGTCAACTTCACTTTCAGAGATCCTAAAGATATATTCGTTTAGTCCTAGATCTTCTAGCACTAATCTCTGGAGTCACTTTCATGGATTAGTTGTATTCATCCCCTCTATATCACTTGTTTTTTATTCGATAATCCTAAGCTCCACTCATAAGGGTGGCAAGTGTGGGAGAATCATGGACCATAACACGTGCATGTATCTACCTGAGCTGAATTCTACTTAGCAAAAGTACAAGACTACGTGGGAAATAGAGCGTGAACGTGAGATAGGACCACTTACTCATGCACGTAACTTATACAGCGGAGATGAGTGGAAGGTGCATGTTTCCAATCGCCAACCATGAGCTCTATACATATATATATATATATATATATATATATATAGTCTTGATAAACTGAGGGAAATAATTTTCCATATCTTTGGGATCAAACCTTCTTTCTTCACAGTTTTAATCATTGGATATGACATAAGGGGAAAAAAAGTCAAGATGAGAAGGCTAAAAGATAGGCACTAAACCTAAGCCTAGTGTTTGCATCAAAAAATAATCAAGTTTTGGTTTTTATTGATATGTGATGGACTCAGTTGTTGAGAACATAATATGGTTACTTATAAATAGAATTATCAACTACTTGAAGAATCAACAACTTGATGAATTGACGATTTGAAGGAATCAGCAAAAAGTGGAGTCGACAATCTCAGATGCAACCATCAATGTAGTAGAATAAAGCAACCGTTAAGATAGTGGAGTTAAAGAAACCGTCAAGATAGTGGAGTCAATGTAATTGTTGATGGAACCTTTTGTAACTTCCCTTTATAACCTCCATTGATAACTGTTGATTATGAGTTTAAAAAAGTTAAGATGAGATGGCTGGAAGATAAGCACTAAACCTAAACTTAGTGCATCGAATCACAAATATGAATGAATGAGCCCTCTCATCTATTTGGATCCAAAGATAATGTACCGGAATTAGTATTAAATTCTTGCTCTTCAAAACATCAGTAAAGCACGAGCTGGACAAGATCATTCAGAGAGAGCTACTCAAAATTCGCCCAAGAAACTGTTCGACATTTGCGGACCATGAAAGGAAATAAAGAATTCCGTTCATGCTCTTTTTTAAGGGAAGGAGAGTCCGTGCATCCATCACCTAGGATAGCAACAGCACAAGACGACATATGAAGGTACCAGGTCTCATTCACGACAAACCTTTTTTAACATAGTGGAGATGAATGGACGAGACATGACTCAAAAAGCCAACCATAAAGAATCATGGCCCTGAAGATTTCAAGGGAGATTTTTTCCTACTCATGGGATGAACCACTTACTGATCCCATGTGGCACGTGACGATACGTGTCGGAAGATAGGCTTCGCCGTTTCAAGGATCCATTTATGTGGTAACCAATCGATAGAAGTGGTGTTAGGAGTGAAAAATTTTAATGTAGCATAAGAACATGGCAAATAACAAGAGGAGAAATGTTTTGAGAGAGAGCAATCCGAATTCGACCATGTTTGATCACATTAAGTGACCGAAAAGTCTTTCTCTCTCCTCTCTTCATCATCTTCTTTAACTTTCAACCATGGAGAGGATTTGTGCTAGTCCCACCCTTCCCTCCCTCTCTTGTTGATTTTGTTTGTGTTTTATTGTTATTTTTTCTTGTCTCCCGATTTAGATTAGGGAGCTCTTTTCTCCTGATCTAGTTCTAGATCTAAGAACTTGAACTCTTCCGATCTAATATGAAAGTTCAATAATTATGCTTTTGGGAATTCGATACCCCTTTGCTTTGTCCATATAGAGATCCTTTTCCTTCAACTTCCATGGTGATAGTATAAGTTCTAGCATCTCACTGAATCACAAAAATTTGTTCTTCCAAATGTTAATTATTTGTTCAACTTGTTTTTATTGTCTTATTATAACAATGATGTATAGGAAGTCGAACCTAAGGGCACTGCCAATTGACAATGTCGTAGTTATTGAAAAGGAATTTCCAACGTGTATTCATCATTGAAGAAAATATGAGATCCAATTATCTACTATCCATTATTTTGTTTGAAAGATATGTTTTTGTGGAATGAATATATGCTTGACCCTTTGACGCTTTGTTGATTTTTCTTGTTTTCTGGATTTGGCTTAGTTTTGCAATTTTTAGGTTTTATTCTCTTTTGATTTGCTTTGGCATGAGATATATATGGGAAAGTTGTCCAAATAATTCTAAACCTATTGCACTTTTGCCAATTCAGTCATAAATCTTTCAATTTTGCCAATTTAGTCATAAAACTTTTCACTTCTTGCTAATTGAGTCAATGTAGCCAATTTTAGTAGGAAATGCTAATGTGTGCATTTTTAAGTAATATCTAAATAATATCTTTAATTTTTTATGTTTTTTCTTTTTTTTACTATTTTTGCTTTTTTGGGGGGGGTTGGCCCTCGCTAGCTAGAAGTGAGGATGGCCGACCCTCGCTAGCTCTGGGTGAGGGCGTCTTAGCCCTCGCGTAGAAACAGTGAGGGCCACAATGCCCTCACTAGATCTAGCTAGGCAAGGGCGGCGACCTCACTTAGGGATGTTGCTTAGGGCTGGTGAAGGCTTGGTAGTCCTCACCTGGCCAGATTTGGTTGGGGTTTTGTGGCCCTTACTGTTTCTGTGTGAGGGCTCGCATGCCCTCACTTTCACTAGTGAGGGTTGGTCAGCCCTCGCCTCTGGCTGGCGAGGGTTGCCAGCCCTTGCCAGTGAAAGCAGGGGCGTGCAAGCCCTTGTCGTTTGGCTAGGTTGGCCAACAAGTTGCCGGCTAGATCCAAAATGAAGAAAATAGGAAAAAACATTAAAAAAATCAAAAATATTATTCAAAAATGCCATGTCAGTGTTGGTCTGTCCACATCAGTATTATTTGGCTAAAATTGGTAGGATGGACTTAATTGACAAGAAGTAAAAGTTTAGGACTAAATTTGCAAAATTAAAAGGATTAGAACTGAATTGGCAAAAGTACAAAATGTTCAGGATATTTTGAACAATTTTCCTAGATCTATATACTTCTCATGTATCCTTTTGAGCAATAATTATAATTTTCTTTTGACAAAAGAAAAGTTCAATTTCATAAGATTTGATACACTCCTCA
Source organism: Corymbia maculata (assembly GCA_014182735.1). Taxonomy (NCBI): domain Eukaryota; kingdom Viridiplantae; phylum Streptophyta; class Magnoliopsida; order Myrtales; family Myrtaceae; genus Corymbia; species Corymbia maculata. Next base: position 31,227,740 of record CM024688.1, on the reverse strand, counting down.
TATGTTCTTAAGAACATTGAAATTTTGCACAGTGGACCAAACTTAAATTATTCTATTGGCTAGACTATGCAACTATTTTATTGAAAATTGTTGGGTGAAGGTGGGTTTGCGTGTTGCAGCTCATATTGAAATATTTCTCGATGCAAAACAACATTAATAACCAAAATGAACACATAGTGACATTAGTCATCTTACGTTCACACTTAAATGGCGGACAGGCTATCATGGAAGTGGAGATGTCACTGGCACTAGCAGTAATGTTGGCATTTATGACGATTCATTGGCTTGGTGAAAGTATAGTTTCTAATGAACAAAATATTGAATGATTTCTTTCGTTCCTACGTTGGGTAAGATCCATTTCATTACTCACATGACGCATAAAAGAAAGTCACTCAAGAGATCTTCAATGGAAATTAATGACATGACGGTATGCCACGTAGAATGGCTAGCAACGATTGAACCGCCATATTGGTGATTTCCGGTGAAAATTGATCGGAATGACGATATTAGAATTTTGCATAAAGATTTATGACTAAATTGGCAAAAGTGAAAAGTTTAAAACTAAATTGACATCCATATTATAAGTTCGGGATTGATTGGGTAATTTTCCTGTTTAGGGGTGGATAATTAGAATGATGAAGTAAGCCCAATCTTGCGCCTCAATAAGCTTAAGAACATTTAATGATTGCACTTTGCACCCTCTAATTTTCTTTTTTCTTTTTTAATGTATAATGTTAGTAATAGTTATCAGACAAAGTACAAAAGTTTAGGGGCAACCCCTAGAATTACAAATAGAACTTATAACGTGAGGAGATAGAAATAGGAAGTCTCCATATAGTAGTCGATACAACATTAGCCTGGGAAGGTATAATATTATAGAGTAGTCGATACAACATTAGCCTGGGAAGGTATAATATTATAGAGTGAAGCTCTACCTCTAATGATTTTACGCATTTTAGATAAAATAATGTGAATATCATTTGACTTATTTTGAAATTATCTGCAGTTGTGCTCTATCTACATGCAATATTTTATTGCCAAAAATAATACCTAACACCCTCTAATATTAAACTTACATATTTCAACCTCCGATATATGTATTTCTGTCAAAGTTCTCCTAACGGTGATAGGTTTCAAGGGTAATTTAAAAAAAAAATAAAAAAAAAAAGGAAATCAGGTTGTGGGGAGTGAGGTTTGCATATAGATGGGGGAATCAGAACATCAGAAAAAAGGCCTTCAGAGCTTTTGACTACAAGAAATTATAGCCAATTCACATTTAAACCAAATATTTGACCAAAATTACGAATTGGATTTTCTTGCCTACGTATATACTGGCACTGAAAGCATCAATTATCGCATAGACAATGCCCTCGCGGGTGATTATGATTTACTAGGCATATTTGATTGCATTTTTCTAGAGATTATTGCATATTTATTGGCATATGATAAGACCGCTGAGGAAATCAAGACATCCATCAATGATGTAAAGAATAAAAATCCTGACTACATTTCAGGATTTTTATCAACAAAGAAATTGCATTTTTTTTTTTTTGAAAATTTGAGGACATAGGTGCTGAGAGTTGACTTCTTGAAATCTCATGAAGCACTCTACAAGCTTTATATTTTAATTAAGTCTAATCATTTTAACTTGCGCATGTGCCTCTAAGGAGAGTAGTTTACACGCAATTGATGAGATTTGAATAAATGAGTTCCAGTTATTGGCTGAAATTGCATATGAGTACCTCCATTTAATTGTCTTCCCAGCAATTCATCTCAATTATGTCGCTGAAGATTTCTGCGAGAAGATCACATGGCGATTGGAACACGATGGTGACGAGACCTGATGATGTTCCATCTTTCATGTCCCTCCAAGATAAAACAGGCTCGAGTGGTCCATTTTCCAGATGTTGAAGTGATTGTGACCATATAAGAAAAGAGAAACCCAGGCAGAAAAAGGGAATCATACTTGTAAACATTCCTTCGCTAGCTCGAGCTATTGGACCACACTTATTTCCAAGGAAGTCGTGCGCTTGGAATAGGCTGTTTTCTTGTTCACATTTGACCTGATTCGCAATACACCAGTTTATCACGACTGTCATAGTTCATCGAGCTGCGATTTAGATCTGGTTCCTTCGCTTACGTATGCAAGCATTATCGGGCACCCAGATGCGTGCGAAATCGACATAGCAATCCCTTAAGTCAAACTGACATCAGAAACTCTGGCATTATGTCTTCACCACCCGCAACCCACCATCATGAGCTCGACGAAACCCTACAATGTCGAACAACACCCTTGGAGTGCTGGCCTCTGCTGCGACTGCTTCTTTTTATCATAAATTAAATTCATGCCATGACTGTTGGGAGCTAGTAGTAGAAATTCGATACCTTTATATGGGAGATTGTTAAAAAGTTATAGACTTATAATAATATAGTAAATACTCCATACCACATCAATTCTTGATGCAGAACTTCTCTAATATAAATTTAACATAACTCACACGTGCATCTTACCAATCTTTCCTACACGTGAGCACTACAACGTCTAGCTGCCCCTGCATTTCAACAGTCTCTCCCTTGTATGTGACCACCACGACACCTCAACAATCTCTCCCTCCAATACCTTTATATGGGAGATAGTCAAAAAGTTATAGGCTTCTAAGGATATATTAAATGATACCACATTAATTTCTTGATGTAGGACTTCTCTAATGCAAATCTAACATAATTCACACATGCATCTTACCAATCTTTCCCACACATGTGAGCACCACAACGTCTAGCTGCCCATGCATCTCAACAATCTCTCCCTCATGTGTAACCACCATAGCACCCGCTTGCTCGGAAACCATGTTGGTTATCAAATTCCCTCTTTGAGATATTGACCAAGTACCGATGCACATTGAGAATGGCCACCAATTAGCCATGATACTATTTGTCTAGAGTGTGCAACAAAAAGGTCAATACCTTCATTCGGGAGATTGCGAATAGAGGGTCTAAGTTTGAATCTATCGACATATCTGGGTAGATTCACCTTTACTTAAAAACTTCGGTCAAAGAGTTAACAATATATTAATTAACCTACATCACATTAATTCTCCGATATAAGACTTATTTAATACAATCCGAATGTGCATATCAACGAATATAACAGATTGTGGACAAAGGGACATCATGTGAGTATATAATATCCTTGTACATGTCCGCTAATATGTTTGATCATCGCTCCATAATATTATTATTATTATATTATTATTTTGCACTCCGATCATACTTACAAGAAATTACACAGTTTGTATTGCTCTTCATGGTCATTTTTCAAATACGTCCTTGATATAGGTCGAATTTTGTCTAATGAGTGGAACATTCGGGACCAGTTGTAATAATATCGGGTCACAAATCAAGCCTAGCGCGTGATGAATTCAAGTCATGATTCACATCGAGTAATTTGGTTGCCGTTATAATGTCAAATACGAAGTTGATTGCCCATATGCAGGGCCCAAGTATTTATTTCACGCCCAAAAGTTTTGAAGCAAGCAGAGCCAGTAAAATTAGAGTTCAACAGTGCATGTGTTATCCACAAAATATAGAAGATTAATTATCCCTATAAGAAAGGCTAATTAAGTTACCAAATAATTGAGGGCACATCTTTCATATATTGAGGGCCACACTATTACTAAACTTTCATAATTGCCCTCACGTAAGAAGGAATACATTGATTACTAAATTAGATGATTAAGCAGTTATAAACTTCCCAGGATGCGTTTAACCAAACAATAGCCAAACTTTCTTAGAAATAACATTTTCTTCCTAAAGAATGAATAATGATGCTCAAATTATGTGTAATGAAAATACCATAGAAGCTAAAAGATCTTGCGATTCAAGAGAAATATGAGAAGAAGATATTACCATAGTACTCAATGAGAAATTATAAGGACATAAGAGATTTATGGTTCAGACCGATACTGACTCCATGGAAAGAGATGGTGTCAAAGAATTCATTATGAATCCTAGGGGTACAAAATTTATAGTGGTTCAATTAGATTTTCCAGTCCTTAATTATATGTAAAGCAAATTCACAAGTGTTTTCTACATAGTATCTTGTAAAGAACTCACTCAAAATACATACACAGAATTTGTACGGTAGGGACCGTGTGGTCTTTAAAATCATGTCCGTCCCATTGTCATTTACGCTTCGTCCAGGAGTGGAACTTGTTCTTTCGTTTCTCTCTCCTTCTTCACCCTTCACTGGGTGCCTGCATTTCAATCCCCAAAGCGAAGCTGATATCGGAAACTCTGCATCATCTCTTCACCCCCCACAGCCCACGAGCATGAGCTCAACCAGACCCTACGATGTGAAAAAACAACCATGGAGCACCGGCCTCTGTGGCTGCTTCGAGGACATCAGAAGCTGTAACACATATCTGTTTATATTGCCAGCTTCTCCTTTCCCTTTTCTCTTCCACGTATTAAGGAATAAATCCAGGCAACTCCATTCCATGTTGCTTGCAGGCTTCATCACCTTCTGGTGCCCATGCATCACCTTCGGATGGACATCAGAGATTGTGGAAAGGGGCAACAAGTGAGTATATAATTTCTGTCTATGTGCCCACATATATGTCTGAGGATCGCTCCATGATATTGTTACTTTGCACTCGGATTATACTTCAGGTACATGGTTATTTTTTGAATAAGTCCTTGATATAGGTCGAGTTTTGTCTAATAGTGAATGCTCCGGATGAACTGTAATAACATCAGGTCACAAATCAAGGCAGCGCATGAAGAGTTCAAGTTACAGTTCACAGAGCAAGCAGAGCCAGTTAATTGGAGTTTTCAAAGGCTAATTATATATTTCTCACTTACTTATCCGATCTTGGATTGCAGCTTGCGTCATGAACAGCGTGATCTTTGTGCTGATCTACCACCTGACTTCGTGCGCATGCCTCTACTCATGCTCCTACCGAACCAAACTGAGACGACAACTCGGGTTGAAGCAAGATCCTTGCAATGACTGCTTAGTCCACTTCTTCTGCTTGCGCTGCGCGCTTTGTCAAGAGTACCGAGAGCTCAAGAGCCGTGGATTCAACGTGGAGAAGGGTAAAAACCCTATTTCTTTCGAACATCTTCGTGCTGGCTAGCTTTCAAATAGGGTACATACTTGTCTTTTTAAGAGTTGATTAAGTACTTACCTATAATGGTTGGATTGGCGTGTAGGATGGGACGGAAACGCCAACCTAAATAGGGAAGTGGCGATGGCTCCAAAGGTGGAAGTCGACATGAAGCGCTAGAGTCCTGTGGCTGATTAAGGGCAACTTCTTATATCGACCAAGAATATAATTCTCTTTTCTCTACTTGATCATGCAAGTGAACTTGTTTCTCAGAATAATGTCGTGTATTATTCAGTGTGATTAATAAAAGTCGGAGCTCAGCTCCTAATTGTATTATCGATTTCATCCAGTAGGTGCAGTCCGTGCTAAGAGTTTGATGAAGTTCGTATTATGAGACCTTTCGAATGAGTATTGAGTTGTCAACTCATAAATCTTTAGATAAGCATTGTTCAATGTGTGATTTTTCCCATTTGTTCCGTCTTTGTGTCGAGGGACTTTTGGTAGACTTATTGCCATCACTTTTTCCGCGAAACATAAATCGTACCAAAGTTACATAATACTAACAATCGATTTCTCTATTTATTTATCGCAACTTCTTCCCCAGCCTCGAACCTTCTCCACTCAAAGATGATTCCTTGCTCTCATCCGTCCATTGGATCGAGTGCAAATGGGTCAAGTCTTCTTATAAGAATTATCAATCGAGACATCTGGGAGTTAAAGGCGAACGGACGTCGACTTTTAAGCTCTTAAGATTTTCCCCACTCCATATGGAACTCGGATGTAATGATTTCGAATTTAAGGACATATGGGTCATGCACACATTGATGGACCTAGGAGGATCGTGGTAGCCTTCGCTCCTCCTCGGACGAAATATTTTCTACATATGTTATTTAAATGAAGAATTCGTGTCTTACCTTCATGCTTCAAATTCTCGGCTCATTATTGCATACACAAATTAGAAGTGATTGGTTTCAAGGTGGGCTAGTTCCCACCCTGAAATTGAGAACTCGGAAGAGCCGATTTCACAAAATGAGAACAGGGACCTACCTATTGATTTCTAGACCCACTTGGGAACTGGATCACCGATCGGTGCAATTCTCGAGTTGGTCCATGGAACTATTTGTGTGATCACCACCACAATCCAGATTTTCAAGAATTAGGATAATCACTTTCAACAATCTTAATAACTAAGATTTTCAAGACAGCAACAAGGAAACGAGGCACACGAGCAGTATGATCACCACCGCAGCCCAAACCCACTTCATCCATTGCATGCTCTTCCTAATCATCTGATTCGTGTAGATTAGATTGCTCATCCCGTAGATTCAAGTCGTGAGTGGCGAGCAAGGCTGCGAGAGAGATGCGTGGAAGTTATACGTTTCCAATTTCCTATCTTCGAGATCAACTCTTCATTCCTTATAGTTAATCATTGGATATGCTAAGAGGGGAAAAAAAGTCAAGATGAGATGACTAGAAGATAGCCACTAAACCTAAATTTAGTGTTTGCACCAAAAATTGACTGACTTTTGATTATTATCGATATGTGATAGATTGAACTGATAAGAGCAAAGTTTGATCGTTTATTAATAGAATTATCAACAACTTGAATAATTAACAGCTTGAAGAAATCAATAGAAAGTGAAATTGACAATTTTGGATGCAACTATCAACACAGTGAAATAAAGCAACTGTCAAGATAGTGGATTCGAAAAAACTATCAAGGAAGTGTAGTGTAACCGTTTATAACCTCCCTTTGTGACTTTCATTGATGACCAATGATTGTGGTTTTGAAATAGTTAAGGATGAGATGGTTGGAAGATCTTAAACTAAACCTAGTGTTTCAAATCACAAACATGAACGGATGAGCACTCTCATCTATTTGAATCCAAAGATAATGGACCAGAATCAATATAAATTTATTGATTTGCTGAACATCTGTAAAGCACGAGCAAGACAACAACATTTAGAGAGAACTACTCAACATTTGCCAGATTCGACTTTTTTTTTTTTGGGTTCAAAATAAGATTTCATTACTCACTTGAAATATGCAATAGTGAAAGAGAAGACGTAGAACATAATAAGTTCCAAAGTAGAGCAAGGGGATTGGCAAGCCAATCTTGAATTAAGAACCTATTGGTTTGCGCCTTTGCCAATCCAGTCCACAGCCCGGTTTGCCTCTCGGCAGCAACGGGCCAAGGAAAGGTGAGCGAAACCCAGTAGCTTTGATCTGACCTCAGTGATAAGTTGGAGTGCTTCCCATCAAGACTGATTTGCTCCCTTCACCACTTTTGCCTCTGCGAGTTCAGCTGAGTGTACTTCAACCGATCTAATGAAACCGTCAACCAAATGATCGTGACTATCTCTGCATATGCAGCCGATAGCCCCCTGCGTTAGGGGTGTCAATGGGCGGGTCCGGTCGGGTTTTGATGTTACCCGACCCGACCCTAATCCTACAGGGTCATGCTTTGGCCCGACCCGACCCGACCCGAAATGCATTAGACCCAAACAAAAGGGTCGGGTCGGGTCGGGTCGGGTCGGGTTGGGCCAGAGCATGACCCTTTACAAGTTTGGTTTCAATTTTTTGTTTAACTCAAAAACTCTAGAGAGTTGAGAGCCAAAACGTACAGAGAGAGATAAAAACTTCTTTTCTTTTGTTTATTTTATCCTACTTTACCATTTTCTCTTAACGGATAAGGAACAAAATGCACGGATGGTACCAGTGTAAAAAAGGCTTACGTGCGACCCGTTTTGACCCGACCTGACCCTAAATTTAGGGTATTTTCGGGTCGGGTCCGAGTATGGAGCCGGTATCGGAAAATACCCTAAGTTTAGGGTCGGGTCGGGTCGGTCCGGGCCGGGTCGGGTCGGCTCGGGTCTTTTTGACACCCCTACCCTGCGTCAAGCCCCCATGAATGAGCCATCAATGTTCACCTTGACGGATGCCTTCGCCAAAACCCCATTCGACATTTGCGGACTATGAAATAAAGAATTCAGGTCATATTCATTATTAAGGGAATGAGATCATGAAACGAAAACAACAATCGCGACGGTGTAAAAAGGTGAAAATGACGTGGGCACATGACCTATTACACATTCACATACACGATGCCTCGATACATTTCTACATTCTCATATGCATTACTACCTATTTTATTGCATTTTTATCACTTTAATTATAAATCTTTTAATTTTGTTAATTATCGACATGTAAATTTTGATTTTTTTATTTAGGACTTATCACGTAGAAAGCCGAGGATTAATTTCTCACCCATAAACAGAATAATTTTCATTAAATTGCATGGCACATAAACATTAGGAACATTTGCATTACTTGTATTAATTGTTAGAAATTTTTTGAAAATTTTCTTAATTAACTAGAAAAATTTAAAGAAAAAAGAAAAAAAGAAAGAGAAAAGCGAGACTAGGCCGGGGGCAAGTTGGCCTGGCCTTTTTCTTTTGTTCTCTATTCTTTTTCTCTCTCGCCTGGGCCTGGCCCACGTGCTTATCCATATTGATGACCTAATCAATTTGTGGTGCCAATACTTACTAAATATTAATAGGGACATATAAGCATATATTGTATGTATGTATATTCATAATACGCTTGCAATAAAGAATCCGCCTAACAGAAGTTTTTTTCCAATCAGAGATGGAAGAAAATATGATCATTAGGTACAAGACCATAATCCCGTCCGGAGATGATATATTTCCTAATCGGGACAATTCGTCAAAATGACTTCACCTCTAAAGACGAAGTTCGGGGCATCTTGTTGAGGGTGAACTACTTAAAGAATTCAGCTAAATTTATTTCTTATCGCTACAAGTGAAAACCCAGCCACGCGCGCAGATCCAGGCTTTGTATGGTTAAAATATTGTCCAGGTATTATGAGAAAATAGATGTAATTCTACAATTGCACATTCATATATTGCAGAGTTTTAAATGTTTTGGGATTAGACAAATTTAAGGTGCCGGGCACCACAAGATTCCAATTAAGTGAAAGTAAAGGTTAATTCAGTCAAGCCTTAAATCTTGTTACTGATGGTTCGATACATTGGGCAAAATTTTGTTGCTAGGCACAATTTTTAGCGACAAGAGTTGTGATTTTGTCGCTGATGCTTAACCATCATGCAATGTCTTATTGACGTCTGTCACGGTGGGAAACTATACCAGCCAGATTTTTTTTGATCTATAACTTTTTGTTTAACTAAGTATTAGCTTTTCTTTTACCAAAATGCGACATTTTCTGGAACTGTAATTTATTATGCTTCTCATCATAGTTGAAAGCGAACGTAGACAGCGCTCAATCGTTGTTAGAACGGATTTAGTAATTTCGCTGTGTGAACTGAATTCAGAAAGATCGACCCTAGTTTGAGGAACTGATGAAACCTCTCATGGATTGGTCGCTCAGAATGAGATCTTTCCAAGTGCATGTCGCCGTCGCATGATGGAAAAAATTGGGCATGAATGATGCTGCTCCCCATTATTATTTGTAACTATGTGCATGCATGTATCTACGGGAGCCAAATTCTTCTCAGCAAAAGTACAGGACTACGTGGGAGATATAAGGTGAACGTGAGAGAGGATCTTACTCATGCATATAACTTATGGTGGAGATGAGTGGAAGGTCTATGTTTCCAATCGCCAAATTCCCACACACACACACACACACACACACACACACACACACACACACACACACAGAGTCACGGTTTTAATCATTGGATATGCCAAGAGGGGAAAAAAAGTTAAAAGATGAGATGGCTGGTAGATTGGCACTAAACCTAAACCAAGTATTTGCACCAAAAAATAATAAACTTTTGCTTATCATTGACATGTGATGGACTGAGCTAAGGAGAGAAGGGTTTGGTCATACAGAAGTTATCAACAACTTGAAGAATCGACAACTTGATAAATTGATAATTTGAAGGAGTGGACAAAAAGTAGAGTTGATAATCTTAGTTGCAACCATTCAGAAGTAACTATCAACGTAGTGGAATAAAGCAATCATTGAGATAGTGGAGTTGAAGAAACCATCAAAATAGTGGTTGATGTAACCATTTGTAATCTCCTTTTATAACCTCCATTGATAACCTTCAATTGTGGCCTTAAAAAAGTTAAGATGGCTAGAAGATAGGAACTAAATCTAAACCTAGTTTTCCGAATCACAAACATGAGCGAATGAACACTCTCATCTACTCGGATCCAAAGATAATGAACCAGAATCAATATAAAATTCTTGCCCTTCAGAACATCAATAAAGCACGAGCTGGACAACATCGTTTAGGGAGAACTACTGAACATTGGCCCAGAATGGACAACATCCTTCAGAGAAAACTACTCAACATTCGCCCAAGAAACTATTCGACATTTGCAGACCATGAAATGAAATAAAGAAATTCCGGTCACTCTTTTTCGAGGGAAGGAGAGTTCATGCATGCTTCTCCCAGGATAGTAAGAGTACAAGACTACATAGGGAGGCACTACGTTAACATAGAAGGACCACTTCTCATTCACGCTAAGCCTTTTTCAACATAGTGGAGGTGAATGAACGATACATGTCCCGAAAAGCCAACCAAAGAGAATCATGGTCTTAAGGAATTCAAGGGAGATTTTTTCCCACTTATGGAATGAACCACTTACCGATCGCATGTGGCACGAGATGATACACGTCGAAAGAGAGGCCTTCTCCTTTTCAAAGATCCATTTATGTGGTAAATAATCGATAGAGGTAGTGTTAGGAGTGAGAACTTTTAATACAGCATGAGAACATGACACTAAGCAAGAGGAAATGCTTCGAGTGAGAGCAATTAGAATTCAATTCTGTTTGAGTACATTAAGAAAACATAAATGATTTGGTGATAGTTTTTAATCTTTTATGAGAATAATAATGTCTTGGATCACAAAAAATCAGATAAAAAATAATTATAAATTATTGTGGGTCAACTTTTTAAGAATTTGTGGTTTATAACAAATTGTTAATCTTCTAGTATAGCTCAAAAAAATGTTATGTTAGCAAAACCTTTAAGGAAATAAAAAGTCTTTTTCTCTCTCTTCTCTCTTCATTCTTCATCGTCTTCTTCGACCTTCAATCATGGAGGAGGGTTTAAGTTAGTTTCATCCTTGCTTCCCCTCTCTTGTTGATTTTATTATTTTATTCTTATTTTTCCTTTTCTTCTGATTTAAATTTGCAACCTTTCTTCTCCTAACCAAATTCTAGATTTAAAAGCTATCATCTTCCAATCTAGATTTGAAAGTCTAATAATTATGCTTTTAGGTACTCAATACCCTTCTACTACATATATGTTCAAGTTGTTTGCCTCCAACTTTAATGGTGATCACATGAGCTCTTGCATTTCATTAAACCACAAAATTTTTCTTCTCAAATATTAGACCTATATTTGTTTAACTTGTTTTGGTTATTTTCTTACTGCAATGGTGTAGAGTAAGCTAAACCTAGTTGCACACTGCCAACTGACAACATCGAAGTTATTGGAAAATGAATTTTCAGCGTGTGTTCATTACTAATGAAAATAAGAAATTCAACGTTCAATTGTCAATTATTTTACTTGACATAATCCATTCTTGTGGAGTGAGTATACGCTTGACCCTCTGATGCTGCATTAACCCTTCTTTTTTATTTAATTTTTCCTGACTTTAGTTTTGTTCTGCAATATTTTGGGTTTCGCTCTATTTCATTTGCTTTGACATGAGGATTATATGCTTCTCATGTATTTTTTTGAGTAATAATTATAATTTTCTTTTGACAAAAGAAAAGTTAAATTTGACAAGACTTGATACACTCCTACATATTCCTAAGAAAATCATAAATTTTGCATAGTGACAAAACCTAATTCATTCTATTTGCTAAACTATGCAACTGTTTTATTGAAAATTTTTAGGTAATAGTAGGGCTACGTATTGTAGCTCATATTGAAACATGTCTCAAAGCAATGTTATTAATAACCAAGATGAACACAAAGCGACAGTAGTCATCTTATGTTGACACGTAAGTGGCCGACAGGTTTTCATGGAGGTGGGGATGTCAATGGCACTAGCAATAGTGATGGCATTTATGACGATTTGTTGGTTTGGTGAAAGTATAGTTTCTAATATGGTATGTGACGGAAACCATCCAATTTTGGGAACTGTCTAGACCGGACCTAGTAGGTAGTCTGGTTTCCGATTTCCATTATTGGAACCGGTAGCGGGTTGGTCCGATTTTTGGTCATTCAGTCAAAATTTCGGCCCTTTTTTTTATTCTTTCAGCACTAGCTCCTCCCGTGAACCCCATCTGTCGACAGAAGAGATTGAAAATCTTATTCGATCATTCAAAAGAGAAAAAGACGGAAGTTTTAGTCTAAACGACATAGATGAAAATGTACTAATCAAGGAATAATTTGCTCACAACTCTGATGATTCAGATTATGACTACAACTTTAAGGATGGGAGATAAACCCGTCACAAGTCATTGTAGCACTTGTCATTGTTCACTATTTATTGTTCATCTTAGCAGATTGTTCATTGTAGCATAAGGTATAAGGTTATTATTCATAGCCTATCACGGGATTCTTTATGTTTATAGCTCATAAGAGGCTAGTTTGCTTTCATAATTATGTTGTCTGATTGAGTAAGGCCAGCCTACTCTTGTTGTTTATATTCTCCTTTGCCTATGTAAGCAAGAAGTTTCCCATTGAAAAAACCAAGAGTGAAAAGAAATATGAAGTGTGTGGTGTGCCTATCAACATGATGTTCTAAAAACTCTCCTTCTCTTCTAATCTAGAACACTGGTTTTTAACAAACACTATGATTAAGAAAAATCCTCGAGTATGCTCTACACTTGCCCATATGGGATCTTGTGCATCAGAATTTCAGATATCCTAGAAATTTCTATAATCCAAGTTCATGACTTGAGAAGGAGCTTGATAACTAATAGATGGTCTCTATTGAGGCCAAGAAAGCCATGTGTGTGGGGTAGCATATTTATCATAAGCGTGCAACTCAAGTTTATGAATTAGATTATAGGGAGGGAACCGAACCAGACTGATAGTTTTTAATATATATATTTCAAAATTTCTTAAGAATTCAAAAAGCAAAGAAGAAATTCTTAAGAGTTTTAAGAAAACTCATTTACACGTAGATTAGAGGATGAATCGATAAAGTAGTGTATAAACGAAGTAGGTTGTTTTTGAGACTTGTTGCAACATTGACAAATTTTTGCCAGGAAAAGAAAATTACTGGTTCCACCAGATCGGACCAGACCGGTCAGTTGGTCTAGTTCCCAATTCTAGAATTGGCCGATTCAATCCACAGTTCCAAAATTTAGGAACTGGTCCTTTCGGTCTGTTTCCCGGTTCCACCATGGAATCAAACCAAACCGGGATCCAATCACCCATAGTTTCTAATAGAAAAATTTTGAATGATTTCTTTTAGTCCTATTTTAAAAAGGATCCATGTTCATTGCTCACATGACGTATAAAAGAAAGCCACTTGAACATTTTTAATGGAAATTACTGCTATCGCAATGTGCTACATAGGATGGCTGAATTGCGAAATTGATCGAAATGACTGTATTAGAATTTCGTGTAAATATTTATAATCAAATTAGAAAAAAAAAAAGTTTAAAACTAAATTGGCATCCATATAATAAATTCACGATTTATTGGGTAATTTTCTTGCTCGGAGGTGGATGACTAAAATGATGAATTGAGTCAAATCTTGCGTCTCAATAAGCTTAAGAACATTTGCTCATGTTTTTTATTAATTAAAACAAGGAAAAAAATCTGTAAAAATCATTCTCCTTTTCTCTTGATTGCACTTTGCACCCTCTCATTTCCTTTTGCATATAGATGGGGGAATCAGAACGTCAGTAAAGGAAGTTCATTCGTAATGGATCAGACTAAACCACCTGAATTCTCAAAACACGGTAGCGAATTCTCATTTTACTGGGCGCAAGGCTTCATAGCTTTTGACTACAAGAATTGACCAAAATTACTCATTGGACTTTCTTGCGTACGTATATACTGGTACTGAAAGCATCAATTGTCGCATAGACAGTGCTCTTGCAGGTGACGATGATTTTCTAGGGACATATGGTTGCATATTTCTGGTGATCATTGCATATTTATTAATAAATGATTAGACCGCTGAGGAAATCAAGATATCCACCAACGATGTGTAGAATAAAAACCCTGACTACATTTCAGGATGTCCATTAAAACCTACCTAAAGGGGGCTGAAAACCCAGAGACATAGCTATATTAACAAGAGAATTGCGATTTATTTTTTTATTTTTTGAAAATTTAGGGGCACGGGCGTTAAGATTTCACCTACCGAAGGCCCATGAAACACTTGGCAAACTTTATAATCAAGTTAAGTTCGATCGTTTTGATTTATATATATAACTCTGATTCAGAGCAGTTTGCATGCAGTTGATGATATTTGAATAAATATGTTCCGATTGTTGATTGAAAGTGCATATGTATATGAACATTTATTCATGATTCGAGCAATTCATCTCAATCATGTTGCTGAAAGTTTCTTGGAGATGATCATATGGCGACGGCACCAAATGATATTCTATCTTTCATGTCCCTCCAAGATAAGGAGGCTCAAAGTGGTCCATTTTCCCCCACTAGGAAAATGGGCGTGTCCGAGACATTGAAGTGACTGTGACCATACAAGAAAAAGAGAAACCAACAAGCAGAAAAAAGGCATCCAATCTGTATACATTCCATTTGAGAGGTCGAGCTATTGGACCCCACAAGTTTCCCAGATAGCCGCGCGCTTGGAACAGGTTGTTTTCTTGTTCACATTTGACCTAATTCGCAATTCACCAGTTCTATCGCGATCGTCATAGTTCATCGAGCTACACTTCAGATCTGGTTCCTTCGCCTATATATGCAGCAGCATTATAGTGCGGCCAAATGCATGCGAGATCAACATAACAATCCCTCAAGTTTAGCTGATAACAGAAACTCTGCATTCTCTCTTCACCACCACATCCCGCCAGCATGAGCTCAACCAAACCCTACCATGTGGAAGAATACCCTTGGAACACCAGCCTTTTCGGCTGCTTCGATGACTTCAAAAGCTGTAACAGATACCTGTTCATATTGACAGCTTCTTCTTTCCCTTTCTCTTCTACGTATCAAGGAATAATTCCATGCAACTCCATTCCATGTTGCTTGCAGGCTGCCTCACCTTCTGGTGCCCATGCATTACCTTCGGACGGATATCAGAGATTGTGGACAAAGGGGCGACATGTGAGTATATAATTTCTGTATAAGTGTCCACAAATGTGTGAGGACCGCTCCATATCATTGTTATTTTGCACTTGGATTATACTTCAGGTACATGGTATTTTTCGCATAATTCCTTGATATAGGTTGAGTTTATTCTAATAGTGAACGTTCAGGACGAACTGTGATAATATTGGGTCACAAATCAAGCCAGCGCATGAAGAATTCAAGTCACAGTTCATAGAGCAAACAGAGCCAGTTAGTTGAAGTTCTCAAAGGCTATTTATATTTCTCACTTACTTATCGAGCTTGGAATTGCAGCTTGCATCTCGAACGGCGCGATCTTTGCGCTGCTCTACCACCTGAATACGTGCGTATGCCTCTATTCATGCTCCTACCGAACCAAAATGAGACGAGAACTCCGGTTGAAGCAAGATCCTTGCAATGACTGCTTAGTCCACTACTTCTGCATGCACTGCGCACTTTGTCAAGAGTACCGAGAGCTCAAGAGCCGCGGAATCAACTTGGAGAAGGGTAAAATCCCATTCCTTTCCAACATCTTCGTGCCGGCAGCTTCCGAATAGTGTACATAATAGTCTTTTGAAGTGTCGATTTAAGTACTAACTTGAAAATGATTGGATTGGTGTGTAGGATGGGAAGGAAATGCCAGCCAATATAGAGAAGTGGCAATGGCTCCAAAGGTGGAAGGCGGCATGAAGCGCTAGAGTCCTGAGGCTGGTTAAGGGCAACATCTTATGTCGACCAAGAATGTAATTCTCTTTTATGCAAGTAAACTTGTTTCTCGGAACAACGTATGTCATGTATTGTTCTTATCCTATGTGATTTGTAATGTCGGAGCTCAGCTCCTTACTGTATAATCTATTTCATTCGGTAGGCGCACTCTATGGTAAGAGTTTTGATTAAGTTTGTTCTATGAGACTTTTCGGGTGAGTATTGAGTTGTCAACTTATGAATCTTTTGATAGCAGTGCTCGGTTTATGATTCTTCCGGTTCGTTCAGTCTTTGTGTGGAAGGAATTTTAGTGGACTTGTGTTGTCGCTCTCCCCATGGAACATAAATGTTACCAAAACTGCATATTAAGATCGATTTCTCTATTTATTGATCGCAACTTCGTACATAGCCTTGAACCTTCTAATAACATTTAGGTTCGATTATCAAGAATCTGGTTAATCACTTTGGAGAATCTTAATAACTAAGATTTTCAAAACGGCAACAAGGAAACAAGGCACACAAGCAGTATGGTCACCGCCCCAGCCCAAACCCACTTCATCCATTGCCTGCTCTTCCTTTTTATCTGATTTGTATAGAATAGATTGCTCATCCCGCGGATTCGCGTCATGAGCGGCAAGCAAGGTTGCGAGCGCCTTGCGGGAGAGATGTGTGGAAGGTACATGTGTCGAATCGCCAATTTTGAACTCTATATATGTGGTCTTGATAAGTGCAGGGAGATATTTTTCTATATCTTAGGGACCAAACCTTCATCCCTTATAATTTAATCACGGGATATGCCATGAGGGGAAAAAATTAAGATGTGAAGGCTGGAAGATAGGTACTATATCTAAACCTAGTGTTTGCACCAAAAACTGACCAACATTTGGTTATTATTGACATATGATAGACTCAGTCAATGAAAGTAGATTGGTCATTTATGAATACAATTTTCAACAACTTGAATAATGGACAACTTAACAAATCGACAAAAAGTGGAAGTTGATAATTTGATGCAACTGTCGATGTAGTGAAATAAAGTAACCATCAAGTTAGTAGAATCAAAGAAATTGTCAAGGTAGTGGAGTTAATATAACCATTGATGTAGCCATTCAGTAACCGTTTGTAACCTCCCTTTATAACCTTCGTTCATAATTATTGATTGTGGCTTTATAAAGGTCAAAGCTGAGATGCCAGAAGATAGGCACTAAGCCCACACCTAGTGTTTCGAATCACAAACATGAACGAATGAGCATTCTCATCTATTCGGATCCAAAGATAATGAATCAGAATCAGTATAAAGTTATTGATTTGCAGAACATCTGTAAAGCACGTGCTGGAAAACAACATTCAGAGAGAACTGCTCCATGTTCACCCGATTCCACTTTTTTCTTTTTTCAAAATAAGACTTCATTACTAACTTGAAATATGCAAAACCAAGATAGAAGACTTAGAATATAATAAGTTCTAAAGTGGATGAGACGGATTGGCAAGTCAATCCTAGATTAAAAACTTGTTGCGTTGGGCCTTTGCCAACCAACCCGTGACTTGGTTTGCCTCTCGACAGCATTGGGCCAAGGAAATGTGAGCGAAAATTAGTAACTTTGATTTGACCTCAGTGATAAGTTGGAGTGATTCCCATGAAGACTGATATGCTCCTTTCACCGCACGAACTAAAACTTAAACAATCTGATACCAGCATTATTCTGTGTCCTCTTCTATCATCCAGAAAGACTAGGGTCTTAAGCAGCGCTTTTGCCTCTACGAGCTCAATCGAGTGTACTTTCACCGATCTGGCAAAACCATCGACCAAACGACTGTGACTATCTCCGCATGTGCAGCTGATGGCCCCCTTCGTTGAGCCCTCCATGAATGAGCCATCAATGTTCACCTTGAGGGACCCCTTCGCTGGAACTTGATTCGACATTTGCGGACCACTGCTATGCTATCAAAAGATGAAAACGACATAGGGACATGACCTCTTATGCATTCACGTGCACAATGCCCCAATACATTTCTACGTTCATGAATGCATCATCTATATTATTGTACTTTTATTGATTTAGTTATTAACCTTTCAATTTTATCAATTGAGTTGTAAATTCGCATTTTAATAATTAAGTCCATCTGATTGATTTTGATTGGAAATTGTTGATATGAACATTGGTCATCCTATGTTACACGAGCGTACAACAATACCAACGTAGTCAATTTTTAATAATATTTTAATATTTTTCGAAATTTTTATTTTTTAATTAATTTACTTTTCTTTTTCTTTTTCTTTTTTTTCCTTCCCTTTTCCTCTTCTAGTCAGCAAGGTCAATGTCATTGAAGTCTTGCAAAGTTTGCCCTCATCAGCCACTAGCAAGGGTAAGCATCGACCTCACCAGCCTAACAATGGTGAGGCTTGCTCACCCAACAATGGCAAGGCTGTCCTTGCCACCCATAGGTGGAAGAAGGAAAAGAAAAAAGAAGAAAGAAAAATAAATAAAAAAAAAAATTATTAAAAATTATCCACATCAGTGCTGGTCATGGATGGTTGGCATCCACATCAGTAATTTTGGTCAAAATTGAACAAATGGACTTAATTGCGACCAAAAAAAAAACAAATGGACTTAATTAACAAAATTCAGAAATGTTTAGAATTTAATTAACAAAATTAAAATTATAAGACTGAATAGGTAAAAGTGTAATAAGTTTAAGATTTTTTAGATAATTTTTCAAACATTGCAAAAGTGCAAGAGTACAAGACTACATAAGGGAGCTACGACGTTAACCATAAAAGGACCTCTTCTCATGCACGACATGCCTTTCTTTACAAAGCAGAGATGAGCGAAAAAATACATGTTTCGGAAAGCCAATCATAAGGAATCATGGTCTGGAGGAATTCAAGGGAGATATTCTTTTTTTTTTTCCATTTATGGAATGAATCTAATTTGGCATTCCGAAGATCCATTTATATGAAAAATAATCGATAGAGCTGGTGTTTGAAGGGGTCACTTCTAATACATCATAAGAACATGACACTGTGCAAGAAGGAAATGTTTTGAGCAAGAGTACACCTGTCAAAATGGGTGTATAACCCATTTATGACCTATTTAAATATTAAATGGGTCATAAATGGGTCAGACTTCCTTTTAGTATAACCCATATATGACTCATTTAAAAAAAACCTGACCCATTTATGACTCATTTAATATTTAAATGGGTCATAAATGGGTTATACACCAATTTTGACAAGTGTATATATAATGGGTTTAAAAATTAAAAAGACTAAAATACATGAGTTGTTAATGAACTTGAATAAGTTTAAAATCTTTAAAAAAAGATTATAAGAATAAGTTTTCCTAAATTTAATTATATAGAGAAATGTTTTAACAATATGGGTTGGGTCGGGTCGGGTCGGGTATGGGTTGGGTATGGGTTGGGTTGGGTATGGGTCAAAAATTTTATACTATGCTTAAATGGGTCATAAAAAAGGTTAATATGTCAATTTGGGTCGGACCATTTATGACCCGACCCAAACCCAACCCAACCCAACCCACCCGTTTAACAGGTCTAAGCAAGAGCAATCCGAATTCGACTCGGTCTGAGCATGATTAAGTTAAAATCGACACGACATGATACGCTCCAACATATCCTCTAAAAAAATCGAAATTTTTGCCCGTTGGACCGAACTTTAACTCATTCTATTTGCTAAGCCATGCAATTACTTTTATTGAAAATACTTGGGTAACAGTAGGTACACATTGTAGCCCATACTGAAACATTTCTCGATGCAAAACAACATTAAAAACCAAAAAAATGGACCCGACGACACGTGGTCATCTTACGTGGACGCTAACGGTGACCGACAGGTTAACGTGGAGGTTGAGGTGCAGCTGGGCTGGCATTAGCAGCAGTGCCGGCAATGATGGCGATTTATTATAGCTTGGTGAAGGCATAGCTTCAGATGAACAAAGTGTTGAATGACTTCTTTCGTTCTTGTTTCAGGTAGGCTACAGGTTCATTACTCGTGACGTGTAAAAGAAATCCACTTAGGAGGTTTCCATCGGAAATTACTGAGACGGCATCATGCCAAGTATAATGACCATCAATTATTAAATTGTCATTTCCAACGAAAATAAATGGAAATCATTATATTGAAATTTTATATAAAAATTTAATATTGAATTGATCAAAATGAAAATTTTATGACTAAGTTGATATCTATTCAGTAGATTTATGATTGATTGGGTAATTTTTTTTCTTGAAAGTGAATAACTAAAATGATGAATTAAGTCGAATCTTATCTTCTTATGTTATTTTATTAATTGGAAGAAGGGATGAAAATCTTTCAAAACCAATCTCCTTTTCATTTGATTGCACCTTGCGCCCCTCTAATTTCTAAACCTGCGTACATTACGCTCCAATTTGTCGTAATGAATAAGACTAAACCACCGGAGTTCTCAACAGCGTGAATCCTCATTATTACTGCGCATAAGGCATCACAGGTTTTGACAACCTTCAAGTATAGCCAATTCAAATTTAAACCACGAATTTTGACCAAAATTACTAATTTGAATTAGGAAAATATCAAATTTTCGCATAATCAATGCTCTTGTGGGTGATTATGATTTACTAAGGACATCTAATTGCATATTACTAGAGATCACTGCATTTCTTATAGGCATATGATAAGTCTGCTGGGGAAATCAAGATACCCATCAATGGATGTATAGAACAAAAATCCTCACTAAATTTCATGAGGAAAATTATCAAAAAAGTTCTAAATCTATTGCACTTGAGTCAATTCAATCATAAACTCTTCAATTTAGATAATATCATAAAAGATTTGATAATTTGCTAACATAATCCTTCCGACCAATTTTGGCTGAAAATTATTAATGCGAACACTAGTTGTTTTACGTGACATGATTAATACTAATGTTGACACTTTTTGTGACCAATTTAGAATTCTTTCTTAATTTTTCCTTCTCTTCTCTTTTCTTTTTTCTTTTTCTTGGGTGAGGTCACGACCTAATGGCTAGCAAAGGTTGCCTCACTAGGCTTAGAAAAAAAAAGCAGTAAAGGAAAAAAGAAATAAATTATAAATTACAAATTAATATAAAAATTATTAGAAAAATTATAAAAATTGTTCATGTTAGCATCGGTCATTCTACACGGCACTGTTTGTGTTCACATCGGCAATTTTCGGCCAAAAATAGACTGAATGGTTATATTAGTAAATTATCAAAATATTTATGACTAAATTAGTCAAATTAAATGGTTAATAATTGAATTGGTATAATTCCAATAAGTTTGAGATTTTTATGGTAATTTTTCCCCCATTTGTAGGTTAGCCATGAAAACCTACCTAAAGTGGCCAACAAAATCAAGACATAGCTTTATAAAAAAGAGAACTTTAATCTAGCCTTTCTAGTTCAAGGATACAAGTCTAGAAACCTAACAAACCAAAATCCCATAAAAAACACTTGGCAAGAAGCCTCATGGATCAATTAAGTCCAAGCCTTTTGACATATGCAGGAGGCCCTAATCCGGAGTAGCCTGCTCATGGTCGATGGAGATTGAATAGGTAA
The DNA here is from genome assembly GCA_014182735.1 of Corymbia maculata. Taxonomy (NCBI): domain Eukaryota; kingdom Viridiplantae; phylum Streptophyta; class Magnoliopsida; order Myrtales; family Myrtaceae; genus Corymbia; species Corymbia maculata. The sequence goes on along the minus strand of CM024688.1, from coordinate 31,206,088 downwards.
TTCCCTTGATCGAGAGTGCAACTCATATAGGCAACTCATCTCGATCATTATCTCAAATTCTCGATTCACCATTGCATGGGGGGCACATCATGCGTAAGTTGCAACTTTGCAAATTGGACGCCTATCATTCTACTTCTGTGTAAACTGACCCATTCCTTCGGTCCATCAATGTAGATTACGCTCGTCCGATTCACAGCCTCGTGGATTAGAATTTTCCCCGTAACTTTAGTAGGAAGTTTAATGCTCTTGTGGAGTTCTTGGGCTGTTCGGCAAGTTAATTTAGATTTTTGGCATGTGTCGGGCCAATCAACTAAGTGACAAAACACGTCGGGAATCGGACACCATTGGAGGAAAAACCAAAGTGTCCTTTCTGCTTTGCACAGTCGAAAGGACACTAATGATTTGAAAGACAGATGAAAAGGCAAATCTTGCATGATTGAGAGGGCACACATTCCATTTGTTTAGGGCCGCACTTCTACTTAACTTTCATAGTTGGCCTCACGTAAGAAAAAACACATTGATAACTAAATTAGATGATTAAAAAGTTACATACTACCCAAGATCAAGCGTCAAACTAAGTTGCAGCCAACCCTTCTTTTAGAATTATTATTTTCTTGCTGAGAAAATGAATTTCGACACTTGAATCATGTGTAATGAAAATTACACCGAAATTAAGGGATTTTACAATATAAGATAAATATGAGAAGATATTATTATTACTATTATAGTACTCATTGAGAAACTACGTGGTCTCAAATTATGTGTAAATGAAAATAGCGCGGAACTTTCACCCTAGGGATTGTGTTCTAAATGGTCTTTAAAATCATGTCCGTCCCATTATCACTCACACTTCATCTAAAGTGAACCTGATATCAAAAATCTCTTTCACCCCCCTCCCTCGGCGGCCTAGATATCAAAAATCCCATTATCACTCGCACTTAATCTAGCTTTTCTAGTTCATGGATATAAGTCTAGAAACCTAACAAACCAAAATCCCATAAAACACTTGGCAAGCCTCAGGGATCAATTAAGTCCAAGCCTTTTGGCATATGTAGGAGGCCCCAATCCGGAGTAGCCTGCTCATGGTCAGTGAAGATTGAATAGGTAATTCCCTTGATTGAGAGTGCAACTCATATAGGCAACTCATCTCGATCATTATCTCAAATTCTCGATTGATCATTGCATGGGGGCACATCATGCGTAAGTTGCAACTTTGCAAATTGGGCGCCTATCATTTTACTTCTGTGTAAACTGACCCATTCCTTCGGTCCATCAATGTAGCTTACGCTCGTCCGATTCACAGCCTTGTGGATTAGAATTTTCCCCGTAACTATAGTAGGAAGTTTAACGCTCTTGCGTAGTTCTTGGGCTGTTTGGCAAGTTAATTTAGATTTTTGGCATGTGTCGGGCCAATCAACTAAGTGACAAAACACGTCGGGAATCGGACACCATTGGAGGAAAAACCAAAGTGTCCTTTCTGCTTTGCACAATCGAAAGGACAATAATGATTTGAAAGACAGATGAAAAGGCAAATCTTGCATGGTTGAGAGGGCACACATTCCATTTATTTAGGGCCAAACTTCTACTTAACTTTCTTAGTTGGCCTCACGTAAGAAGGAAAACATTGATAACTAAATTAGACAATTAAAAAGTTACATACTACCCAAGATAAAGCATCAAACAAAGTTGTAGCCAACCCTTCTTTTAGAATTAGTATTTTCTTGCCGAGAAAATGAATTTTGACACTTGAATCATGTGTAATGAAAATTACACCGAAATTAAGGGATTTTACAATATAAGATAAATATGAGAAGATATTATTATTACTATTATAGTACTCATCGAGAAACTATGAGGTTTCAATTTATGTATAAATGAAAATAGCATGGAACTTTCACCCTAGGGATTGTGTCCTCAATGGTCTTTAAAATCATGTCCATCCCATTATCACTCACGCTTGATCTAGAGTGAACTGGATATCAAAAATCTCTTTCACCCCCCGGCCCCCCTCTCCCCACAGTCCGCCAACATGAGATCAACCAACCCCGACAATGTCAAAGAACACCCATGGAGCACCGGCTTCTGTAGCTGCTTCGACGACATCAAAAGCTATAACAAGATAACTGTTTCTGTTGCCAGCTTCTTCTTTCCCTTTCTTCCTTCCACGTATCAAGGAATTAATCCAGGCAACTCCATTCCATGTTGCTTGCAGGCTGCATCACCTTTTGGTGCCCATGCATCACCTTCGGACAGATATCGGAGATTTTGGACAAAGGGGAAACATGTGAGTATATTGCTTCTGGATACATGTCCGCAAATATGTCAGAGTATCGCTCCATACCATTGTTATCTTGCACCTGGATTATAATTCAGGTATACGGTTAGTTTCAAATAAGTTCTCGGTATAGGCGGAGTTTCGTCTAATGATGATGAACGTTCGGGACAAAGTGTAATATTATGGGGTCACAAATCAAGCTCGTTCATGAAGAACTCGGGTCACGGTTCACAAAGCAAGCAGAGCCGGTTTATTAGAGTTCAACAGTGGACATGTGATGTTGAATTTAATGAACTTACCAAGATTCTGGATTTGACAACTAACGCAGATAACATAGGAGATACTTTCCCTGTGAGAAAGGCTAATTTATTACCCAAAAAGTCAGAAGGTCTACTTATATATTTCCACTTACTTATCCGACCTTATATTGCAGCTTGCGTCATGAACTGCGCGATCTATATGCTGATCCACTGCCTGACTTCGTGCGCATGCCTCTATTCCTGCTGCTACCGAACCAAACTGCGACAAGAATTCGGGTTGAAGGAAGATCCGTGCAATGATTGCTTAGTCCACTTCTGCTGCATGCACTACGCGCTTTGTCAAGAGTACCGAGAGCTCAAGAATCGCGGATTCAACGTGGAGAAGGGTAAAAACCCCTTTTTCTTTCCAATATCTTCTTGCCGGCTAGCTTCCGAAATAGTGTACATAGTAGTCTTTGAAGTGCAAGTGTTAATTTAAGTACTGACTTGAAATTGTAGGATGGGAAGGAAACGCCAGGCAACATAGCGAAGTGGCAATGGCTCCAAAGGTGGAAGGCGACATGAAGCGCTAGTCCTATGGCTGCTTAAGGGGCAACATCTTACATCGACCAAGTAGATATTTCTCCTTCCTTTACTTGATTATTCAAGTGAAGTTGTTTCTCGTAATATCATGTCATGTATTATTCTTACACTGCATGATTTGTAACATCGGAGCTCAGCTTCTAATTTTATTATTGAGTTTGATTAAGTACGTCCTATAAGAAGACATCTGGCGTGAATATGACTTGTCAAATTATGAATCTTTTGGTAGCATTGTTCAATGTGTGATTCTTTTTGTTTGTTCTGTCCTTGTGTCGAGGGAATTTTAATGGACTTGTCATCATTGCACTTCCTGCGAAACATAATCGTACTGAAACTATATGACATCAAGGGTCGATTTCTCTGTTTATTTATTGCAACTTCTTAACCAGTCTTGAACCTTTTTTTGCCGACAATGACACCTTGCTCTCATCCGTCAAGTGGATCGGGTGCAAAAGGTTCAAGTCTTCAAAAGAATAATCAATCGTGACATTTGGGAGTTAAAAGGCAAATGGATATAAACTTTTAGGCTCCATTTATTTCGAAAATAATTAAAAATATTTTCTAAAAAAATATTGCTGGTATTAGTTGACATAATTAGCTAAATAAAAATATTTTCATTATCGATAATAGTTTATGTTTAAATATTTTTGTGAACGATAAAATTATTTTTCGGTCATTCATTTTTATAAGTAATTTAAATGATTATTTTTTGGAAAATGTTTCCTAAATCATTTATTTCCACGGAACAAACGCACCTAGGTCATAAGATTTTCCTCGCTCCATATAGAACTCGGATGTAATAATTTTGAATTTAAACCCATATAAGGCATGAGCACAATGGCGGACCTAAGAGGCTTGTGGTAGCCTAACCCCGCCTAAGACGAGATGTTTTCTATATATGCTGATTAAATGAAAATTTTGTCTTACCTCCTTACCTCAAATTCTTAGTCCCCCATTATTGGTTTTAGGGTGGGCCGGTTCCCACTCTGGAATCGAGAATTGCTAACAAAGATCTAATTCCACAAACTGAAAATCGAGAACGGCCCATCAATTTTTGGAACCACTCGGAAACCGGACCACTAGTCAAGTCTAATTCTCGAGTGAGTCTATGAAATTAGCTATGTGATCACCACTAGAGATGAGCAAAAGGAACCATCCGACTGGACGATTCTGAGTAGTTCCCGATTCCAATTATTTGGAATTGGTGATTTTCGGTCTAGTTCCATGGGTGGAACTGCCCACTCGAATTGGACCATATATTCAATATCTTACAAACATGAAAAACCTAATGAGCCCTAATCCACAAACTCTCAAACTCAATCAACCTCTTGCATGCCTAATCTCAATTGCTTAGAAGAAATGTCAAAGGCTGTTGATTATTTAGGGCGCGAATGATAACATTTCTGGTCAGAAATTGATTTATGGAAAATAAATAGATTTTTCTATTTCTATTCCTAAATGAGTTTTGAACTAAAAAATGTGTTTGATAATGACAAAAAATTTCTATTATTGGAATAGAAATTCATTTAATAATCAATAAAATTTCACTTTCTTGAGTGGCGGCGGCAATGGGAGGGGCGGCTGCGACCGGCGATCGGCGACGGTGGCAGGTGGGGGTGGTGGTGGTGGTGAGTGGTAAACAACAAGAAACTCCTTTGGGTGAGAAGTAAGAAAAAAGAACAATTTCTAATTTCTATTTCAGAAATAGAAAAGTAAATTTTTTTTGTTTCTGATTTCTATTCCAAACCTACTTATGGAATAGAAATATGTTCTAGAAATAAAAAAAAAGTTATTTTACCAAATTGATTTCTATTTCAGAAATAGGTATGGAATATAAATCTGTTTCAAAAATAAAAATTGAATAGTTATCATGTGCAGCTTTAATGTTTTGACTCCTCAACTGTTTCTAGTTGATGTTGCTAATTCTTTATCTTTGCATATTTCTTGGCTCTCAGGACTTTCATCACCTCTAAAACCAGAGTTTATGAAAAAAATTTAGCAGCCGTTCTTACATTGAGCTTTTTCATGAAGTTACCGTGAGCAGATGAGAAGAACAAAATGAGCGCATCGTTCTGGTGTTCTCGAATGGCAAGTTTGTCCTTTCATAAAAGCTTTTAGGCAACAAGAGTAAGAGGATGGTGATGATACCTTATGAAGTAATAAGGCGATAGAGCAGTTGTGAATTGTGATCAGCATCAACGAAAATTGAAGAGAAACACCCACCCCCAAAAGAACATTTCATCCTAATGCACTTCGGAAAGCGGACGAAAGCAGAGAAATGGAGATTTGAATTGGATGCGTATCGTGCATGTTGTGAACCGCATCATTGTTTTATCTTCGACCCAACATCCCTCGGGGCTGGTACTTGCACATGGCTCTCTCTCTCTTTCGCTAAATGTCACCGCTTCCATTGGCCCACCCAGTAAGTCTCGAATTCTTGGTTTGTCAATGCATGGCGTGCAGCATGTGTAAGCTGGACTTTTGCAAATTGTGCGCCTATTTTTCTACACTTGTACGTGCGTCTGAGTCACTCGACTTATCCTTTCATTTATTGGACAATCAATGTATATTGCACATGCATGTTTACCTATACGAATCGGCACACGTATTTGCATTCATATGCTCGTCAGTAACAGACGCTGATCTTTCCCAAGAGGCGACGGCCACCACTGACCCGCTGCTTCGGTCCGTCATTGTCGCTCATGCTTCTCGCGTTACAATTTACAACCTCGTGCATTAGAATTTGCCACCACAACTTCAGTAGGAAGTTTGATGCTTTTGGATAGTTTTTGGCTGTTTGGCAACTTTATTTAGATTTTTAGTGTGTGTTGGGCCAATCGACTGAGTGACAAAAAAGATTGGGAATCAGACAACGTACGGACCTAGGAGTGCCAAAACTTAGTATGGAGGGACACTTAAGTGCCAAAACTTACAAACAGTATACTTAAGTTCCAAAATCGGAGCAAAAGTGATTAGTTAAGTGTCAACGGCAAGAAAATCCGGCCAAAATACTAACATGACATTTTTTTGGCGATCTGGAATCGAAACGGCGTCGTTTTTCGTGCTGATGTAGCGAAATAAGCAAAAAACAATGCCGTTTTGGCTAAAAATTATTTTTTAATAAATATTAATTAAATGATATTAAAAGCGAAAATTAAAAAAAAAAAAGGGGGCGTGCTTTGTGGCTGCCACCGCCCCACCGGCGATGGGGTAGTGGCCACGGGCGGCTGCCCTTTTTTTTTTTAATTTTCGCTTTTAATATCATTTAATTAATATTTATTAAAAAATAAATTTTAGTCAAAATGGCGTCGTTTTGGGTGCTATGGCCACATCAGCACCCAAAACGACGCCATTTTGGGCTTATTTTGCCACATTAGTAACAAAAACGACACTGTTTCGACTCTAGATCATCGAAAAAATGCCATGTCAGCATTTTGATCAGATTTTCTTACCGTTTGCACTTAAGTGATCATTTTTCCTCCAATTTTGGCACTTAAGTATCCTTTAGTGTCAATTTTTGGCACTCCCTCTGTACTTATGTCAGAATCGGACAACGTTGGAGGAAAAACAAAAAATGTCCTTTTTGCTTTGAACAATCAAAAGGAGACTAATAACTTGAAAGACAAATGAAAAGACAATCTTTCATAATTAAGGGCACATATTCCATATATCGAGAACGACACTTATCGAACTTTCGTAGTTGCCCTCCCGTGAGAAGGAATGCGTTGATAACTAAATTAGATGATTAGAAAGTTACAAACTTCTCAAGATCGAGCGTTTAACCAAATTGTAGCGAAACATTTTTAGAATTGGCATTTCCTTCCCAAAGAATGGATAATGATACTCAAGTTATGTGTAATGAAAATAATGTGAAAGTCAAGGGATCTTGCATTTCAAGACAAATATGAGAAGAAAATATTACCAAAGTACTCCACGAGAAAATACAAAGATATAAGAGATTTATACAGTTCAACTCAAGTGTCAATACTTATTCCATGGAGAGACAGCCCTCAATAATTCATTATGAATTCTGAGAGTACGGAATTTACAATAACCCGATAGTGTTTTCCAATCCTCAGGTACACCCACAGTGGAGTCACATGTACTGTCTTACAATATCTCGTAAGGGACTCATTCGAAATTCTTGCAAGAGAAATTTCCACGGTAGGGACCGCGTCCTCATTGGTCTTTAAAATCACGTCCGTCCCATTGAATTCCGAGAGTGCAACCGGCTTTTGTTCTTTCGTCCTTCTTCACCCTCCTCGTTTTTCACTGGATGTCTGCATATCAATCCCCAAAGCGAAGCCGATATCAGAAACTCTGCATCATCTCCAGCCCCCACCGCCTACCAGCATGAGCTCAACCAATCCCAACAATGTCGAAGAACACCCATGGAGCACTGGCCTCTGCGACAGCTTCAACGACATCAAAAGCTGTAACATAAATTGAAAGAAAGGGACAAAAATCTGTCAAAACCAATCTCTTTTTCATTTGATTGCACCTTGCACCCCTCTAATTTCTAAACCTACATATATTACCCTCCAATTTGTCGTAATGAATAAGACTAAACCACCGGAGTTCTCAATAGCGTGAATCCTCATTATTACTGCGCATAAGGCATCATAGGTTTTACTACCTTAAAGTATAGCCAATTCACATTTAAACCACGGATTTTGACCAAAATTACTAATTTGAATTAGGAAAATATCAGATTTCGCATAATCAGTGCTCTTCTGGGTGATTATGTTTTACTAAGGACACATGATTGCATATTACTAGAGATCATTGCATTTCTTATAGGCATATGATAAGCCCACCAGGAAAATCAAGATGCCCATCAATGATGTATAGAACAAAAATCATCACTACATTTCAAGAGGGGTAATTATAAAAAATGTCCTAGATCTATTGCACTTGAGTCAATTCAATCATAAATCCTTCAATTTGATCAATTTAGTCCTAAAATTTTTGATGATTTGCCAACATAATTCTTCATACTAATTTTGACTAGAAATCATTAATGCGAATACCGATTGTTCTACGTGGCATGATCAATGCTAATGTTAACACTTTTGTGACCTTTTTAGAATTTTTTTTATTTTTTACTTCTCTTTTCTTTTATTTTTTTCTTTTTTATTGGGTGAGGTCACGGCCTAGTGTCTAGCAAAGGTTGCCTCATTGGGCTTAGGAAAAAAACCATAAACGAAAAAAGAAAATGAAAAAGATTTATAAATTAATAATTAATTAAAAAAAAATTAGAAAAATTATCAAAATTATTCACATTAACGTCGGCCATTCTACATGATATTGTTTGTGTTCACATCGGCAATTTTCGGCCAAAATTAGCTAGAATGACTACATTGGCAAATTATCAAAATGTTTATAACTAAATTAGTCAAATTAAATGGTTAATGATTGAATTTGTACAATTCCAATAAGTTCGAGATTTTTTTGGTAATTTTCCCCTATTTTTAGATTGGCCATGAAAACCTACCTAAAGTGGCCGACAAAATCAAGACATAGCTTTACAGAAAAGAGAACTTTAATCTAGCTTTTCTAGTTCAAGGATACAAGTCTTGAAACCTAACAAACCAAAGTCCTATAAAACCTCGGCAAGCCTCGTAAATTGATTAAGTCTAAGCCTTTTGGCATGTGCATGAGGCCCCAATTTGGAGTAGCCTACTCATGGTCAATGAAAATTGAATAGGTAATTCCCTCTATCAAAAGTGCAACTCATATAGGTAATTCATCTCGATCATTATCTCGAATTCTCAATTCACCATTGCATGGCGGGTGCATCATGTGTAAGTTGCAACTTTGCAAATTGGGTACATATTATTCTACTTTTGTGTAAACTGACCCATTCCTTCGGTCCATCATTGTAGCTCATGCTCATCCGATTCACAACCTCGCGGAGTAGAATTTTCCACGTAACTCTAGTAGGAAGTTTAATGCTCTTGTGTAGTTCTTGGGCTGTTTGGCAAGTTAATTTAGATGTTTGGCATGTGTCGGGCCAATGAACTGAGTGACAAAACACGTCGGGAATCGGACACCATTGGAGGAAAAACCAAAGTGTCCTTTCTGCTTTGCACAATCAAAAGGAGACTAATGATTTGAAAGACAACTGAAAAGACAAATCTTGCATAATTGAGAGGGCACACATTCCATTTATTTAGGGCCGCACTTCTACTGAACTTTCATAGTTACCCTCACTTAAGAAGGAATGCATTGATAACTAAATTAGATGATTAAAAAGTTATATACTTCCCAACATCAAGTGTCAAACTAAGTTGTAGCCAACCCTTCTTTCAAAATTAGCATTTTCTTACTAAGAAAATGAATTTTGACACTCGAATCATGTCTAATGAAAATAATACCGAAGTTAAGAGATCTTACAATTCAAGATAAATATGAGAAGAAGAAACTATGAGATCTCAAATTATGTGTAAATGAAAAAACGTGGAACTTTCATGTTAGGGACTGCGTCCTCAATGGTCTATAAAATCATGTCCATCCCATTGTCATTCGTGCTTCATTTAGAGTGAACTGGATATCAAAAATCCCCACCCCCCCGCTCTCTTCCCACAGGCCACCAGCATGAGCTCAAGCAACCCCGACAATGTCGAAGAACACTCATGGAGCACTGGCCTCTGTGGCTGCTTCGACGACGTCAAAAGCTGTAACAAGATAACTGTTTCTGTTGCCAGCTTCTTCTTTCCCTTTTTTCTTCCACGTATCAAGGAATTAATCCAGGCAACTCCATTCCACGTTGCTTGCAGGCTGCATCACCTTCTGGTGCCCATGCATCACCTTCGGACAGATATCGGAGATTTTGGACAAAGGGGAAACATGTGAGTATATTGCTTCTGGATACATGTCCACAAATATGTCAAGAGTATCGTTCCATACCATTGTTATCTTGCACCTGGATTATACTTCAGGTACATGGTTAGTTTTCGAATAAGTCCTTGGTAATAGGCGGAGTTTCGTCTAATGATGATGAACGTTCGGGACGAAGTGTAATATTATGGGGTCACAAATCAAGGTCGCGCATGAAAAACTCAAGTCACAGTTCACAAAGCAAGCAGAGCCGGTGTATTAGAGTTCAACAGTGGACATGTGATGTTGAATTTAATGAACTTACCCAGATTCTGGATTTGACAACTAACGCAACATAGGAGATAAGCTTTCCCTGTGAGAAAGGCTAATTTATTACCCAAAAGTCACAAAGTCTACTTATATATTTCCACTTACTTATCCGACCTTATGTTGCAGCATGCGTCATGAACTGCGCGATCTATATGCTGATCCACTGCCTGACTTCGTGCGCATGCCTCTATTCCTGCTGCTACCGAACCAAACTGCGACAAGAATTCGGGTTGAAGGAAGATCCGTGCAATGATTGCTTAGTCCACTTCTGCTGCATGCACTGCGCGCTTTGTCAAGAGTACCGAGAGCTCAAGAATCGCGGATTCAACGTGGAGCAGGGTAAAAACCTCTTTTTCTTTCCGATATCTTCTTGCCGGCTAGCTTCCGAGATAGTATACATACTAGTCTTTCGAAGTGTAAGTGTTGATTTAAGTACCGACTTAAAATTGTAGGATGGGAAGGAAATGCCAGGCAACATAGCGAAGTGGCAATGGCTCCAAAGGTGGAAGGCGACATGAAGCGCTAGAGTCCTATGGCTGCTTAAGGGGCAACATCTTATATCGACGAAGTAGATATTTCTCCTTCCTGTACTTGATTATGCAAGTGAATTTGTTTCTCGGAATATCATATGTCATGTATTATTCTTAAACTGCGTGATTTGTAAAGTCGGAGCTCAGCTTCTAATTGTATTATTGAGTTTGATTAAGTCCGTCTTGTAAGACAATTGGGGTGAATATGAGTTGTCAAATTATGAATCTTTTGGTAGCATTGTTCAACATGTGATTCTTTTTGTTTATTCTGTCCTTTTGTCGAGGGAATTTCAATGTACTTATCATCATTGCACTTCCCGCGAAACATAAATTGTATTGAAACTACATAACATCAAGGCTCGATTTCTCCGTTTATTTATTGCAACTTCTTAACCAGTCTTGAACCTTTTATGCCCACAATGATTCCTTGCTCTCATCCATCAAGTGGATCGATTGCAACAAGGTCAAGTCTTCAAAAAAATATTCAATCGTGACATTTGGGAGTTAAAAGGCAAATGGTTATCTAACTTTTAGGCTCTATTTATTTTGCAAAAAAGTTAAAAAATATTTTCTAAAAAAATGATCGCTTATATCTTTTAACATAATTAACTAATAAAAACATTTTCATTATCGATAATAGTTTATGTCTAAATATTTTCGTGGACCATAAATTTATTTTTCAGTCATTCAAGTATTTCAAATGATTAGTTTTTGAAAAATATTTCCTAAATCATGTGTTTCCACATAACAAATGCACCTAGGTCATAAGATTTTTCCTGCTCCATATGGAACTCTGATGTAATAATTTTGAATTTAAACGCACATAAGGCATGAGCACATTGGCGGACATAGGAGGCTCGTGGTAGCCTCCACCCCACCTAGGACGAAATATTTTCTATATATGCTGATTAAATGAAAATTTTGTGTCTTACCTCCTTACCTCAAATTCTTAGTCCCCAATTGCATGCACAAAGTAAGGGTGATTGGTTTTAGGGTGGGTCGATTCCCACCCTGGAACCGAGAATTGCTCATGAAGGTCCGATTCCACAAATTGAGAACTGAGAACCGCCCATTGGTTCTTGGAACCACTCACGAACTGGACCACTAGTCAAGTCTAATTCCCAAGTGAGTCCATGAAATTAGCTATGTGATCACCACTAGAGGTGAGCAAAAGGAACCATCTGAACTTGACGGTTCTGAGTGGTTCGGTTCCATTTATTTGGAATTGGTGATTTTAATCCAGTTCCATGGGTGGAACCCCCATTCGGATTGGACCATATATTCAATATCTTACGGAACATGAAAAAACTAATAAGCCTTAATCCACAAACTCTCAGACTCAATCAACCTCTCACACGCCTAATCTCAGTCGCTCTGAAGAAATGTCAAAGGCTGCTGATCATTTAATGTTCTGATTCGTCAACTGTTCCTGGCTGCTGTTGCTGCTTCTTTATCTTTGTATAATTCTTGTCTCTCAGGACTTTCATCACCTCTAAAACCAGAGTTCATGAAAATTTTTAGCAGCCGTTCTTACATTGAGCTTTTTCATGAAGTTACCGTGAGCAGATGAGAAGAACAAAATGAACTTATCGTTCTGATGTTCTCGTATGGCAAGTTTGTCCTTTCATAAAAGCTTTTAAGCAACAAGAGTAAGAAGATGGTGATGATACCTTATGAAGTAATAAGGCGATAGAGCAGTTGTGAATTGTGATCAGCATCAACGAAAATTGAAGAGAAAGCGCCCCCCCAAAGAACATTTCATCCTAATGCACTTCGGAAAGAGAACGAAAGCAGAGAAATGGAGTTTTGAATTGGATGCGTATCGTGCATGTTGTGAACCGCATCATTGTTTTATCGTCGACCCAACATCTCTCGTGGCTGGTACATGCACATGGCTCTCTCTCTCTCTCTCTCTAAATTTCCCCGGTTCCATTGGCCCACCCAGCAATTCTCCAATTCTTGGTTTGTCATTGCATGGCGTGCAGCATGTGTAAGTTGCATTCATATGCTCGTCAATAACAGGCACTGATCTTTAGCCAAGAGGCGACGGCCACCACTGACCCCTGCTTCGGTCCACCATTGTCGCTCATGCTCCTTGCGTTACAATTTACAACCTCGTGGATTAGAATTTTCCACAACTTCAGTAGGAAGTTTGATGCTTTTGGATAGTTCTTGGGCTGTTTGGCAACTTTATTTAGATTTTTAGTGCGCGTCGGGCCAATCAACTGAGTGACAGAACAGATTGGGAATTGGACAACGTTGGAGGAAAAAACAAAAAATGTCCTTTTCGCTTTGAACAATCAAAAGGAGACTAATAACTCGAAGGACAAATGAAAAGACAATCTTTCATACTAAAGGGCACATATTCCATATATTGAGGGCCGCACTTACTGAACTTTCTTAGTCGCCCTCCCGTGAGAAGGAACGAATTGATAACTGAATTAGATGATTAGAAAGTTACAAACTCCTCAAGATCTAGCGTTTAACCAAATTGTAATGAAACATTTTTAGAATTGGCATTTCCTTCCCAAAGAATGGATAATGATACTCAAGTTATGTGTAATGAAAATAACACGGAAGTTAACAAATCTTGTATTTTAAGATAAAATATGAGAAGAAAATATTACACAAGTACTCAACGAGAAAACACAAAGATATAATAAATTTACATGGTTCAATTTGAGTGTCAATACTTACTCCATGGAAAGAGATAACCCCAATAATTCATTATGAATTATAAAAGTACAAAATTTACAATAACCCAGACGTGTTTTCCAATCCTCAAGTACCTCCGCAGTGGTGTCACAAGTATTATCTTACAATATCTTATAAGGGACTCACCCGAAATTCTTCCACAGAGAAATTTCCACGGTAGGGACCATGTCCTCGATGGTCTTTAAAATCACGTCCGTCCCATTGAATTCCGAGAGTGCAACCAGCTTTTTTTCTTTCGTCCTTCTTCACCCTTCTTGTTCGTCACTGGATGCCTGCATATCAGTTCCCTAAGCGAAGCCGATATCAGAAACTCTGCATCATCTCGACCCCCCACAGCCCACCAGCATGAGCTCAACCAATCCCAACAATGTCGAAGAACACCCATGGAGCACTGGCCTCTGCAACAGCTTCAACGACATCAAGAGCTGTAACATAAACCTGTTCATATTGCCAGCTTCTTCTTTCCCTCTTTTTCTTCCACGTATCAAGGAATAAATCCGTGCGACTCCATTCCATGTTGCTTGCCGGCTGCAGCACCTTCTGGTGCCCATGCATCACCTTCGGATATATATCAGAGATTTTGGACAAATGGAAACATGTGAGTATATAACTTCTGTATACGTGTCTGCAAAAATGTCTGAGGATCGCCTCCACACTACTGTTATATTGCACTTGGATTATACTTCAAGTACACGGTTATTTTTCGAATGAGTCCTTGGTATAGGTGGAGTTTCATCTAATGATGATGAACATTCAGGACGAACTGTAATAATATTGGGTCACAAATCAAGCCTGCGCTTGAAGAACTTGAGTCACAGTTCACAAAGCAAGCAGAGCCGGTTAATTAGAGTTCAACAGTGGACATGTGATGTCACTTAGCCCGATTCTGGATTTGATAACTTCTGCAGAAAATATAGGAGATTAGTTTTCCTCTAAGAAAGGCTAATTAATTACCGAAAAAATAACATAGTCCAATTATATATTTGCACTTACTTATCCGACCTTGTATTGCAACTTGCGTCATCAACTGTGCAGTCTGTATGCTGATCTACTGCCTGACTTCAGGCGCATGACTCTATTTCTGCTGCTACCGAACCAAACTGCAACGAGAATTCGGGTTGAAGGAAGATCCGTGCAATGACTGCTTAGTCCACTTCTGCTGCACGCACTGTGTGCTTTGTCAAGAGTACCGAGAGCTCAAGAGCAGCGGATTCAACATGGAGAAGGGTTAAAAACCTATTCCTTTCCAACATCTTTGTGCTGGCTAGCTTCCAAATAGTGTACATACTAGTCTTTTGAAGTGTTGATTAAGTACCTGGAAGGCGACATGAAGCGTTAGAGTCCGGTGGCTGATTAAAGAGCAACATCTTATTTCGACCAAGAATATAATTCTCTTTCCTCTACTTCATTATGCAAGCGAACTTGTTTCTCTGAATAACATATGTCGTGTTATTCTGTGCTAAGAGATTGATTAAGCTTGTACTATAAGACCTTTTGGGTGAGTATTGAGTTGTCAACTTATGAATGTTTGTTCAATGTGTAATTGTTTCTATTTGTTCCGTCATTGTGTCAAGGGAATTTTAGTGGACATGTCATTGTCACTCTCCCTGCAAAAGATAAATCGTAACAAAACTGCATAACATTTAGGGCCAATTTCTCTTTTTATTTATTGCAACTTCTTACCCAACTTTGGACCTTCTACACCCACAATTGACTCCTTACTCTCATCCGTCGTTTGGATCGAGTGCAAATGGTCAAGTCTTCAATAGAATCATCAATTTTGAGAGAGTTAAAGACAAAAGAGTGGCTCCGATTGTATCGTGAAAATTGTGACATTTAAAAAAAATATTTTCAAGAAGTCTTTTTCAAAAAATGGGCAATATTTTTCACCATTTGACTAAAACCTAAAATCAACTGGAAAACATTTTCCGTTATATGGTAAGGAAAACATTTTTCTTTGCTCATTCCATTGTTTACCCTGTTAACTTAAACACTCCAAACCAAAACTCAACAAAACTCAAGACCAAAACTCAGTACTCATCATCGTAATACATATATATGTTAGGACTTGGTGCACAATCATAAGAAAATAGAAAGTAAAAGCAAGAAAGAGAACTCGAGACACAAGGTTATATCGTGATTCATCCTTAAACTAGGGTTACATTCAGCAAAAAATTCAAGTCAGATTCCGTGTCATCGCTATCAATGAGTTTGAACACCACCCCAACAATATTATCACCTATTTTTATACCAACCAAATATTATTACGTACTTACATTGTTAACACCTAAATTTTGACTATTGCACTTGTTCATCACACACACACATATTAAGCATTTCATAAGATGGTATTTAGATTATTATTATTATTATTATTATTATTTTAAAAAGAACCAAAAAAATAATAAAAAAAAAAATTATCAAAAAATTAAATATTAAGAAAAATTAAGAAAATAATCAAAAATTTAGAAAATGCTTTTTTTTTAATTTGTGGAGGTAAGAAAATCAAAGCATTTGTGGAAAGTGTGGGCTGCTAGAATTTATGAAAAGAAACTAATGAGCCGGCCATAGAATTGTGATAAGAATTTAAGGGAAAGAATCAAGCTGGTCATGGAATCGTGAATGGAGATGAGTGAATTTGGACGCGTTCGTGGAAATGTGAATAGGAGTTAAAAGAAAAATCAAAGCATTTGAAGCGCTAATTTGGAAGTGAATTAGAGTGATTCACAATCAATTCTCGGCAACAAATCAAAGCCAAAATTGAGTAGTTTTCCGAGAATCATCAATTGGCTCCACGGATTCTGACTTTCCAACAATACATGGGAGAATTTTTGCTATAAAAGGAGGCCGAAAGAATCGTAAAGGGGGGAGTCGAAAAAGGTGAGGAAAGGCTGAAAAGAAGAAGAAGAGAAGATAGCACGTTCAGTCCATGGCCAAAGGAGAGTTACACATACGCAATATAGAGGGAGAGAGAGAAACAATAGAAAAGTTTTGTTTTCCTCTGTGATTTGTCATCGGTAGCACACTCGACGAATGCCATTACATCCATGTCACTTCGGCACACCTGTTCCGAAATCGTGCCACACGAAGTGGGGATACACGTCCCTCCTCGAATCGGGACGTTGAAGTTTGTTGTTCCTCGAGATTAGCCTATCCCATTGACGCCAACAGCTTTCTTCCAAGACGTTTGCTGACTCCCGAAGAGTTCTCGCAATAATCGACTTCGCTGAGTTGTGCCGCTTTCCTTGCAGACAAAGAGTTGCACACTACCTTTGCAACGTTGGTTCAATATGTAACCAGATGAGCTTGTCATTAGCCCCAGCATTCCTGTCCTACGACGATTTCTGGCATCACTGACAATTAGTGGTCTTGATGCTTCTTGCAAAGTTGCTACTGATATTGCTAGTATTAACACCTAGAGGGGGTGAATAAGTGTAGAAGGATTTTATGCGCAAGTATATAAAGCTTTCTACAATCTACAATCTAAAATAAAATAAATAGAGTATAAGAGATTGCAAACACAATTATAGTGGTTCGGCTTTTGACAAACTTACGTTCACTCTCCAGGCGATTAACCAATATGTTGAATTTCACTATGTGATCAAAGATGATTACATTCTCTTGAGTGTTTGCACTAGGTGATGATATGTCTCACAAAGTCACTATTCTTGGTAATGCATTAGGATCACTTAAATACGCACTTTTTTCAGATAACTAATGAAGAACTTTTTAAAGCTTTAGAATGTATTAATCCTATCTTTCTTCTTGGTCGAATCCTCTCCTTATATATTCTCCTAGCCATGCTTGATCGTTGGCTACCTCCTTGAGAGATTCATCTTCCTTTTTCTTTATTGGACAGACTTCATAAGGAAAGTCTTTTTGACCATTGAAGATAGATTGGATCCCTTTGGATTCTATTCACTCATACAATCAAAATTTGGGCTTCCATAATTGTTTCATCCTTCTTTGGAAGTTGTCTTGTTGATTGATCTTGCTATCGATTCGATAACAAAATCAATATAAATATGGTAAGTGAAAATCATGACCGTTGACGATCTGGTACTATAAGTTCATCCTAGGTCTATCAGACCAAGGTTCTACATCTGCTTGTGTTTTCTGTCCGGTACTCATAGACTCAAAGATTCCGCATCTCATTGTATCTTCTGTCTAGTACAGGCATACTCAAAAATATCTTCTGCTTTCTTTATGCTATATGCAAACTCAGAAGAATACGTCACCCTGTGACTTTTATTCCTTAGAAAATATATGATTTCTTGTATGCATAAAATGATTTGTTAACATCAAAACTAGAAGTTTTCTCAACAGTTGCCACCGTGTGATCCTTTTGATGGTTCTCGGTGCATTGGCTTGACTTAGGGTGACCAACTTTCGATCGCCTTGCAAGCCTCACCGTAGCCACCGCCCTCGTGAAAGTAATGACTTGAACTAGATGAATTCTCACGGTACTTGGGAACTCATCGTTGGGACCTTAGCATCGTTCTTTGTTAGCCGCGCTCTCCAAGATAATTCTCTTCTCAATCAGGTAGTTTTCTTATTTAGTTTTACAATTATTTGGTTCTTATTGCAATTGGTGATTCGTGAGCTATTATCCTATTAAGAATATTTCCATGTCGAGGGTCATAATAGTCAAAAATACTGAGCCGAGAGACATCGGGTTAGATTTTGATTATTGTAACCTTCCGTCTTTGGTCGTGATGAGTTATATGTTTATATAGTTATGTTCGTTGTTTGTGTTGGTTTTACATTAGTAAATTTTCTCATTGATAAAAAAATACAAAAAATTCACATTGCATCGCATGGAAATTTAATTGCATGATAGTGTGGTATCTATGTTGCATCTTAGATTTATGTAGTATTTTTTAGATGAAATTTTCTAATAAGAGTTAGCTTAGTTTCGGATTTTGATTTTAAAAATGAAAAAAAATGAAAAAAGATCACACATATGCATATAGCAAAATACATCATTCATCTCACATCATGTATCACATGCATATTTAGAGTCATGTAAATTATGTCACATCCCTATCACAATAGTTTTCAATTAACGTATGTCATTAGAGCTAGGCCATTTAAATTGCATGTCATATGTCATTAGAGTAAAAATCATGCATATTAAATCTAGACCGAAGTTATATATAATTAATTTTAGAAAAATCCAAAAAAAAGTAGATGTCATCCCATTTAGAATTTATATTTAGGGCATGCATTTTTAGTTATAGCTTGTTTTGCTTTAAGCTTGATCATGATTCTTATATTTATCTTTTTGGACTTACTGGATGTTATTAATTGTGATTCACGTGACCATTCTTTTCCATGTTAGTGGCTTAGGTTAAAATCAACCAAGATTGCTTGTAAAAATATTTTTGAAGCTTAAAGAGAAATGGTACCAAAAGTGCACTAGTTTAACTTATCGTAACCATGTCCTCGAACCTTATTGAATCTCTCGTTTGCAGAAGTAAATTATTGTCCCATACTTTTAATCAACCCCAATTGATTAGTGGTGGCTCATAATTGAATAAAATTGCATGTTTAACAATGTTAAATTTCGAGCACCAAGTTGCGGTTGGTAAGGCTTGGGAGAGTCCGCACTAAGCCTTCGAACTTAATAATCCATTGAGTCTTCCCTGGTGTTTCACCTTCAGGAAGGTTGTGACATACACGAATCGAACCACAAAGATTGTGTATGCCAGAACCATATATGTGCCCTCCATACCGAGAACATCAAACATGAGCGTCTCGGGCCACCACATATTTCCATCATCAATTGCCAACCATCTTATATACAAGACCAAAGCCATTATGAGTATTCACAATACAAAATCAAAAAGGGAATCAAAATAGAGAAAAATCATAGCAATTTGGACACCCAATTCTGTTCAGAAAAATAAGCCATTGCAGTAACAATCATGCACCGGACCACAAATATCCACCTCTCGGACTTCCGTTCCCAGACATCGAGCAAATCAAGCCACTAAACAAACGAAGCATGTACAACAAACAAGCCAGACAAACAATGCATCACGGGAATCGGAGCAAGATAATTGACGGCCGCTAACATAGCAAGACTTGCACTAATCTTCATCCCCTTCAACTTTTCCCACATTAATAAAGGCCATCGAACTTGGCAGCAGAGCACGGTGGGGAGTGGGACATGGGAGAAGATGAGGAAGAGGAAGAGGACGTTGTGGCGGTAGAGCAAGTAATCGGACTTGAGGGCGGAGTAGTTGAACCAAAGGGGACTAGGGCTGTGCGCGAGAAGAAGACGAGTGTGAGATAAGAGAGAGTAAGCGGGAAAATTGTTTTTTGCTTCATTTTCCTTGATTGGTTTGTTATCCTTGGGCCAAATCCTGAAAAATTTGGAAAACATTTTTCCTAAAATTTATTTTTCGTGAAACTAATGGAGCCTTAATAAGCTCATAAAATTTTCCCCACTTCATATGGAACTCGGACATAATAAATTAGAATTTCGATCATATAGGGCATGTGCACATTGGCAGACCTAGGAGGCTCATGGTAGCCTTTGCTAGGGATGAGCGGTTTAGGTTCCACCCAATACCCGAACCTGCTTATTGGAATAAGTTTCCTAATTTTTGGAAATTGAAACCTACCCTACATGCGTAGGAACTTGGAATCTACCCTCCTGTCATAGGTTCCAAAGTTTACTCAAGTTCCACCTATACTCTCAATTGGATGATATTAGTAAATTATTACCTATAATGACCACCATTTGCTATAAGTCACTTATCACAACTTATATTTCAACACCCAAAAATTATAAAATAAAAAAAAAGTAGAAGTTTCAATCATGGATATTTGACATAAATGTTAAGTCAGACTAATAGTTTAAGATTACACAGTTATAATTGGACACCATGGAATGCTAAGATCGTGCAAAAACATAGAACAAGAAAAACATAAAGACTTATTCCAAGTTCCAAGTTCTCGATTTTACCTAAAACCTATCTATCAAAACAGATTTCCAAAGTTTTGGAATCTGATATTTACCCTACATATTTTAGAACTTGGAATTAAACCGATTCTCACCAGTCCGATTCTCAAGTTCTTAGTTTTACCCTAAAACCATACTCACCCATAGCCTCAGGCCCTTGTGGGACAAAATATTGGCGATATATTTTATTTAAATCAAATATGTGTCTTACCTACTTACCTCAATTCTCGGTTCACCATTGCATGCACAAATTATGTGTAAACTACACTTTTGCAACATGTGTATATGATTCTATAATTGTACGACTCGCATAAAAGGATAAGTTGTCCACAGCCACCACCAGATCCATCATTGTCGCTCATGCGCGCATTGCGTTTCGCAACCTCGTGTATTAGAATTTTCCACCATGACTTGATTAGGAAGTTTGAGACTTTTATGCATAATTTTTTGGGCTGTCTGGCAACTCATCTAGATATTTTGTATGTGTTGGGCCAATACGACAGTGACAAAACATGTTGTGGATCAGACAGGATTAACCAAAACGTCCTTCCTGCTCTGAGAAATCAACAAGAGACTCGAAATCCATGAAAAGGTCAAACTGAAAGGACGTTTGATTAAAACATGGCAAATTTTTGAATTTGGAAGTTCTGTAGATGACTTCCGATTTGGCAACTTTTGTGAGGTGCAAGTGTGTGATGTATATCTTCTTGCTTGGAAGAATGGATGAAAAACTTGGAAGAAAGGATAAAAACTTCTTGGCCAGTTCCGCCTGCGCGGTGAACAGTCTATTTTCGCGTAGGTACCACGTTATCAATGGTCTTTAAAATCACATCCGTCCATTGTCATCATTCACGCTTCATCTAAGAGTGCAACTAGCATTTATTCATTCATCTGTCTTAGCCCTTCGTTTTTCACCGGGTGCCCGCACATCAATCCCCTTAGCGAAGCAGATATCAGAAAGGAGACTAATGATCTGAAAGACAAATGAAAAGACAAATCTTGCATAATTGAGAGGGCACGCATTCCATTTATTTAGGACTACACTTCTACTGAACTTTCACAGTTGCCCTCACTTAAGAAGGAATGCATTGGAGATAAGTACACTAGGAGTGTCATAACTTTCGTACGACGCTCACTTTGGTGCCAAAACTTTTTTTTCGCTCACTTGAGTGCTACAAGTTTTTAAAAATGTTTACTTGAGTGCCAATTCTGACGTGGCCACCAGAAAAGCTGACGTGGCCGCCGGAAAAGTTGACTTGGCCGCCGGAAAAGGCGACGTGGCGCCGGTGAACAATATTTTAATATATTTAAATATATTTAATAATTTTTTTGAATTTTTTTAAATTTTTTTTTTTGAATTTTTTTTTTTTTTTTTTCTTTAAGGCCGGTGAGGGTCACTGGTGGCCCTCGCCGGCCCTAAAAAAAAAAACAAAAAAAGCAAAAAAAAAAAGTGAATTTTTTTAAAAAAGAGTAGAAACGGCGTCGTTTTGCTTGAAAAGTCCATGTCGGCGTCGAAATTTATTAAAAAAAAGAAGAAAAATCATTAAAAAATTTCACGTATGCATTTTGGCACTTAACTGAACGATTTTTGGCCGAAAGTGGCACTTAACTGAACAATTTTACTCCAATATGGCACTCAAGTGAGCGAAAAAAAAGTTTTTGCACCAAAGTGAGCGCCGTACGAAAGTTATGGCACTCCTAGTGTTCTAACCCCGAATGCATTGATAACTAAATTAGATGATTAAAAAGTTATATACTTCCCAACATCAAGTGTAGAACTAAGTTGTAGCTAACCCTTCTTTTAAAATTAGCATTTTCTTACTAAGAAATTGAATTTCGACACTTGAGAAGAAGATATCATTATTACCACTATAGTGCTCATCGAGAAAGTATGAGGTCTCAAATTATATGTAAATGAAAATAGCGCAGAACTTTCACGATAGGGACTGCGTCCTCAATGGTCTTTAAAATCATGTCCGTCCCATTGTCATTCATACTTCATCTAGAGTGAACCGGATATCAAAAATCTCTTCAGCCCCCCCCTCCCCTCTTCCCACAGCCCACCAGCATGAGCTCAAGCAACCCCGACAATGTCAAAGAACACCCATGGAGCACCGGCCTCTGTGGCTGCTTCGACGACGTCAAAAGCTGTAACAAGATAACTGTTTCTGTTGCCAGCTTCTTCTTTCCCTTTTTTCCTTCCACGTATCAAGGAATTAATCCAGGCAACTCCATTCCACGTTGCTTGCAGGCTGCATCACCTTCTGGTGCCCATGCATCACCTTCGGACAGATATCCGAGATTTTGGACAAAGGGGAAACATGTGAGTATATTGCTTCTGGATACATGTCCACAAATATGTCAGAGTATCGTTCCATACCATTGTTATCTTGCACCTGGATTATACTTCAGGTACATGGTTAGTTTTCAAATAAGTCCTTGGTAATAGGCGGAGTTTCATCTAACGATGATGAACGTTCGGGACGAAGTGTAATATGATGGGGTCACAAATCAAGCTCGCGCATGAAAAACTTGAGTCACAGTTCACAAAGCAAGCAGAGCCGGTCTAATAGAGTTCAACAGTGGACATGTGATGTTGAATTTAATGAACTTACCCAGATTCTGGATTTGACAATTAAGGCAGATAACATAGGAGATAAGCTTTCCCTGTGAGAAAGGCTAATTTATTACCCAAAAGTCACTAAGTCTACTTATGTATTTCCACTTACTTATCTGACCTTATATTGCAGCATGCGTCATGAACTGCGCGATCTATATGCTGATCTACTGCCTGACTTCGTGCGCATGCCTCTATTCCTGCTGCTACCGAACCAAACTGCGACAAGCATTCGGGTTGAAGGAAGATCCGTGCAATGATTGCTTGGTCCACTTCTGCTGCATGCACTGCGCGCTTTGTCAAGAGTACCGAGAGCTCAAGAATCGCGGATACAACGTGGAGAAGGGTAAAAACCCTTTTTCTTTCCAATATCTTCTTGCCGGCTAGCTTCCGAAATAGTGTACATACTAGTCTTTCCAAGTGTTGATTTAAGTACTGACTTAAAATTGTAGGATGGGAAGGAAACGCCAGGCAACATAGCGAGGTGGCAATGGCTCCAAAGGTGGAAGGCGGCATGAAGCGCTAGAATCCTATGGCTGCTTAAGGGGCAACATCTTATATCGACCAAGCAGATATTTCTCCTTCCTGTACTTGATTATGCAAGTAAAGTTGTTTCTCGGAATATCATAGTCATGTATTATTCTTAAACTGCGTGATTTGTAAAGTCGGAGCTCAGCTTCTAATTGTATTATTGAGTTTGATTAAGTCCGTCCTGGGAGACATTAGGGATGAATATGAGTTGTCAAATTATGAATCTTTTGGTAGCATTGTTCAACATGTGATTCTTTTTGTTTATTCTGTCCTTTTGTCATGGGAATTTCAATGGACTTATCATCATTGCACTTCCCGCGAAACATAAATCGTATTGAAACTACATAACATCAAGGGTCGATTTCTCCGTTTATTTATTGTAACTTCTTAACCAGTCTTGAACCTTTTATGCCCACAATGATTCCTTGCTCTCATCCATCAAGTGGATCGAGTGCAACAAGGTCAAGTCTTCAAAAGAATAATCAATCGTGACATTTGGGAGTTAAAAGGCAAATGGTTATGTAACTTTTAGGCTCTATTTATTTTACAAAAAAATTATATAAAATGATCGCTTATATCATTTAACATAATTAATTAATAAAAAATATTTTCATTATCGATAATAGTTTATGTTTAAATATTTTCATGGATGATAAATTTATCTTTCAGTCATTCAAATAATTCAAATAATTATTTTTTGAAAAATATTTCCTAAATCATTTGTTTCCACTAAACAAAAGCGCCTAGGTCATAAGATTTTCCCCCCACCATATGGAACTCTAATGTAATAATTTTGAATTGAAACGCATATAAGGCATGAGCACCTTGGCGGACCTAGGAGGCTTGTGGTAGCCTCCACCCCACCTAGGACGAAAAATTTTCTATATATGCTGATTAAATTAAAATTTTGTGTCTTACCTCCTTACCTCAAATTCTTAGTCCCCCGTTGCATGCACAAAGGAACGGTGATTGATGCACAGTCATAAGGAAATAGAGAGTAAAAGCGAGAAAGAGAACTCGAGACACAAAGGTTATATCGTGCTTCATCCTTAAATTAGGATTACATTCAGCAGAAAATTTGAGCCAAATTCCCATGTCATCCTATCGATGGGGAGTTTGAACACCACCCCAACAATATTATCATATGTTTTTATACCAACCAAATATTATTATGTATTTACACGAATTGAACCACAGAGATTATGTACGCCAGAACCATATATGTGCCCTCCATACCGAGAACATCAAACGTGAGCGTCTTGGGCCACCACAAATTTCTATCATCAATTGCCAACCATCTTATATACAAGACCAAAGCCATTATGAGTATTCACAATACAAAATCAAAAAAGGGAATCAACATAGAGAAAAATCATAGCAAAACCGAATTTCCAAATAACAATTTGGACACCCAATTCTGTTCAGAAAAATCTGCCATTGCAGTAACAATCATGCACCGGACCACAAATATCCACCTCTCGGACTTCCGTTCCCAGACATCGAGCAAATCAAGTCACTAATCTTAACAAACGAAGCATGTAAAACAATCAAGCCAGACAAACAATGCATCACGGGGATCGGAGCAAGATAATTGACGGCCGCTAACATAGCAAGACTTGCACTAATCTTCATCCCCTTCAACTTTTCCCACATCAATGAAGGCCATCGAACTTGGCAGCAGAGCACGGTGGGGAGTGGGACATGGGAGAAGATGAGGAAGAGGAAGAGGACGTTGTGGCGGTAGAGCAAGTAATCGGACTTGAGGGCAGAGTAGTTGAACCAAAGGGCACTAGCGCTGTGTGCAAGAAAAAGACGAGTGTGAGATAAGAGAGAGTAAGTGGGAAAAATGTTATTTGCTTCATTTTCCTCAATTGGTTTGTTATCCTTGGGCCAAATCCTGAAAAATTTGGAAAACATTTTTCCTAAAATTTATTTTTCGCAAAAATAATGGAGCCTTAAGCTCATAAAATTTTCTCCACTTCATATGGAACTTGGACATAATAAATTTGAATTTCGAATCATATAGGGCATGTGCAGATTGGCAGACCTAGGAGGCTCGTGGTAGCCTCCACTAGGGATGAGCGGTTCAGGTTCCACCTAATACATGAACCTGCTTGTTGGAATGAATTTTCTAATTTTTGGAAACTAAAACCTACCCTACATGCCTAGGAACCTAAAACCTACCCTCCTATCACACGTTCCAAAGTTTACTCAAGTTCCACCTATACTCTCAATTGGATGATATTACTAAATTATCATCTATAATAACCACCATTTGCTATAAGTCACTTATCACAACTCATATTTAAAAACACGAAAATAATAAATATTAACAAAATAGAAGTTTCAGTCAAGGATATTTGCCAGAAATGTTAACTTAGACTAATAGTTTAAGATTACACACTTATAATTGGACACCATGGAATGCTGAGATTGCGTGAAGACATAAAACAAAAAAAAAGATAAAGACTTATTCTAGGTTTCAAATTCTCGATTCTACTTAAAACCTATATGTCGAAATAGGTTTTTTAATTTTTGGAATTTGGCACTTAACCTACATATCTTAAAACTCGAAATCAAACCGATTCTCACCGGTCCGATTCTCAAGTTCTTGGTTTTACCCTAAAACCATACTCACCCATAGCCTTAGCCCCTTCTAGGAGAAAATATTTGCTATACATTTTATTTAAATCAAATATGTGTGTCTTACCTGCTTACCTCAATTCTCGGCTCGCCATTGCATGGAGAAATTATGTGTAAACTACACTTTTGCAACGTGTATATGATTCTATAATTGCACTAGCATAAAAGGATATGTTGTCGACAGCCACCACTAGCTCACTCCTTCGATCCATCATTGTCGCTCATGCTCGCGTTGCGTTTCACAACCTCATGTATTATAATTTTCCACCATGACTTGAGCAGGAAGTTCGAGACTTTTATGCATAGTTTTTTGGGCTTTCTGGCAACTCATCTAGATATTTTGTATGTGTTGGGCCAATACAACAGTGACAAAACATGTTGTGAATCGGACAGGATTAACCACAACGTCCTTCCTGCTCTGAAAAATCAACAAGAGACTCGAAATCCATGAAAAGGTCAAACTGAAAGGACGTTTGATTAAAACATGGCAAATTTTTGAGTTTGGAAGTTCTGTAGATGACTTCCGATTTGGCAACTTTTGTGAGGTACAAGTGTGTGATGTATATCTTCTTGCTTGGAAGAATGCACGAAAAACTTGGAAGAAAGGATAAAAACTTCGTGGCCAGTTCCGCCTGCGCAGTGAACAGTCTTTTCGCATGGGTACCACGTTATCAATGGTCTTTAAAATCACATCCGTCCATTGTCATCATTCATGCTTCATCTAAGAGTCCAACTAGCATTTATTCATTCATCTATCTTGGCCCTTCGTTTTTCACCGGATGCCCGCACATCAATCCCCATAGCGAAGCGGATATCAGAAAGGGGACTAATGATTTGAAAGACAAATGAGAAGACAAATCATGCATAATTGGGAGGGCACACATTCCATTGAGAGATAATACCTCCAAAAATCCTAAATTTTATCTTATGTGACACATTTACTCCAAATTTTTATTTTGAAAAATATTTTCGTCATTTACTTTTTATAGTTTCTTTGTTGCCTTTTTTTCCTTCTTCACCACCGTTGAAGGAGCCACCGGCGTTGGCCCCCGCCGGATCTAGGGAGAGTGCAGCCCCTATTGATTCTAGTGAGGGTTGCCCTCGCCGTCGCTTGGCCATAGTAGGCGAAGGCAATCCTTGCTAGATCCGGTGCGGGTTGCCCTTGCCTAGGCAGGCAAGCTTGCCACTAGATCTGGTGAGGGCTGCCCTCACTATTGCCTGGCCGTAGCAGGCGAGGGCAACCCTGGCCGGATTCGACAGGGACCTCCCTCGACCCGCCCAGGTGAGGGCGGCCCCTGCTAGACCTCGCCCCTTGTCGTCACTTGGCCCTAGTAGGCAAGGGCAACCCTCGCTAGATCCGACGGGGGCCGCCCTTGTTGGTGTAGATCGAGGGCTGCCCTCGCTTGGGCAGGTGAGGTCAAGGTGAAGGCTATTCTCGCCCACCCAGGCGAGGGTGGCCCTCGATCGACACCGGCGAGGGTAGCCCTCGTTGGATCTGGGGAGGGCAGCTCTCGCCTGAGTCAAGCAAAGGCGACGCCAGTGGCTCCTCCAGCGGCAGTGAGGAGGAAAAAAAAAAGAAAAAAAGGAAAAAAAGAAAAAGGAAATGGAAGAAAAAGTAAAAGATGAAAATGCCATTCAGAATAAAATTTTGGGTAAACGTGTCACATAGGGCAAAGTTTGGGATTTTTTGTGTCACAAAAAAAAGTTTAGGGTAAATGTGTTACATTAGGTAAAATTTGGGATAAATTTGTCAACAAAAAAAATATAGGATAAATGTGTCACACGGGGATAAAGTTTGGGGTTTTTCATGGCATTATCCTTTCCATTTATTTAGGACCGCACTTCCACTGAACTTTCATAGCTGCCCTCACTTAAGAAGGAATGCATTGATAAATAAATTAGATGATTAAAAAGTTATATACTTCCCAACATCAAGCGTCAAACTAAGTTGTAGCTAACTCTTCTTTTTAAATTAGCATTTTCTTACTAAGAAATTGAATTTTGACACTCGAATCATGTGTAATAAAAATAATACTGAAGTTAAGAAGATCTTACAATTCAAGCCGGATATCAATGGTCTTTAAAATCTCCCTTCAAACGGATATCAAAAATCTCTTCACACGCCCCCTTCCCCTTCCCCTTCCCCTTCCCCGGTCTTCCCACAGCCCACCAGCATGAGCTCAAGCAACCCGACAATGTCGAAGAACACCCATGGAGCACTGGCCTCTGTGGCTGCTTCGACGACGTCAAAAGCTGTAACAAGATAACTGTTTCTGTTGCCAGCTTCTTCTTTCCCTTTTTTCCTTCCACGTATCAAGGAATTAATCCAGGCAACTCCATTCCACGTTGTTTACAGGCTGCATCACCTTCTGGTACCCATGCATCACCTTCGGACAGATATCCGAGATTTCGGACAAAGGGGAAACATGTGAGTATATTGCTTCTGGATACATGTCTACAAATAGGTCAGAGTATCGTTCCATACCATTGTTATCTTGCACCTGGATTATACTTCAGGTACGTGGTTAGTTTTCAAATAAGTCCTTGGTAATAGGCGGAGTGTCGTCTAATGATGATGAACGTTCGGGACGAAGTGTAATATGATGGGGTCACAAATCAAGCTCGCGCATGAAAAACTTGAGTCACAGTTCACAAAGCAAGCAAAGCCGGTCTAATAGAGTCCAACAGTGGACATGTGATGTTGAATTTAATGAACTTACCCAGATTCTGGATTTGACAATTAAGGCAGATAACCTAGGAGATAAGCTTTCCCTGTGAGAAAGGCTAATTTATTACCCAAAAGTCACTAAGTCTACTTATATATTTCCACTTACTTATCTGACCTTATATTGCAGCATGCGTCATGAACTGCACGATCTATATGCTGATCTACTGCCAGACTTCGTGCGCATGCCTCTATTCCATCTGCTACCGAACCAAACTATGACAAGAATGGTGGGAGAACCGTAACAATTCAAACAATATCGAATTAATGCAACGGAATAAAATAATCTCCCATCTTGTGTAAATCTAATAGGAACTGATATAATAGAGTAAAATAAATACCAAACACGCAAACACAATACGATTTTTTTTATGTGGAAAACCTCCTCGGTGTGAGGAGATAAAAAAAACCACGGAACTGGAGTCCACCGAAAATCTTCACTATCAACAAAATTGGGTGAACAATGTTCTTCCCTAGTAAATACTAGAGGTACATAGTAGCAAAGACCTCAAGAATATAATTTTTGGCAATACACATGAATTTCACAAGAGATCAAAAATAAATCTGACAAAAAACGTAAGTTTTGATCAATCCATGAAAAACCTGATGTAGGGAGCTTCAAATGAAAAGCAAACCATTTAGATTCAAGAAGATTGCGCCATGAACACACTGACAAAATTTTAGCTCAATCGGACCACGAATTGACCTTCGATGCAAGCTTGATGTAAATTAGATTTTGCCACTATCCCAGATTTTCTGCTTTTTATTTTTCTCTTGTTTCTACATTTTTTTGCGGCTATCACACCAAAGATAGTGAGAAACCCTATTTTTCCATATAATTTATCAATTGGGTTCAAGCCCTTTTGAGCTTACAACTCATTAGGTTTCTTCCACATAGGAGTGAACCAAACTAACAAAGAATTCGGGTTGAAGGAAGATCCATGCAATGATTGCTTAGTCCACTTCTGCTGCATGCACTGCGCGCTTTGTCAAGAGTACACAGAGCTCAAGAATCACGGATTCAACGTCGAGAAGGGTAAAAAACCTTTTTCTTTCCGATATCTTGCCGGCTAGCTTCCGAAATAGTGTACATACTAGTCTTTCCAAGTGTTGATTTAAGTACCGACTTAAAATTGTAGGATGGGAAGGAAACGCCAGGCAACATAGCGTAGTGGCAATGGCTCCAAAGGTGGAAGGCGACATGAAGTGCTAGAATCCTATGGCTGCTTAAGGGGCAACATCTTATATCGACCAAGAATATAATTCTCTTTCCTCTACTTGATTATGCAAGCGAACTTGTTTCTCAGAACATATGGCATGTGTTATTCTGTACTAAGAGTTTGATTAAGGTTGTATTATAAGACTCTTTCGGGTAAGTATTGAGTTGTCAACTTATGATCTTTGTTTAATGTGTAATTCTTTCCGTCTGTTCCGTCGTTGTGTTGAGGGAATTTTAGTGGACTTGTCATCATCAATCTCCCAGCGAAAGATAAATCGTATTGAAACTGCAAAACGTTTAGGGCCAATTTCCCTTTTTATTTATCACAACTTCCTACCTAGCTTTGGACCTTCTACACCTACAAATGACTCCTTACTCTCATCCGTTGTTTGGATCGAGTGCAAATGGTCAAGTCTTCAATAGAATTATCAATCGTGGGAGTTAGAAAGGCAAAAGAGTGGCTTCATTTGTTTCGCAAAAAATGTGAAATTTCAAAAAAATATTTTCCGAGAAATTATTTTCCAAAAAAAAGGTAATATTTTCCATCATTTGATTGAAACGTAAAATGAACTGGAAAATATTTTTCCATTATATGGTAAGGAAAACATTTTCCTTCATTCATTCCATTGTTTTCCCTATAAACTTAAACATTCCAAACCAAAACTAAGCAAAACTCAAGACCAAAACTCAGTAGTCATCATCGTAATAAATATATTTGTGAGGATTCGATGCAGAAAGTAAAAGCGAGAAAAAAAACTCGAGACACAAGGTTATATTGTGGTTCATCCTTAAACTAGAGTTACATCCAATAGAAAATTCAAGCCAGATTCCCATGCCATCCTGTCAATGGGGAGTTTGAACACCACCCCAACAATATTTTTATATATTTTTATACCAACCTAATATTATTATGTATTTACATGAATCGAACCACAGAGCTTGTGTACACTAGAACCATATGTGTGCCCTCCATACAGAGAACATTAAACATGAGCATCTCAGGTGACCACAAATTTCCATGATCAATTGCCAACCATCTTATATACACAACCAAAGCCATTATGAGTATTCACAATACAAAATCAGAAAGGGAATCAAAATAGAGAAAAATCATAGCAAAACCGAATTTACAAATAACAATTTGGGCACCCAATTCTTTTCAGAAAAATCTGCCATTGCAGTAACAATCATGCACCGGACCACAAATATCCCCCTCTCGGACTTCCGTTCCCAGACATCGAGCAACTCAAGCCACTAATCTTAACTAACGAAGTATGTACAGCAAACAAGCTAGACAAACAATACATCGCGGGAATCGGAGCAAGATAATTGACGGCCGCTAACATAGCAAGACTTGCACTAATCTTCATCCCCTTCAACTTTTCCCACATCAATAAAGGCCATCGAACTGGGCGGCAAAGCACGGTGGGGGGTGGGACAAGGGAGAAGATGAGGAAGAGGAAGACGACGTTGTGGCGGTAGAGGAAGTAATCGGACTTGGGGGCGGAGTAGTTCAACCAAAGGGGGCTAGGGCTGTGCGTGAGATAAGATGAGAGTGAGAGAAGAGAGAATGTAAGAAAAATGTTTTTGCTTCATTTTCCTTGACTGGTTTGTTTTCCTTTGGCCAAATCCTGAAAAATTCAGAAAATATTTTTCTTGAAATTTATTTTCCATGAAATTAACAGAGCCCTAAGCTCATAAAACTTTCCCCACTTCATATGGAACTTGGACATAATAAATTCAAATTTTGACCATATAGGGCATGCACACATTGGCGGACCAAGGAGACTTGTCGGAATAAATTCTAGGTTCCACCTAGTACTTAAACCTGCTCGTCGGAATAAGTTCCCTAATTTTTGGAAACTAAAACATACCCCGCATCCCTAAAAACCTAGAACCTACCTTCTTGTCACAGGTTTTGGGGTTTACCTAAGTTCCACCTATACTCTCAATTGAATTATTGAAGTAAATTATCACCTATAATGACTCATTTATTATAATTCATTTATCACAACTCATATTTAAATACACAAAGATTATAAAATATTAATAAAGTAAAAATCTCAATCATGGATATTCGCCAAAAATGTTAACTCAAACTAATAGTATAAAATTACACACTTATAATTAGACACCTTGAAATGCCAAGATCACGTGAAGACATAGAATAAGAAAAACATAAATAATTGTTCTTGGTTCCAAATTCTTGATTCTAATAGAATCCCCATGTTGAAACAGGTTCCCAATTTTTCTAAAACTTACCATGCATATCTTAAAACCCGTAATCAGATTGGTTCTCATTGATCCGATTCTCAAGTCTTGGTTTTACCCCTAAACCATACTCACCCATAGCCTCAGCCCCTTCTAGGACAAAAAATGTGCCATATTATGTTTTTTAAATCAAATATTTATGTCTTACCTGCTTACCTCAAATTCTCGGTTTGCCATTGCATGCACAAAGTATGTATAAACTACACTTTTGCAACATGTGCATATGATTCCATAATTGCACGACTCGCATAAAAGGATAAGTCGTCGATGGCCACCACTAGCTCCCTCCTTCGATCCATCATTGTCGCTCATGCTCGCATTGTGATTCACAATCTCAAGTATTAGAATTTTCCACCATGACTTGAGCAGGAAGTTTGAGACTTTTACCCAAAGTTTTTTGGGCTGTTTGGCAACTCATTTAGATATTTTGTATGTGTTGGGCCAATAGAATGAATGAAAAAACATATCATGTGCATTGGACAATATTAGAGGAAAAAAACCAAAATGCCCTTCCTGCTCTGAAAATTCAACAAGAGACCCGAAATCCATGAAAATGTAAAACATAAGGTCGTTTGATTGGAACATGGCAACTTATGTGAGGTGCAAGTGTGTGATGTATAGGATGAAAATCTTGGAAGAAAGGATGGAAACTTCTTGGCCAGTTCTGCTTGCGCAGTCAACATTCTATTTTTGCGTAGGCACCACGCCCTCAATGGTCTTTAAAATCACGTCCATTCCATTGTCATTCACGCTTCATCTAAGGGTGCGACTAGCTTTTACCCATTCGTCTGTCTTCGCCCTTTCGTGTTTCCCGGGTGCCAGCACATCAATCCCCAAAGTGAAGCCGATATCATAAACTCTGCATCATCTCTTCACCACCCACAGCCCACCAGCATGAGCTCAACCAGACCCCGCGATGGGGAAGAACACCTTTGAAGCACTGGCCTCTGCAACTGCTTCGACGACATCAAAAGCTGTAACAGAAATCTGTTTAAATTCCCAGCTTCTTCTTTCCCTCTTTTCTTCCACGTATCAAGGAATAAATCCATGCAACTCCATTCCATGTTGCTTGCAGGCTGAATCACCTTCTGGTGCCCATGCATCACCTTCAGACGGATATCAGAGATTATGGACAAAGGGGTAACGTGTGAGTGCGTAACTTTTGTATATGGGTCTGCAAATATGTCCGAGGATCACTCCATACTATTTTTATTTTGCACTCCGATTATAATTCACGTACACGGTTATTTTTCGAATAAGTCCTTGGTATAGGTGGAGTTTCGTCTAATGATGAACGTTCCGGACGAACTGTAAAAGTATTGGGTCACAAATCAAGCCTGCGCATGAATTACTCGAGTCACAGTTCGCAAAGCAAGCAGAGCCAGTTAGTTAGAGTTCAACGTGGGATTATCCCGATTTGACAACTTATTCAGAAAATATGGGAGATTAATTTTTCCCTTTATCCGAGTTTGGATTGCAGCTTGCTGCACGAACTGTGCAACCTTCGCGCTTATCTGCCTGACCTCGTGCGCACTCTTCTATCGACGCACATGCTCTATTCATGCCCCTTACCAAGCCAAAATGAGACGAGAGTTCGGGTTGAAGAAAGATCCGTGCAATGACTGCTTAGTCCACTGCTGCTGCATGTACTGCGCACTTTGTCAAGAGTACCGAGAGCTCAAGAACGGCGGATTTATACGTGGAAAAGGGTAAAAACCCATTCTTTCCCAACACCTTCGTGCCGGTTAGCTTTCAAATAGTGTACGTGCTAGTCTTTTTAAGTGTTGATCGAGTACTGACTTAAAATGGTTGGATTGGCGTGTAGGATGGGAAGGAAACGCTAGGCAACATAGAGGAGTAGCAATGCCTCTAGCGGTGCAAGGCGACATGAGGCGTTAGATGTTGATAAAACTTCTAGTTTTAATGCTAACAAAACTTTCTATTACCTTAAACAAGCAACACTTCTAATACAAACTGTGGAAGAAGACTCATGTGTTGACATATTCAACAAAGTCTATCTATTACAGAAGAAGGCATAAATTGACGCAGAATCTCATTCTGTCAGGAATCTAGAACAATCCTCAAGGATCAGAATGAGGACAAGGTCCCCAATGGCTACGAATTTCACTTATCTTACTTATATTGATTTTGCTAATCAAATCGATTGACAAGATCAATTAACAAGACAATTTCCAAATAGTGATGGAACACTTATAGAAACCTAGATTCTACTTGTATGGGCAACCAAAATTAAATGGAGTTTAATCTGTCTTCAACGACTAGGAAATGTTTAATTTTGCAAATTAGCCGATGCAAATATGATACATGCTCACAATATAATTCACTGCACATTTCTCAAGCATGAGTTGAAGGAAAGGATGATACGTGGTCACATTTTATTTCCAAAACCTATCTTGCTTTTATGCCTCATTAGGGAATATACCATTCTTATTTTTCTCATAAAGCTTGACATATATACGCCCAATAGCTCGGGGTTTTGTCTCTTTGTAGCTCATGCAATCAATATGCATACGTCAAGACATAATTAATTAGAATAGTCAAGCACGCGATAATTTCCAACAATCATATAATTAATCTAATTAGCAATCCAACATACATTTATGATTACTAACACGTGAATAAATCTCACCATTCAATTATAAATAAACCGTACTATGCACAATTAAACCTCAATCAATTATTATTAAAATTAATAATAATAAATCCGAATTTCATCAATAATAATAATTCCGAATCTCAATAAATAATATTAATCCCGAATTCAATCAATAACAACTAATTCCGAATATAATAACTAATAACTAATTCCGAATTTCAATAAATAATATTAATCCCAAATTCAATCAATAACAACTAATTCCAAATTTAATAACTAATAACTAATTCCGAATTTAATAAATAATATGAAGTCCGAAATTAAATAATAATAATAATTCCGAATTTTTAAATAATAATTATTTCAAATTTAATAAATAATAATTAAAAAAATTATTTCTTTTTAATAAAATACTCTTAATCTGGATTATCCCATTCATCATTGGTTTCTCTAACTAATTACCGTTAATTCTCCATAAACATGTTTAACCACATAAATAACACATAATCGTGATTAACTCTAATCTAATCTCCTCCTAAACGAGTTTAACGGACTAATCGAGGATTTAGAACGTAAACTCACCCGGCGACAAATGCGATGACACCAATGCGACGGTAACGACGAGGCGGATGAGCGGTGCCTCCAGTTTACCGAAACCGAACGTTTCAGAACTGGATGTCGGCCGAAATAGTTCGGACTGAGCTGACCCCGGGAAGGGGGACTTTGCAGCGGCTCCGGTTGGCTAGGATGGGCTCGGTGACCAAACAGTGGCGGCTAGGAGCAGAGGCCGGCAGCTGCAAAAGCGGCAGGACAGAGGAGGAAACGAGTTGGTTCGGGCGGCTGTCAAGCTCCGGCAACGGGTCGACGAAGCAGCGGCGCGGCAACAGTGACTGAGGCAGCGAACGAAGGGGGCGGCAGTGGCAAGGGAAATGTAGCAGTAGCAACAGTAGTCAGCTGAGCAGCAACCAAAGAAGAATAAGAAGAAAAGGAGGAGAGAGGGCTGCATGCAGTACATGCATGGGGAAGGGAAGCGGCTGAAGGGGGGGGAGGAAAATCCCCAAGCCTCTCCCATTTCCCTCTTAGATTCAAACAAAGATTGTCTCTCGGTCCAAAACGGACTAGGGGCAATTTCGTCCACGCACGGTTCTTAGAACCGAAAATTACCGAAACACCCTTGGCTCGATAATACGCAATGGGAAATGTCAGGTTCAATCCTTCAACCCGAATATCCTTATTTTGACGTTCCCGAATGGACCGAAATTTTTGGAAATTAATGAGGTTGAAGTCAAATAATTAGTCCCAACGTCCGAAAAATCCCGACAACCGAATTTGGATAGAAATCATGACTAAGTCAATCAATTGCAAATCCAGTGTGTCTCAGACTAACATGTGGCTTTTTTTTAAGAATCGCGTGTTCGCGAAATCTTTAGTAGCCTCTACCATTTGGTTAGTATTTCGTGAGTGATCAATTCAAAGCAAGACCAACTAGTAGTGCATTAATGACTACGCATTCATAAAATCCACAATAGGTCGGAAAATCCAGGACATCACAACTTGGATCTAAGTTCAGCATCCATTAAGTACAAGTTTTATCTTTGTAGCATTTTTCTCAATCCCATTCAATGAATCTAGGTCTCACTTCTTAGTAGCCATAAAGATCTATCTCTAAAGAATAACGAATTGCAACATGCCAACTTTATCTTTTGCCATGAGGTTTCTGCCTTTCCGTGTACAAAAATTATATTTTCTTCCGCAAGGGTGAATTTTTGAAATAATATATATCTTTTTTTTTTGTACCTCGTTTTCACTTAGGATTGTGTTTTGCGTTGGAGGAAATTTTCCTGTTACGGGACCCTAATTTGATGACTAGAAACATGCATATCGCAAATGATTTCCATGAAATGATTTTCAAACTTCACGTGCTTGGTTGAACCAACTTGGGTTGCTGTTCATTGTCATCCTATGTGCGCCACTTATCTTGACGTGAAAAGTTCTACATAAACCCACTATTCTGAAAGTGAGATGAGAAAAGTTCCTCAACTTAAAATGAAGTAAATCAGTATCCTTTCACCCCTAAGTTGTCTTGAGCTCGCTCAATCACCTAACTCAATGCATTGACGGACGACATATTCAAATTGCTAATGAACATCCAATCACTATGTGAAATGTAGGTCAAAATAATAGATTAAGCTAAGCCCATTACGAGGGTTCTTTCGAGCCTTATCTTGGACTTAGCTACATCTGAGGCATGTTTTGCTAAGCCTTAGCTCAACTTGGGTTAGCGTCCATTAAGTACAAGAATGTCGCCCATTTTCTCAATCCCATCAGACAAATCAGCTCTCACTCCTTTGCAGCCTTAAGATCTCCATCTGAAAAATAACAAATTGCAACCTGCAATCTTTCACCAAAAGTTGGATTTGGTTATGTTTCAATGTTCAATATTAGCGTTTTCTCATACCCCTTTGGCCGGTTCATATTACTAGAAATTACAATGCTTTGTTCATCCGTCACGGCTCTATGACCGGTTGGTTTACACGTTTAAAGGCGACTCGTGTATGACTTTAACATGCACAAAACTCAACAGCTAAAACTCCCCCACCCCCTTCCTCCCTCCCCCTCCACCTCCCGAGCCATCACTGCCTCAGAACTGAGGTTGATCGGTGAGTGTTGGCCACGGGCGACCTCTGATTGGCTTCGACTTGAGATTGCGCACACACGAGTGGGGAACTAGGATTCTTCATTCGCTTTCTTTATTGGGTTGGTAAGTTTATTCTGATGTTCATTGATTGATTGGTAGTTTTTTTTTTCTGCTACGAATTACAATTCGGCTATTTGTACTACTACCCATAGTTAACAAGGGTTTACAACAAAACCAAACACATTTATACAACTCCTAAAATCCAGCAACTTGTATTTACAAGCAATTACTAAGCAAACACATTACTTTGATAGCCGTTACTTCTCGATCATTGATAATTACTTCTGTAGCTTGTAGCTCCAGTTCCTGCCGATTACAATGACCTATATTTTCGACCTTTATAGTTAGTGGCCTCCTGTGATCTACGGCTCTAAAATAATAGGATCCTGTCAATCTTACTTCTGCAAGGCCATATAGTTTACCTAAGCAAATTGCGTTTGTAATAATCGAACTCTTTACTTGGGCAGTTACCTAGTATCTAGGTTGTCGTGATCAGTTTTAGTCGTGGCCTTCTTGTTGATCAAATTAAACTTCATTCATTGACACTCATGTCTCAAAACTTAGTAATTTCCTTTTGCTTTTACTGCCGGCAAGTGTTTAGCGATTTCTATATTTGCCGACTAAAAGCTCCCAATACTTAGTGAATTGTACTTTTGCCACATCTTTGGCCTCTCCTAGTCCGAGATTGATAGCCGGGAATTTGGGCATTTTAATGTGTCAACAACTTCACAAAATAATTAGTAAAGGATATTTAACTTTTAAATGGATTAGTAACTAACTTAATAATCTTCGCATAATAGCTCTTCTTCTTTTTTCCCTACATCATTAGTTTTTTACTTACTAGGATAATTGAGACCTTGGCATTCTCTCTTAAAGAACCTCTCATATTAAGCCAATAGTGTGTAAGTTTTCAATTGGTAGTTAAAGCTACAAAAAATGCAGGTAAGACCTAATAGCAAAGTTCCATCGTTCTATCTGCGCCAAAGCATTATTTCACAAGTTTGGAAAACAATACTCATCATTTCTCGTATTTCACAATTTAAATGCATCATTTTTCTAAAATATAACTCTTAAATTCAGAAGGATTTTTTGCTAAAAATTCGTAGCAATACTTCCTTAATTTTTGAAATGCAAAGATGTTAAATAATTTTGATGGGGCCAAGATTTATGGATGAACATGTTTTTTTGAAAATAGGGGCCTAAACATAATTTGGGGAAATTGGGAAGGCCGGAGCCCCATCCAGCTCCACTCTAAATCCACCCAAGTTCATCAATACATGCAAATAACTTATGGAAATAGAACACTAGAAGAAATTTGCCCGTCAATTCATAGGCTTAAGATTTCAGAAATCGAAGTTTAATGACAAAGGATCGTCTCAAGAAGATTAAGGCTTATCTGGCAATCAATGCGAAATTATTTAAAGCTCAGTTAAGCGTATCTCTGCTAGCTGGACTGTCTGAATTACTTTCATATGTTGTTTGAGAGACTTTTCATACTTCAATATGGTCAAATATTATAATAGTTGGAAAAGCCTACATGTCTAGTCTCTAATGAATCAAGTTTCAAGCAATTTGGAGATTTTAGATAAAAAATTTCCAAAATTCTAAATGCTACTCAGGAAATACGAGAATGATTTTTCTTTAGTTTATTTGTTGAGTCATGTGCACTGCATTTAGTTTCTAGATCCTTTGAGTCCAGAGTCAATGTTATTATTCATGTTTTGCCCATGGTTGTTGGTCTTTATCTTGCAAATCAAAATGTTGGTGTTTTGGTATTTGCCAAACCTAGAGGGTCATTCCAATTTGTGTCTATATAAACCCCTCTCACATTATCTCAAGGAAAAATGATAGTTTCAATGAATTTTTAGAAATTGAACTCTTGGATTTGAGTTTCATTGCAACTTAATACTTCTTTGGTGGATTCCATTTAGTGGTGAGTTACATACTCACGCATGGTATTTTAAGGTGGATTTCTTAGGTAGCAAATGCTTATCATGTGATGTACCATGCATGGTGAAGTGATTTCCTTAGGTGGTAAGCATTTACCAGCTTGTCATACTTATGTTATTTTTTAAATGTCTGACACCTCCAGTATCGCTTAACGGCTTAAAAGAAAGTAAAATATATAAAGTAATACTAGTTACAAGGATCGCAGTGGAATTTACCGAGCAATAATGCTGAAGGGGGCACAATTACATGAGAGTGAGAATCATTGCCATGATCTACATCCCAAAAAAGCCCTCGAAGCTGTGAAATGCAAGTGCAACACCCTAGCCAATGTTGGGTAGCGAAGGAACAGAGCCGTGAATCCACCCGGATCCACATATGCAAGATTTAATTGTTTCGGCCATACAATACTTATAAAATCCGAGACTTTTCTTGACGTACTGTGACTGACTAGAGGTGTCATGCCAAGCAGAGGTGATCAATGAGTCAAGCAAGACGAGTTCGGGCAAGCTTCTAGCATAATACCTGTGCCCAAGCTAACCCAAGCTAACGAAACCAAGCCAGCATCGTGTAGGGCAAGAGTTCAAATTTCATGAAAAATCTCACCAATCTCAAGGATATGGTAAAACGCAAGTTCAAGTCCAGATGGGTGGTCTAAATGACATGAACGTCTGATTTGGTTTTGGAAATTTGAGGATCTGAGCTTGTGTCGTGCGCTTAATTTTCACCCAAAGTTTCGTTCCTCGACCGCTATAAACCGACCTCCACTAGATCTATATTGTATGCATCTCTTTTACTTAAAATAATATGAATATAGTAATATAAGAATATGGTAAATTCGTATTGCTTGTTTCAAATGGTTTTTTTTTTCCACGTAGTAGAAAGCAAATTTCAGGCCACAAAAGATACCAAAATCATTATACCACATGCAATTTATTTTCTCCTTCTTTTTGTGAACACAACTTACTGAACTTTAGACACACAAAGCACCACTTATATTATATATTCAAATTGGAGTACAACACCATCATGCACTGTTGAAAGCTTAACACACTTATAGTGGGCAGCTAAACATCCACCCTTTCATGCTTCCAAAGCATGTTATTGAGTACTTGAACCACACGTAGAACATCGTCCCTAAAATTTATTGATTTAACATTTCAAGCATATTTTTTTCATTCCTCGTTAGTTCCGGCTTCGTCTGCCGCCTCGAGCATTTTAATGAGGAATTTCATATAGTCGTGGGGAGCCGGAATTCTGGCGTGTTTCTTCATGTAAACCAGCGTCACTGTCGCCAAGCAGCCATGCTTATGGGCAAAGAACTGGTGGACCACCTTCAGGATTTTGTAACGCTGTTGCGGCACTATGCCTTTCTGCAGAGTCCACGTGATGGACATCGCCTGGTCGTTGATGTCCTCCACTATGTCGTCCCAGGTTCCGCATTTATCTGCGATACGTTTTTTTTTCCCTTTTACTTTGAGAGATTCTAAAATAAAACCGGAAAGTTTTGTGGCTCATGAATCTTGTCTGTCGTTTTTAGTCTCATGGCTGTCCGGGAGATTTTTCTTGAAACCATTTCTCATAAATTTGTTCGGAAAGCGCACTTATCTTCTAAAACGCTATATAAATTTGTAATAGACATGGCTACCGCTATTTCCACACTCCTTTTGGGGAGAATTACCAATAAAAGCCATAGACTTATTGCAATTGAAGTCAATTTAATTATAAACTTTTTTTTGTCAATTCAATCTTAAACCTTTTGCAATTGTGCCAATTTAGTTTATTCGACCAATTTTAGCTAGTTGACATTGACGTGATAATTTTTTAATAATATTTTATTTTTTCTAATTTTTTATTAATTTTTTCCCCTTTTTTTTTTTTTTCTCTTCTTCCTTTTTGGCTTCTTTTCCCACAGTAGCTGACGATTGTTATAGCCCTTGTTCAGCCTTGCCCACCCTCACCGGTGCCCGGCAAGGGCTTTGTGGCCCTTGCCCAATTGGGAAAGAAGCCAAAGGAGGAAGAAGAGAAAAAAAAATTAAAAAAAATTGAAAAAAATAAAATATTATTAAAAATTGTTATGTTAGTGTTGTCTAGACGACTGGTCAAAATTGGTTGGATGTACTAAATTAGCATAATTGCAAGTGGTTTATGACTGAATTTGTCAAAAAAAAAGTTTATGATTGAATTAATACAATTGCAATAGGTTTTAAATTTTTTTTTGTAATTCCCCACCCTAGCCTAAAGTGGGCCATGCTAAGTTAACCACCAAATTAGCCTTCAACTATATTAAGTATTTGTTAATGTTTCCTTACACCCTC
The DNA here is from genome assembly GCA_014182735.1 of Corymbia maculata. Lineage (NCBI taxonomy): Eukaryota > Viridiplantae > Streptophyta > Magnoliopsida > Myrtales > Myrtaceae > Corymbia > Corymbia maculata. The sequence goes on along the minus strand of CM024688.1, from coordinate 31,164,021 downwards.
TTTAGGCAATCTAGTGATCCATGAGTTACGGCTTTCCTATCTCGGTTTTGTTGACAAAATTTCAATTTTGTTCTTTTCAATTGGAAACTTATTTTGGGATTATAATTCATTTGTTCATTTCAATCTGTAAGCACAAAGCTAGAAAAGATAAAGAAATGATAACGTAAAAAAAAGATCTAAGACTCTTTTTTTGATTGACACTGCGTCATATGTTGGCCCCTAGTTGTTGAACTCACAACGATGAATTAACAATGACAATCCCATCATTTTTCAATTGGACCGTCAATCACAAAACAAAAGAATTGGGAGAAAATTATCGACTTTTCTGATTAATAATATGGCGAGATGACTAATTAATTAAGAAACGAAGGAAATATAGATACGATATGGAATTCGGGAATTAAAATTTGCTAGATCAAGTGACAAATTTTTGGACTTACCATCAACAAAAGTCCAGCGCCTTTTTGAGCCCACTTGGTCCCATTCGCCTTCGAGCAATTCTACGCTCTCAATCTGATATTTCGGGAGATCTGGGTAGCGTTCTTTCGTGAGATCTGGGAAGCGGTAGGGTTCATTTCGGTAGATATTAAATAACTCCTCAGCTGATGAACGCAAGGCCTTTGTCTGCGTCAGTATACCAACCAAGAATTTCTCAGCCGGCGTCAGTGTACCGCCCAATAATTTCTCAGCCTGCGCCATCTCCTTCGCACATTGCGCCGTCTCCATATTCTGCATTTTTGCTCTTGGAAATGAAATAAGGTTGAGGAAACTGTGCAGAGAGTGGAGAGAGCGTGTGTTGTAGCTAGACTCTGCAAATGAGCGGTTAGCGCCGAAGCAAATTTATAGAAATGCTTAGGCCTTTTGGTGAGCCAATTTTACTTTTCCCGAATAGCTTGTGCCCGAAGTATCGTACGATAGGTCACATCATGAGTGACGATGTAAATGACATCATGTGGATGGTAGTGTGTGAAAATTAAATGATTGGACCAGACCCACCTAATTTATTGTGGACAGCTGTGACTAAAGATAACGGTTATGAGCCCGCGACTTCAATCACTAAATATGCGCATTTACAATGAGAGTTGTATTTACACGAGCAAGTCATTCCAACCCCCCTCCCCCTTTTCAGTGTGTGTTTTGCACTAATAATTGAAGAGGGAAGTGTGTTCGTATGAGGCACCTTTGTATTGAGGGAAGTTTGAAAGTGCGACTAAGCTATAATTGAAGTCATTTATGGTTGACCTAAAACTTAGATGAAAAAACAAGAAAAGAGGGATCGTTGCACAATCGCATTAACAGTTTTACTTATAGGAGAAAGTCATTTTCTCTCTCTCTCTCTCTGCCTTGGCATACGAATAATTGAAGATGGATATGTGTTTAGATAGGCAACTGTGTGGTAAGATGCAGGTTCGATCTTTAGGCATAGGATTCCTTATGATACAAAGTTGAAAGTGATGGACATCGCCGTGTCATTGATGGTCTCCACAATGTCCTTCCAGCTTCTGCAATTATCTGAATTATGTGTTTTTTCTTTTTGGAAATCAATCTTGGTAGCCAATATTTGTTCCTTGTTGAGATTCTAAGATAAAACTAGAGTTAGACCAAAAATTTAAAACTAGAGAGTTTCATGGGTCATGATCGATGTTAAGAGGACGATTGACTAGAAGTGCCTATTCATGATTGTTCAAGCTCTGCGTACTTGTTCTCGTTTTCATCAATGGTTGGAGGTTAATATAAAATTCTACACATTTTCGCATTTGATCTCGATTATCAGGATCATGGCTTTTTCGTATATTTTTTTAACAATATTAGGATACATGAGCGTGAAATATTGCAAATTAGAAAATACACTATCGCTCAAAGCGAGTTATGACAATTTGTTGTAGCAACAAAATGTGCACCGTCGCCATCACCATCCCCATCATATCACTTTTTCCAAGCATTATCTTCTACTTATTTGGAGGATATACCTAGGTCCACAAAAAAGGAAGCTTTTGGTAAGGATAGGAGGAATAATCTATGGAGAAAATTGTCCTATTGCAATAATAGATGGAATCAAATTCGCGGCCATGTGGTCACCGATGAAAAATAGAGACGAGGACTGAGGTGCTTTAGTCATGGTTCAATTAACTAAAGTTTTATACTTCCAGGGAAGCTGTAGAATAAGATGATATATGTTGCTAACGAGGTGCTTTGGTCATGAACAAACGATGAATAAGATGAGTGTTTTGTCTGTCGCAAATTAGTGAGTGCATCTCTCCGTTTTTTTACCTAGGTACTTGTTTGATGATTAAGTGAGTCACAATATCCCGATATGTTTGATCTATGATCATGTCGTAAACATAATTTGCCTGAACATCGATTAACAAGTTAGACCTTATATATTTTTACGTATAAAATGCATCCATAGATCACCATATATTAACAAGTATAGACCCTCGCTTCATCCTTTATATCTTCCTTTCACTTTTCTTTTCATGCTGCAGAATCTATATATCCATGCCTTTAGTGACCGTGGTAAACAAATCCATCTACTTATCGGCGCCAGAACACCGGAGTCGGCTTCTCATACTTCATCATCGCTGTTACCAAAGAGGACTCCATATGGAACTTGAACAATATTGGAGGAAAAAAACCAGAATGTCCTTCCTGCTTTGAAAAATCAACAAGAGACGAGAAATCCATAAAAATGAAAAACAGAAAGGATGTTTGATTAAAATATGGTAACTTTTTTAGTTTGGAAGTTCTGTAGATAACTTTTCCTATTGGGCAACTTATGTGAGGTGCAAGTGTGTGATGTATATCTTCTTGCTTCGAAGAAAGGATGAGAACTTCTTGGCTAGTTCCGCTGGCGCGGTCAACAGTCTATTTTCGTGTAGGCACCACGTCCTCAATGGTCTTTCAAATCACGTCCGTCCCATTGTCAATCCACTTCATCTAAGAGTGTGACTAGCTTTTATTCATTCGTCTGTCTTCAATCCCCAAAGCGAAGCGGATATCAGAAACTCTGCATCATCTCTTCACCACCCACAGCCCACCAGCATGAGCTCAACCAGACCCCGCGATGGGGAAGAACACCCTTGGAGCACTGGCCTCTGTGGCTGCTTCGACAACATCAAAAGCTGTAACAGAAATCTGTTTAAATCCCCAGCTTCTTCTTTCCCTCTTTTTCTTCCACGTATCAAGGAAGAAATCCATGCAACTCCATTCCATGTTGCTTGCAGGCTGTAAACCTTCTGGTGCCCATGCATCACCTTCAGACGGATATCAGAAATTATGGACAAAGGGGAAACGTGTATGTAACTTCTGTATATGGGTCCGCAAATTTGTCTGAGGATCACTCCATACTACTGTTATATTGCACTCTGATTATATTTCACGTACACGGTTATTTTTCAAATAAGTCCTTGGTATAGGTGGAGTTTCGTCTTGTTGAAAATTTGACGCCGAATATTGATCGAGCGAATCGGATAAAATTAGTCGGAAGGAAGGAAAGGAAATCGGACACCGAATTTACGTGGTTCAGTCCGAATATCGGAACCTACGTCCACAGGGAAAGCAGCATGGAATTCCACTATAGAACCAAGCAAAACAATGGAGATTACACTCACTCGAGTATTCAAACACTCACTCAGTGTTTCCTAGCCCCCAATTACACCTAATAATTCATACAGTATTTAGCCCCTCACAATTCCCAGTGAAATTCTCACTCAAGAAATTAAACAAATTCTACTAACAATAATTTAACTGGCTAAAACACCAAGGTGTAATTACAACTAGAAAATTTTCTTTCTGCCGAGAGCTCCCACGCGTTCAGTCTTGCCCTCTTCTTGCTCTCTCTCTTTTTTTTTTGGAGCTCTCTCCACACGGCCTCCTCTCTTCGGCCTCGGACGTCCTCCTTCAATTTCCATGAAGCACTCATGCATGCACATGGTCATGTGCATGCATTTAATGAGGTGGAGAACAATAGCACGTCCATGGACTATTTCGCCTCTTCTTTGACTTTTTCTCCTCTGTAATTAGAAGACAACTCAAAAGCTGGAGCTCCTATTTGCATTAAATGAAGGCAGGAATTTTGGACTTTCCCTTTTGCAGCTGCACGCCTCCTTCTAACTGCACTTGAGAGTCAAACACGCATGTTCTTTCTTTTCTACTGCTTCCCTTGTCTTCATTCTTCCTTCTCCGTTTTGCATGCAGAGCATTTAATGCAAAATCACGGATAATCACAAAAATCCAATTTGGATTTTATTTTTTTCAAGACAAACCCACATGATTTTATTTTTGGCATCAGAAGGCATTAGGATCACGTACAATTAATTCTTGATCCACATATGATCGAGTTCACATATTTTGTCAGTTTGATTTTATTCAATGGGCTCAAATTCGAGACATAATTTTAACACATCTAATGATGAATGTTCCATATGAACTGTAATAATAATGGGTCACAAATCAAGCCAGCGCATGAATTACTAGAGTCACAGTTCACAAAGAAAGTAGAGCCAGTTAGTTAGAGTTCAACGTTGGACATGTGATGTCAACTTTTTATGAACATATCCCGATTTGACAATTCATTCAGAAAATATGGGAGATTACTTTTTCCCTTTAAGAAAGGCTAATTGATTACCAAAGAACAGACATAGGCTAGTTATATATTTCTCACTTACTTATCCGAGCTTGGATTGCAACTTGCTGCACGAACTGCGCAATCTTCACACTGATCTGCTCGCTGACTTTGTGCGCATGCTCCTATCCACACACATGCCTCTATTCATGCCCCTACTGAACCAAACTGAGATGAGACTTCGGGTTGAAGGAAAATCCGCGCAATGACTGCTTAGTCCACGGCTGCTGCGTGTACTGCGCACTTTGTCGAGAGTACTGAGAGCTCAAGAGCCGTGGATTCTACGTGGAGAAGGGTAAAAACCATTCCTTTCCAACATTCTCGAGCCGGCTAGCTTCCGAATAGTGTACATACTAGTCTTTTTTTAAGTGTTGATTAAGTACTGACTTAGGATGGTTGGATGGGGAGGAAACGCCAGGCAACATAGAGAAGTGGCAATGGCTCCAAAGGTTGGAGGCGAAATGAGGTGCTGGAGTCCTGTGCTGATTAATGGCAACATCTTATTTCGACCAAGAATATAATTCTCTTTCCTCTACATGAATAACATATGTCATGTCTTATTCTTATTCTGTGTTATCAATAAAGCCGGAGCTCTTACCAAAACAAATAAAATAAAGCCGGAGCTCAGCTCCTAATTGTATTACTGATTTCATCTGGTAGGCGCAGTCCATGCTAACAGTATAATTAAGACCTTTCGGGTGAGTATTGAGTTGTCAACTTATAAATCTTTTGATAGCATTGTTCAATATGTGATTCCTTCAGTTGGTTCCGTCTTTGTGTCCAGGAATTTTAGTGGACTTGTCGTTGTCACTCTCCTCATGAAACATAAATCGTACCACAACTACATAACATTTAGGATTGATTTTTCATTCATTTATCGCAACTTCTTACCCAGCCTCGAACCTTCTACACCCACAAATGACTCCTTGCTCCCATCCGTTGATTGGATCGAGTGCAAATGGTTCAAGCCTTCAAAAGAATTATCAATCGAGACATCTGGAAGTTAAAGGTGAATGGAAGTCGACTTTTAAATCATAAGATTTTCCCGACTTCATATGGAACTTGGACGTAATAATTTTGAATTTAGATACATACAGGTCATGCGCACATTGGCGGACCTAAGAGGCTCGTGGTAGCCTCCGCTCCTCCTAGGACGAAACATTTTCTATAAATATTATTTTAATAAAAAATTCGTATCATACCTCCTTACTTCAAATTCTCAGTTTGCCATTGGACACACAAAGTAGGGTTGATTGGTTTCCGGATGAGCTAGTTCCCGCCTTGAAAAAGAGAACCACACACAAATGGCTTGTTTCATAAATTGAGAATCGGGAATTGCTCACCAATTCTTGGACCCACCTAAGAACTGGACCATCAGTCTATTGTAATTCTTGAATGAGTCCATGAAACCAGCCATATGATACCCACGACAACCCTGATCAAATCTGGCTACTCACTTTCAAGAATCTTACTAACTGAGATTTTCAAGGCAGCAACAAGGAAACAAGGCACACAAGCAGTATGATCACCACTTCATTTGACTGTGTATATAATAAGATTGCTCCTCCGCCGATCCGTGTCCTGAGCGGCGAGCAAGGCTGAGTGCACCAAGAGAAGTTGTGAGCTTTGAGAGAAAGCCAAAGGAACCATTAGGGTTTTAAACATAAAATTTATATTATATTATATATATATATATATATATCTCCAAAACTAGAAATCGGATTGATATTCACCTGTTCTAATTTATCGTGGTTCCCGATTCAATTTGATTCTTTTGACACACCTCTATCACAAATGTGTAAACTATATTTTTGCAACACAAATATTTACGATACTATAATTTCACGATACGTCTTATGCCCAACTTACCCTTTTATGCATGCTGGCATAAAAAGGATAAGTTGGTCTACGGCCACCACTAGCTCCCTCCTTCGATCCATCATTGTTCGGTCACGCTCGCATCACAAGTCACGATCCCAATGCATTAGAAATTTCCCCCATGACCAGAGTACACGTTTCCAGACTTTTGCTGCATGGTTTCTCGGGCTCTTCGGCAGCTCATTCAGATATATTGTTATGTGTTGGGCCAATAGAATGAGCGACAAGACATACCGTGCCCATCGGGCAATATCGGTGGAAAAAGCCAGGACGTCCTTTCTGCTCTGAAAAATCAATTCCCAGTTTCGAAAGTCGAGAAAACGCGGAACACGATGGAGGGTTGATTGATTAAAGGGAAAAGAACACCGAAAACCTCAAATTATGTTTATGAGACAATTTTATTTTGAACTTTTTTTTGGGTTATAAAAAATCTCAAATTATGTCACTTGAGACAATTTTATCCTAAATTTTTTTTTTTACCATCAAAAACCCCAAATTATGCCACTTGGAACAATTTTACCCTAAATTTTTTTATATGTCATGAAAAACCCTGAACTATGCCACTTGAGACACATTTACCCTAGACTTTTTAACTGAATGACATTTTTGTCTTTTCACGGTTTTTTTTTTTTCCTCTTACTCTTCATGGCAAGGGAAGCCGGCGAGGGCCCCGCCGGCGGCACCGTCCGGCCGGGGCACTGGCGCGGGGCGAGGGCGGCTCTCCCGACGTTGGGGGAGGGACGCGCCCTCACCGGATCGCGCGGTGGTGGCCCTCGCCGGCTCGGGCGGGCGAGGGTCGCCCCCGCCAAATCGAGGAGGGCCGCCCTCGCCCTTGGCAGATTTGGCGACAGCGGCCCTCCTCGGCGTTGGGCGAGGGTTTCCCTCGCCTGATTCGGCGGAGGCGAACCTCGAGCGAGGGCCTCGCCAGATCAGGGAGGACCGCCCTCGCCCCCATCGGATCTGACGAGGGCGACCCTCGCTTGACCAAGGGTGGCCCTCGCCGGCGCCGGCGAGGGCCCCCCTCACCAACTTCCTCTGCCATGGCCGGCAGAGGGGAAGAAAAAAAGATTAAAAAAAAAAAAAAAGATTAAAAGATTAAAGAAAAAGTGAAAATACAAAAATGCCCTTCAGTTAAAAAGTTTGGGGTAAATGTGTTTTAAGTAACATAGTTCAGGGTTTTTCATGGCATATAAAAAAGTTCAGGGTAAAATTGTCCCAAGTGGCATAGTTTAGGGTTTTTGGTGACACAAAAAAAAGTTTAGGATAAAATTGTCCCAAGTGGTATAGTTTAGGATTTTTTATGACCCAAAAAAAAATTCAGGGTAAAATTGTCTCGAGGGCCATAGTTTGGGATTTTTGGTGTACTTTTTCCCTTAATTAAAACATCATAGAGTTCTAAGTTCGGAAGTCTTGTCGATGACTTCTTTCTATTTGGCGAATTATGTATCGAGCGACTGCGTGATGTATCACCAAATACAAGAGCGACATACGTATTGTACAGAGGACAAAAATTCGAGGGAAAAGCCAAAACAATTCGCACAATACGCCAAAAATTTGTGAAAAAGTCTAAATAGAAAACTGCTTGAGGTGTATAAGTAACAACAGTCGAGGAGGTCGATTTATGACTTCCCGATTGGCTAGCATCTCGGTAAAATAGAAGTAACATGCTCACTGAAACTTGGGTCTTCAAGTCCTAGGTATATGAAGTAGACGTACCTCGCCTCAATTCGCAATCATAGGGGATCACGGGTTGCTGTGATTACATCAGAGAGAGTCACTAGAGATGGTCGGCCATTCATGCCTTATAAAAAAAAAAAAATCATGCACTAATGATGGGAAGTTTCAATGCGCCTCAGGATTTGATTTTGAATTGACATTATGCCCCCTGAAATTCACTAGGAAAGAAAATGACCATGTGCATTGCCTTGAAAAAGAATACAAAAGTGAGCGTAACATAAGAAAACAACATTAACCTCCACAAAAAGTTGACCTTTTGATCTTAAATTGAGGGATTCCCACGCCAGTATTAGCGAATGAAAAGAATAAAAAAAAAAGACAATGAGGTCAAATTTTAAATGTACTACGCATTCAAACGAACGTGTTAAATTGATGTACATTCAATTCGTATCTATCTTCAGAGTTAACAAATTCTTCGCATGGAAATAAAAGTTTGTAGAAATTCGAATAAATTTTTTTCAGAATACTAGAGATGTAAACAAAGCTTCTTTTGACAATACTCATAAGTCACAAATTACAAAATCCTAATTAAATAGAATAAGTACTACAATAAAAGGCGCATAACCTATGAAGAAATTATGGAGAATGATATAAATAATCTCTCAACTTTGACTTAATATGCAATATGATTCATATATTTCAATTTATTTAATGCTAGATTATTGAGGCGCGCAAACTGTCTAACCTCCGCTTGCTTAATAGGATTTATAAGACCCCTGACATTCCAAAAGCCAAAATACATAAATAAAACTGTACATAATAAAAAGGAAAGTGGATTACTTTCTTTTAGCGCCAGCACAGTAGGGTCGGCTTGAAGCTTCGGCGACGGTCCATACCTATTACCTTGCCGAGATATTCTTGCCTTACAGCAAGTAGAGTACGGTAGTGGGTAGACCCTCTATTAGCTTGTTCGATTCTCACCTCAGTGAGCTTAAGGTCAGAAAAGTCAGAATCAAAGGGGGCAGTGGCAGGTCTCACTATTTGGCTTGAGCATATATCAATAGGACCTTCCAATGCTACTTTGACGGCATCTACTTAGAGGGATACGGCGGCGGGGACCGTCTCACGGCTCGAACAAACGTCTCCATCGTTGGGAATAAAATCAGCAACAACACCACCTCGCAGTGGCATCTCGCAAGATCCTCAACAACAGCGGCGGGTGCACCGGCGGCAATTGCCTCCGCGGCTCCATCCGCAAGAATCGGCACCAGCGGCGGTTTGCACTCACAAGAACCGCAAAGAATCGCAACTTCGGCGGTAGCACCACCGACGCATCCAGATCGAGAAAGCCCCCACATCAGCAGCGAATGGCGGCACTTTACACAACACCGCCACACGGTTGCAGCAAAGTTACTCCAAAGAACCGCATCAATATTAGTAACACCAATGACAGTGCATCAATATTAGTAACACCGCAACGTGAAAGGTCAAAGACTTCAAGATCGCGGTATCGGCGCTAGCAAAGATCAGCCTTGGAGCAACGCAGCAATGGAGCATCCAAGCACACCGGCCAACATCACCGCGGCTTCAAAGCAATCCGCAGCAACAAACTCCTCACCTAGATCATCATCTAAGTCAAAAGAAGATGGGGGAGCGGGTTCAGGCCGCGGCAGAGCTTTTCCCCAGCCCGACGGCCCGACGCTAGCTCGTTTCCTCTCAGCAGGGCTGGTCTAGTCTCCTTAGCTGGTATGGATGCAGCAAGAAGGGGACCTTGTCCCTCCCTGATTGCAGGGAGTTGAGGAGCCTGCACTTGAGCTGTGATCGCCGGTTCGGGCTCAGATGAAGAGGGGACTTGAGCAGGACACCTATGGCCAAAAGTACCACAAGTTTTACAAGATACCGGTTTCCATTCATATTCAACATTCACTGTCCGAGGTTGCTCATTCATGAAGACGTAATAGTATCATAACAAGGTTTAGACGCTGCTATTTCAACACAGACCCTAGCAAATGAAATCATTTTCAAATGCTCCGTACGCTGGTCTACATAGAGTGGTCTTCCCACGACACTTGCTACCTTGCTAATCCCCTTAGCAGACCACAGCCCGTATGGGAGATTCTTAAGTCTAATCCAAACTGGAATTGTAGAATGATCTCCTTGTTTCAACTCTAACATGGGGTGCCATTGTTGAAGGATAAGGGGCACACGTGCCACTGTCAATGGCCCACCCCGAGTACCTTTCTCCTAAACTCGAGGATCGAAATATGGAAAAATAGAACCCTTGGTTGTTAGCTTTAACCTCTAACAAGTGTTGGGTTCTTGAAATTTTGAATTATTTAATATAATTTTTGAAATTTTGGTACAAATTATTAAAAATTCATAAATCACGTTGTAAATTAAGATATAACGTTGGTATCATTTTTTATAAATTAAATGTTCAGAGAGCCAAAGTTGATTTATGTCATTTTGGCAAAAAGTTAAGTGTGAGCATGACGTCGTTTCGCGTCGCTTTCCCTATGATGCGTGCTTGGCGGAGTAACGGTCCACGTTCACTGGTGTCACGCCAACAGACAACACGTGGAGGACAAGGCTTGGAAGAAAAGGACAAAAACCACGAATTTCCTTGGCCAGTTCTGCTTGCGGGGTCAACAGTCTTGCGGTTGACCGCGGACTCCCTGAAGCCCGTCGCCAGCAGCGGTCCCCTACGCCCGACGGACACGACAACGGTGGACCTTCCCGATGGTTACCCTACCGTCGAAAGGAGTTCGAGGACAATTACTCCACGTCATTTCGCTAAGCTTTAGTTTCTCTTTTTGCTTTGCCCGGAGCTTATCCTGGGAATCTTACTTTTACCTTTGCTTTGCTTTCCGGGTGCAGACAGATTTCTAGCGGATATGGCTGATGAAACTTTCTTGTCTTTCGCTCTCTGGTGTAGGGGGATGCGTCTGTACGCGTATCAACGCTACAGTATCTTCAAGACTTCAGTTCTGCTGCATTAGCTCTCGGGTAGTCGATGCCGAGACATCCATGTTCATCCGTCGAGTTCATTAACTTGTCCAGGCAATCTCACGTTTGCACCCGCGATGCTCATTGATCGCCTCAACTGAACGCCCACATCGCTGCGAATCATTTCATGGCCAAAGCTTACACGTAAAGATGTAATGAACAAGGTTTTAAAGAAGAGAATGTAGAGTTAAACAATATAGTTTGGCCAGATAACATCTTCCTCCTCGATCGGGTTCTGGTCGAAGCCGACTGGAACTTCACCAGGCGTCCACAGTGACGACTCGAATGGTTGAGCTCTTGTTTCCATGATTCGTGATCGTGGGTGTGCAGATGATGAGCGAATGCTCATCCATAGGATCGATTCTTTCTATTCTCGGTCAATGTTTTATGTTCTAATCTGAGCTGGAATTTCCCCATTGAGCATTGATCGTTGGAGCTCCAATTTCTACGTCACAAGCTTTGGCCAGTCAGCAGCTTACATCAACAAATTTGTCCAGTCATAAGTCCACGTTAGTGACTTCCATCCACCAATTTATCAGAAAGACCCAATTAAAGAAATAAATACATAGATCAAGATAGGGCAATCAAATGAGTGGGTGGGTCGAGTTGGTTCAAAGATGATTCTACTCAAATTGATCCATTTATATGCTGTATAAATTTAGTGACCATTACTTGTCTCGACCTATATTACTAATTCGCATCCATATATGATCCAACCTATGAAAAATTGTATCCACCTAATTAATCCACATTAAGCTCTTCAGTTTATATGTTACTTGGATAAAATCGTTATTTCGACTATAATATGCTAAAGAATTGGCTTTTAATATTGCATAGAATTTTTAATTTTTGTATTGATTTATAGTGACAAATCACAAAAAATTAGTACTTGGTAGCGAATTTATAAAATCACAACAACAAATAACGTTGAGGAGTAAAAATTTTAATTAAATGAATTATAAAAATTATATAAGATGATTTATGCTAACCATCGATTGCAATGACAAAAGTAAAGATTATGCTAATATGTACAAATATAAATGCCAAATGAATTCAAGGAAAGATAAACTCCAATAGCTAATGGACGAAACTTGCAAAATTAATAAATAAAAAAAATAATCGTCAAAAAAATTGTCCTGACATTTTTAAGGGTCAATATCAAGAAAAATCCCAAACTTGTATAACCGTGACAAATTTAACGAAACTAATTTTTTTACCATTAAAAACTTTCAACTAATACACCCATGATAAATTTGTTCCAAACTAATACATTTGCAACAACCTCCATTAATTTCTGTCAAATTTGATTAATATCACAAAATAATCCCGAAATTGGTACACATGTGACAAATAGAAAATAAAACCATAAATTGTTATACCAATCAACTACCACATGTCATCTAACTCAATAATTTGATGGTAAAATTTAACAAAAACTAACATAAAGTAAATTTATCATAGGTGTATAAGTTTGGGGTTTTTTATGGTTAAAAAATTAGTTGGGGTAAATTTATAATAAGGGTAAAGTTAGGGCCATCTTGTGGGCCCATCAAGAATTCACTAAAGTTAAAAAATTCGAGGAATCTATTATCTTCCCAAAAAGAGTGAAGAGGGAGTTAAGGGGTAGGTTTGGTTTGGGTAAAAGACATTTAACATTCATATTTTTATGGGTGTTATCACTCTAAACTCATTTATTACCCATTTTCTGAATATAACTTACCCATATAATGACTTAATTCAACAAATATAGGTTAAGATATGCATCTATGACCCATTTTGATAGGTTATTTGGAGACAACATTACAAATGGTTTCGGGATGAAATCACACAAACCTAAAGAGTAGAAAGACCAGTGGTGATTTGATTCACACATCGGAAGAATTCGAGTAAATTTGCTTTTGCAATCATAGATGTTGCAATATAACACATAAGCTAATAGGATATTGCAATTTAATCAATGTAAAATCAACGGAAAAATAAACAATGAACAATAAAGACTTCTAGAGATTTACCCGATTTTGTATAAATGTCAATAGCTACTCCACAGGGACATTGGAAAGTAGATGATCAACTAATCAATCAGAGAATTACAAAATTATAGTTGCTCACACTCTCGAGTATTTCCCGCACTTAGATTAAACCCAAAGCAACGCACAAGTATTATTGGCTCACTCAGAAACTCACGGAAAGAAAATATGATACTCCTCTTTTTTGTCCCATGCTATATTATGTTTAATTCATATCCAAAATTGGACCCTTTCTACTCAAATTAGGTAATTTGGTCAAAGCAAAGGCATATTCTCAGCAAAAGAAAAGTCTCAAACTCCTCAAGAGAGCGTACCCGTCTTCCGTTGATTAATCTAGCGGTTGCGTTTCGCTTTCAGCACTCGGCCAATCATTTCCCGTCCCTAGAAATGTTAGGACGGACGAAACGCGTGCGAAAGGTCCCGAAGAGGCACGCAGAAAATTCTTAGGCTTTTCTAATGTGGATCGATCAACACGGACTCTCACGTCCCGGTTGACTTGGAGTCAGTCAATACATGCACTTTCTCGGCTCCATCCTTGTTCTATATAGTACAGCTCCCCCTCCCCCTTTGAACGCATTATTCTATTCTCCCAGTCCCTGTTTCTCGGTCGTCGGGCATCCCTCTCTGTCCTTATTTGCATTACCCCGGAGGAAGGATGAGCACAAGCCTGCACCCGCACGCTCAATTTGGAGCCATGTACACTTCATCAGCTGCTAAAAGCACCGAGGACGACAAATGGAGCGGCTTCTCGTCCCCTCCGCCAGCCACCGGGGCCTCGGTGGACGTCGACAAGTTGCTCCACTCCGACCACCACTCGCAGAACACGTCCCTGGTGGCCTCGGCTCCGCCCACGTACGAGGAGAGGGACCAAGTCCAGTGGTCCTCTGGGCTCTGCAATTGCCTCTCCGACCGCCGCAACTGTGAGTATCTCGGCCCCTGGAGCTCGGAAGAACTGTGTTAGATGTTCAACCTTGCTGAGTAACGAACCTGATTGTGTTTCTTGTTTGTGTTGCCAAGGTTGCATCACATGCTGCTGTCCCTGCGTGACTTTTGGCCAGATTGCGGAGATCGTTGATAAGGGCTCATCATGTAAGTTTTGACCTCCACCTAGTTTCATCTCATGTTTCCATCATTGCCAAACATGTTCTGCGGAAATCTAAGCTGGCAATCGAAATAGTCGCTTGCTTCTGCCATGGATTAGCTGCTGTTCTTCCATTACAGAGCTTCTACTTGCTCAAATTTATTTGCTGCAACTTAAGAATGAGGAATTCTGAGGATCCCGAATTGAATGAGTCATCACTTAGTTTCGTAATTGGAGATAAGATTTTAATTTATGTCAGCCAATCATCATCGTAATATTATTATTTTATTTGAGGATTATTAAGTGGGGTCCTCTCTAGACTAAATAAATCCTTTAATATCATTGCCCTCACTTCTAGCATTAATCTCAACCATCCATTTGTCATCTTAGGAGAGGCGGAGTCGTATCTAGACTGTTTTTGCTTTTATGGTCAGACATAAGTTGACTTGAAAAACTAAAAATTTACTCGACTGAGAGGCCCCAATTCCTCGTCATGTAACCATACTTGAAACAACCATTGGAATAACCCTTATCACGTGCAAAGAGTTAGGAGTTCAAATTTCTATTTTTTCAAAGAGGATCAAGGTGGGGATAATTTAAGTTTATGTGTGAATTTCGAGTTTCACGTTTACCAAAAAAAGCATGATTAAAGTCTAAAAGTAAAAGTAGATTAAAGTAGAGTAGGATTAATAAAAAAAATTACTTAAAGTGTCATATTGGATAGTTCTAGTTTCCCCTTTCGAAAAAGCAAATTTCCTTTTTCGTTTTAGTGGATTTCTGAAAAAGTGGGTAGGTGTAAAAAAATTATTTATTAAGAAATTACCTTGATTTCTTGAAAACTTGTTTGTGACTCACCGGCACTTAAGAAAGTACCAGCTCTCCTTCTTTCCTTTTTTTTTTCCTTTTTTCCCATTTACTCATCCACGTTTCAAAGAGAGATTGATAATTAAAAGAAATTCATTTTGGTAAGTTACTCCCCAAAACTAGTTGATTTAATTGGAGAAGATGGGTAAGTCACTCTAACTAAGGTTAGTAATTTCAAAAAAGATTTAGTCAATTTGAGGCGTTAATGATATGAATATAAATTTAGAGGCTATAAAAGAAAAGATGGAAAATTGAAAAAAAAGAAAAGAAAAACTTAGTAAGTAATTTAAATGAGAGTTGACAACTCATCCTAAATTGTAGTTAACAAGAGAAAAGTGGCAAGGTGCGCTAATCTAGGTATATAACCCCTTAAATGAGTTAATAAATGCGTGAGATTGCTAATCATGATAAATAAATGTCGATAACTCAATGAAAGAGTTGGTAAATCAAGAACCAATTAAAAGTCCTTAACTAATAAAGATGAGAGTTAGTAATTCAAATCTAATACATAATTAACCTAACAAAAAATTGGTAACTCACTCTAATTTTGATTGCCAATCTAATATAAGACTTACTAAATTCGAAATATTATCTAATTACACAAATAACAGTTGACATGTTACTCAAAGAACTAGTAATTTTCTACCAACACGTTACTTGAAAAGGATACTTGCCATCTACCAACCATTTTTGCGGCTTACCAACACTTCTTGCAATTCACTAGCAAAGACAGAAATTCTGCATTTGATTAAGAACGTGTTTCATTTATTTTTGCCATGGTGTTTACTTCCGGTGGTGGACGATTGTGCAGCTTGTGGTGTGAACGGAGCGCTGTACACGCTCATCTTCTGCACGGTGGGTTGGTGCTGCTGCTACTCGTGCTTCTACCGAGCCAAGATGAGGCAACAGTACGCCCTCAAGAAGAGCCCCTGCAACGATTGCTGCGTGCATTTCTGGTGCGAGTGCTGCGCGCTTTGCCAAGAGTACCGTGAGCTCAAGATCAACGGCTTCAACATGAAGATCGGTAAACCATAACATTCCAACTCTCTTCATCATCTCTTCCTTGCCGAAAAAAAATTACACATTTAAATGGTTAAAAAAATGGTAAAAAAATGGTTTTACCAATCTCTGTAGGATGGCATGGGAATGTGGAGAGACGGAGTCGCGGGATCTTGATGTCTCAAATGGCGCCATCTTCAGCACCGACGGTCGAAGGAGGCATGACCCGGTAGGCTCCGGATGAAAAAGAAGCTCCCTGCAACTGATTTGGGTGCAAGTATGATTGAGTATTTAGCGTGCATGCATGTGTTGTACTTTACGAAATGCATATTAAGCATTTGATGTAGATTAAAATGTTTAGCTTTGACTGTAACAGACAGGCGATACTAGCGCCGATACTTAGAGCCAGAGATATGTTTCAATCAGCAGATAATTCGTGTATCTACTAAGCTTGAGAAATGGGAAAAATTACTAAAAAAGCCCTACACTTATTGCAATTTTTTCCGATTTAATCATAAAATTTTTGGTTAATTCAATTATAAACATTTTGCAATTAAGCTAATTCAGTGTATCCGGCCAATTTTAGCCAACCGACGATAACGTGGATGTCGGTTGGTACTAACCATCCGGCCAACGCTAACGTTTTTTTTTTTTTATCAATTTTTTCCTATTCTTTTCCTCTTCTTCCTCCTTTTGCTTTTTTCCCCATAATGACCGACAAGGCTCTGGCGAGACTTGTTGGTCATTGGGCGAGGGCCATGAAGCCCTCACCTGTTGCCGGCAATGATAGCAGCCCTTGCCCAGCCTCGCTTTGGGGGCAGCGTGCAGGGCGGCTTCCTCTATATTTGGGCAAGGCCAGCCTCACCAGTCTAACTCCCTAAGCATCTTCGATGGCTTGAGCAAAGAGAGATGCAGATTTGGGGAAGTATAAAGCTAGTTTTCATTTTTTTTTTTCCGGGGGGGAAGAGGAGGGAAGAGGAGACCTCGAGAGGCGAGATTGAATGGGGAGCGACTGTTTCGATTGCTAAGGAAATTAAATAAGACCAAGAACTGCGAGACGACGTGTCCTTTCGCGTAGATGAAGGATTTCACTTCATCAGCGAGGGGATCGATGGCGAGGTTCAGACCTGCGAAACCAGCCAAGCGATGGACGTGTGAATTGGGGGTATGCTGCTGGCTGTTCGTCTTCTCCCCCGGAGGTCGTCAGCATTCCATCTCTAACATTTTGCTATGGGGAGACTTGACTTTGAAGCATGGAGAAGAAGAGAAAAAAGAAAGTGGGTGCTTGGATCGACTTCAATGGATCGAGCGGATTCCTTAACTTGTCTGGCGAGGCTGTAGCTGTAGCCGCCAGTAGACCTATTAAACGGGTGGGTCGGATCGGGTTTGGGTTAGGTCATAAATGGTCTTACCCAAATTGATCCATTAACCCGTTTATGACCCATTTAAGCATAATATAAAATTTTTGACCCATACCCAACCCAACTCATATTGTTAAAACACTTCCTAATCTAATTGAACTTAGAAAAACTTATTATTATAATATTTTTTAAAGATTATATTCCTTTAATATTGTTTATTTTTTTTAAAATCGAATTCTTAATAATTTTTATTTTAAATTTTGTAAATTATTTTTATTTTTTAAAAATCACGCACACATATGGGGGAACGAGACCCACCTGGGTTTTGACGGTCAATCAAGCCAGCAAGGCGGGGCTTATAGGGTTGTGCGAGCATGAGTGATAGTCAAAAGAGGTCTGGCGATGGTGCTAATCGCGTGCGACAGCGCCACCGTGTGAACGAGAGGAAAAGTTATTGTGTAAGCAGTGGGAGCAAGATGACGCATTGTCGTGCGATAAGGAAAATTTCGTTGTTTTGATTTAAGAGAGGAGAGGAGAGGAGAGGAGTCCTCTCAAAAGATTGAGGAGTAGTTGGGCTCTAAGTAGGTTTAAATTTTGACCCATTAACGACCCGTGTATTTTAGTATTTTTAATTTTAAACCTATTATAACCCATTTAATATATAAATGGGTCATAAATGGGTTATACACCTATTTTGACAGGTGTAGTCGCTAGTGAGGCCATGGTGGCCTTGCCCACGCTCCTAGGCCTTGTCGGCCATTGTTGGGAAAAATGCAAAAGGAGGGAGAAGAGGAAAAATCAAAGGGAAAAAAAGGAAAAAAAAAATTGATAAAAAAATTTTGAAAAAAATAAAAATTTATTAAAGAATAGTCACGTTAGCGTTACTCAGACGTTTGACACGTCGCGTCAACCAGCCAAAACTAGTCAAATAGAGTAAATCAACACAATTGTAAAAGATTTAGAATTAAATTGGCAAAAAAAAAAAAAAAGATTTAGGATTGAATCGGAAAAATTGCAATAAGTTTAGAACTTTTTGTAATTATTTTTTTGAGAAATGTGATTTCAACTAAAATCAACATGATCCAACTAATGTATAATGTCAACGTCTGAATTTTTACTCTGTGCTGTTCTAGAAGGAAATTCACTCGTGAGACGACTGTTTCAATCTAAAGCGGATATGATTTTTGTGACAATGCACGTGTGTATCGATTCGTCGTGTACTCTTCATCAAGACGTCGATGATCGCCTATGTCTGAATGCGGCAGTGGTCGATAAAGTTGCACAGGTGGATGATCAATTCTGCAAAACACATAACGCATCATTGTGGGGAAGAACTTACAAGAAAAAAGGACAAAGTTAAAAAGATGGCGGAGCCATCAAGAGGACCAGCAATCAACCAAATAATAGAAGAAAGTGGAACACAAACACGAAACTATTGATCCACCGCACATTTTGTCACGGCCTAAATCAAAGCCCAATCAGGAAGATTTTCGATAACCACTCCGCGTCACGAATTTGAAGCCGAGAATGCTGAGTTGCTTTTATTTTGATTTGATTCCATGATCTAAGTCGTCCGAGTCATCTCTAATTTTTGTTCGTTAACAAGAACTATGAAAGAGAAATTTACCAAATAGTCATAACAATAAAGAGGTCATAAAGTATTCATAGAATCGTTTCAAATGGTTGCAACTTGATGGATCAAATACATCAATAAGTTCTGTTCAAAATGAAAGCTTTGAAGACTTCACACACTAATTACACCTTTCAGCTTGTTTGCTTCTCAAAGATTTTGTGAGATTTATATCAACTGTTCTAAAAGCTTAAGTTATTAAATGAATGCGTGGTTTATTATTTAAATATTCTAACATTCCTTTACGTTTAATATGATCTTTTTACGTGGACATATTTAATTGTAGAGGCAAATAAGATATGGTAATATTTTAATTCAAAACTTCCAACTCTAATATCATGTGAGATTTTATGAGTCTACGATTAATTGTTATAAAAATTTTAATTATTAAATAAATACGTAATTTATTATTTAAATCTTTTAGCGGCTTCCACGCGCTATTATCAGCCAAAGCTTTTGACCATTGACTCTAATACTTTTATCTAATACCCTGCAAAAGATTGCCCATTAGCTACGTTATGCTTTTGACTACACTCAGCTGATTGGGTGGTCCGGGCTCGGATGGCATCTCTGGAGCATTGCGGTCTTTCCCCGCATTTGTAAATATGGACTTTGACTCGGTCAAAGCAAAGAAAAAGAAGGAAGTTGACTCAAGTCAACAAAAACAAGGAATAGGGGACACCTTCAGCTTTTAAAGACACAGGAAGAGACACACAATCGGAAAGAAAGGAAAGAGAGAAAGGAAAAGTGGGCGAGGTGCGCTAATTTAGTAAATAATCTCCTGAATGAGTTAATAAATGCATAAGATTGCCAATCATGATAAATAATTGTTGTTAGTTCAATGAAAGAATTGGTAAATCAAGAACGCATTAGAAGTCTTTAAGTAATTCAAATGAGAATTAGTAATCCAAATCTAATAAGTAATTAACCTGACAAAAAATTGGTAAACCACTCTAATTTTCATTGCCGATTTAATATAAGAGCTACTTAATTTGAAATGTCATCTGACTAGGCAAATAACAGTTGACAAGTTACTCAAAGAACTAATAATTTTCTACTTTAAAGAGTTGGTAATTTAAACGCTGGTTAATTACCAACACGTTACCTGAAAAAGAAAGTTGCCATCTACCAACCATTTTTGCGGCTTACCGACACTTGTTGCAATTCACTAGCAAAGATAGAAATTCTGCATTTGATTAAGAACGTGTTTCATCTATTTTTTGCCATGGTGTTGACTTCCGGTGGTGGACGATTGTGCAGCTTCTGGTGTGAACGGAGCGCTGTACACGCTCATCTTCTGCACGGTGGGCTGGTGCTGCTGCTACTCGTGCTTCTACCGAGCCAAGATGAGGCAGCAGTACGCCCTCAAGAAGAGCCCTGCAGCAGTCTCAAGAAGAGCCCCTGCAACGACTGCTGCGTCCATTTCTGGTGCGAGTGCTGCGCGCTTTGCCAAGAGTACCGGGAGCTCAAGATCAACGGCTTCAACATGAAGATCGGTAAACCATAACATTCCAACTCTCTTCATCATCTCCTCCTTGCCGAACAAAAATTACACATTTAAATGCCTAAAAAATTGGTTAAAAAATGGTTTTACCGATCGCTGTAGGGTGGCATGGGAATGTGGAGAGACGGAGTCGCGGGATCTTGATGTCTCAAATGGCGCCATCTTCAGCACCGACGGTCAAAGGAGGCATGACCCGGTAGGTTCCGGATGAAAAAGAAGCTCCCTGCACCTGATTTGGGTGCACGTATGATTGACTATTTAGTGTGGATGCGTGTGTTGTACTTTACGAAATGCATATTAAGCATTTGACGTAGATTTAAGAGTTTAGCTTTGACTGTAACAGACAGGCGATACTAGCGCTGATACTTTGAGCCAAAGATATGTTTCAATCAGCAGATAATTCGTGTATCTACTAAGCTTGAGAAATGGGGAAAATTACTAAAAAAGTCTTGCACTTATTGCAATTTTTTCCGATTTAATCATAATTTTTTTGACTAATTCAATTATAAACCTTTTGCAATTAAGTTAATTCAGTGCATCCAACCAATTTTAACCAACCAACGCTAACGTGGATGTCGGTTGGTACTAGCCATCCGGTCAATGTTAACGTGGCAATTTTTTATCAATTTTTTTCCTTTTTTCCTTTTTCTTTTTCCTTTTTTTTTCCTCTTCTTCCTACTTTTGCTTTTTACCCCACAATGGCCGACAAGGCTCCAGTGAGACTTGCCGGCCATTGGGAGAGGGCCATGAAGCCCTCGCCTGTCGCCAGCAACGATAGCAACCCTTGCCCAGCCTCACTTTGGGGGCAGCGTGCGGGGCGGCTTCCCCTAGATTTGGGCCAGGCTAGCCTCACCATGGCCTACTCCCTAAGCATCTTCAATGGCTTGGGCAGAGAGAGAGATGCAGATCTGGGGAAGTATAAAGCTAGTTTTCATTTTTTTTTTTTTGTTGGGGGGTGGGGGAAAGAGGAGGGAATAGGATGGGGAGCGACTGTTTCAACTGCTAAGGAAACTAAATAAGACCAAGAATTGCGAGATGACGCGTCCTTTCGCGTAAATGAAGGATTTCACTTCATCAGTGAGGGGATCGATGGCGAGGGTCAGACCTACGAAACCAGCCAAGCAATGGACGTGTGAAGTGAGGGTATGCTGTTGGCTGTTCGTCTTCTCCCCCGGAGGTGGTCAGCATTCCATCTCTGACATTTTGCTGTGGGGAGACTTGAGTTTGAAGCATGGAGAAGAAGAAAAAAGAAAGTGGGTGCTTGGATCGACTTCAATGGGTCCAGCAGATTCCTTAACTTGTCTGGTGAGGCCGTGGCCGCAGCCGCCGGTGAGGCCATGGTGAGGCTAGCCTTGCCCACGCCCCTAGGCCTCATCGGCCATTGTTGTGAAAAATGCAAAAGGAGGAAGAAGAGGAAAAATCAAAGGGAAAAAAAGGAAAAAAAAAAAAAAAAAAAAATTAAAAATTTATTAAAGAATTGTCACATTAGCGTTACTCAAACGTTCAGCATGTCAGTGTCAACCAGCCAAAGCTAGTCAAATAGAGTAAATCAACACAATTGTAAAAGGTTTAGAATTAAATCAGCAAAAAAAAAAAAATTTAGAACTTTTTTGGTTTTTTTTTTTTTTTTTGAGAAATGTGATTTCAACTAAGATTAACATGATGCAACTAATGTATAATGTCAATGTCTGAATTTTTACTCTGTGCTGTTCTAAGAGGAAATTCACTCGTGAGACGACTATTTCAATCTAAAGCGGATATGATTTTTTTGACAATGCACGTGTGTATCAATTTGTCGTGTACTCTTCGTCAAGACATCGATGATCGCTTATGTCTGAATGCGGCAGTGGTTGAGAAAGTTGCACAGGCGGATGATCAATTTTGCAAAACACACGATGCATCATTGTGGGGAAGAACTTACAAGAAAAAAGAACATAGTTAAAAAGAAGGCGGAGCCCTCAAGAGGACCATCGATCGACCAAATAATAAAAGAAAGTGGAACACAAACACGAAACTATTGATCCACCACACATTTTGTCGCGGCCTAAATCGAAGCCCAATCAGGAAGATTTTCGATAACCACTCCACGTCATGAATTTGAAGTCAAGAATTCTGAGTTGCTTTTATTTTGATTTGATTCCAAGATCTAAGTTGTCCGAATTGTCTCTAAATTTTGTTTGTTAATAAGAACTATGAAAGAGAAATCTACCAAATGGTCATAACGAGAAAGGGTCATAAAGTATTCGTAAAATTGTCTCAAATGGTTGCAACTTGATGGATCAAATACATCAATCGGTTATATTCAAAATGAAAGCTTTGAGGACTTCACACACTAACTACATTTTTCAGCTTGTTTGCTTCTCAAAGATTTTGTGAGATTTCTATTCATTGTTCTAAAAGTTTAAGTTATTAATGAATGTATGGTTTATTATTTAATTATTCTACATTCCCTCACATTTAATCTGGTCTTTTTTGCATGGATATATTTAATTTTGGAGACAAATAGGACATGTTAATATTTGAATTCAAGACTTCCGGCTCTCATACCATATGAAATTTTGTGAATCTACGGTTAACTGTTATAAAAATTTAACTTATTAAATAAATATGTGATTTATTATTTAAATCTTTTAGTGGCTTTCACACGCTATTATCAGCCAAAGCTTTTGACCACTGACTCTCTCTTTTTTTTTTTTTTGGTTAGAAAGATATTTTCATTACTAACTCGGTGATTGATTACATGTTGATCCGAACTCGAGACATAAAATAGAAAATAGAGCGTGCGGGGGGTGAGACACCCAATTCGGCGGGAAGGTACTATCTAAGTGGACCTTGGCGACCCAATCGGCAGCTGTGTTTGTGCTTCTTGGCCCATGCGTCAAATGGACTTCTTTAAGTTGGCTCAGCATCTTTTGGCAATCCAATGTAATAGACCTCAAGGCCCACAATGGAGACTCTTGGCCTATGATAGAGAGAACAATAGTTAAACTATCTGAGGAGATTTGCACGTGATGTACAGAGGGAAGACTTCACTTTGACTCTGAGTTCCAGAAGCAGATCTGGTTTCTTCTAACCACTTCAAAGCTGTGCGCAAAGTTAGGGCTTCGGCAACAAGGGGGAAGGGGCTAGAATCGAGTGGGTAAAGCCGGCGACCAGAACGTCTGCTTCATCTTTGCAAATGCCAATGATAGATCCGTCAATGGAGGAGCTCTTCCAGGCGGCGTCGATGTTCAACTTCAAAAAAACCCGAGCTAGGTGGTGTCCACTTTTCCTGCTGAGGTATGGTTCTATGCAAGCTTTTTGGAAGCCATTTGGCAGTTAGGTTGTGCTGGAGTAGAGCTTCGGTGGCAGTTTGACGTGGGTCCGGTTTTAGACTCTCAAAAGCAGTCTCTGTTTCTGGATTTCCAGATGAACCAAAGAACGGTCGCGAACAAGGCTTTGGTAGGCGGAGGGCAATCTGAGGTAAGACGTTCATATATTAGCTTGTCCATGCGTGTGATATTCGTCGAGGAGGTGTCTAACATTAACCCTGAATCTATCCAGACTTGTGTAGACCATGTGCAGAGAATGAACATATGTTCAAACGACTCCGGGGCTTGTCTACACACGGGGCATAACGGCTCAGGTACCAATTTCCTTCGATAGAGATTCTCTTTTGTGGGAAGTGCATCATGGCAAATGCTCCATACAAAAAATTTAATTTTGGGGTGTGTGTGAAGTTTCCAAATTTCGATCCATAGCCTTTTGGGGTTCTAATGGGATGAAGATGTTGTAGGGATAGGGTGTGTGTAGCTCTGTGTTCATAAACTATTGTAGCCGCTTTTCACCTGGTAATTTCCTGACTTGTTTGCCATCCATAGCAACTAATCTAGCCCAGGATTCATACTTAGGGGTGTGGCTAATATTTCCTAAACAAAATTTTCTCCAAAAGTTTCTCACAGTAACTCTGCCTTCCATTCCCCTACTTCCTGATTTATGAGGTCCGTGACATACTTTGGTTCATTTTTGTTTGCCGAGCCACCAATCTTCCCCGAAACCAGCCATCGATAATCTCTAATCATATGCTTTTGCCATTACCCACTTCCCATTTAAACTCCGATTCTATAGCATCTTTTCCTAGTAAGATACTTTGCCAACCCCAGGATAGTCTAAGTCCTCTCGTCGCGCTCCATAGGTTTCCTCTAGGGAAGTAGAGGCCTTTAAATATCTTGGACTAAAGTGTATCTCCCGATTGGCTAAGTCGCCATACTTTTTTTTCCCAAAAGGGCTCTATTGAAATCAATCAAATCTCTGAAGCCAAGCCCTCCTAGGTCTTTCCTCTCCTTTAACAAGTTTCAATTCTTCCAATGGATACCCTAATGATGCATATTTTGCTTCCACCAAAAGGCTAAGATTTTCTTTTTACTACTCTACAAATGGAAACAGGGATTTTAAACATTAACATAGTGTATTGTGGTAATGCTTAGATGACTAATTTGAGTAGGACCTCTTTGCCTGCTTTAGAGATTAAATTTTCTTTCCAACCCTCTAATTTTCTGTCCACCTTAGCAAGTACCCAAGAGAACATCTCTTTCTTTGTGTTACCCCAGTCTGATGGTATCCCCAAATATTTCCCTGTTTTCTCTAGCACTGGCACTCTCAACTCAACAACAAGATTTTCTTTTAGACTATATGGATAGCCATTCCCGAAAAAAATTCCCAACTTATTAAGATTAATGGCCTGGCCTGATATATAGCAGTACTAATTAAGGATATTGGATAGATTTTGTGCTTCATGAATATTTCTTTCTAGGAAAAAAATAGCATCATCCGCAAATAGAAGATGCGATAAAGTGGGGCAATATGGGTTCAATTTTATCCCTTTAATAGTTCCATCCAGCACTGCGTTTGTCATAAGGGAAGATAATGCATTAGCCATAATTATAAATAGGTAGGGGGATAAGGGGTCACCTTGTCTAATGCCATGAGATGGCTGAAATTGTTCTTTGAATTCCCCGTTGACCTTTATACTGAAAGATGCTAAAGCTATACACCACTTAATTAGGGAGACTCATTTATTACGAAAACCAATTTTCAGCATGTAGTCACATAGGAAATCCCATTACATCCTATCATAGACTTTTTGCATGTCTAGCTTTAGTACCGACTAAAATTTTCTCTTTCTTTTCCTAATTCGTAGCTAGTGTAAGACCTCTTGTACGATAAAGATGTTGTCTTGAATTTGCCTACCACCAATGAAAGCACTTTGTTCTGGGAGGATAATATGTGGGAGCCATGGTTTCAATATGTTTGCACAAGCTAATAGGTTTGAATGGGATATATGTTCGGGATTAGGGACTTTTGGGATGAGGGTTAGCTGGGTGCTGTTCATTTTAGGGTTGAAAGTGCTTGTATCAAAAAAAGAAACCACAATTTTGAAACTATCCTCTTGGATTGTAGGCCAATTGCTGTGGTAGAATAGCCCGTTTAATCCATCCAGCCCGGTGCCTTGGTAGGGCCCATTTAAAAGGCTGCAATGTGCACTTCTTCCTTAGTAATTAGCCTCATTAAGGCTGTATTCATGTCGCTTGTGACAATCTAAGGACATTGTGCTAGTATTGGAGCATAATCTATATTCCCAACCGACAAGTACAAGGCTTGATAAAATTCTGAAATATGGTTCTTTAGAACATTCGGGTCTTGACTCCAAGTCTGGTTATCAATCCTTAGAATAGAAATTCTATTCCATTGCCTACGTTGAAGGGTGGTAGCATGGAAGAATTTAGTGTTCCTATCCCCCCATCTCAGCCAATTTACTCTAGATCTCATGTTCCAATACATTTCCT
Source organism: Corymbia maculata (assembly GCA_014182735.1). Taxonomy (NCBI): domain Eukaryota; kingdom Viridiplantae; phylum Streptophyta; class Magnoliopsida; order Myrtales; family Myrtaceae; genus Corymbia; species Corymbia maculata. Next base: position 31,137,545 of record CM024688.1, on the reverse strand, counting down.
CTTATCTCCATAAGTTTTCTATTTGTTCCACAATCCACCTATACTCATCCCCCATTGAAGCCCTATCATCAGTATTCATTAACTCCGTTAGTGTCTTTCGGAGAGAGTCGATTTGGCGATTGGCATTCTTGAAAGTTTTCCTGCTCCAAGAACTCAGCACCTGAACAACATTTCTCGTTTTATTCGTAATATCTCCTGTGTTTCCAGCAGTTGCCGCCCAAGCTTGCCGAACAATTTCTGAGAATTCTGGTTTGTCTAGCCAAAATGCTTCGAATTTAAACGATTTATTTGTTCTAGGGATAGGTGGGTATAATGACAGGAGGATTGGGCTATGATCTAACCCAATTGCAAGAAGGGCATATGCCTCAGCATTTGGAAATGCAGTTCTCCATTCCAAGTTACATAGGGCCCTATCTAACTGTTTTTTAACAAGCTAATCCCTTGTCATTTTGTTTGTCCATGTATACGTGCAGCCCTTGCTCTCCATGTCAATTAGGGCACAAGAGTCCACAAATTCTCTAAAGGCCACTATTGATATCGGTCCATCTCTCGAGTGCCACATTTCTCCAAATGATACAAAATTTCATTGAAGTCCCCGATACATAACCATGGGAAGGAGAGAGGGTAGTTATAGTGACGTAAGGTTTGCCATAATGCAATTCTGTCCTAGAAACCAATGGGTGCATAAAGGAAAGATATCCTCATACTTATGCCGCTGTTGTGATCTCTGCAAAGTACCCCAATCCACTCCTTTAAGTTGGCCTCCACTACAACATTTACTTCATCACTCCATAAGAAAGCCAACCCACCCGCAATGCCAACAAGGTCTATAGACTTCGTATGTTTAAATTGGAGACATTTCGCTAAGCATTGAATTACCTTCTCTTTGTTCTTGGTTTCCATGAGGAACACCAACTTGGGCTTTTCTCGAGCTACTAGGGCTCTAAGGTTCTGGACTGTCAAGGGGTTACCCAACCCTTGACAGTTCTAGCTAATGATTTTCATGTCTCCCATGGTGGCTTATTAGGGTTAGCCACCAAAGCTTGGGTTTGCTCCTCTTCCCATGTTAGGATGGGGGTTTCTAAGAGATGTCCCTCGTCAAGCAGAAACTCTTGGTTCCCTCTAGGTTCATAAAGGGTGAAACGCTTTTTTTTTTTTGCCACTTGAGATTTTAGTACAACTTTGCTTTTCTTGCTAGAACCTGGGCAATGCTACTGGCCAGATTCAAACAAAGGTAAATTTTGGTAGTGTTAGGGTCTCTTCCCTTTTGATTGGGGAGTTTAGGTCGAAAGTATGCCTTCAGAGTTGATTTCATACACTGATGGGTTATAAAGTACTAAAGCATTGGTAATGTGTGGAGACTTATTTTTGTTTGTGTTTTTGTAGCTGGGTAACTTGGGGTATCAAGCAGCATTTCTTCTTCTTCATCGGCAGCTCTATGTCCCCGTAAAAGGTCTTCCAACAGGGGCTCAACTCCTTCTCCTCAGCTTTAAGCCACAACCCATATCGCCCAAGTTTGTTCTGAGGTAATCCCGAATCTTCATAAGGCATCATTGGGCAATAAGTTGCATAATGACCCATACATCCACATGAGTAACAATAGCACGGTAACCTTTCGTACTTAAAGTCAATCCACCATTTCATTCCTCCCAAATCTATAATTGATCTAGTTTTGAGGGGTTTGTTTAGGTCCAAACACACTTTAACTCTACCCAATCTGCTGGAATTGTTATATTTAGCTTCGATCTTCACTTTTTCTACTAGGCCAATTTTCCCTGCGATTTTTGTAACTATCTATGTTGTGATCATAGCTCTAGGCAAACCCACCAAATGAACCCAGAATGAATAGTGGGAGAAATCATAACGGTGTTTAGGTATGGTTGGGTCTTCCTCCTTCATAACTAGCAGGTTGCTTGCAAAGGACCACGGCCCCGATTCTAAAACTCTCTCCTTCTCTTCTACAGAACTAAAAGTAAATAGAAAAAACCCCTGTTCTATCATTTCACATTTCACTGATTCAATTTTCCAAGCTCTCTTCATGGTATTCAAGAATGCTTGAAAGTTAACATTTGGTTTAGAGAATAATTTGCCATAAAGGAGAAGCTTACTTTCCTGGTTTACCAAGTCAAGGATAGCTGCAAATAGCTCGGTGATGTCTTCTTCTATCCATAAATCTCCCATTCTTTTGCACAAGGTAGCCATGCACATCTGATTCTTCAATTCGTCTTCCATATCTTCCAAGTAGGAGTCGAAAATTGAAAATGAGGTGAAGGGGTTACTCGGGAGGGTGGTGTTTGGTTTTCTAGGGTTAGGGATGAAGGGAGCTCAAATACTAATATCATGTGGGAACGGGGCTAACTAAGTGTGATATCTTGTAGGTGAGAGGGCTCATGGGAATGCTGGATCGAGGATTAGTCTGGTGAGTGTTGTGTGAGGGTTTCCATGGTGTACATCAAAGAATGGGGAAGCGAGAAACCCAGTAGGGGGTGGGGAAGGGAAAGGGAGGCTACTCCTGTCACTGTCGTAGTTGTGAAAGGGCTGCCATGGAGCTGATTTGGGGGTTTAGGGGCATAAGTACAGCGGGAGTGTCACAACTTGGCACGGAGGAACACTTAAGTGCCATAACTTACAAACGGTACACTTAAGTGTCACTTTTTAAAAAAATAGATCATTTCAGTGTCAAGTGGTCGGAACTTTACCAGAAATCCTACATGACATTTTTTTATTAATTTTCTTGCCTACGTGGCTCACCAGAAATACTAAATTGGTGAAAATCAGCCAAAAAATCGTTTTGGCGATTTATAAAAATTTATTAATTAAATAATATTGTTTTGGCTATAAAATGATTTTATTTTATAAAAATTTATTAATTAAATAATATTAAATAATAATAAAAATATATTATTATAAAATCGATTTTATTTTTAAAAATCTGATGTGGACAATTTTTTTATTAAAATTGCCACATGGATTTTTTATTAAAAAAATGCTCGTCAACAGATGAAGTCGCCGGAAAATGGACACATGGCAATTTGGCCAAATTTTCTCGCCATTGGCACTTAAATGATCCATTTTACTCCGATTTTGGCACTTAAGTGTACCGTTTGTAAGTTATTGCACTTAAGTGTCCCTCCGTGCCAAGTTGTGGCACTCTTGGGGTCCGTACGTCAAGGTTTAGAGTTACAGATTGGCTATCACTAGCTAGGATAGGGGAAGAGCTCACCTGGAGGAGCAGAGAAGAAGGTAGTTGATTGGTCACAAATTCGTTGGATTTGACCATTGACTCTAAATACTCTTATCTGATACCTTGCAAAATATTTCCCATAAGCTACGTTATGCTTTTGACTACACTTAGCTGATTGGTTGGTCCGGGCTTGAATGGCATCTCTAGAGCATTGCGGTCTTTCCCCGCATTTGTAAATATGGACTTTGACATTCCGACCAAAATATATATATAGATATGGACTTTGACGCGGTCAAATCAAAGAAAAAGGAGGAAGTTGACTCAACTTGTTCAACGAGGCCATGGCCATTGACAAGGCCATGGTGAGGCTGGCCTTCCCTAGACATTGGGCAAGCTACCTCGCCCGCAGCCCCAGGTCTCGTCCATCATTGTTGGGAAAAAAAAAAAAAAAAAAAGCAAAAGGGGGAAGAAGAGGAAAAATCAAAAAGAAAAAAAAAGGAAAAAGAAAAAAATTAATTAAAAAAATAAAAAAAAATAAAATTTATTAAAGAATTGTCACGTCAATGTTGTTTGAGCGGTCAGCACTAGCTGGCATCCATGTTAGCATTGATCAGTCAAAATTAGTTAAATGGACTAAATCGACATAATTGTAATTAGGATTGAATCACACAAAAAAAGAATTGGAAAATTTGTAATATGTTTAAAACTTTTTCGGTATTTTTTTTTTAGAAATGTGATTTTGACTGAGATTAACATGACACAACTAACGTTCAATGTCAGTGTTTGAATTTTTCACTCTGTGATGTTCTAAGAGGAAATTCACTCGTGAGATGACTGTTTCAATCTAAAGAGGATATGATTTTTTTGACCATGCATGTGTATATCGATTCTGTCATATACTCTTCGTCAAGACATTGATGATCCCCTTCTGTCGAATGCGGCAGCAATCGAGAAAGTTGCACAAGCGGATGATCAATTCTGCAAAACACATGATGCATCATTGTGGGGAAGAACATACAAGAAAATAGGACAAAGTTAAAAAGAAGGTGGAGCCCTCAAGAGGACCAGCAATCGACCAAATAATAAAAGAAAATGGAACACAAACACGAAACTATTGATCCACCACACACTCTATCAAGGCCTAAATCGAAGCCAAATCAGGAATATTTTCGGTAACCACTCCGCGTCACAAATTTGAAGCTGAGAATGCCGAGTTGCTTTTATTTTGATTAATTCCATGATCTAAGGCGTCCGAGTCGTCTCTAAATTTTGTTTGTTAATAAAAACTATGAAAGAGAAATCTACCAAATGGTCATAACGAGAAAGGGGTCATAAAGTATTCGTAGAATCGTCTCAAATGGTTGCAACTTGATGGATCAAATACATCAATCGATTTTATTCAAAATGAAAGCTTCGAAGGCTTCACACTAACTACATCTTTTAGCTTGTTTGCTTCTAAAAGATTTTGTGAGATTTCAATCCACTGTTTTAAAAGTTTAAGTTATTAAATAAATAAGTAATTTATTATTTAAATATTCCAACATCCTCTCACGTTTAGTCTGGTCTTTTTACATAAATATATTTAATTGTTGAGGCAAATAGGACCTGGTAAAATTTGAATTCAATATTTTTAACTTTAATACCATGTGAAATTTTGTAAGTTCCACGATTAACTATTATAAAAATTTAAGTTATTAGATAAATACTTGATTTATTATTTGAATATTTTAACGGCTTCACGCGCTATTATCGGCCAAAGCTTTTGACCATTGACTCTAAATACTCTAATCTAATGCCCTGCAAAAGATTGCCCATAAGCTACTTTATGCTTTTGACTACACTCAGCTGATTGGTTGGTCCGGGCTCGGATGGCATCTCTGGAGCATTGCGGTCTCTCACCGCATTTGTAAATTTGGTCTTTTGACTCGGTCAAAGCAAAGAAAAAGCAGGAAGTTAACTCAAGTCAACAAAAACAAGGAATAGGGTACACCTTCAGCTTTTAAAGACAGAGAGGAAGAGACACAATCGGAAAGAAAGGAAAGAGGGAAAGGGAAAGAAAGAAAAAAAGAAAGTAGAGTGAGAGGAATTCGAGTGTTCACACCACAGACGCATCTCCAGCCGATTTTGCTTCGTATTGCAACGTCTAGTAAGTGTTCGTACCCTTAATTCATCTAATTGGAGTAGTTTTCAGAATTAGGGCTCAAATTCAAAGTTCGGCAAAAATTAAGCCGCAAAGTCCGACTCTTGAGTTGTGGAGCTTTGGGATTTCGTGGAGTTGTAGAGCTGTGTAATTTCATGGAGGTTGATTTAAAGCAACGGTTTAATCGGAGCAAAATTTTAGAGTTTCATGTTCAAGTTTGGCATTGTGAATAGCTTGAATAATTGCTTTGGGTGTACAATTTGTTATTGCACATGAGTCGTTTTGTAACATATAGGCATAATTTAACCATTTTGTAGTTAAGGTTGCATTTTACTCCATTTTAACATTGCTTCTCGCTTATTTGATAGGATCACAGTTAGACAATTTAAGCAGCATTTGTTGTTTGGTCATAGGTGTTCTGAGATGAGCGGTGCTATTTCTTCTATATATTTGTAAACTTACATCTTAAAAGCAATCAAGATTCGATATATTATGAGTTATTAATAAACATATTTGTTATAAAATTTAGATCGGAGATAAAATTAGTTTGAGAGGCTTGTGAGTATGCATATCGGATTTAGGATATCCTTCTGAGCTAAGCTACTGGCTTTGTAGTTGGAGACCTTGCCTTGGTTGCCTTGTCACAAGCGTAGTGCCGTGACCATGCTTTCATATTAAACAAAAGACTAGTCGATAAATGGACCATTGACGTGTGTTTTGATATGAAATGGGTTAATGGCATAGACCATTGGCATGCGATTTTCATGAAATTGACCGATAAACTTTAACTATGATGTTTATGACAATTTAAGTAATCGCTTTCTAAATTGTCTAAAGCTTGTTGAGATGAAACAACTGGTACATGATTTTATATGTACGTTAAAGAGTAGAATTATGACTTTTTGGTAGTGCTCTATACTTATATTTATGCTTAGTGGCTACTCGATATGCTTATAAAAGATATGTATTATTTAGTGAGCATGATTGTTCATCCCATTCCTTCCCAATCTTTTTAGATTTCTCGGTTAGCGGACAATATAGCGAGAGCAATATTGATGGGGACTTTTGGGAGTTGATATTTGGGTGGTTAGAGGCAGCGGAAGGATGGCCATGTCGTCCCCCTTTTTCTATTAGGATTCAAGTGTGATGGCATTGATTGACAGAGATCACCAAATCAAAATAAGTAGGAAATGATCAATGTCCATTTCTTGATGAAAATCAATCAAGACCTTCCCAAGACCCATGTCGCCATAAAACGAAGCAAGGATGCTGCATTTCCCAATCCCAGATTATCGAAAGCAATGGCATCATCCCCCGCCTTTGCACCCCTCATATTATGGACTCTTCTCATGTTTCAATCATTTGAGTCTGGCCATTTCGAAGCTTTAACCAATGTGAGCTGCTTTGGTATAGAGAGGGAAGCCCTCTTGAAATTCAAGCAAGGTCTTATCGACCATCTAAACGCTTGTCATCGTGGTCCAACGACAATTGTTGTGAGTGGAAAGGAGTCGAATGCAGCAAAAAGACCGGCCATGTCATCAAACTCGATCTTCGTAATCAGGCTATGAGACCTCCCCCTATGAGCCCTTCCCCTGTGAGACCAACCCCCTCGAAGAGTTTTTATGCTCAGTTAATAGCAGCTTGAGAGGTAATATTCATGCATCTTTGGCTGAACTGAAGCATTTGAAGAGCAGCTTGAGAGGTAATATTCATGCATCTTTGGCTGAACTGAAGCATTTGAAGTATCTAGACCTCAGCCTCAACAAATTTTCCAAGCAAAAAATCCCCCAATTCTTCAGTACTCTCCAAAGACTAGAGTATCTTAATCTATCATCTGCAGGTTTTGACGGAAACATACCTCATCACCTCGGTAACCTGTCCAACTTGCAGTATTTGGATCTTGCGAATATGTTTGGCGCAGGTTATTTAACAACTGTTAACCTCCAATGGGTGTCGAAATTATCTTCCTTGAAATACTTTGACCTCTCTCGCAATGACCTTAGGAACGCCAAAGATTGGTTGAGTTCCATAAATATGCTTTCTTCACTGCAATCTTTACGGTTGGAGTATTGTTCTCTCGAACAACTTCCTCACTCTCTATCTATCAATTTCACTTCTTTAAGATTGTTGGATCTACAAGGTAATTCCATAAATTCTACTATTCCTCCCTGGTTCCACAACTTTAGCAAGCTCGAGCATATCGATTTGAGTGGAAATTATTTGAGAGGCACATTTCCCAGGACACTCTTTGATAATAATCAACAGCTTTCCTTTCTTGATGTGTCTTTTAATTTGCTAGAAGGTCAAATTCTGAAAAACTTCAGCAGTCTCTACAAGTTGCGTGTATTGAGGTTGGCGAGAAATAACTTCGATGGAGATGTTTGGAGCATCTTCCATGGTCCTTTGGAATCAGCACAAAGTGACTTGAGGATTTGTGACTTCTATGGCAATAATTTCAGTGGCCATCTACCAAACCAATGGGAGAGTTTCAAAAATCTCAAGTACCTAAGTCTATCACGAAACTCCATTTCGGGACCTATTCCAGTAACTTTGGGGGAGCTATCGTCTCTGAGAGAGTTATATCTTGACAGCAACAAATTGAGTGGGAAGATCCTGGGAAGTATTGGGCGACTGTCTAGTCTTGAGACATTGGACATGAGGAATAATTCATTTAACGGAGTTGTTAGTGAATTGCACTTTGCAAATCTCACGAGCCTGACCAAATTGGACATTTCGTCCAATGAGCTTGTTTTAAGTTTTGATCCCGCCTGGGTTCCTCCATTCCAACTTCAATCTATTGGCATGTCAGGTTGTGATGTGGGACCGAAATTTCCACTGTGGCTTCAAACGCAAAGGAATATTTCATATTTGTACATGTCCAATGCAAACATCTCAGATCAAGTTCCCAATTGGCTTTCTGACATTTTACTTAATGTTAAATGGCTGGATCTCTCTAATAATATGCTCAGAGGCCCCATTTCCATAATGGATGGAAACAAGATGCAACTGTTACGATTTCTGTCTCTTTCCAGTAACAATCTCAGTGGCAGCATACCGAATTCACTATGTGCGATGGAGACGCTAGCTTATCTTGATCTGTCAAAGAACCAACTGTCCGGGAGACTACCCTTATGTCTGGAAAAGTTGGAAAAACTAGAATGGATTTGGCTGGGTGATAACAGGTTAAGTGGTCAGATCACTAACTCTTTTTGCCATATTAAGCAATTAAAAGTTCTGATCCTGCATAAAAATGGCTTCGACAAGGTGCTTCCCAACTGTTTGACAAACTTAATTGACCTTCATCTCCTTGATCTAAGTGATAATGACTTCATTGGAGAAATTCCTCCATTTGGACAATATTCTCAATCATTAGCCATGATCGATCTTGAAAAGAATAGTTTCACCGGAGGCATTCCTTCGCAACTCTGCCAACTTAGTTCTCTCCATTTTTTAAGCCTGGCACAGAACAACATATCTGGAAGCATTCCACTGTGTTTTAATGGATCCTTGTCGACACTTGGAGATATCAGTTTTGTGAAATATCCAGTGGATTTCTATCCGTTCAACATCATGGTTAATACAAAGGGAACTAGACGACTATATGGCAAGACACTCCGATTCTTCTATTCCATTGACCTTTCTGCAAACAATTTAAATGGTGAAATACCAGAGGAGTTGACTAGGCTTGTTCAACTTCAGAATTTGAACCTCTCTCAAAACAATTTGAGTGGGAAAATCCCTTCAAACATTGGTGACCTCAAAAAGTTAGAATCGCTTGACCTATCCAACAACAAGATTTTGGGTAGAATCCCTCTTAGCATATCCAGTTTGGACTTTCTAAGTTGTCTCAATCTCTCATTCAATAATTTATCAGGCCCTATTCCTTCAGGCAATCATCTGCGTACTGTGGATGATGAATCCATGTATCGGGGTAATGACGGACTTTGTGGAGCTCCTCTTTTGAAAGTTTGCCCTGGAGATGAGCAATATCTTGATGTCGATGGACAATATGGTGATTTTTGGAACAAAGGTGAACCTAATGAAGGCAATCTAGACATCTTTAACTGGTTCTATGCAGGCTTGGGACCGGGATTCACAATTGGATTCTTGGGATTTTGTAGTGCATTGCATTTCAAGCAGTCTTGGAGGAAATCTTACTTTCAAGCAATAGATAGGATCATCGAAAAGCTAATGATATGGGGGATGATTACCATGCTTCTGTTCAAAAGAGCTTTTCAGGTACGCACTTGTAGGAACTATTTAGGAATCTCTCTCCCTCTCCCCCTTCCCCGTCTCTCTAGTAACACGTCTCTCTAGTACACAATAGACGATTCCATGCTGACTTAGCATGAAATCTAAACAGCTTCTTTGATCTTCTTGTAGTCGATAGCTAAAGTTTTGATCATTCATATGACATGTTATAGGAAAGGTGATTACCAAATACGAGCCTCAAGCACAGCCCCTAGCATGAAGCAGCATTCCTGAAAGTTGAAGAAACTTATCAGATTCAATAGACAAACTTACATGTGCGTCATAAGCTTAGAAGTTCCTCTCTTCATGATCATAAACATCGCATCAGTAAATTATGTATGTAATAAAACCGTTGCGTCCTATAAAGGCTAGCCAAATCATTGAACACATTTGCTAAACCCTTCTGCAATGCTACAGCTACTTTAAATATGATGTCCCAATTCTAAGGCTATCATCTCTTCGTCAAAAAGTTTCAGCAATATGATCCCAATCATATAACATGAAAACATGACATTTTTCTCTTGGGCACGTGGTACAAATTCAACACTAATAGTTTGAAAATAGTTCATCAATGAGGATCTGATACATAACGATGACTTGTTGCCAATTCACACGTCAGCTGTTGCTGATTCGAGTGGGAAAATGATTTTCGAAAACTGGCCGATATAATGCAATGTGATGCGTCTCTCAACTCCCCACCATTGCATCAATCTCATCGCTAGTTGATTCGGTCGATTCGAATTCTAGCCTTTTCACAATGGCTGTACTCTTCTCCATGAGAGCTGGTTCCTCATCTAACATTGCGCCTACGCTCCGAATGCTTGCCAAATCAGTGCTAATGTAGTAAACTGAACAAATACAACGTCATCTGAATTGCTAGATAGCATGACAAGAATGACTATGGCAACTTTTACCAAAGCTTATACTGTCATTTTTCTTTTTGTCATCTGAATTGGTAGAAAGCATAACAAGAATGATTATAGCAACCTCATCCTTGTATCGTCCTTTTACATTATATTCAATATAACTTCAATTCGAAGCGTATTGATTCCTTGCAATTTACATTTCTCCGCAGTTAGACTTGTGTAGCTTCATTACTCCATCTCAAGCCCCATTTGTGCTCCTTGTGCTCGAGGATGGGACCGTGGAATGGTCTCGATCGCAACTCAATGTGTGATCATCTCTAAAATATAGATGCTGATGATCTTCTTTCTCACCTCGTCCCCCAATCATGTGGAGATCCATCGCGGTAGACACGCCTTTCATTGCTTCCAATTGATTATTTTGTGCTATGTTATGATAAAGTAAAAGGATATTGCATATATTTATGTGAATATGACATGACATAATCATATCATTCGTACACATGTATATGGTGACAATATAAACAATTAAGTAAAAATATTTAGGTATTTTCATGCGAGAATTTTCATGCGAGAATAATACATCACGCATTTTATACGTGTACGATTCATTTTTGCTCCAAAAGGATAAATATTTTTTCCTCAATGCGTACGTGTATTTGATGTTAAAAGTATGGGTATTTCGCTAACATTAATGAAGTTGGTCAAAATGTATACTCCAATGATAAAATTATACATTAATGGGAACTAAGATAACCTAGGTTGGGGAAGGACAATTGAGCAAAATTCATTAGAACCCTAATACAAGAATACTGCCTTTCGTACAACTATTGCCTACTTTATATCAAGTGAATAACATGAATTCCTTTCTTTCCTTCTTTTTGGGTGGGCGGTCAAGGATGTCAACCGTGTGTTGATACCTAAATTTTAACTAAATATTTAGATTTAAATTGCAAAAAAAATTATGGACCGATTTGGCCCCAACAAAAAAGATTTTCACATCACATAGGTAGTAATATTATTTGCATCTACATAGTTTTATTTTTATTTTATTTTCCATTATTTTTACTGCATTTTGATTAAATAAAATTATTTTAAAAATTATTTAATAATATTTAAAACAAAAACAAAAAGTGGGAAGATAAATGCGTGGGGCTGGGGGCCTGACCTCAAACCCTTTTTCATTTCGCGTGGGCCCAGGGCCAGTCTCATTACTCTCCTCCGGCCCGGCTTGGCCCCCGTCGCTCCTTCCTCTTGCACGCCAAAGAGGACGAGAGAGCAGAGGTGAGCGGACGGCATAGCAGGCGCAGGGCAGCGGGGGCAGATGGGCGACGTCACGGCGGGCAGCCGGCCGGCAGCGCGCCCACGTGCCTCCCACGGACGGCGTAACGCGGCTACAAAAGCGAGCGAGCTTCCTCCGGCGACGAATATGACCGGTGACTCGCCGGCACCGGCCCCTTCCTGAATCAATCTCATGGTGGGTTGCGCCCCGTCTTTGTTTTTATATATCCAATTCGGGGGTCGGTTCCCCGAGGATCTTGGCTCGAAGGTTTTGCGAGGCAGACGGACGCAGCTCGATCTTCGAGCTCGTCCGCCGTCCGACGCCGCGAGCTGCGTAGGGGAACCGGGGTTCCGTTTGCCCTGCTTTCAGGCACGCTTGGCTGGAGCTCGCGGCCATCCGGCTCACGCGAGCTGGCCACGAGCTACGTTCACTGGCCATCCCCCGTTACGCCGTCATGCTTGTTTTGGTTTGTTTTGAGAGCGCCGGTGCCGATTCCGACCCCGTTCGCGCCGAGAGTCGCTTTGTTCCAGTTGCGCGCACCACCCGTTCGATGAAATGCCAATACTAGATCTGAAAGCTTGTGTGGAGAAAGTCCGTTCCCGAGCTTCGATCGTTCGTCTACTCGCCGTTTGGGTGTGGCGTGGAGGGAGAGACTACGTCAGGGAGACCGAGCTGGTTCTTGGCTTGGCTGGCGACGGCAGCCGGCCGAGAACTCTCCTTCGGTTTGGGCTGATCGAGGCATCGCCAGATTGGGCGTGTGGCCAGCCCAAGGCGAGCGGCGTCCCAGGCCGGCACCCTTTCCGTCGCGGCAGGCAAGCCGCGGTGAAGGGGAGGTGAACCGGGTCAAAGCGGGTCTGGCTGACCCGGCTTGCCTCGATTTCGGGCTAGGGTTTCATTTTGGTGGGCTGGACTTGGTTTTTGTTTGGCACGTGGGCCAGGTTTTGTATTTTTACCTTTGTTTTTTTTGGGCCGCCGGACTGGGCTCACCAGAAGAGCCCAGTCCTGGGTCGGTTCCAACCCGGAGATCCGACCCGGGTCAGGCCTGATATAATATTATTATTTTAAATATTAAGAAAATAGAAAAATCCAAAAACAATTCACATTTTCGAAAAATCAGAAAAAAAGTTATCAGGGATGAGAAAAAGCCTAAAAGATTATTTTCCTTTCGACCCATAAGTGCATTGAAAATCCTTCAAAATAAATAAATAAATAAATCAAACCTCGGGTTCAAACAAAATTAGATGCCGTAAGGCCATTAGTTGATTAAGTAATTAAGTCATTGATTCTAATTTCTCAAATTGCATAGGAGTAAAATATTACTCATAATATTTTGCTTGAATTTCTAATTGACCCATCACAAATCTATTAGTAGTGACTCATAAATGAAATTGACTTACAAGTTAAAAATTTAAATCATAAGTCGTAAATTAGTGGACTTGGGAGAGCTTGGGCTAAGCTTAAACTTAGCTAGCCCTTTGCCTCCGCATGCCCATGGGTAAAGGGCTCTCGGTAAGGTCGTGTTATCATGACAATGCCAAGTTGGTTGAGTTATCATTAGATTGATTTTTTATTAGTATCATTGTTGTTGTTGTTGTTGTCAGTGTTGTTTACAAGGGAAATGACATAAATGATCCTTGAATTTTTAATTTATTCAATATAATCTCTAAACTTTAGCTCAAAGTGCAATATGGTCTTTAAACTTTTAATTTATTCATAAACTATATAAAAATGTTTAATGTTGTCACTAATCTTAATGTGATGAAAGAATCACATTGAATATATGTATATAGTTCAAGATTATATTAAATATGTAACAATTGAGAATTTGGTAATCTAAAATTAGTTTATATATTCAATTTGATAAGTTACTCAATTGAGAATTTGTAATCCAAAATTAGTTTATGACTTAATAGGAGAAAATTGGTATGTCACTCTAACTAACTAAGGTTAGTAATTTCAAAAAAGATTTAATCAATTTAAGGTGTTGGTGATACAAATATAAATTTATAGGCTATGAAAAAAAGATGGAAAATTGAAAAAAAAATCTTAGTAAGTAATTTTAATGAGAGTTGATAACCCATCCAAGATGGGAGTTAATGAGAGAAAAGTGGGCAAGGCATGCTAATCTAGGTAAATAATCTCCTAAATGAGCTAACAAATGCATGAGATTGCTAATCATGGTAAATAATTGTTGATAATTCAATGAAAGAGTTGGCAAATCAAGAAGGCACTAAAGTCTTTAGGTAATTGAAATGAGAATTGATAATCCAAATCTAATAAGTAATTAACTTGACAAAAAAATTAGTAAATCACTCTAATTTAGATTGGAAATTTCATATAAGATTTACTAAATTCCAAATGTCGTCTAACTACGCAAATAACAAGTGACAAGTTACTACAAGAGCCAGTAATTTTCTACTATAAAGAATTGGCAATTTAAGCATCGGTTAACTACCAACAGGTTACCTGAAATAGAAAGTCACCATCTACCGACCATTTTTCCGCTAATCAACACTTCTTCCAATTTACTAGCAAAGATAGAAATTCTATATTTGATTAAGAATGTATTCATTTATTTTTGCCATGGTGTTTTCTTCCGGTGGATATAGTGCGGCTTGCGGCGTGAATGGAGCGCTGTACACACTCATATTCTACACGACGAGTTGCAGCTACTACTACTCGTGGTTCTACTGAGCCAAGATGAGGTAGCAGTACGCCCTCAAGAAGAGCCCCTCGGCGACTGCTGCATCCGTTTCTAGTGCGAGTGCTGCGCGCTCTGCCAAGAGTACGGTGAGATTAAGATCAACGGCTTTAACATGAAGATCGGTAAACCATAACGTTCCAACTCTCTTCATCATCTCCTCCTTGCCGAACAAAAATTACACATTTAAATGGCTAAAAAAATGATTAAAAAATGGTTTTACCAATCGCTGAAGGATGGCATGGGAATGTGGAGAGACGGAGTCGCGGGATCTTGATGTCTCAAATGGCGCCATCTTCAGCACCGACGGTCGAAGGAAATTTTCGATAATGGGCTTACATTAGTTAATTAATTTTCTATTTTCTATAATCGGGTTAATGGATATTCCAATATATTTTGAACCCTCAAGTGATCTTATTGAATTAGGTTTTAGCATCTATTAATTACGGGCCTAGTTGAGTAGCAAAGTGTAGACAATTGTGTTTAACTGAAACCCGAAATGGGAGGGGCCCAGTTGACACGCTATTGATTAGGGTTTGCTAGGTCCCCTCTCTAGCCTATAAAAGGGTAGGTTATACCTATCAGTCGCTGAATCCCATTAAAGCTGCTAAATCGAAATAGGTCATAGAGAGGAAGACACATCATACCAATAGATCACTGATTATATCAGCTTGATCTGTTTTCTATCAAGTGAGGTTATGGCTCAAACAGTTACTCATGTAGAGAAATAGATCACTGATTATATCAGCTTGACCTGTTTTCTATCAAGTAAGGCTATGGCTTAAACATGTATGCTTTAAATTATGGCTTAAATAGGTACGCTTTAAATCCCGTTGTATGTATGTTTTTGGTGTTTTACAATTATATATGGATCTAATTATTCTTGATTAATTAGTTATTCATGTAGAGAAATTTCTACAGGCATGACCTGGTAGGCTCCGGATGAAAAAGAAGCTCCCTGCACCTGATTCGGGTGCACGTATGATTGAGTATTTAGCGTGCATGCATGTGTTGTACTTTACGAAATGCATATTAAGCATTTGATGTAAATTTAAGAGTTTAGCTTTGACTGTAACATCCAGGCGATACTAGCACCGATACTTAGAGCTAGAGATATGTTTCAATCAGCAGACAATTCATGTATCTACTAAGCTTGAGAAATGGGGAAAATTACTAAAAAAGCCCTGCACTTATTACAATTTTTTCCGATTTAATCGTAATTTTTTTGGCTAATTTAATCATAAACCTTTTGGAATTAAGCTAATTCAGTGTATTCGGCCAATTTTAACCAACCGATGCTAACGTGGATGTCGGTTGGTACTAACCATCCGGCCAACGCTAACGTAACAATTTTTTATCAATTTTTTTCCTTTTTCTTTTTCCTCTTCTTCCTCCTTTTGCTTTTTTCCCCACAATGGCCGACAAGGCTCTAGCGAGACTTGCCGGCCATTGGGCGAGGGCCGTGAAGCCCTCACCGTCGCCAGCAACGATAGCAAGCCTTGCCCAGCCTCGCTTTGGGGGCAGCGTGCGGGGCGGCTTCCCCTAGATTTGGGCGAGGCCAGCCTCATCATGGCCTACTCCCTAAGCATCTTTGATGGCTTGAGCAGAGAGAGATGCAAATCTGGGGAAGTATAAAGCTAGTTTTCTTTTCTATTTTTGGCGAGGGGTGGGGGGGGGAAAGAGGAGGGAAGAGGACACCTCGAGAGGCGAGATTGAATGGGGAGCGACTGTTTCAACTGCTAAGGAAACTAAATAAGACCAAGAACTGCGAGACGACGCGTCCTTTCGCGTAGATGAAGGATTTCACTTCATCAGCGCGGGGATCGATGGCGAGGGTCAGACCGGCGAAACCAGCCAAGCGATGGACGTGTGAAGTGGGGGTATGCTGCTGGCTGTTCGTCTTCTCCCTCGGAGGTCGTCAGCATTCCATCTCTAACATTTTGCTGTGGGGAGACTTGAGTTTGAAGCATGGAGAAGAAGAGAAAAAAGAAAGTGGGTGCTTGGATCGACTTCAATGGGTCGAGCGGATTCCTTAACTTGTCTGGCGAGGCCGTGGCCGCAGCCGCCAGTGAGGCCGTGGCCACAGCCGCCAGCGAGGCCATGGTGAGGCTGGCCTTGCCCACGCCCCAGGCCTTGTTGGCCATTGTTGGGAAAAATGCAAAAGGAGGAAGAAAAGGAAAAATCAAAGGGAAAAATAAAGGAAAAATAAAAAAATTGATAAAATAAAAATTTATTAAAGAATTGTCACGTTAGCGTTACTCAGACGTTCAGCACATCAGCGTCAACCAGCCAAAACTAGTCAAATAGAGTAAATCAACACAATTGTAAAAGGTTTGGAATTAAATCAGCCAAAAAAAAAAAAAATTAGGATTGAATCGGAAAAATTGCAATAAGTTTAGAACATTTTTGGTAATTTTTTTTTTTTTGAGAAATGTGATTTCAACTAAGATTAACATGATGCAACTAATGTATAATGTCAATGTCTGAATTTTTACTCTGTGCTATTATAAGTGGAAATTCACTCATGAGACGACTATTTCAATTTAAAGCAGATATGATTTTTGTGACGATGCACGTGTGTATCGATTCGTCATGTACTCTTCGTCAAGACGTCGATGATCGCTTATGTCTGAATGCAGCAGTGGTCGAGAAAGTTGCACAAGCGGATGATCAATTCTGCAAAACACATGATGCATCATTGTAGGGAAGAACTTACAAGAAAAAAGAACAAAGTTAAAAAGAAGGCGGAGCCCTCTAGAGGACCAGCAATCGACCAAATAATAAAAGAAAGTGGAATGCAAACACGAAACTATTGATCCACCACACATTCTGTCGCGGCCTAAATCGAAGCCAAATCAGGCAGATTTTCGGTAACCACTCCGCATCACGAATTTGAAGCCCAGAATGTGGAGTTGCTTTTATTTTGATTTGATTCCATGATCTAAGTCATCTGAGTCGTCTCTAAATTTTGTTTGTTAATAAGAACTATGAAAGAGAAATCTACCAAATGGTTATTACGAGAAAGGGGTTATAAAGTATTCGTAGAATCATCTCAAATGGTTGCAACTTGATGGATCAAATACATCAATCAGTTCTATTCAAAATGAAAGCTTTGAAGACTTCACACACTAACTACATCTTTCAGCTTGTTTGCTTCTCAACGATTTTGTGAGATTTCTATTCATTGTTCTAAAAGTTTAAGTTATTAAATGAATGTATGACTTATTATTTAATTATTCTACATTCCCTCACATTTAATCTGGTCTTTTTTTGCGTGGATATATTTAATTTTGGAGGCAAATAGAACATGTTAAGATTCGAATTCAAGACTTCTAGCTCTAATACAATATGAGATTTTGTAAGTTTACAATTAATTGTTATAAAAATCTAAGTTATTAAATAAATATGTGATTTATTATTTAAATCTTTCAGCGGCTTCCACGCGCTATTATCAGCCAAAGCTTTTGACCATTGACTCTAAATACTCTTGTCTAATGCCCTGCAAAAGATTGCCCATAAGCTACGTTATGCTTTTGACTACACTCAGCTAATTGGTTGGTCCGGGCTCGGATGGCATCTCTGGAGCAATTGCGGTCTTTCACCGCATTTGTAAATATGGACTTTGACTCGGTCAAAGCAAAGAAAAAGGAGGAAGTTGACTCAAGTCAACAAAAACAAGGAATAGGGGACACCTTCAGCTTTTAAAGACACAGAGGAAGAGACACACAATCGGAAAGAAAGGAAAGAGAGAAAGGAAAAGTGGGCGAGGTGCGCTAATTTGGTAAATAATCTCCTGAATGAGTTAATAAATGCATAAGATTGCTAATCATGATAAATAATTGTTGTTAGTTCAATGAAAGAATTGGTAAATCAAGAACGCATTAGAAGTCTTTAAGAAATTCAAATGAGAATTAGTAATCCAAATCTAATAAGTAATTAGCGACAAAAAATTGGTAAACCACTCTAATTTACATTGCCGATTTAATATAAGAGCTACTTAATTTGAAATGTCATCTAACTAGGCAAATAACAGTTGACAAGTTACTCAAAGAACTAATAATTTTCTACTTTAAAGAGTTGGTAATTTAAACGCTGGTTAATTACCAACACATCACCTGAAAAAGAAAGTTGCCATCTACCAACCATTTTTGCGGCTTACCAACAAGATAGAAATTCTGCATTTGATTAAGAGTGTAACATCCTGAAATTCGAGTCCTTTGAGGGAGGAATGAACGTTAATTTCGCCAATGCATTGTTGGTTGATCTCACTCAGAACTGATCACTCCTGAGATACTGACCTTGAGGAAAAAAGGCTAATGAGGACAAAACTTATGTGACTAAAGAACTTGACCTGGGAAAATGACTCGACCGTGAGACTTGCGTAAGGACGATCCTGTAGTCATGCAGGCCGATTCCAAGGACAAATAGGAGTCTATTCGCGAGTAGAAATAATGAGACGATGGGTGATTCCGTTTACTGTTATCGAACCCACGAATGGCCCTATGTCGATCCTTGATAATCATGTACTTTGAAATAAGAATCAATTATTTGCAATTTCATATAGTCAAGGACGTCCATGTGTCGAGAAGTCTTGAATGTGAATTAGCACGAGTCGGTTACGCGTGAATCCTCAAAGCCTCCTGTCAGTCTGAGTAGTACCAAAATGGCATTCGGGTGAAATTAACAAGGCATGTGAATCCAATATTGGACTTCGAATTGTCGGGAACATCCAGGGCGGATTTTTGGACAATGCTTCATAGACAATCGACAGTGCTAGTCAAGCCGAGTATTTGGAAAATGGATTTTTGGATCAAGGAAATGAGCCTACGAGGACGTGGGCCGAGCAAGATCAGTGTGGACCTCACGCCCAACGTGGGACAGCCGCCATGGAAGGCCCGAGGCAAGCAAGTGAGCCCGTTGGACCTAACCGACCCTTTATCCTTCCGAGCCCATTGTTTAACCTTGAGCCGATTCGAGCCCAATAAATTCCCAAGCCCGTTCCTATCCATTTTCCGGCCCATTTCCTAGGCCCGCCTTTCATTTTCAGCCCAATGGCACATTGGGAAATGTGCAAGGTGGAAATGACCAAAATGCCCTTGGATATTTTAAAGAAAAGTCAAAAAGGAAGAGAGAGAAGATGATGTCATGTTTTTGGGAACTTAAGCCAAGCCATTAATGGCCTTGATGAGGCCTATCTACAGCCCTTACTTCACTCTCTCTCTCCTCTTCATCTTCTCCAAAACCGCACCACTTCTCTTCCTAGTTTCCCTGCCTTCCTACAATTTTAGCTTCTGACCTTCCACCGAAAACTGAGTTGTTCATGCCCTTCCTGTGTGAATCTTGGCCCGTGCCACCCGCCATTGTGTTCAAAAGACGAAAACCGTTTAGATGGCGTCGGTTGTTCGCCGAACGAAGTCTCCGGCCGTCCCATATGGCTACCGAAAGTTGCTGCTCGCCGGACCACCACTGTTCCGCCTGCAGCAGCTTTGTTCTGCTTTTTCAGCTCCTTTTCTCCCATTTTGGCCAAACCACCGCCCATACCAGCCACAAGTGGTTCCCTCTCAACCCTCGGGTGCTGCCAATTGCCGGCCCGCCGCTCGCCGGAGCTCCGGGCAGCCCGTTTTCCTCCGATCAACTTCTTCCTCCTCTAGCAGTGCAGTTTTTGAGTGTTGCAGTGGGAAGCAAAGGCTATTGCTGCTGTG
Organism: Corymbia maculata; assembly: GCA_014182735.1. Taxonomy (NCBI): domain Eukaryota; kingdom Viridiplantae; phylum Streptophyta; class Magnoliopsida; order Myrtales; family Myrtaceae; genus Corymbia; species Corymbia maculata. The sequence continues at coordinate 31,117,422 of CM024688.1, read as the reverse complement.
TTGAGCCCGAGACCACCTTGGATCGCTGTGGTAGAGGTTCCCGAGTGTCGGGTTTGTCGTCGCCGGGCGTCCGTGTCACCGGCCCACTTAACGGTGAGTTTAGCCCCTAATCCCTATTTAGTGCCTAAACTTGCTTAGGGTTGGGTTAATTAGTGGTAAGATTGGTTTAGAAAGTTTAATTAAGTTTATTAGCCCTAAGATAGATGGTTAGATAGATTATTAGGATTAGATTAGCTTAACTTTGCTAATTGTGCTTAATTATTGCTTAAATGAGGGTTATGTGATTTTTGTGATTAATTAAGCGTGATTTGATTTAATTGAATTGATTAATTGTGTTTAATTAATGTTTTGATTAATTTCTAAATTAAATATTTTAATTAATTGAATTTCGGAAAAATCACTGTTCACGATTACATGTTCACAATTACTGTTCATGGCACTTTTCATGCAGAAGCTAATTTTTGTCTTAATTTGATGTGTTCTTGGTTGTTATGATTTATTGAAGTGCCGATTGTTAATTATAATCGTGAATATTGATGAATTGCGTGATCGAGTGTTGGTTGAATTGAAGTTTGGAAATTGTCAAGTGAGATTACATGACATATTGCATGGGTTATTTGAAATGGCATGTCGCATGAGCATGAGTGATGTTGCATTCATGACAGAGCAAAGATATAAATGGATTGCTTGATGATGTGTTGCATGATCACTTTAAGAGAGGGAACTCGGTGTTGTCAGAAGACTGCCAATCCTTATGGGGTTATGCCGTGGCCGTTTGGTCGTCTTGACTTTTGTCAGTTGCCTAACGGGGGACATGTTGCGGGATTGTGGTAGTGGACGGGTCCTGTGCTCCTTCGGGAATGCAGTCAGAGGGAAGGGATGACCCTTGACATCGTCGTGCCTCGATGTAAAGAGGACGAAGCTGCTTTAGCCAGGAACCGCCAACCATAAGGTTGTGCCGTGGCCTAGGAGGGGGTGTAATAATCGAAGCATGTGTGAGTGTGAAACATGATAAAGTTGTGTGAGATACTATGATTATTTGCATGCTCTTAATATCGTAATGATTTATGGTACGCACGCATGAGTTAACAGTCGTGCAGGGTGTGACAATGGCCAGGTGAGATCACTTGTGACGCGATTCGCATGTGATTGATGAACTGTTTCATCTAATGGCCATGTGCCTTGCTTGCATTGTATGAGAATTGACGTGCAGGATATGGCAGACCGGGTAAGGTTACATGTGAACCAAATATTAATTGTCGGTTTGCCTTGTCTATTGTTTGGTCTGTTATGTGTTGACTATCTGTTGTTGGGTTGAGTGAGGGGTGGTTCTGGAGAGATATCCCAAGTTAAGTTGGCGTACTAACCGGGGCTTAGGGGGAGAACTCACTGAGATTTTATCTCAACCCATCGTGATTAACCATTTTCAGGTCCTTAGAATGGCACACTTGCAGTGGAGAATCCTGCCTCCACTTCTCTAGTGATCGACCCGACGAAGCCTAAGTCTGATGGGTCCGAGTGATCGTGGTATTGAACTCGAGGGTTCTTTGTGTACAGTTAGATTAGCCTAGTTTCTTTTTGGTTGGATTAGCCTAGTTTCTTTTTGGTTTGGCTTAGAGGATGGATCGGCCCTTTTTGTTGGGCTTGTAATTCGAGAAACGATCCTCCATTGGTTAATCCAATGAAGATGTATAAATGAGTAGTTGTTGTTGTCATTGATGTTCATCCCTCTATCCTTGATTGTTTGTTTGTCTGGGGATGGTTCGTCTTCCGCTTATGCTTAACGAAAGATAAAATGAATGGTCGTCGATGGGTCCTGGGACGTCGTTTTCTATTGACCAAGGTAATGGGGTTGCCGTGAGCTTGGGGGTTCGGGCGTGACAAAGAGCGTGTTTAATTTATTCTTGCCATGGTGTTTACTTCTGATGGTGGACGATTGTGTAGCTTGCGGTGTGAATGGAGCGCTGTACACGCTCATCTTCTGCACGGTGGGCTGGTGCTGCTGCTACTCGTGCTTCTACCGAGCCAAGATGAGGCAACAGTACGCCCTCAAGAAGAGCCCCTGCAACGATTGCTGCGTGCATTTCTGGTGCGAGTGCTGCGCGCTTTGCCAAGAGTACCGTGAGCTCAAGATCAACGGCTTCAACATGAAGATCGGTAAACCATAACATTCCCACTCTCTTCATCATCTCCTCCTTGCCGAACAAAAATTACACATTTAAATGGTAAAAAAATGGTTTTACCAATCGCTGAAGGATGGCATGGGAATGTGGAGAGACAGAGTCGCGGGATCTTGATGTCTCAAATGGCGCCATCTTCAGCACCAACGGTCGAAGGAGGCATGACCCGGTAGGCTCCGGATGAAAAAGAAGCTCCCTGCACCTGATTCGGGTGCACATATGATTGAGTATTTAGCGTGCATGCGTGTGTTGTACTTTTCAAAATGCATATTAAGCATTTGATGTAGATTTAAGAGTTTAGCTTTGACTGTAGCAAACGGCGATACTAGCGCCGATACTTAGAGCCAGGGATATGGTTCTAGTCAGCATATAATTGGTGTATGTACGAAGCTCGAGAAATTGGGAAAATTATCAAAAAAATCCTATTCCTATTGCAATTTTTTCCAATTTAATCGTAATTTATTTTTGGCTAATTCAATCTTAAACTTTTTGTAATTAAGCTAATTCAGTCTATCCGGCCAATTTTAATTGGCCGGCATTGATGTGAATGTCCTCGGCACTATCCATCTGGCCAACGCTAACATGATAATTTTTTTTTTACCTTTTTCTTTTTCATTTTCTTTTTCCCCTTCTTCCTCCTTTTGCTTTTTTCCCCACAATGGCCAGCAAGGCTTATCGGCCACTGGGCAAGGGCCATGAAGCCCTCACCTGTCGCCGGCAATGATTGTGGCCCTCGCCCGGCCATGATTTGGGGGCCACGTGCGAGGTGGCTTCCCCTAGATGTGGGCAAGGTCACCCACCATGGCCTTGCCAGCCACGAGCGAAAGCTACCTGGCCTTCCTCATCTCCCCCGATGCCGACTTCCTAAGCATCTTCTTAGGGTCGAGCAGAGAGAGAGAGAGATGCAGACCTGGGGAAGTATAAAGCTAGTTTTCTTTTTTATCTTTTTTTGCGGGGGGAAGGGGAGACCTCGAGAGAGGAGATTGAATAGGGGAGCGATTGTTTCGACTGCTGAGGAAACTAAACAAGACCAAGAACCGCAAGACGACGCGTCCTTCCGCATAGATGAAGGATTTCGCTTAATCAGCGAGGGGATTGATGGCGAGGGTCGACCTGCGAAACAAGCAAAGCGATGGAGGTGTGAAGTGAGGGGATGCTGCTAGTTGTTCCATCTCTCGACATTTTCTTGTGGGGAGACTTGAGTTTGAAGCATCGGGTCGTCTACGATGGGTCGAGCGGAGTCCTTGACTTGTCCGACGAGGCCATGGCTGCCGACAAGGCCATGGTGAGGCTGGCCTTCTTCAGATATTGGGCAAGCCGCCTTGCCCGCATCCCCCGGGCCTCATCCGTCATTGTTGGAAAAAAAAAAAAAAAAGCAAAAGGAGGAGGAAGAGGAACAAAAGGAAAAAAAAAAAATTAATTAAAAAATTTGAAAAAAAAAAATTATTAAAGAATTGTCACGACAAAGTGTTGCTCGACGGTTAGCACTAGCGGCATCCACGTTAACATTGACCAGTCAAAATTGATTGGATGGACTAAATCGATATAATTATAAAAGGTTTAGGATTATATAGCAAAAAAAAAAAAAAGATTAACATGATGCAACTGACGTTCAACGTCGATATCTGAATTTTTTACTCTATACTGTTTTAAGAGAAAACTCTCTCGTGAGACGATTGTTTCGATATACGATTTTAGTGACAATGCATGTGTATATCGATTGGTCATGTACTCTTCGTCAAGACGTCAATGATCGCCTCTGTTTGAATGCAGCAGTGATCGAGAAAGTTGCACCGGCGGATGATCAATTCTGCAAAACACATGATGCATCATTGTGGAAAGAACTTACAAGAAAATATGACAAAGTTAAAAAGAAGGTGGAGCCCTCAAGAGGACCAGCAATCGACCAAATAATAAAAGAAAGTGGAACACAAACACGAAACTATTGATCCACCACACACTCTGTCGCGGCCTAAATCAAAGCCAAATCAGGCAGATTTTCAATAACCACTCCGCGTCACGAATTTGAAGCTCGGAATTCGGAGTTGCTTTTATTTTGATTTGACTCCTTGATCTAAGTCGTCCTAGTCGTCTCTAAATTTTGTTTGTTAATAAGAACTATGAAAGAGAAATCTACCAAATGATCATAACAAGACAGTGATCATAAAGTACTCGTAGAATCATCTCAAGTGGTTGCAACTTGATGGATCAAATACATCAATCAGTTCTATTCAAAATGAAAGCTTCGAAGGCTTCACACTAATTACATCTTTCGGTTTGTTTGTTTCTGAAAGATTTTGTGAGATTTCTATCTATCGTTCTAAAAGTTTAAGTTGTTAAATGAATGTGTAGCTTATTATTTAAATATTCTAACATTCCTTCATGTTTAGTCTAGTCTTTTGCGTAGATATATTTAATTGTGAAGGCAAATAAAACCTGATAAGATTTGAATTCAAAACTTTAAGCTTTAGTACCATGCGAAATTTTATAAGTCCATGGTTAAGTTATTAGATAAAAACATAATTTATTATTTAATATTTTGATGCCTTCTACGCGCTATTATCAGTCAAAGCTTTTGACCATTGACTCTAAATACTCTTATCCGATACCCTGCAAAAGATTGTCCATGAGCTACTTTATGCTTTTGACTACACTTAGCTGATTGGTTGGTCCGGGCTCGGATGTCATCTCTGGAGCATTGCGGTCTTTCCCCGCATTTATAAATATGGACTTTGACTCGGTCAAAGCAAAGAAAAAGGAGGAAGTTGACTCAAGTCAACAAAAACAAGGAATAGGGGACACCTTCAGCTTTTAAAGACACAGAGGAAGACTCACACAATCGGAAAGAAAGGAAAGAGAGAAAGGGAAAGAAGAAGAAAAGAAAGCAGAGTGACAGGGCTTCACGTGTTCACGCCATGGACGCATCTCCAGCTGATTTTATTTCGTATTGCAACGTCTAGTAAGTGTTTGTACCATTTATTCGTCTAATCGGAGTAATTTTTAGAATTAAAGCTCAAATTCAAAGTTCGGCGAAAATTAAGCCGCAAAGTTTGATTCTTGAGTTGTGGAGCTTTGAGATTTCATGGAGTTGTGGAGTTGTGAAATTTCATGGAGGTTAATTTAAAGCAACGGTTTAATTTGAGCAAAATTTTAGAGTTTCGTGTTCAAGTTTTGCATTGCAAATAGCTTGAATAATCGCCTTGGGTGTGCAATTTGTTATTGCAAATGAGTCGTTTTGTAACATTTAGGCATAATTTAACCGTTTCGTTGTTAAAGTAGCATTTTACTCGATTTTAACATTGCTTCTCGCTTATTTGATAGGATCACGGGTTAGACAATTTAAGCAACGTTTGTTGTTTGGTTATCGGCAGTCCAAGGTTAGTGGTGCTATCTCTTTTATAAATTTGTAAACTTAGGTCTTAAAAGCAATAAAGAAACATATTTGTTGCATAAAATCTAGATCGGACATATACTACATTGGTAATCGTGAATGGTTTGAGAAATGTCTTAGGAAAGATATTGCAAAATGTTATAAAATTGGTTTGAGGGGCTTGTGAGTAAGCATATCGGGTTGAGGATATCATTTTGAGTCAAGCCATTGGCTTTGTAAGTGAAGACCTTGCCAAAAGAGAATCTTGATCGTCTTGTCATCAAACGTAATGTCATGATCATGTTTTGATATAAAACAAAAGACTAGTTGACAGATAGACTATCGACATATGTTTTGGTATGAGATGGATTAATGAAATAGACCATTAGTGTGTGATTTTGATGAAAATGATCCATAGACTTAATTATGATGTCTATGATGATTTAAATGAGCATTTTCTAAAATATATAAAGCTTGTTGAGATGAAACGACTCGTACATGATTTTATATGTACATTAAATAGTTGAATTATGAGTTTTTGGTAGTGCGCTATACTTATATTTATGCTTAGTGACTATTCGATTTGCTTATAAAAGAAATATTTTATTTAGTGAATTGCGATTATTCATCCCATTCCTTCCCAATCTTTTTAGATTCCTCTGTTAGTGGACAATAAAGCGAGAGCAATATTGACAGGGACTTTTATGAGATGATATTTGGGTGGTTAGAGGCTGCGTCTTTTAGGTGGAAGGACGGTTGTGTTATCTGCTTTTTCTACTAGGATTCAGGGTGTGACAGCATTGATCGACAAAGATCGCCATATCAAAATAAGTAGGAAATGATCGATGACCATTTCTTGTTGAAAATCAATCAAGACCTTCCCAAGATCCATGTCGCCATAAAACAGAGGAAGGACGCTGCATTTCCTAATCCTAGATTATCGAAAGCAATGGCATCATCCCCTGCCTTTATACCCCTCATACTATGGACTCTTCTCGTGTTTCGATCATTTGAGTTTGGTCGCTCCGAAGCTTTAACCAATGTGAGTTGCTTTGGTATAGAGAGGGAAGCTCTCTTGAAATTCAAGCAAGGTCTTATCGACCAATCTAAACGCTTGTCATCGTGGTCCAGCAAGAACTGTTGTGAGTGGAAAGGAATCGAATGTAGCAAAAAGACTGGCCATGTCATCAAACTCGATCTCCGCAATCTAGGCTGTGAGACCTCCCCTACGAAGAGATTTTATGCTCAGATAAGAGCAGCTTGAGAGGTGACATCCATGCATCTTTGGCTGAACTGAAGCATTTGAAGTATCTAGACCTCAGCTTCAACGATTTTTCCAAGCAAAAAATTCCCCAATTCTTCGGTACTCTCCAGAGACTAGAGTACCTTAATCTATCATCTGGAGGTTTTGATGGAAACATACCTCATCACCTCGGTAACCTATCCAGCTTGCAATATTTGGATCTTGCTAATGGGTTTGGCAGGGGTTATTTAACAATTGATAACCTCCATTGGGTGTCGAAATTATCTTCCTTGAAATACTTTGACCTCTCTGGCATTGACCTTAGGAATGCCACATATTGGTTGAGTTCCATTTATATGCTTTCTTCTCTGCAATCTTTACGGTTGGGGCATTGTTCTCTCGAACAACTTCCTCACTCTCTATCTGTCAACTTCACTTCTTTAAGATTCCTGGATTTAGGAGGCAATTCCATAAATTCTACTATTCCTCCCTGGTTCCACAATTTTAGCAAGCTCGAGCATTTAGATTTGAGCGGAAATTATTTGAGAGGCGCATTTCCCAGGACACTCTTTCATAATAATCAACAGCTTTCCTTTCTTGATGTGTCTGATAATTTGCTAGAAGGTCAAATTCTGAAAAACTTCAGCAGTCTCCACAAGTTGCGTGTGTTAAGGTTGGCGTCTAATAACTTCGATGGAGATGTTTGGAGCTTCTTCCATGGTCCTTTGGAGTCGGCACAGAGTGACTTGAGGATTTGTGAATTCAATGGTAATAATTTCAGTGGCCATCTACCGAGCCAATGGGAGAGTTTCAAAAATCTCGAGTACCTAAGTCTGTCAAAAAACTCGATTTTTGGACCAATTCCAGTAACTTTGGGGGAGCTATCGTCTCTAAGAGAGTTACGTCTCAACAGCAACAAATTGAGTGGGAACATCCCGGAAAGTATTGGGCTACTATCTCGTCTTGAGACGTTGGACCTGTCACATAATTCATTGAATGGAGTTGTTAGTGAATTGCATTTTGCAAATCTCACGAGCCTGACCAAATTGGACATTGGGTATAATGAGCTTGTTGTAAGTTTTGATCCCGCCTGGGTTCCTCCATTCCAACTTCAATTTATTGACACGTCAGATTGTGATGTGGGACCAAAATTTCCATTGTGGCTTCAAACACAGAGGAATATTTCATGCGTGTACATGTCCAATGCAAACATCTCAGATGAAGTTCCCAATTGGCTTTCCGACAATTTATTTAACATTGGAGCACTGGATCTCTCTAATAATATGCTCAAAGGCCCCATTTCCAGAGTGGATGGAAACAAGATGCAACTGTTAGGATTTCTTTTCCTTTCTGGCAACAATCTCAGCGGTAGTATACCGAATTCACTATGTGCTATGGAGGAACTACTGTTTCTTGATCTGTCAAGGAACCAACTATCTGGGAGACTACCTTTATGTCTGAAAAAGTTGGAAGCACTTCAATGGATTTCGTTGGGTGACAATAGGTTAAGTGGTCAGATTACTAACTCTTTCTGCTATATGGAGCAATTAAGAAGTCTGATCCTGCATAAAAATGGCTTCGACAAAGTGCTTCCCAAATGTTTGACAAACCTAACCGACCTTCTGCTCCTTGATCTAAGTGATAATGACTTCACTGGAGAAATTCCTCCATTTGGACAAGATTCTCAATCATTAGCTGTGATCAATCTTGAGAAGAATAGTTTCACCGGAGGCATTCCCTCGCAACTCTGCCAACTTAATGAACTCCATTTTTTAAGCCTAGCACATAACAACATTTCCGGAAGCATTCCGCTATGTTTTAATGGATTATTGTTAATGGTTACAGATATGGAACCATCCTATTGGTCGGATACATTATTGTTCAACGTCATGGTTACTACAAAGGGAACTAGCCGAATATATGGCAAGACACTCCAAATCTTCCGTTCGATTGACCTTTCTGCAAACAATTTAAATGGCGAAATACCAAAAGAGTTGACTAAGCTTGTTCAACTTCAGAATTTGAACCTCTCTCAAAACAATTTGAGTGGGAAAATTCCTTCAAACATTGGTGACCTTAAAAAGTTAGAATCGCTTGACCTATCCAACAACAAGATTTCGGGTAGAATCCCTCCTAGCATATCCAATTTGGACTTTTTGAGTTATCTCAATCTCTCATTCAACAATTTATCAGGTCCTATTCCTTCAGGCGATCATCTGCGTACCGTGGATAATGAATCTGTGTATTGGGGTAATGACGGACTTTGTGGAGCTCCTCTTTTGAAAGTTTGCCCTGGAGATGAGCAGCGTCCTGGAAAAGATGGTGATTTTTGGAATAGAGGTGAACTTAATGAAGGCAATCTAGACACCCATAATTGGTTCTATGCAGGCTTGGGACCGGGATTCACAATTGGATTCTTGGGATTTTGTAGTGCACTGCATTTTAAGCAGTCTTGGAGGATATCTTACTTTCATGCAATGGATAGGATCATCGAAAAGCTAATGATACGGGGGACGATCACCATGCTTTCGTTCAAAAGAGCTTTTCAGGTAAGCACTTGTAGGAACTACTTAGGAATCTCTCTCTCATTTCATTCACAATTCCATGCCGACTTTAGTATGAAATGAGAACAACTTCTTTGATCTTGTAGTCGACAGCTAAAGTTTTAATCATTCATATGACATGTTGTAGGAAATGTGATTATCAAATACAGGCCTCAAGCACGGCCCCTAGCATGAAGCAGCGTTCCTGAGAGTTGAAGAAACCCGTTGGATTTAATAGACAGACGTACATTTGCATCATAAACTTAGAAGTTCCTCTCTTCATGATCATGAACATCGCATCAGCAATTATGTATGTAATAAAAATGTTGCGTCATATAAAGGCTAGCAAAATCATTGAACATATTTGCTAAACCCTTCTGCAATGCTACAGCTATTTTAAATATGATGTCCCAATTCTAAGGTTATCATCTCTTCGTCAAAAAGTTTCGGCAATATGATCCCAATCATATAACATGAAAACATGACATTTTTCTCTCATGCACGTGGTACAAATTCAACACCAACAGTTTGAAAATACTTCGTCAATGAAGTCTGATACATAACGATGACTTGTTGCCAATTCACACGTAGCTGCCGCTAATTCGAGTGGGAAAAATGATTTTCGAAAACTGGACGATATAATCCAATGTGATGCGTCCCTCAGCTCCCCACCATTGCATCAATCTCATCCCTAGCTGACTCGGTCGATTCGAATTCTAGCCTTTTCACAATGGCTGTACTCTTCTCCATGAGAGCCGGTTCCTCATCTAACGTTGCGCTTAGTTGTTCGCTCTGAATGCTTGCCAAATCAGTGCTAATGTAGTAAATTGAACAAATACAGCGTCATCTGAATTGCTAGATATCATGACATGAATGACTACGGCAACTTTTACCAAAGCTTATGCTGTCACTTTTCTTTTGGTCATTTGAATTGATAGAAAGCATAACAAGAATGATTATAGCAACCTCATCCTTGTATCGTGCTTTTAAGTTTTATTCAATATAACTTCAATTTGAAGCGTATTGATTCCTTGCAATTTACATTTTCCCACAGTTAGATTTGTGTAGCTTCATTACTACATCTCAAGCCCCATTTGTGCTCCTTGTGCTCGAGGATGGAACCGTGGAACGGTCTCAATCGTTTTTCAAAGAACTCAATGTGTGATCATCTCTAAAATATAAATGCTGATGTTCTTTCTCCCCTTGTACCCCAATCACGCGGAGATCCATCGCGGTAGACACGCCTTTCATTGCTTCCAATTGATTATTTTGTGCTATGTTATGATACAGTAAAAGGATATTGCATATATTTATGTGAATATGGCATGACACAATCATATCATTCGTACACATGTATAAGGTGACAATGTAAACAATTAAGTAAAAAGGTTGAAGTGTTTTCATGCAAGAATAATACATCATGCATTTTATACGTGTACGATTCATTTTTGCTCCAAAAGGATAAATATTTTTTCCTCAATGCCTACTTGTATTTTATGTTAAAAGTATGAGTATTTCGCTAACATTAATGAAGTCGGTCAAAATGTATACTCCAATGATAAAATTATACATTAATGGGAACTAAGATAACCTAGGTTGGGGTAGGACAATTGAGCAAAATTCATTAGAACCCTAATGCAGGAATACGACCTTTCGTGCAACTAATGCCTACTTTCTATCAAGTGAATAACATTAATTCCTTTCTTTCCTTATTTTCAGGTGGCCGGTCAAGGATGCCAATCGTGTGTTGATACCTAAATTTTAACTAATATTTAGATTTAAATTGCAAAGAAAATTATGGACCGATTTGGCCCCAACAAAAAAGATTTTCACATCACATAGCTAGTAATATTATTTGCATCTACATATTTTTACTTTTATTTTATTTTCCATTATTTTTACTGCATTTCGATTAAATAAAATTATTTAATAATATTTAAAAAAAAAAAAAGGGGGGAAGAGAAATGCGTGGGGCTGGGGGCCTTAACTCAAACCCTTTTTCATTCCGCGTGGGCCCAGGGCCCGTCTCATTCCTCTCCTCCGGCCCGGCCCGGCCCCCGTCGCCCCTTCTTCCTCTTGCACGCCAAAGAGGACGAGAGAGCAGAGGTGAGCGGACGGCACAGCAGGCGCAGGGCAGCGGGGGTAGATGGGCGACGTGATGGCGGGCAGCCGGCCTGCAGCGTGCCCACGTGCCTCACACGGACGGCGTATCACGGCTACAAAAGCGAGCGAGCGCCCTCCGGCGACGAATATGACCGGTGACTCGCCGGCGCCGGCCCCTTCCTGAATCAAGCTCATAGTGGGTTGCGCCCCGTCTTTGTTTTTATATATCCAATTCGGGGGTCGGTTCCCCGAGGATCTTGGCTCGAAGGTTTGCGAGGCAGACGGACGCAGCTCGATCTTCGAGCTCGTCCGCCGTCCGACGCCGCGAGCTGCGAAGGGTAACCGGGGTTCCGTTTGCCCTGCTTTCAGGCACGCTTGGCCGGAGCTCGCGGCCATCTGGCTCACGCGAGCTGGCCACGAGCTCCGGTCACTGGGCATCCCCCGTTACGCCGTCATGCTTGTTTTGGTTTGTTTTGAGAGCGCCGGTGCCGGTTCCGACCCCGTTCGCGCAGAGAGTCCCTTCGTTCCAGTTGCGCGCACCACCCGTTCGATGAAATGCCAATACTAGATCTGAAAGCTTGTGTGGAGAAAGTCCGTTCCCGAGCTTCGATCGTTCGTCTACTCGCCGTTTGGGTGTGGCGCGGAGGGAGAGACTGCGTCGGGGAGGCCGAGCTGGTTCTTGGCTGGCGACGGCAGCCGACCGAGAACTCGCCTTCGGTTTGGGCTGATCGAGGCATCGCCAGATTGGGTGCGTGGCCAGCCCAAGGCGAGCGGCGTCCCTCGCCGGCACCGTTTCTGTCGCGGCAGGCAAGCCGCGGTGAAGGGGGGGTGAACCGGGTCAAAGCGCGGGTCTGGCTGACCCGGCTTGCCTCGATTTCGGGCTAGGGTTTCATTTTGGTGGGCTGGACTTGGTTTTTGTTTAGCACGTGGGCCAGGTTTTGTAATTTTACCTTTGTTTTGTTTGGGCCGACGGACTGGGCTCACCAGTAGAACCCAGTCCTGGGTCGGTTCCAACCCGGAGATCCGACCCGGGTTAGGCCAGATACAATATTATTATTTTAAATATTAAAAAAATAGAAAAATCCAAAAACAATTCACATTTTCGAAAAATCAGAAAAAAGCCTAAAAGATTATTTTCATTCCCCATAAGTGCATTGAAAATCCTTCAAAATAAAAATAAAAAAAATCAAACGTCGGGTTTATACAAAATTAGATACCAAAAAGCCATTAGTTGATTAATTAGTGTAATTAAATCTCCGATTCTTCTCAAATTGTATAGGAGTAAAATGTTGCTCACAATATTTTATTTGAATTTCTAATCGACCCATCCCAAATCTATTAATGGTGATTCATAAATGAAATTGACTTACAAGTTAAAAATTTAAACTATAAGAAATGAATTGGTAGACTTGAGAGAGCTTGGGCTAAGCCTAAACTTAGCCAGGCATTTGCCTCTGCATGCCCATGCGTAAAGGGCTCTCGGTGAGGTCGTGTTACCATGACAATGCCAAGCTAGTTGAGTTATCATTAGATTGATTTTTTATTAGTATCGTTGTTGTTGTTGTCGTCGGTGTTGTTTACAGGGGAAATGACATAAATGATCCTCAAATTTTTAACTTATTCAATATGATTACTGAACTTTAGCCCAATATGCAATATAATCCTTGAACTTTTAATTTATTCATAAACTATATGAAAATGCATAATTTTTTCACTAATCTTAATGTGATGAAAGAATAATATTGAATATATGTATATAGTTCAAGATTATATTAAATATGTAACAATTGAGAATTTGGTAATCTAAAATTAGTTTATATATTCAATTTGATAAGTTACTCAATTGAGAATTTGTAATCCAAAATTAGTTTATGACTTAATAGGAGAAAATTGGTATGTCACTCTAACTAAGGTTAGTAATTTCAAAAAAGATTTAGTCAATTTAAGGTCTTGGTGATACAAATATAATTTATAGGCTATGAAAAAAAGATGGAAAATTGAAAAAAATCTTAGTAAGTAATTTTAATGAGAGTTGATAACCCATCCAAGATGGGAGTTAATGAGAGAAAAGTGGGCAAGGCATGCTAATCTAGGTAAATAATCTCCTAAATGAGTTAATAAATGCATGAGATTGCTAATCACGGTAAATAATTGTTGATAATTCAATGAAAGAGTTGGCAAATCAAGAACACATTAAATTCTTTAAGTAATTCAAATGAGAATTGGTAATCCAAATCTAATAAGCAATTAACTTGACAAAAAAATTAATAAACGACTCTAATTTAGATTGGCAATTTCATATAAGAGTTACTAAATTCTGAATGTCGTCTAACTATGCAAATAACAAGTGACAAGTTACTACAAGAACCAGTAATTTTCTACTATAAAGAATTGGCAATTTAAGCATCGGTTAACTACCAACAGGTTACCTGAAATAGAGTCACCATCTACTGACCATTTTTCCGCTTATCAACACTTCTTCCAATTTACTAGCAAAGATAGAAATTCTATATTTGATTAAGAATGTATTCATTTATTTTTGCCATGGTGTTTTCTTCCGGTGGATATCGTGCGGCTTGCGGCGTGAACGGAGCGCTGTACACACTCATATTCTACACGGCGGGTTGCAGCTACTACTACTCGTGGTTCTACCGAGCCAAGATGAGGTAGCAGTACGCCCTCAAGAAGAGCCCCTGCGGCGACTGCTGCATCCGTTTCTAGTGCGAGTGCTGCGCGCTCTGCCAAGAGTACGGTGAGATTAAGATCAACGGCTTCAACATGAAGATCGGTAAACCATAACGTTTCAACTCTCTTCATCATCTCCTCCTTGCCGAACAAAAATTACACATTTAAATGGTTGAAAAAAAAATGGTTTTGCCTGATCAGTACAGGATGACATGGGAACGTGGAGAGATGGAGCTGCGAGATCTTGATGTCTCAGAAGGCACCGTCATCGGCGCCGATGGTCAAAGAAGACATGACCCGGTAGACTCTGGATGCAAAATAAGCTCTCTGTACCTGATTCGGTTGCCCATATGGTCGAGTATTATCGTGCATCTCTCTCCATATAATTGAGGGGTGCGTGTATCATACCTTCCGAGATGCATATTCAGCATTTTATGTAGCTTTAAGGGTTGAGTTTCGACTGCTGCAAACGGGGATACTAGCGCCAATACTTAGAGTCAGAGAAATGGTTTCAGATTTGTGGGGAGAATAGTCAAAAAAGTCATAAATCTATTGCAGTTGTGTCAATTCAGTCATAAATTTTTTTTTTACCAATTCAGTCATAAACCTTTTGCGATTGTGCTAGTTAAGTCCATCCAACCAAATTTGACCAGCCGGAGCTGACGTGGACGCCGCCGGTGCTAGCGATAATATTTTAATTATTTTTTATTTTTTTATTTTTTTATTTTTTTTATTTTTTTATTATTTTCCGAATTTTTTATTGTTTTTTTAATTTTTCTGTTTTCATTTGTCTAAGCTTGAGAAATGTGATTTCGACCTAAGATTAACATGGCGTAATTGACGTTTAATGTCAATGCCGATATTTTTACTATTTGCCATTCTAAGAGGAAATTTACTTGTGAGAAGAGTGTTTCAATCAAAAGAGTATACATATTTTTGGATAATGCACGTGTATATCAATTTCGTCATGTACTCTTGGTCAAGACATCGATGATCGCTTCTGTCTGAATGTGGCATAGGTCGAGAAAGTTGCACAGTCAGATGATCGATTCCGCCAAAAACATCGTGCATCATTTTGGGGAAGAACTTGCAAGAGAATAGGAGAACCTAAAAAGAAGGTGGAGCACTCAAGAGGACAAACAGTCGACCATATAATAAAAGAAATCGCAGCCTAAATCGAAGCCAAATCAGTACAGTTTTCGATAGCTGCCACGCATCACGAATTTGATGCTGAGAATGCTGAATTACTCTTGTTTTCATTTGATTCAGTGATCTCAGTCGTCCAAGTCGTCTCCAGATTTTGTTTGTTAAACAAACTATGAAAGAGAAATCTACCGAATGGTCGTAACGAGAAAGAGAGATCTACCAAATGGTCTTTTCGCAGCATTCTTGTTTCTCATGCTTGTTTGCTTCCACGCGTGATTATCAGTAAAAGATTGTACTCAGGCAACATTATGCTTTTGGCTTACACTCTGGTGATTGGATGGGTCCTGGCTCGGACGGCATCTCCGGAACATGGCGATCTTTCGCTGCATTGATCGACAGTGATGGCCAAAGCAAAATAAGTAGGAAATTATTAATGTCCATTTCTTGATGAAAATCAGTCAAGACCTTCCCAAGACTCATGTCACCATAAAATGGAGGAAGGACACCGCATTTCCTAATTCCAGATTGTCGAAAGCAATGGGAAAATCCCCTGCCTTTGCATCCCTCATATTATGGACTCTTCTCATGTTTCGATCATTTGAGTTTGGCCATTCCAAAGCTTTAACCAATGTGAGCTGCTTTGGTACAGAGAGGGAAGCTCTCTCGAATTCAAGCAAGGTCTCATCGACCACTCTAAACGCTTGTCATTGTGGTCCAGTGAGGACTGCTGTGAGTGGAAACGAGTCGGATGCAGCAAAAAGACTGGTCTTGTCTTCAAACTTGATCTTCATAATCCATGTTGTGCGACCTTGCCCAACGGCCATACCTTAGTAATAGAAATATAAATTTATAGGCTATAAAAAAAAAAAAGGATGGAAATGTGAAAACAAAAATTTTCATAAATAATTTTAATGAGAGTTGATAACCCATCCTAGATGGTAGTTAACGAGAGAAAAGTAGGCAAGGTGCGCTAATCTAGTAAACAATCTCCTGAATGAGTTAATAAATGCATGAGATTGCTAATCATGGTAAATAAATGTCGACAATTCAATGAAAGAGTTGATAAATCAAGAACAAATTAAAAGCCCTTAACTAATAAATTGAGAGTTAGTAATTCAAATCTAATACATAATTAACCTAACAAAAAATTGGTAAACCACTCTAATTTTGATTGCCAATCTAATATAAGATTTACTAAATTCGAAATATTATCTAATTACACAAATTACAGCTGACAAGTTACTCAAACAACTAGTAATTTTCTACTTTAAAGAGTTGGTAATTTAAGCGCTGGTTAATTACCAAAACG
Organism: Corymbia maculata; assembly: GCA_014182735.1. Lineage (NCBI taxonomy): Eukaryota > Viridiplantae > Streptophyta > Magnoliopsida > Myrtales > Myrtaceae > Corymbia > Corymbia maculata. The sequence continues at coordinate 31,100,843 of CM024688.1, read as the reverse complement.
TTACTCGAAAAAGATAGTTGCCATCTACCAACCATTTTTGCGGCTTACCAACACTTCTTGCAATTCACTAGCGAAGATAGAAATTTTGCATTTGATTAAGAACGTGTTTCATTTATTTTTGCCATGGTGTTTACTTCCGGTGGTGGACGATTGTGCAGCTTGTGGTGTGAACGGAGCGCTGTACACGCTCATCTTCTGCACGGTGGGCTGGTGCTGCTGCTACTCGTGCTTCTACCGAGCCAAGATGAGGCAGCAGTACGCCCTCAAGAAGAGCCCCTGCAACGACTGCTGCGTCCATTTCTGGTGCGAGTGCTGCGCGCTTTGCCAAGAGTACCGTGAGCTCAAGATCAACGGCTTCAACATGAAGATCGGTAAACCATAACATTCCAACTCTCTTCATCATCTCCTCCTTGCCGAACAAAAATTACACATTTAAATTGCTAAAAAATTGGTTAAAAAATGGTTTTACCGATCGCTGTAGGATGGCATGGGAATGTGGAGAGACGGAGTCGCGGGATCTTGATGTCTCAAATGGCGCCGTCTTCAGCACCGACGGTCGAAGGAGGCATGACCCGGTAGGCTCCGGATGAAAAAGAAGCTCCCTGCAACTGATTTGGGTGCAAGTATGATCGAGTATTTAGCGTGCATGCATGTGTTGTACTTTACGAAATGCATATTAAGCATTTGATGTAGATTAAAATGTTTAGCTTTGACTGTAACAGACAGGCGATACTAGCGCCAATACTTAGAGCCAGAGATATGTTTCAATCAGCAGATAATTCGTGTATCTACTAAGCTTGAGAAATGGGAAAATTACTAAAAAGCCCTACACTTATTGCAATTTTTTCCGATTTAATTATAATTTTTTTAGTTAATTCAATTATAAACATTTTGCAATTAAACTAATTCAGTGTATCCGGCCAATTTTAGCCAACCGACGCTAACGTGGATGTCGGTTGGTACTAGCCATCCGGCCAACGCTAACGTGGCAATTTTTTATCAATTTTTTCCTTTTTTTTTTCCTCTTCTTCCTCCTTTTGCTTTTTTCCCCATAATGACCGACAAGGCTCCGGCGAGACTTGTCGGTCATTGGGCGAGGGCCGTGAAGCCCTCACCTGTTGCCGGCAATGATAGCAGCCCTTGCCCAGCCTCGCTTTGGGGGCAGCGTGCAGGGCGGCTTCCTCTATATTTGGGCGAGGCCAGCCTCACCATGGTCTAACTCCCTAAGCATCTTCGATGGCTTGAGCAGAGAGAGATGCAGATTTGGGGAAGTATAAAGCTAGTTTTCATTTTTTTTTTTTTCTGGGGGGAAGAGGAGGGAAGAGGAGACCTCGAGAGGCGAGATTGAATGGGGAGCGACTGTTTTACTGCTAAGGAAATTAAATAAGACCAAGAACTGCGAGACGACGTGTCCTTTCGCGTAGATGAAGGATTTCACTTCATCAGCGAGGGATCGATGGCGAGGGTCGACCTGCGAAACCAGCCAAGCGATGGACGTGTGAATTGGGGGTATGCTGCTGGCTGTTCGTCTTCTCCCCCCGGAGGTCGTCAGCATTCCATCTCTAACATTTTGCTATGGGGAGACTTGAGTTTGAAGCATGGAGAGGAAGAGAAAAAAGAAAGTGGGTGCTTGGATCGACTTCAATGGGTCGAGCGGATTCCTTAACTTGTCTGGCGAGGCCATAGCCGTAGCCGCCAGTAGACCTATTAAACGGGTGGATCGGATCGGGTTTGGATCAGGTCATAAATGGTCTAACCCAAATTGACCCATTAACCCGTTTATGACCCATTTAAGCATAATATAAAATTTTTAACTCATACCCAATCCAACTCATATTGTTAAAACACTTCCCAATCTAATTAAACTTAGAAAAGTTATTATTATAATCTTTTTTAAAGATTATATTCCTTTAATATTGTTTATTTTTTTTTTAAATCGAATTCTTAATAATTTTTATTTTAAATTTTGTAAATTATTTTTATTTTTTAAAAATCACGCACACATATGGGGGGAACGAGACCCACCGGGTTTTGACGGTCAATCAAGCCAGCAAGGCGGGGCTTATAGGGTTGTGCGAGCATGAGTGATAGTCAAAAGAGGTCCGGCGATGGTGCTAATCGCGTGCGACAGCGCCACCGTGTGAACGAGAGGAAAAGTTATTATGTAAGCGGTGGGAGCAAGATGACGCATTGTCGCGATAAGGAAAATTTCGTTGTTTTGATTTAAGAGAGGAGAGGAGAGGAGAGGAGTCCTCTCAAAAGATTGAGGAGTAGTTGGGTTCTAAGTAGGTTTAAACTTTGACCCATTAACAACCCATGTATTTTAGTATTTTTAATTTTAAACCTATTATGACCCATTTAATATATAAATAGGTCATAAATGGGTTATACACCCATTTTGATAGGTGTAGCCGCTAGTGAGGCCATGGTGGCCTTGCCCACGCTCCTAGGCCTTGTCGGCCATTGTTGGAAAAAATGCAAAAGGAGGGAGAAGAGGAAAAATCAAAGGGAAAAAAAGGAAAAAAAAAATTGATAAAATTTTTTTGAAAAAATAAAAATTTATTAAAGAATTGTCACGTCGGCGTTACTCAGACGTTTGACACGTCAGCGTCAACCAGCCAAAACTAGTCAAATAGAGTAAATCAACACAATTGTAAAAGATTTAGAATTAAATTGGCAAAAAAAAAAAGATTTAGGATTGAATCGGAAAAATTGCAATAAGTTTAGAACTTTTTTGTAATTTTTTTTTTTTGAGAAATGTGATTTCAACTAAAATCAACATGATCCAACTAATGTATAATGTCAACGTCTGAATTTTTACTTTGTGCTGTTCTAGAAGGAAATTCACTCGTGAGACGACTGTTTCAATCTAAAGCGGATATGATTTTTGTGACAATGCACGTGTGTATCGATTCGTCGTGTACTCTTCATCAAGACGTCGATGATCGCCTATGTCTGAATGCGGCAGTGGTCGATAAAGTTGCACAGGTGGATGATCAATTCTACAAAACACATAACGCATCATTGTGGGGAACAACTTACAAGAAAAAAGGACAAAGTTAAAAAGATGGCGGAGCCCTCAAGAGGACCAGCAATCGACCAAATAATAAAAGAAAGTGGAACACAAACACGAAACTATTGATCCACCGCACATTTTGTCGCGGCCTAAATCGAAGCCCAATGAGGAAGATTTTCGATAACCACTCCGCGTCACGAATTTGAAGCCGAGAATGCTGAGTTGCTTTTATTTTGATTTGATTCCATGATCTAAGTCGTCCGAGTCATCTCTAATTTTTGTTCGTTAATAAGAACTATGAAAGAGAAATTTACCAAATAGTCATAACAATAAAGGGGTCATAAAGTATTCATAGAATCGTTTCAAATGGTTGCAACTTGATGGATCAAATACATCAATCAGTTCTGTTCAAAATGAAAGCTTTGAAGACTTCACACACTAATTACACCTTTCAGCTTGTTTGCTTCTCAAAGATTTTGTGAGATTTATATCAACTGTTCTAAAAGCTTAAGTTATTAAATGAATGCGTGGTTTATTATTTAAATATTCTAACATTCATTTACGTTTAATATGATCTTTTTGCATGGACATATTTAATTGTGGAGGCAAATAAGATATGGTAATATTTTAATTCAAAACTTCCAGCTCTAATATCATGTGAGATTTTATGAGTCTACGATTAACTGTTATAAAAATTTAAGTTATTAAATAAATATGTGATTTATTATTTAAATCTATTAGCGGCTTCCACGCGCCATTATCAGCCAAAGCTTTTGACCATTGACTCTAATACTTTTATCTAATACGCTGCAAAAGATTGCCCATTAGCTACGTTATGCTTTTGACTACACTCAGCTGATTGGTTGGTCCGGGCTCGGATGGCATCTCTGGAGCATTGCGTTCTTTCCCCGCATTTGTAAATATGGACTTTGACTCGGTCAAAGCAAAGAAAAAGAAGGAAGTTGACTCAAGTCAACAAAAACAAGGAATAGGGGACACCTTCAGCTTTTAAAGACACAGGAAGAGACACACAACCGGAAAGAAAGGAAAGAGAGAAAGGAAAAGTGGGCGAGGTGCGCTAATTTAGTAAATAATCTCCTGAATGAGTTAATAAATGCATAAGATTGCTAATCATGATAAATAATTGTTGTTAGTTCAATGAAAGAATTGGTAAATCAAGAATGCATTAGAAGTCTTTAACTAATTCAAATGAGAATTAGTAATCCAAATCTAATAAGTAATTAACCTGACAAAAAATTGGTAAACCACTCTAATTTTCGTTGCCAATTTAATATAAGAGCTACTTAATTTGAAATGTCATCTAACTAGGCAAATAACAGTTGACAAGTTACTCAAAGAACTAATAATTTTCTACTTTAAAGAGTTGGTAATTTAAACGCTGGTTAATTACCAACATGTTACCTGAAAAAGAAAGTTGCCATCTACCAACCATTTTTGCGGCTTACCGACACTTGTTGCAATTCACTAGCAAAGATAGAAATTCTGCATTTGATTAAGAACGTGTTTCATCTATTTTTTGCCATGGTGTTGACTTCCGGTGGTGGACGATTGTGCAGCTTGTGGTGTGAACGGAGCGCTGTACACGCTCATCTGCACGGTGGGCTGGTGCTGCTGCTACTCGTGCTTCTACCGAGCCAAGATGAGGCAGCAGTACGCCCTCAAGAAGAGCCCCTGCAACGACTGCTGCGTCCATTTCTGGTGCGAGTGCTGCGCGCTTTGCCAAGAGTACCGGGAGCTCAAGATCAACGGCTTCAACATGAAGATCGGTAAACCATAACATTCCAACTCTCTTCATCATCTCCTCCTTGCCGAACAAAAATTACACATTTAAATGGCTAAAAAATTGGTTAAAAAATGGTTTTACCGATCGCTGTAGGATGGCATGGGATTGTGGAGAGACGGAGTCGCGGGATCTTCAGCACTGACGGTCGAAGGAGGCATGACCCGGTAGGCTCCGGATGAAAAAGAAGCTCCCTGCAACTGATTTGGGTGCTAGTATGATTGAGTATTTAGCGTGCATGCATGTGTTGTAATTTACGAAATGCATATTAAGCATTTGATGTAGATTAAAATGTTTAGCTTTGACTGTAACAGACAGGCGATACTAGCGCCGATACTTAGAGCCAGAGATATGTTTCAATCAGCAGATAATTCGTGTATCTACTAAGCTTGAGAAATGGGAAAAATTACTAAAAAAGCCCTACATTTATTGCAATTTTTTTCTGATTTAATCATAAATTTTTTTGATTAATTCAATTATAAACATTTTGCAATTAAGCTAATTCAATGTATCCGGCCAATTTTAGCCAACCGACGCTAACGTGGATGTCAGTTGGTACTAGCCATCCGGCCAACGCTAACGTGGCAATTTTTTATCAATTTTTTCCTATTCTTTTTCGTCTTCTTCCTCCTTTTGCTTTTTTCCCCATAATGACCGACAAGGCTCCAGCGAGACTTGTCGGTCATTGGGCGAGGGCCATGAAGCCCTCACCTGTCGCCGGCAATGATAGCAGCCCTTGCCCAGCCTCGCTTTGGGGGCAGCGTGCAGGGCGGCTTCCTCTATATTTGGGCGAGGCCAGCCTCACCATGGTCTAACTCCCTAAGCATCTTCAATGGCTTGAGCAGAGAGAGATGCAGATTTGGGGAAGTATAAAGCTAGTTTTCATTTATTTTATTTTTCCAGGGGGGAAGAGGAGGGAAGAGGAGACCTCGAGAGGCGAGATTGAATGGGGAGCAACTATTTCGACTGCTAAGGAAACTAAATAAGACCAAGAACCGCGAGACGACGCATCCTTTCGCGTAGATGAAGGATTTCACTTCATCAGCGAGGGATCGATGGCGAGGGTCAGACCTGCGAAACCAGCCAAGCGATGGACGTGTGAATTGGGGGTATGCTCTGGCTGTTCGTCTTCTCCCCCGGAGGTCGTCAGCATTCCATCTCTAACATTTTGCTATGGGGAGACTTGACTTTGAAGCATGGAGTAGAAGAGAAAAAAGGAAGTGGGTGCTTGGATCGACTTCAATGGGTCGAGCGGATTCCTTAACTTGTCTGGCGAGGCTGTAGCCGTAGCTGCCAGTAGACTTATTAAACGGGTGGGTTGGATCGAGTTTGGGTCAGGTCATAAATGGTCTGACCCAAATTGACCCATTAATCCGTTTATGACCCATTTAAGCATAATATAAAATTTTTGACCTATACCCAACCCAACTCATATTATTAAAACACTTCCCAATCTAATTAAACTTAGAAAAACTTATTATTATAATCTTTTTTAAAGATTATATTCCTTTAATATTGTTTTTTTTTAAATCGAATTCTTAATAATTTTTATTTTAAATTTTGTAAATTATTTTTATTTTTTAAAAATCACGCACACATATGGGGGAACGAGACCCACCTGGGTTTTGACGGTCAATCAAGCCAGCAAGGCGGGGCTTATAGGGTTGTGCGAGCGCGAGTGATAGTCAAAAGAGGTCTGGCGATGGTGCTAATCGCGTGCGACAGCGCCACCGTGTGAACGAGAGGAAAAGTTATTGTGCAAGTGGTGGGAGCAAGATGACGCATTGTCATGCGATGAGGAAAATTTCGTTGTTTTGATTTAAGAGAGGAGAGGAGAGGAGAGGAGTCCTCTCAAAAGATTGAGGAGTAGTTGAGTTCTAAGTAGATTTAAACTTCGACCCATTAACGATCCATGTATTTTAGTATTTTTAATTTTAAACCTATTATGACCCATTTAATATATAAATGTGTCAGGCTTCCTTTTAGTATAACTCATATATGACCCATTTAAAGAAAACCTGACCCATTTATGACCCATTTAATATTTAAATGAGTCATAAATGGGTTATACACTAATTTTGACAAGTGTATATATAATGGGTTTAAAAATTAAAAAGGCTAAAATACATGAGTTGTTAATGAACTTGAATAAGTTTAAAATCTTTAAAAAGATTATAAGAATAAGTTTTCCTAAATTTAGTTATATAGATAAATGTTTTAACAATATGGGTCAGGTCAGGTATGGGTTGGGTATGGGTCAAAAATTTTATACTATGCTTAAATGGGTCATAAACGGGTTAATGGGTCAATTTGGGTTGGACCATTTATTCCGACCCAAACCCAACCCAACCCACCCGTTTAACAGGTCTATGACAGGTGTAGCCGCTAGTGAGGCCATGGTGAGGCTGGCCTTGCCCACGCTCCTAGGCCTCGTCAGCCATTGTTGGGAAAATTGCAAAAGGAGGGAGAAGAGGAAAAATCAAAGGGAAAAAAAGGAAAAAAAATTGATAAATTTTTTTGAAAAAAATAAAAATTTATTAAAAAATTGTCACGTCGGCGTTACTCGGACGTTTGACACGTCAACGTTACTCGGACGTTTGACACGTCAACGTCAACTAGCCAAAACTAGTCAAATAGAGTAAATCAACACAATTGTAAAAGATTTAGAATTAAATTGGCAAAAAAAATAAATTTAGGATTGAATCGGAAAAATTACAATAAGTTTAAAACTTTTTTGTAATTTTTTTTTTTTTGAGAAATGTGATTTCAACTAAGATCAACATGATCCAACTAATGTATAATGTCAACGTTTGAATTTTTACTCTGTGCTGTTCTAGGAGGAAATTCACTCGTGAGACGACTGTTTCAATCTAAAGCGGATATGATTTTTGTGACAATGCACGTGTGTATCGATTCGTCGTGTACTCTTCATCAAGACGTCGATGATCGCCTATGTCTGAATGCGGCAGTGGTCGATAAAGTTGCACAGGTGGATGATCAATTCTGCAAAACACATAACGCATCATTGTGGGGAACAACTTACAAGAAAAAGGACAAAGTTAAAAAGATGGCGGAGCCCTCAAGAGGACCAGCAATCGACCAAATAATAAAAGAAAGTGGAACACAAACACGAAACTATTGATCCACCGCACATTTTGTCGCGGCCTAAATCGAAGCCCAATCAGGAAGATTTTCGATAACCACTCCGCGTCACGAATTTGAAGCCGAGAATGCTGAGTTGCTTTTATTTTGATTTGATTCCATGATCTAAGTCGTCCGAGTATCTCTAATTTTTGTTCGTTAATCAGAACTATGAAAGAGAAATTTACCAAATAGTCATAACAATAAAGGGGTCATAAAGTATTCATAGAATCGTTTCAAATGGTTGCAACTTGATGGATCAAATACATCAATCAGTTCTGTTCAAAATGAAAGCTTTGAAGACTTCACACACTAATTACACCTTTTAGCTTGTTTGCTTCTCAAAGATTTTGTGAGATTTATATCAACTGTTCTAAAAGCTTAAATTATTAAATGAATACGTAGTTTATTATTTAAATATTCTAACATTCATTAATATGATCTTTTTGCGTGGACATATTTAATTGTGGAGGCAAATAAGATATGGTAATATTTTAATTCAAAACTTCCAACTCTAATATCATGTGAGATTTTATGAGTCTACGATTAACTGTTATAAAAATTTAAGTTATTAAATAAATATATTATTTATTATTTAAATCTTTTAGCGGCTTCCACGCGCTATTATCAGCCAAAGCTTTTGACCATTGACTCTAATACTTTTATCTAATACCCTGCAAAAGATTGCCCATTAGCTACGTTATGCTTTTGACTACACTCAGCTGATTGGTTGGTCCGGGCTCGGATGGCATCTCTGGTGCATTGCGGTCTTTCCCCGCAAATATGGACTTTGACTCGGTCAAAGCAAAGAAAAAGAAGGAACTTGACCCAAGTCAACAAAAACAAGGAATAGGGACACCTTCAGCTTTTAAAGACACAGGAAGAGACACACAATCGGAAAGAAAGGAAGGAGAGAAAGGAAAAGTGGGCGAGGTGCGCTAATTTAGTAAATAATCTCCTGAATGAGTTAATAAAAGCATAAGGTTACTAATCATGATAAATAACTGTTGTTAGTTCAATGAAAGAATTGGTAAATCAAGAACGCATTAGAAGTCTTTAAGTAATTCAAATGAGAATTAGTAATCCAAATCTAATAAGTAATTAACCTGACAAAAAGTTGGTAAACCACTCTAATTTTCATTGCCGATTTAATATAAGAGCTACTTAATTTGAAATGTCATCTAACTAGGCAAATGACAATTGACAAGTTACTCAAAGAACTAATAATTTTCTACTTTAAAGAGTTGGTAATTTAAACGCTGGTTAATTACCAACACGTTACCTGAAAAAGAAAGTTGCCATCTACCAACCATTTTTGCAGCTTACCGACACTTCTTGCAAATCACTAGCAAATATAGAAATTCTGCATTTGATTAAGAACGTGTTTCATTTATTTTTGCCATGGTATTTACTTCCGATGGTGGACGATTGTGCAGCTTGCGGTGTGAACGGAGCGCTGTACACGCTCATCTTCTGCACGGTGGGCTGGTGCTGCTGCTACTCGTGCTTCTACCGAGCCAAGATGAGGCAGCAGTACGCCCTCAAGAAGAGCCCCTGCAACGACTGCTGCATGCATTTCTGGTGCGAGTGCTGCGCGCTTTGCCAAGAGTACCGTGAGCTCAAGATCAACGGCTTCAACATGAAGATCGGTAAACCATAACGTTCCAACTCTCTTCATCAGCTCCTCCTTGCCGAACAAAATTTACACATTTAAATGGCTAAAAAAATGGTTAAAAAATGGTTTTACCAATCGCTGTAGGATGGCATGGGAATGTGGAGAGACGGAGTCGCGGGATCTTGATGTCTCAAATGGCGCCATCTTCAGCACCGACGGTCGAAGGAGGCATGACCCGGTAGGCTCCGGATGAAAAAGAAGTTCCCTGCACCTGATTCGGGTGCACGTATGATTGAGTATTTAGCGTGCATGCGTGTGTTGTACTTTACGAAATGCATATTAAGCATTCGATGTAGATTTAAGAGTTTAGCTTTGACTGTAGCAAACAACGATACTAGTGCTGATATTCAGAGCCAGAGATATGGTTTCAATCAACATATAATTGGTGTATGTACGAAGCTCGAGAAATGAGGAAAATTACCAAAAAAGTCCTACACATATTACAGTTTTTTCCGATTTGTCGTAATTTTTTTTGGCTAATTCAGTCTTAAATTTTTTGTAATTAAGCTAATTCAGTCTATCCAGTCAATTTTAACCGGCCAGCGTTGATGTGAATGTCATCAGTATTAGCTGTTCGGCTAACGCCGACATGATAATTTTTTTATTAATTTTTTTATTATAGATTTTTTTCCTTTTTCTTTTTCATTTTATCCCCTTCTTCCTCCTTTTGCATTTTTCCCCGCAATGGCCAGCGAGGCTAGTCAGCCATTGGACGAGGGCCGTGAAGCCCTCACCTGTCGCCAGCAACAATCGCAGCCCTCGCCTGGCCTTGCTTTGGGGGCCAAGTGCGAGGTGGCTTCCCCTAGATGTGGACGAGGCCAGCCTCACCATGGCCTCGCCGGCTATGGGCGAAAGCTACCTGGCCTTCCTCATCTCCCCCAATGCCGACTTCCTAAGCATCTTCGATGGGACGAGCAAATAGAGAGAGAGAGATATGCAGATCTGGGGAAGTATAAAGCTAGTTTTCATTTTATTTTATTTTTTGCGGGGGGAAGGGGAGACCTCGAGAGAGGAGATTGAAAGGGGAGCGATTGTTTCGACAGCTGAGGAAACTAAATAAGACCAAGAACCGCGAGACGACGCGTCCTTTCGCATAGATGAAGGATTTTGCTTTATCAGCGAGGGGATCGATAGCGAGGGTCAGACCTGCGAAACAAGCAGAGCGATGGACTTGTGAAGTGAGGGGATGCTGCTAGCTGTTCGTCTTCTCCCCCAGAGGTGGTCAGCATTCCATCTTTGACAATTTGCTGTGGGGAGACTTGAGTTTGAAGCATGGAGAAGAAGAGAAAAGAGAAAGTGGGTGCTTGGGTCGTCTTCAATGGGCTGAGCGGAGTTCTCAACTTGTCCGAGGAGGCCATGGCCACCGGCAAGGTCATGATGAGGCTGGCCTTCCCCAGATATTGGGCAAGCTACCTCGCCTGCAGCCCCGGCCTCATCCGTCATTGTTGGGAAAAAAAAAAAAAAGAAGAAGCAAAAGGGCAAAGGAGAGAAAAAATCAAAAGGAAAAAGAAAATAATTAATTGAAAAAATCGAAAAAAATAATAATTTATTAAAGAATTGTCACATCATCGTTGCTCAAACAATCAGCATTAGCTAGCATCCACGTTAGCATTGACTAGTTAAAATTGATCAGATGAACTAAATTTACATAATTATAAAAGGTTTAGGATTGAATTGCAAAAAAAAAAAAAAATTAAGACTAATCAGAAAAATTGCAATATGTTTAGAACTTTTTAGTAATTTTTTGAGAAATGTGATTTCGATTAAGATTAACATGACGCAACTGTCATTCAATGTCGATGTCTAAATTTTTTACTCTGTGCTGTTTTAAGAGGAAATTCCCTCATGAGACAACGGTTTCGATCTAAAGAGGATACGATTTTAGTGACAATGCATGTGTATATTGATTCATCGTGTACTCTTCGTCAAGACGTCGATGATCGCCTATGTCTGAATGCGGCAGTGGTTGAGAAAGTTGCACAGGCGGATGATCAATTCTGCAAAACCCATGGTGCATCATTGTGGGGAAGAACATACAAGAAAATAGGACAAAGTTAAAAAGAAGGCGGAGCCCTCAAGGGGACCGGCAATCGACCAAATAATAAAAGAAACTGGAACACAAACACGAAACTATTGATCCACCACACATTCTGTCGCAGCCTAAATCGAAGCCAAATCAGGAAGATTTTCGGTAACCACTCCACGTCACGAATTTGAAGCCGAGAATGCCGAGTTGCTTTTATTTTGATTTGATTCCATTATCTAAGTCGTCCAAGTCGTCTCTAAATTTTATTTGTTAATAAGAACTATGAAAGAGAAATTTACCAAATGGTCATAACGAGAAAGGGGTCATAAAGTATTCATAGAATTGTCTCAAATGATTGCAACTTGATGGAGGTTAGGACACTAGGAGTGTCAATACTTTCGTACGGCATTCACTTTGATGCCAAAACTTTTTTTTTCTCTCACTTAAGTGCCAAATCGGAGTGAAATCGTTCACTTGAGTGTCACTTTGCCGGAAAAGCTGATGTGGCCACCAAAAAGCAATATTTTAATATTTTAATTAATTTTTTGATTTTTTGATTATTTTGCTTTTTTTTAATAGCCGGTGAGGGCCACCGTTGACCCTCGCCGTCGGCCGCGAAGGCCCTAGGTGAGGCCATCAATGGCCTCACCCGCGGCAGCAACGGCGAAGGCCAAGTGGCCCTTGCCCAGATCTAGCCCTAGGCAAGGCCGCAATGGCCCTCGGCAGCCGCGAGGAGGGTCAACAGTGGCCCTCGCCGGCCCTTTAAAAAAATTAATTAATTAATTAAAATATTTAAATATTGCTTTCCGACGGCCACGTCAGCTTTTCATGCGAAATGGCACTCAAGTGAACGATTTCACTCCAATTTGACACTTAAGTGAGCGAAAAAGAAGTCTTGGCACCAAAGTAAACGCCGTATAAAAGTTATGGCACTCTTAGTGTACTTACCCCCAACTTGATGGATCAAATACATCAATAAGTTCTATTCAAAATGAAAGCTTTGAAGACTTCACACACTAACTACATCTTTTAGCTTGTTTGTTTCTCAAAGATTTTGTGAGATTTTTATTCATTGTTCTAAAAGCTTAAGTTATTAAATAAATGTATGGCTTATTATTTAATTATTCTACATTCCCTCACATTTATCTGGTCTTTTTTGTGTGGATATATTTAATTTTGGAGGCAAATAAGACATGTTAAGATTTGAATTCAAGATTTCCAACTTTAATACTACGTGAGATTTTGTAAGTTTACAGTTAATTGTAATAAAAATTTAAGTTATTAAATAAATATGTGATTTATTATTTAAATCTTTTAGTGGCGTCCACGCGCTATTATCAGCCAAAGCTTTTGACCATTGACTCTAAATACTCTTATCTGATACCCTGCAGAAGATTGCCCATAAGCTATGTTATTCTTTTGACTACACCCAGCTGATTGGTTGGTCCGGGCTCGGATGGCATCTCTGGAGCATTGCGGTCTTTCACCGCATTTGTAAATATGGACTTTGACTCGGTCAAAGCAAAGAAAAAGTAGGAAGTTGACTCAAGTCAACAAAAACAAGGAATAGGGGACACCTTCAGCTTTTAAAGACACAGAGGAAGAGACTCACACAATCGGAAAGAAAGGAATGAGAGAAAGGGAAGAAAAGAAAGTAGAGTGAGAGGGCTTCGCGTGTTCACGCCATGGATGCATCTCCAGCTGATTTTACTTCGTATTGCAACGTCTAGTAAGTGTTCGTACCCTTCGTTCGTCTAATCGGAGTAGTTTTTAGAATTAAAACTCAAACTCAAAGTTCGGCGAAAATTAAACCTCAAAGTCTGATTCTTGAGTTGTGGAGCTTCGGGATTCCATGGAGTTGTAGAGTTTGTGAAATTTCATGGAGGTTGATTTAAAGCAATAGTTTAATTGGAGCAAAATTTTAGAGTTTTGTGTTCAAGTTTCCCATTGCGAATAGCTTGAATAATCGCTTTGGGAGTGCAATTTGTTATTGCACATGAGTCGTTTTGTAACATTTAGGCATAATTTAACCGTTTTGTAGTTAAAGTAGCGTTTTACTCAATTTTAACATCGCTTCTCGCTTATTTGATAGGATCACCGGTTAGACAATTTGAGCAACGTTTGTTGCTTGGTCATAAGCTCTCCAAGGTGAGTGGTGATATCTCTTTTATAAATTTGTAAACTCACGTCTTGAAAGCAATGAAGATTTGATATATTATGAGTTATTAATAAGCATATTTGTTATAAAATCTAGATCAGACATATACTACATTGGTAATTGTGAATGGTTTGAGAAATGTTTTAGGAAAGGTATTGCAAAACGTTATAAAATTAGTTAGAGGGACTTGTGAGTATGTATATCAGATTTAGGATATCCTTTTGAACTGAGCTACCGGCTTTGTAGTTAGAGATCTTGCCTTGGTCACCTTGTCACAAGCGTAGTGTCATGACCATAATTTGATATTAAACAAAAGACTGGTCAATGGGTGGACCATCGATATGTGTTTTGATATGAAATAGATTAATGGCATATACCATTAGCATGTGATTTTGATGAGATTGACCAATAAACTTAAATATGATGTTTATGACGATTTAAATGAGCATTTTCTAAATTGTCTAAAGCTTGTTGACATGAAACGACTGGTACATGATTTTATATGTACATTAAAGAGTTGAATTATGAGTTTTTGGTAGTGCTCTATACTTATATTTATGCTTAGTGGCTACTCAATATGCTTATAAAAGATATGTATTATTTAGTGAGCATGATTGGTCATCCCATTCCTTCCCAATCTTTTTAAATTCCTCAGTTAGTGGACAATAAAGCAAGAGCAATATCGATGGGGACTTTTGGGAGTTGATATTTGGGAGGTTAGACGTTGCATCTTTCAAATGAAAGGACGGCCATATCATCCTCTTTTCTATTAGGATTCGGGTGTGACGGCATTGATCGATAGAGATCGCCAAATCAAAATAAGTAGGAAATGATCGATGTCCATTTCCTGATGAAAATCAATCAAGACCTTCCCAAGACCCATGTCGCCATAAAACGGAGGAAGGACGCTGCATTTCCTAATCCTAGATTATCGAAAGCAATGGCATCATCCCCTGCCTTTGCACCCCTCATATTATGGACTCTTCTCGTGTTTCGATCATTTGAGTTTGGCCATTCCGAAGCTTTAAGCAATGTGAGCTGCTTTGGTATAGAGAGGGAAGCTCTCTTGAAATTCAAGCAAGGTCTCATCGACCATTCTAAACGCTTATCATCGTGGATCAATAAAGACTGTTGTGAGTGGAAAGGAGTCGAATGCAGCAAAAAGACTGGTCATGTCTTCAAACTGGATCTTCATAATCCAAGTTGTGAGACCTTCCCCTTCCCCAACGAAGGGATTTTATGCTCAAATAATAGCAGCTTGAGAGGTAATATTCATGCAACTTTGGCTGAACTGAAGCATTTGAAGTATCTAGACCTCAGCTTCAACAATTTTTCCAAGCAAAAAATCCCCCAATTCTTCGGTACTCTCCAGAGACTAGAGTATCTTAATCTATCATTCGCAGGTTTTGACGGAAACATACCTCATCATCTCGGTAACCTGTCCAACTTGCAGTATCTGGATCTTGCTAATGGGCTTGACGGGAGTTATTTAACAACTGATAACCTCCAATGGGTGTCGAAATTATTTTCCTTGAAATACTTTCACCTCTATAGCATTGACCTTAGGAACGCCAAAGATTGGTTGAGTTCCATCAATAGGCTTTCTTCTCTGCAATCTTTACGGTTGGAGTATTGTTCTCTCGAACAACTTCCTCACTCTCTATCTATCAATTTCACTTCTTTAAGATTCTTGGATCTACAAGGCAATTCGATAAATTCTACTATTCCTCCCTGGTTCCACAACTTTAGCAAGCTCGAGCATATCGATTTGAGCGGAAATTATTTGATAGGCACATTTCCCAGGACACTCTTTGATAATAATCAACAGCTTTCCTTTCTTGATGTGTCTTATAATTCGCTAGAAGGTCAAATTCTAAAAAACTTCAGCAGTCTCTACAAGTTGCGTGTATTAAGGTTGGCCGAGAATAACTTTGATGGAGATGTTTGGAGCATCTTCCATGGTCCTCCGGTGTCGGCACAGAGTGACTTGAGGACTTGTGATTTCAATGGTAATAATTTCAGTGGCCATCTACCAAACCAATGGGAGAGTTTCAAAAATCTCGAGTACCTAAGTCTGTCAAGAAACTCGATTTCAGGACCTATTCCGGTAACTTTGGGGGAGCTATCGTCTCTAAGAGGGTTATATCTTTACGGCAACAAATTGAGTGGGAATATACCGGGAAGTATTGGGCGACTATCTAGTCTCGAGACGTTGATCTTATGGAATAATTCATTTAACGGAGTTGTTAGTGAATTGCACTTTGCAAATCTCACGAACCTGACCCACTTGGACATTTCGTATAATGAACTTGTTTTGAGTTTTGATCCCGTCTGGGTTCCTCCGTTCCAACTTGAATTTATTTACGTGTCAGGTTGTGATGTGGGACCGAAATTTCCATTGTGGCTTCAAACACAGAGGAATATTTCATATTTGTACATGTCCAATGCAAACATCTCAGATGAAGTTCCCAATTGGCTTTCCGGCATTTTACTTAACGTTATATGCCTGGATCTCTCTAATAATATGCTTAGAGGCCCCATTTCCAAAATGGACGGAAACAAGATGCGATTGTTACAATATCTGTTTCTTTCTAGTAACAATCTCAGCGGCAGCATACCGAATTCACTATGTGCGATGGAAAAACTAACTTATCTTGATCTGTCAAAGAACCAACTATCCGGGAGACTACCCTTATGTCTGGAAAAGTTGGAAGCACTGGAATGGATTTCACTGGGTGATAACAGGTTGAGTGGTCAGATCACTAACTCTTTCTGCCATATTAAGCAATTAAAATTTCTGATGCTGCATAAAAATGGCTTCGACAAAGTGCTTCCCAACTGTTTGGCAAACCTAACTGACCTTTGGTTCCTTGATCTAAGTAATAATGACTTCACTGGTGAAATTCCTCCATTTGGACAATATTCTCAATCATTAACCATCATCGATCTTGAAAACAATAGTTTCACCGGAGGCATTCCCTCACAACTCTGCCAACTGAGTTCTCTCCATTTTTTAAGCCTAGCACAGAACGACATTTCTGGAAGCATTCCACTGTGTTTTAATGGATCCTTGTCTACGCTTGGAGATACCTATTTTGAGAGCTATTTGCTGGATATGTCTCCGATCTACATCATGGTTAATACAAAGGGAACTAGCCGACTATATGGCAAGACACTCCGATTCTTCTATTCCATTGACCTTTCTGCAAACAATTTAAATGGTGAAATACCAGAGCAGTTGACTAGGCTCATTCAACTTCAGAATTTGAACCTCTCTCAAAACAATTTGAGTGGGAAAATCCCTTCAAACATTGACGACCTCAAAAAGTTAGAATCGCTTGACCTATCCAACAACAAGATTTTGGGTAGAATCCCTCCCAGCATATCCAGTTTGGACTTTCTAAGTTGTCTCAACCTCTCATTCAATAATTTATCAGGCCCCATTCCTTCAAGTAGTCATCTGCGTACCATGGATGATGAATCTGTGTATCGGGGTAATGACGGACTTTGTGGAGCTCCTCTTTTGAAAGTTTGCCCTGGAGATGAGCAGCATCCTGATATCAATGGACGAGATGGTGATTTTTGGAACAGAGGTGAACCTAATGAAGGCAATCTGGACACCCAGAATTGGTTCTATGCAGGCCTAGGACCGGGATTCACAATTGGATTTTTGGGATTTTGTAGTGCATTGCATTTCAAGCAGTCTTGGAGGAAATCTTACTTTCAAGCAATCGATAGGATCATCGAAAAGCCAATGATATGGGGGACGATTACCACGCTTCTGTTCAAAAGAGCTTTTCAGGTACGCACTTGTAGGAACTATTTAGGAATCTCTCTCCCTCCCTCTGCCCCCCCTCCCTTCTTCTCTCTAGTAACCCACCATGTTGACTTAGCATGAAATCTAAATAGCTTCTTTGATCTTCTTGTAGTTAATAGCTAAAGTTTTGAACAATTCATATGACATGTTGTAGGAAAGGCAATTATCAAATATGGGCCTCGAGCACAACCCCTAGTATGAAGCAGCATTCCGGAGAGTTGAAGAAACTTGTCAGATTCAATAGACAGACGTACATCTACGTCATAAACTTAGAAGTTCCTCTCTTCATGATCATAAACATCGTATCAGCAAATTATGTATGTAATAAATGTTATATATATGGTTAATGGATCAACGAATGCAAACAAATAAAGATACGTATTTTCTGTTCATGTATCTATATTTATTGAATTCATGAATCTCTTGGATTCACGTATCTCCGAAATTCATGAATCTCTCAGATACACGTATCTCATGAATTCATGAATCTCTCGGATACACGTATCTTTTGAATTCATGAATCTCTTGGATTCACGTATCTCCTGAATTCATGAATCTCTTCTTAGATACATGTATTTATCTCTTCTGTACATGAACTTAAAAGCTCTATAAATAGATAAGAGCATAGAGCTTCAAAATGGTTCTTAAAGAAAAGAAAAAATTCTACTCAACTCTTCCGATTCTTCTGAGTATGCTGGTTCAATTGAACGGTTCGACTGAGTCCTGTTTGCATAGTGCTAATCCAAACAGGTTCAAAGTGTTGTATCTTGGGAAGCATAGTTCGTGAATCTGCGGAGCACTATTGGCAGGAACTAATTGCCTTAAGGAGATTCAGACATCTGTACCTCACCTCCAATTTTGTGTGATTTTCAAGTGATATCTTATTTTTCATCTTCTCCAAGAATTGTAAGTTTATAAGGTTGTCATCATCTTTTACATTGATATTCTGATTACAACATACAGTTTGCTTTTTCTGGATTATTTTCTAACAATAAAAACTCCGCATCGTATAAGGCTAGCAAAACCCTCGAACGTGATAACAAGCCATTTGCTAAACCCTTCCGCAATGCTACAACTATTACAGATATGATGTCTCAATACTAAAGCCGCCATCTCTTTGTCAAGAAGTTTCAGCAATATGATCCCAATCATATAACATGAAAACATATCATTTCTCTCTTAGGTGCATGGTACAAATTCAACACCAACAGTTCCAAAAAACTTCATTGATAAAGATCTGATACATCGATGACTTGTTCCCGATTCACACATCAGCTACTGCTAATTCGAGTTGAGAAAAAAAAGACTGCACAACTGGATGATATAATGCAATGTGATGCTTCCCTCACTTCCCCGCCACTGCATCAATCTTGTCTCTAGCTAACTCGGTAGAATTCTAGCCTTTTGGCAATGGTTGTTCTCTTCTCCTTGAGAGCCGGTTCCTCATCTAACATAGCACCTAGTTGTTCCCTCTACAAACTTGCCAAATCAGTTCTAATGTAGTAAATTTTTGAATTGGTAGATAGCATGACAAGAATGATTACGGCAACTTTTACCAAAGCTCATACTGTCACTTTTCTTCTATCATCTAAATTGGTAGAAAGCATAACAAGAAAAAAAAAAAAAAAACCTCTTCACTCCCTCAACCTTGCTCCCTTGCTCGCCTCGCCTCTCTTCACTCTCCTCGTTCCCCTCTGTTCCCTCGCCTCACATGTTCATTTTTATAGTATGTTATTTTTAGCAAATGTGAAATTTCTTGTTATGTTATCTTATATTTATGTTTGTTATGTATTGATTTTCATAGTTTGGTTGCTCAATGTCGCATTATTGATAAATATGTATATATAGAAATAGTATGTATGTGCTTTTAAGAAATACAAAAATGAAAAACAAAATAATCAGTTAGTCATAGGTTGACCCTAGAACAGGATCGAACCCATAAGATTAGCCCGGTTCTTGATCTCAGGCTCAATGGGGTTGGCCCTTGGTCCCAAAAATTGGGAACCAACACTATGCTAGTCAGTCCCTGAAGTAGGTGCCAGACCAGCCTAATCCGAACGATGCTTATCCCTAATTATAGAAACCTCATCCTTGTCTTTTCCTTTAACATAATTTCAATTCCTTGTAATTTATTTTCAATATAACTTTAATATGAAGCGTATCAATTCCTTGCCATTTACATTTTCCTGCAATTAAATTCATGTAGTTTCATTACTAAAGTATGAGCATTTTGCTAACTGTATAACATTAATGAAGTTGGTCAAAATTTATATTCAATGATAAAATTCTATAGTAATGTGAACTCTCTTTTGGCCACAATTTTAATGGGGACTAAGAAAACCTAATTTCAGGGAAGACAATTGAGCAAAATTCATTAAAAACCTAATGCGGGAATACTACCTTTCCTACTACTGTTGCCTACTTATATCAAGTGAATACCATCGTCCATGAAGTCCATCTTTTCCCTTTTCTTCCTTTTTTTGGGTGGCCGGTCAAGGATGCTAGTAACAATACCAAGTAGATTTATCATTAGACTGATTTTTTTATTATTGTCGTTGTTGTTGTTTACAAAGAATATGCTACAAATGATCCCTAAACTTTGACTCAATATGCAATGTGATTTCTAAATTTTTAATTTGTTTAATATGATTTATGAACTTCGACGCAATGTGCAATGTGATCTCTAAACTTTTAATTTATTCAATATGATCTTTGAATTTTTTGTACATATTCAATTTAGTCCCTAGATTATATGAAAATATTCAATATTGTCCCTGATTCTTGAATTAATAGAAAGACAACTTTGAACATCTATATATAGCTCAAATACCATATTAAATATGTACCAAAAGTCTAAGGAATACATTAAGCAAATAGAAATTACAAAGACTACATTGCACGTTTGGCCAAAGTTTAAGGACCACATTAAACAAATTAAAATTCAAAAATCAAATTGCATATGAAGCCAAAGTTTCAAGAACCATTTATGTTATTATCTTCTACCTATGTGTGAATAGGAAATAAAAATAGCTTGGACCCATTCCCAATGTCCATTTTACTCGAGTTGACCATTTCCATTGTTGGCATCGAATAATTCTTTAACTCCATTCACAGTTCTCCCACTTTTAGTGGTTGAATCATATAGATATAGCATGAGATGAATTAATTATAAGCTTGGTTTCGGCAATGCATGCCAGATCTGTCCACATTGCTTGCATCATCTAATCGCCCTCCATGTGAGGGAACACGGTTACTATTGTTGAAAACTCCTAGTTTTGATGTTAACAAATCATTTTATGTAAGTACTTATACATATCTCCAGAAGGAGTAAGCCACAGGGTAGTGTATGTTTTTGAGTCTGCTGGTGACAGAAGGAAAACATACGGTGTTTCTGAGTCTGACCGTACCAGACGGAAGACTTGAAGAAACACAGATTCTGAGTCTAACCGTACCAGACTGAAATCTTGAGCAGACTTAGAACTTGAGTCAGTCAGACTCAGAACGAAACTTTAGGAACTGATCATCAACGATCAAATATTTCACTTACCTTGTTTACATTGATTCTGTTATATTAATTCGATTGCAGGATCAATTAAGGGACAACTTCCAAAGAAGAATGGAGTACTTATAGAAGCTCGGATTTTGATTGTATGGGCGAGCAGAATCAAAGGGGATCTGATCTACTTCCAACGGTCAAAAAGACTTGCCTTATAAAGTCTGTCCAGGAAAGGGAAGATTAAACTCTCAAGGAAAGAGCCAACGGTCGAGTGTGGCTTGGAGAGTATATAAGGATAGGATGAAGACCTAGGAGATAAATAAGAAAAACATATTCCAAAGTGCGATTATGTTCTTCAGTTGTCTAAAGTGCGAATTTGAGAGGTCATAGTGAATTACCAGGAAGAGTGACTCAGTGAGATTCATCATCACCGAGTGCCAACACTCAAGAGTATGTAATCACCTTTGATCTTATAATGGAATCCAGCCTATTGGCTGATCGCCTGAAGAGTGGACGTAGGCTTGTCTAAAGCCGAACCACTATAAACTGTGTTTGCAATCTTCTCTACTCTCTCTATTTAATTTCAGTTTATAGATTACTAAAGTTTTGTTTGGATTGTGCATAAAATTCTTCTATACCTATTCACCCCATCTCTAGGTGTTAATACTAGAGTACAACAATTGGTATCAAAGCCCGGTGCTCAAAGTTTTTGAAGTGTTTGTTACTTCAGAGTTAAAGATCCTCTATGGCTAGTATTCTTGCACCAGGACTGATCAAGAGACAGAGCAATACACGACCACCCTACTTTGACGGCAAAGAGTACAATATATAGAAGAACAAGATGAAGGCCTTCCTCAGATCAAAGGATCCACTGGAATGGAATGTAGTTGCTAGAAGAATTGATCTAAATGCTGAGACCAAAGAAACTTCAAAGAAAGATGATGGGAAAGCAACGAAACATCAGCCTACCACTTCTCGTAAGAACCGACCAAGAGACAAACTCTTGATGCTAAGGCCATCTACTCCCTTTACCGTGCTTTATCACCTAATGAATACAACCGAATATCTTCTTGTGATACAGCAAAGGAAGTATGAGATAGACTGCACGTAACCTATGAACGAACTAATCGTGTTAAAGAGACCAAGTAAAATATTTACTTGGTCAATATGAATCATTCAAGATGAAGCAGGGAGAGTCAATAGGGGACATGTTCAGTCGATTTACAGAAATTGTAAATGGACTGGCATATCAAGGACAGCCTGTTCCTAGTCCTATCAAAGTCAACAAGCTATTAAGAGGACTATCAAAAGAATGGAATAATGTGAAGACCTCTATCAGAGAAACTTTGCGTATTTCACCACTGATAGTCGATGAGCTTGTTGGTACTTTGCAGTCCTATGAAGCAGAACAAATGAACGAATAAGTGGAATCCAGAGGTAAGAAAACCATTGCTCTTAAGTCTAACATTGACTTTGATGATACAGATTCTGAGGACGAGCTGGACGATGAAGAACTGGTATTGCTAATTAGAAAGGTGAAGAAGCTAAACAAGAAGGGCAAGAAGCTCTACAGCAAGAAGCAAAACAGGCAGATTGGACAACGAAAGACAAAAGACGAGGAAGATTATGTCAAAGATGTTGTTTGTTTCGAATGCAAAAAGAAAGGTCACATAAAACGAAATATCCAAAACTCAAGAAAAACAAAGGGAAATATGAAAAGTACAAGAAAGCCCTGAAAGCTAAAACCTAGAGTGACACTAAGGTTGAAGACAGTGAAGACAAATATGGTAACATATGTCTAATGGCACACTCAGATTCAGACTCAGACAAAGAATTTGAGGTTAGTCACTCTGATATTCCTACCGAAGTTTCAGATTATATAAATGAACTATGTTTGAATTTGAAATCCACTCTGAAAAAAATTTCTAGTTTAAAGAAGGAAAATCACAAGTTGAGTCAAACGAATCAGTCTTTAAATAAAAAATTAGATGATCTTAAAAAGGAACTATTAGTAATAAAGGAAAATCAAGATTTTCTCTTAAATGAAAATGAATCTCATAAAAAGGAAATCTTGGAGACAAAAGAAAATAGAAATTCCTTAATAAATGAAAATGAGTCTCTCAAAAAAGAAATTTTGAACATTACTACAAAGTTTTCAAAAAGATCGAAAACCCTGCAGCATATACTTTCCATTCAAATTCCCTATTATTAATAAGTCAGGACTTGGGTTTTATAAGGAAAGTGATTCATTAATTGATTTTCCTAAAGTCAAGGAGAGAATTAGAAAGAGACCTCCTCGACAAGCCTATAGAAATCATTTCAAAAAGACTTTCACAAAACCTATTGGTAGGGATCATCTCAAATGCTCTAACTGTGGAGAAAAAGAACATTTTGAAAACAAATGTCATAAAGTCTGGAGACCTGTTCAAAAGAAATGGGTAGACAAAGCATATACTAACACCGAAGGACCCAAGAAAATCTAAATACCAAAAAGGAAGTGAATTTGCATGTTGTTTGCAGGTAAGTTTCAAGAGCAACAAGAAATGGTATTTGGACAGTGGATGTTCAAGACACATGACTGGAGATTCAAGAATGTTGTTTTAGAAAAGGTTAAAGGAGAGATAGTCTCTTTTGGAGGAAATACCAAGGGAAACATTGTTGGATCAGGAATAGTCAAGATTGACAGTTTAATCATCAACAATGTATCTCTGGTTAAAGAATTGAACTACAACCTTCTGAGCATCAGCCAGCTATGTGATGCTGGATTCAGAATTAACTTCAAGGAAAATTTATGTTTTGGAACTAGTAATGATTCTTCTTAGTCATTCACTGGACGAAGACATGGGAACATCTATCTTCTGGACATAAATGAAAACACTATCAAATGTCTAATTTCAGTCCATGACGAGGCTGTTGAGAAAACTCCTAGTTTTGATACTAACAAAACATCTTATGAATAATATTTATATATCAATCTCTTGAAGGAAAAAGACACAGAATGACATAGGCTTTAAAGTCTGGTTGTTGCAGAAGATAAAGCATAAGATGTCTAAGAGTCTGACCGTACCAGATGAAAAGACTCATCCAGACCGAGTTTTAAGTCTGACCGTACCAAACCGAGTTTTAAGTTTGATCATACCAGACTGAGATTTTAAATCTGAACGAACTAGACTGAAAATCTAGGCAGACTCAGAACTTAAGACCATCATACTTAAGATGAACCTACACGATAATATCACCAACGGTAGAGTATTTCACTTACCTTATTTATGTTGATTCTGTTATACTAATCTGATTAACATGATCAATTAATGAGCAACTTCCAATGAAGAATAGAGTACTTATGGAAGCCCGGATTCTGGTTGTATGGGCGAACAGAATCTAAGGGGATCTAATCTACCCTCAACGGTCAAAAAGACTTGCCTTATAAAGTCTGTCCAAGAAAGGGAATACTAAACTCTCAAGGAAAGAGCCAACGGTCGAGTGTGGCTTGGAGAGTATTTAAGAGTAGGTTGAGACTTAGGGGAAGAACAGATGAACATTATTTCAAAGCTGATTCAATTCTTCAATAGCTGTTCATAGAGCGCATTTGAGTGATCTCAGTGTTTAAAAACAAAGAGTGACTTAGTGAGACAGATCATCACCGAGTACAAACACTCGAGAGTGTGTAATCACCATTGATCATATAGTGAAATACAGCCGATTGGCTGGTCTCCCGGAGAGTGGACGTAAGCTTATCAAAAGCCGAACCACTATAAACAATGTTTGCAATCTTCTCTAACTCTCTCTACTTGATTTCAGTTCGTTGATCGCGAAAGTTATATATATTTGTGTGAATAATCTCTCTACACCTATTCACCCCCCCTCTAGATGTTTATACTAGTTATATCAGAGGCAAACCTCTGGCATTGAAAACTTGGACATGTTAGCATAAATCAAATCTCCAAGCTACACAGCAAAAAGCTTGTTCATGGCTTACCCTCATTAACCTATAAGAAGACAGACCTTTGTTCTGCATGCACCTTGGGAAAACAGGTTAGCAATTCTTTTAAATCTATGAAACAACTTTCTACTAAACGTATATTGCAGCTGCTTCACATGGATCTATTTGGCCCAACTAGAACTCAAAGCATTGGAGGTAAGAAATACTATATGGTAATTATAGATGACTACTCTCATTTTACATGGGTGTTCTTTCTTGCCAATAAAAGTGAAACTTTCTCTTATTTTTCAATATTTGCAAAAAGGATTCAAAATGAGAAAGGTTATTCTATTTCAAACATTAAAACTAATCATGGAGGAGAGTTTGAAAATCAGAACTTTGCAGACTTTTGTAATGAAAATGATATTCAACATACGTTCTCCTCTCCCTACACTCCAAAACAAAATGGAGTTGTAGAAAGAAAGAACAGATCTTTGCAAGAAATGGCTAAAACTCGCTTATTGAAAGTAAGGTGGCAACTCATTTCGGGCGGCCGGTTTCCACATCTTGTCATAACATTAACAGAGTTTTTCTAAGACTAACTCTTGAGAAAACTCCTTAGTAGATTTTCAAAGGAAGAAAACCAATTGTTTCCTACTTCAAAATTTTTGGTTGTAAATGTTTCATTCTTAAAAATGCTAACAATCTTCGAAGCAAGTTTGAGGAGAGATCAGATGAAGGTATATTTCTGGGTTATTCAGCGACTAGTAAAGCATACCGAGTGTTCAACAAGAACACTCAGACAGTGGAAGAATCAATGAATGTGAAGTTCCTAGAGCAAGACCCCTCCAACGAGAGCAGAACAGAAATTGAAGATGCAGAACCAACTGCTGCTCCTGAGAATTCAACTCTCAACAATGAAGCTGACTCATCACAAAAAATCAACTCTAAAGGGACTCATGAACAAAGATTCACTCAGCTAGATACTACTCAGTTACCGAAAGATGTTGATGACAGCATAGTGCAGAGCAAAAATTGGAAGCATAAGTCTAGCCATCCTCAAGAGCTTGTCATTGGAAATATCAGTGAAGGAATTCGAACCAGATCTAAGAACAGAAAGGAGACAAGTATTGTGGCAGTAATCTCTGAGATTGAACCCAAAGGAATAGACGATGCCCTTACAAATGAAAGCTGGATAGAAGCAATGCAAGAAGAACTCCAGCAGTTTAAAAGGAATGATGTATGGGAATTGGTTCCCAAACCCAAAGAAAGAACCATCATAGGAACCAAGTGGGTATTCAGGAATAAAGTTAATGAACTTGGTAAAGTGACCAGAAACAAAGCAAGACTTGTAGCCAAAGGCTATTCACAATCAGAAGGAATAGACTATGATGAAACCTATGCACCAGTAGCAAGATTGGAAGCTATCAAACTATTACTTGCCTATGCTTGCTATCAAAACTTCAAGCTATTTCAGATGGATGTAAAGAGTGCTTCTCTGAATGGGTTTATCAAAGAAGAAGTCTATGTGGAACAACCTCCTGTGTTCGAGAAACCAAGAAAGCCAGATCATGTATACAAACTGAAAAAGGCTCTGTATGGATTGAAACAAGCGCCTCGAGCCTGGTATGAACGACTCAGTAAGTTCCTACTAGACAACAAATTCAAGAAAGGTATGGTTGATACAACTTTATTTATCAAGAAGGAAGGTAAGGATATTCTTCTAGTACAAAATTATGTAGATGATATTATCTTCGGTTCTTCTAATGAACGATTGTGCAAGAACTTCTCAAAGTCCATGCAGGAGGAATTTGAGATGAGCATGATGGGAGAACTTACATTCTTCCTAGGACTTCAAATCAACCAATCAAAACATGGAACTTTCATCCATCAAGAAAAATATACCAAAGACCTGATCAAGAAGTTTGGAATGGAGAACTGCAAGAAGACTGAAACTCCAATATCAACATCCATCAAACTTGATCAGGATGAATCAGGAAAGAAAGTTGATCAAAAGACTTATAGAAGCATGATTGGATCTCTTCTCTATCTTACTGCATCTAGACCAGATATTATATACGGTGTGTGTTTATGTGCTCGGTTTCAAGCGCACCTAGAGAATCTCATCTTACAAAGAAGTAAAGCGGATTATTAAGTACATAGCTACTTATCCACTTCTGGGTCTGTGGTATCCTAAAGGAACAGACTTTACTCTCCTTGGCTACTCAGATGTTGACTTAGCAGAATGTAAAGTAGACAGAAAGAGCACATCTGGAACATGTCAATTACTAGGACAGATGCTGGTGTCATGGTCTTCTAAAAAGCAAAACACTGTGGCTCTATCAATTGCAGAAGCAGAATACATTGCCCTTGGAAGTTGCTGCTCACAAATTTTATGGATGAAACAACAACTACGGGATTATGGAAAAGAAGAGACATGCAATGAAATAAGGTGTGACAATACAAGTGCAATAAATCTCACCAAAAACCCAATCCTATATTCCAGGGCAAAACACATTGAGATCAGGCATCATTTCATTAGAGACCATGTACAAAATGGAGATGTATTCGTGGAATTTATTGATTCAAAAAATCAATTGGCAGACATCTTCACAAAGCCGCTGGACAAAGGTACATTTGATTCAATATGTAGTAGATTAAATATCATTAATCCTTTTGCATAAAATTTTTCAAGACAAGATATAGTCTGGAAGAAGCATTTGGACCAATCTTCTAGGTAGCTCTGAGAAGAAATTTATGGTATGTTTAAATTTAATTTTGGCACTTAAATTATTGTCTTGTTTGATTAATCTTGGTATGTTATTAGCAAAATAATTGATTTGCATAATTTCGGTACATGCCTAAGTTATCTACATCTATTTTCCCTTATAATAATCTTCGAAAAACTACTAATTTGAGCCAAAAGTCGCGTCTTTTCATCTTCAAAGAGTCTATAACCCCAAAAAGGACGAACTTTTCACGACAGTCTTCAGAAACCTTCTTTCAGAAAACCCAAAGAACTAAAATTTCTCTCTAAATCAAACCCTCTCCGAACAATGGCTTCAAGATCCTCCATGTCCAGATCAAGGTCTGTGTCCCCATCTTCAAGAAGAAGATCTAACAGGATTGCTGGAAGAGGACCAAGGAACGTAGAGGGAGGACAGACACATTTTGATCTGACGCAAACTTCTGACGATTCCCAAGGACAATTTCAAAATGCATCGATTCAAAGGGATGCAACTAAAAATCTGGATCCTCAGAGAAATTCCCCATCAGATTTTGAGCAAAGAAATGTCTCTAGAAGAGGTACGTCTGGATTAACCCTGCCTAAACCAGAAAACCCTCATTCTATTATGAGAATGTATCAATGCTTAGTGCGAAATAATGCTACGGAGGAGATGAAACTTTTTATGTTGAGAGAAAAAGGGTATACGAATGAACTTCGTCTAGTTCAGGCTGTGCAAATTACAGAACCACCTTCTAGACGAAGTGCACAGGGAAGTGAAGTGAGTAGCAATAGGGAAAAATACCCTGGTAAAGAAGGAAGATGACGAACAACTTTATAGAAATTTTGAAGTCAGAATGGGAATTGTAGCAGTGGTTAGGAATACCACTGGAAAACTATTCCGGTCGAAAGAACATAAGAACTCCTATAATAGATTGCTGGAACGTGGAGTTATGCATCACCGGATCGTGGACTTTGATTTCTTGGATGTTGTTGATGTGAACTTTCGAGAACATTTTGAAATGTTGCAAATGGACCAATTTTGCACTGACTCTACTGTTGTTTATCCACAATTAACAACATACTTTTACTCAAATTTGACATTTCTGTCTCTAGATAAAATGCAGTTCAGTGTGTACGATAGGTTTTATGATGTGAGTACAGATGTTCTGGCTGATATAATGAAAGTTGAAAGGGGACCTTTCATGCCAATATAAGTCACCTATGAGACTGTCTGTAAGTATCTTACAAAGTTTGTTAAGCCTACTATTACCTATACTTTCTTAACTTCAGCAAGAACTATTCTACATAAAATCATCATAAGGTGCATTCGTCCCAAGGCTTCATCAAAAACTGATGTGTCAAGATTCGAGGCCAAACTAATGTGGGCAATTGAGAAGGGAGTTATATTCTCACTTCCTCACACTGTTCTTTTACACATGTATCGAACAATTTTGAAAGATAAAGGACAGTTGCCTTATGGAGCGTTGGTGACCAGAATCTTTGAATATCATAAGATTGATATATCGGGCAGACTCTGCACTACAAAACTTCCAACCATGGTCATAGATCTTAAGATGATAAACAAGATGAGGCTAAGGGATGTTGCAGAGACATGAAGAAGAAAAGAGAAGGAATTGGCAAAGGCATCAACCACATCAAAGCGAAAGGGAAAAGAGATGGCTACTACAAAACCTAGTTCCAAGAAGAGAAGACAACTGTTACTACATGATGAAGATGATGAAGAGGAGACGATTTCTGAAATTCTGGTGAAAATAGGTCAGACTGTGTTGGAAACTAGTATTAACACCTAGAGGGGGGTTGAATAGGTGTAGTAGTACTTTATGTGCAAGTAACAGCAATCTTTTGCAATCTACAAACTGAAATTAAATAGAGAGAGTAAAGAAGATTGCAAACACAGTTTATAATGGTTCGGCTTTAGACAAGCCTATGTTCACTCTCCAGATGATCAGCCAATAGGTTGGATTTCACTATATGATCAAAGGTGATTACACACTCTTAAGTGTTAGCACTTAGTGATGATATGTCTCACAAAGTCACTCTTCTTGGTAATTCACTAGGATCACTCGGTTTCGCTCTTTTTCAAACAACTAGTGAAGAATTGAATCAACCTTGGAATATATTTATCCTCTTTTGTCTCCCAGGTCTCATCCTATCCTTATATACTCTCCAAGCCACACTCTACCGTTGGTTCTTTCCTTGAGAGTTTCGGCTTCCCTTTCCTAGACAAACTTTATAATGCAAGTCTTTTTTACCGTTGAAGGTAGATTGGATCCCCTTGGATTTTGTTCGCCCATACAATCAGAATCCGGGCTTCCATAAGTGTTCTATTCTTCTTTGGAAGTTGTCCATTGATTGATCCTACCAATCAGTTTGATACAACAGAATCAATATAAATAAAGTAAGTGAAATACTTGACCGTTGGTGATCTTATCCCGTAGTTTCATTTCGAGTCCGACAAACTCAAGTTCGAGTCCGCCTAGATTTTCGCTCCGGTTTGTTCGAGACTTAAAATCTCGCCCAGTACGGTCAGACTTAAATCTCAGTCTAGATGAGTCTTTCCGTCTGGTAGTCAAATTTGCGTTTGGTATGGACAGACTCAGAATCTGTTAGACTGAAGTTCCTGCGTCTGCTTCATCCAGACTCAAAAGCATACGTTAGTAGCCTTTGATTTATTTTGTCATCTTCAAAACATCATAAGGGATTTTCCTAACAAACTGTACATAGAACAACACAACCAGAACCAGAACTGCCTCCACCAATAGTGACAGAAGAAACTCTTCCTAGTGCAGCACCTCAACCAGATGAGCATGTGGAAATGTCAGAGCCAGAGGAAATTGAGTCCGATAAAGGTGGACCAAAAGAAGAGGAAGAAATAGAAGAAGAAGAAATTCGAACAAATGAGGGTACTATTCCTAATGCTGAAGAGGATAGAAATCCATTGGGACAGCAAGGGCAGACAGAAGCATCAACTCAGGGGGAGCCTATGTTTCAGATTGGTGAGGAAGATATCCCTGCAACTTCATCTGATCGTGCCGATTCTCAGAAGATATTGGCTTTGCTTATGGAAATAAGAGATCACCAAGTTGCTATAGAAAGCTCTCTCAATTCCAGACTAGAGATTCTCGAGAACATAGTTCATCAATGTCTAAACAGAATCGAAGAGTCTACCACGGATATGAAGGATTTCACCCTTGCTCGGACTCCCAAGAAAAAATCTTCTTAAAGAAATCATCTTCTGGTTTACATTATTTGAACTAATGTCAAGTTTTTTTTGTCAGACTTTACTTATCTTTCAGGATAGACTTTTTGATTGTGACAAAAAGGGGGAGTAAGACCTGGATTGGATGACTTTGGATTTTGAACTGGATTTTGAACCTGCATTGAATGTTTTTGTTTGGACTTTTTGCTGAGCTTCTTCTACACCTATTCACCCCCTCTAGGTGTTAATACTAGATTACAACAACTATATCGAAAAAAATTACATGCATCGTACCCCTCCGATTTTGACTTTTTAAAATAAACGACAGCACGCTCGATGCTATCAATGTAAGTTTTGTCATCTTCCCATTCTCAAAGAAGGAAAGGGCATAGATTGTATCGGTTCACATAAGTGAATTTAGGACACCGAACTGTAAAGGATTCAGATACATAATTGGAGGGACGTTGCGATCGGAGCAATTTGGCATCGCGTTCCTCGACTGGCTGCTCGATGAAGAGAGAGCAAGGATGAGAAGATCTTAGGACGTGACCAAGGTCAGAAGCAAGAGGGCATGTACCCTACGACCAATGTATAGAAGAGTTGCACAATGAACTTTCTCAATTTTCCTCATGAGTCACCATTGAGACATCAGGCCTTTTACAAGTTCTCTTTTCTTTTCTTCTCTTTTTCCTCTGAATAAAGTGGCTTTGTAAAAATTCACTTGATCATATCATAATAAGTCGATGCACAAAAGCTCATTTGACATGAGCAAAGAATCTAGTCATTTTACAAAGGGATATCCACATTGAAAAAAAAAAAAAGATTAAGCCTATATGTTCTTCCATGATAAGGACATTTACCGAAGTAAGTAGAACAATCCTATCTAATACCACATTAATCTTATCAGCAAGGTAAGTCACGAGTCATAACTCAACATATAGCCCAACTTGACATTATTTGCACTCCCCGTTGTGATGGAAATCGGCATAATTATATAAAAAAAACAAAGTATAAACCTATTGAAGTTGCATCAATTCAATATTGAACATTTCAATTTAATCAATTAAATTATAAATCTTTCAATAATTTGCCAATAAAGTCTATTCGGCTAATTTTCACAAAAAAACGCTAATGTGAATGCTACATCCTACATGACACCACTAGTGCAAACATGAACAATCTTTGTAATTTTTAAATAATTTTTTTCTTTTTTCTCCTTTTCTTTTTTGTTTCCTTATTTTTCTAACGAGACCAGACAAGGATCAGTGGTCACTGGGTGAGTGTCGCAATGCCCTTGCTAGATCGAGTATCTACTTGACAATCCTGACCCGTTTCTCATGTTCTAAAACACAACCCCATACAATCAATGACCGGCCACGCTATCCAACAAATCTAATCTACGCGAGTTGGAAAAATTAATCAATCATCCCTTCAACCCAAGACCGAGTTCTCTAACTCATCTCTTCCACGGTGCTCGTCCTAGACTCACCCCGGAATCCCAAACGGAACGTAAACAAAAGCCGCTGGGCTGTGTGCTGTCTCCGGTAATGACATCCTACCTAACTATAAGAAACAATCCCTTTTCGAAACTACGTTCAGGTGTCCTAGAAAATGAGGTTGCGATCCATGTGAAAGCTCGACCGCCACGTCACGAGAGCGAAGTCGCGTCCAACTTCAGAACCCGATCTTGATCCGAAAATCTCACATTAGAAAAAATGAAATTCCATATGGAACTGCCTGACCTAGTCTTAATTTATACCATTGTCAACGAAAGCGAATCAGACGACCTGCTCGGTCCCAGCTGCTTCTGGTGAGAGCATTCATTGACGAAACTCCTCTTTTACGCATAGAGATAGGACGTACACATCAAGTGCAGATCACCTAACATTTCCATCTTCCAACTCTCTCTAGCCTCACCAGATTCACTTCCTCATCCGCCTCCTTTGATCGTTTGAGTCGGTGTCTGTAGTTGCGGATCGAAACTATGTACTCCTCAGACACATCCAATGGCTACCCACAAAAGCCTGGCGCCTCCATCCGCCGCCGCCACAGCTGCCCATGGAAGGCATTCTGGTGCAGCCCATGAACCAGAGTTATGCAAATTACGGGGGCCGAACAATCCTGTGCCCCCTGCGGGGCTCCATGCTCGACCCATAAACAACGTGCTTTGGTCCTCCGGGCTTTTCAGTTGCTTCGACAACATTCCGACTTGTAAGTCCTCTGGAATTTCCCTCACAATCCATTTGGTTTAGAGGTTGACTCCCACTTGATAGAACAGTTAATGCCCGTGTATACATCTACTGGGCGACATAAATGAGGAAAAGTCGGACAATTTATAGACTCGAGCTTTTCAATTGCCTAATGTCGTGGGGTTATAAGAATTTAGTGATCGAATGATCTTATACCTTTTTGGTAATATGTTAGTTTAAGTGGATCTAGAGATAAAATGGGGTCATATGTGGCTCATGTAGGTTGATATCTTGTTAATCTCACAGGTTGCTTGTCGTGTTGGTGCCCCTGCATCACATTCAGGCGAATCACGGAGATTGCTGATCACAGATCGGTTTGTGAGTAGAATCAATCGCATTCGCTCAAATTACACCTTCTGTAAGATGAGGCAGCAGTACGCCCTCAAGAAGAGCCCCTGCGGCGACTGCTGCGTCCATTTCTGGTGCTAGTGCCGCGCGCTTTGCCAAGAGTACTGGGAGCTCAAGATCAACGGCTTCAACATGAAGATCAGTAAACATAACGTTCCCACTCTCTTCATCTCCTCCTCGCCTAACAAAAATTACACATTTAAATTGTTGAAAAAAAAAATGGTTTTGCCTGATCGGTGCAGGATGGCATGGGAACGTGGAGAGACGAAGCCGTGGGATCTTGATGTCTTAGATGGCACCATCTTCAACGGTGACGGTCGAAGGAGGCATGACCCGTTAGGCTCTGGATGAAAAAGAAGCTCTCCGCACCAGATTCGGGTGCATATATGATCGAGTATTTTCAGTGCATCTTTTTCCAATTAATTGAGGGTGTGTGCATTGCACCTTACGAAATGCATATTAAGCATTTGATGTAGATTCAAGGGTTTAGTTTTGACCGTTGCAAGTGGGGATACCAACGCTGATACTTAGAGCTAGAGACATGGTTTCAATTAGCATATAATTCATGCCTTGGTTTATTTAACTAAGCTCGAGAAATGAGGAAAATTACCAAAAATTCCTAAACTTATTGCATTTTTTCCAATTTAATCATAACATTTTTTTTTATTTGCTAATTCAATCCTAAACATTTTGCAATTATGCCAATTCAATCTATCTCGACCAATTTTAGTCGGCTGATGTTGACATGGACATTGGCTAGTACTAGCTTGCTGTCGGCCAATGTTGACGTGATAAATTTTTAATTTTTTAAATTTTTAAATTTTTATTAATTTTTTTTCTTTTTCCTTTATTTCCTTTTTCTTTTTCTTTTTCTTTTTCCTCTTCTTCATCCTTTTTCTTTTTTCACTACAATGACTAGTAAAGCTTTAGTGAGGCTCGCCAGCCACTAAGCAAGGGTGGCGAAGCCCTCACTTGCCACCGATGACAATCATGGCCCTCGCCCAGCCTCGCTAGATCTAGGCAAGGTCTGGGTCCATGAGTAAGGTGGCTTCCCCTAGATTTTGGCAATGAAGCCTCACAATGGCCTAGCTGAACGGGGACGAAAGCGACTTGGCCTTCCTCATCCCCCCAACCCCCAATGCCGACTCCCTAAGCATCTTTGATGGGCCGAGCGGGGAGAGAGAGATGCAAATCTGGGGAAGTATAAAGTTAGTTTTCTTTTTTTTTCTTCTTGGGGGTAGGGGGGGGAGGGAAGAGGAGACCTCGAGAGACGAGATTGAATGGGGAGCGACTGTTTCAACTGCTGAGGAAGCTAAACAAATAACTGTGCAACTAAACTAATATAAGATTTACTAAATTCGAAATATTATCTAATTACACAAATAACATTTGACAAGTTACTCAAAGAACTAGTAATTTTCTACGTTAAAGAGTTGGTAATTTAAGCGCTGGTTAATTACCAAAACATTACTCGAAAAAGATGTTGCCATCTACCAACCATTTTTGCGGCTTACCAACACTTCTTGCAATTCACTAGCAAATATAGAAATTCTGCATTTGATTAAGAACGTGTTTCATTTATTTTTGCCATGGTGTTTACTTCCTGTGGTGGACGATTGTGCAGCTTGTGGTGTGAACGGAGCGCTGTACACGCTCATCTTCTGCACGGTGGGCTGGTGCTGCTGCTACGCGTGCTTCTACCGAGCCAAGATGAGGCAGCAGTACGCCCTCAAGAAGAGCCCCTGCAACGACTGCTGCGTGCATTTCTGGTGCGAGTGCTGCGCGCTTTGCCAAGAGTACCGGGAGCTCAAGATCAACGGCTTCAACATGAAGATCGGTAAACCATAACGTTCCAACTCTCTTCATCATCTCATCCTTGCTGAACTAAAATTACACATTTAAATGGCTAAAAAAATGGTTAAAAAATGGTTTTACCAATCGCTGTAGGATGGCATGGGAATGTGGAGAGACGGAGTCGCGGGATCTTGATGTCTCAAATGGCGCCATCTTCAGCACCGACGGTCGAAGGAGGCATGACCCGGTAGGCTCCGGATGAAAAAGAAACTCCCTGAACCTGATTCGGGTGCACATATGATTGAGTATTTAGCGTGCATGCGTGTGTTGTACATTACGAAATGCATATTAAGCATTTGATGTAGATTTAAGATTTTAGCTTTGACTGTAGCAAACGGCGATACTAGCACCGATATTTAGAGCTAGAGATATGTTTCAATCAGCATATAATTGGTGTATGTATGAAGCTCGAGAAATGGGAAAATTACCCAAAAAAATCCCACACCTATTGCAATTTTTTCTGATTTAGTCGTAATTTTTTTTGGCTATTTAATTTTAAATTTTTTGTAATTAAGCTAATTTAGTCTATTCGGCTAATTTTAACCGGCCAACATTGATGTGAATGTTGTCGGTACTAGCCGTCCAGCCAACACTAACGTAATAATTTTTTTATTAATTCTTTTAATTTTTTTTTCTTTTTTTCCTTTTTCTTTTTCATTTTCCTTTTCCCCTTCTTCCTCCTTTTGTTTTTTTCTTTCCCCACAATGGCCAGTGAAGCTCCAGCGAGGCTCGTTGGCCATTGGGCGAGGGCCATGAAGCCCTCACTGTCGCCAGCAACAATTGCGGCCCTCACCCGACCTTGCTTTGGGGGCCACATGTGAGGCGGCTTCCCTTAGATCTGGGCGCCTCGCCATGGCCTTGCCAGCTATGGGTGACCTAACCTTCCTCATCTCCCCCGATGCCGACTTCCTAGGCATCTTCGATGGGTCGAGCGGAGAGAGAGAGATATGCAGATATGGGCAAGTATAAAGCTAGTTTTTGTTTTTTTTTTTTTCGGGGGAAGGGGGGTGGGGAGAAAGAGGAGGGAAGGGGAGACCTCGAGAGAGGAGATCGAATGGGGAGTGATTGTTTCGACTGCTGATGAAACTAAACAAGACCAAGAACCGCGAGACGACGCGTCCTTTCGCATAGATGAAGGATTTCGCTTTATCAGCGAGGGGATCGATGGCGAGGGTCAGACCTGCGAGACAAGTAGAGCGATGGACGTGTGAAGTGGGGGGATGCTATTAGCTATTCGTCTTCTCCCCCAGAGGGAGAAAATATTGGGTGAGTTCCATACTCCACGTGGGATGGTGCAGCACACCACTCAGTTATGGACACGTGTCGATCTGAGTCCACGTTGTCTTCCTCCTCTCTCTGTCGCCGATCCGGGCCCACATCAGCAGCAGACCCTCTCTCCTCTCTCCTCTCTCCTCTCTCCTCTCTCTCTTCTGGTTTCGAGGCTCCTCTCTCCTCTCTCCTCTCTTCTGGTTTCGACGCTCCGCTCTCTCTCCTCCGCGAAGAAGTTATGGAGGAAAAAAAATCGCTCTGCTCTCTCTCCTCCGCGAAGAAGCGCGTCTTTGAGAGCGAACCACGAGCCGAATGCCCCCACCTCCGCCTCTGCCGTCGGCCCCGTCTCTGCCGTCACATTTTTCCCTCGCTCTTCACGAGCCCCTCACTTTCGCGACCTCCACTCTCGCTCTCTGTCTTTTCTCCGCGAAGCGCCCCCGCTCACCGTCGCCTCCCCGAGCCCCGCCGTCGCCCCTCAAGCAGATCGATTTTTAACATTTTTTTCCTCCGTAAAGGAACCGAGCGTTGAAACCAGAAGAGAGAGAGAGAGGGAGAGAGGAGAGGGAGAGGGAGGGTCTGCTGTTGATGTGAGAGATGTGGGCCCGGATCGACAGAGAGAGAGTAGAGGGAGACAGGGTGGACCGGATGGACACATGTCAACAGTTAAATGGTGCGCTGCAACATCCTACGTGGAGTTTTAAACACACCCAATATTTGACATTTTGCTGTGGGGAGACTTGAGTTTGAAGCATGGAGAAGAAGAGAAAAAAGAAAGTGGATGCTTGGTCATCTTCAA
Source organism: Corymbia maculata (assembly GCA_014182735.1). Lineage (NCBI taxonomy): Eukaryota > Viridiplantae > Streptophyta > Magnoliopsida > Myrtales > Myrtaceae > Corymbia > Corymbia maculata. The sequence goes on along the minus strand of CM024688.1, from coordinate 31,063,327 downwards.
TGGGTTGAGTGGAGTCCTCAACTTGTCCGACGAGGCCATGGCCACCAGCAAGGCCATGGTGAGGCTGGCCTTCCCCAAATATTGGGCAAGCTGCCTCGCCCGCAGCCCAGGCCTCATCCATCATTGTTGGGGAAAAAAAAAAAAAAGCAAAAGGAGAAAGAAGAGGAAAAATCAAAAGGAAAAAATAAAGGAAAAAGAAAAAATAAATTAAAAAAATCGAAAAAAATAACAATTTATTAAAGAATTGTCACGTCAGTGTTGCTCGAACGGTCAGCACTAGCTAGCATCCATGTTAGCATTGACCAGTTAAAATTAGCCGATGGACTAAATCAACATAATTGTAATTAGGATTGAATCGCAAAAAAAAACAAAAAAATCGGAAAAATTGTAATATGTTTAAAACTTTTTCGGTATTTTTTTTTTTTTTGAGAAATGTGATTTCGACTGGGATTAACATGACACAATTGACGTTCAATGTCAATGTTTGAATTTTTTACTCTGTGATGTTCTAAGAGGAAATTCACTCGTGAGACGACTGTTCCGATCTAAAGAGGATATGATTTTTTTGACAATGCACGTGTATATCCATTCGTCATGTACTCTTCGTCAAGACGTTGATGATCCCCTTCTGTCTGAATGCGGCAGCGGTCGAGAAAGTTGCACAAGCGGATGATCAATTCTGCAAAACACATGATGCATCATTGTGGGGAAGAACTTACAAGAAAATAGGACAAAGTTAAAAAGAAGGTGGAGCCCTCAAGAGGACCAGCAATCGACCAAATAATAAAAGAAAGTGAAACACAAACACGAAACTATTGATCCACCACACATTCTGTCGCGGCCTAAATCGAAGCCAAATCAGGAAGATTTTCGGTAACCACTCCGCGTCACAAATTTGAAGCCGAGAATGCCGAGTTGCTTTTATTTTGATTTGATTCCATGATCTAAGTCGTCCGAGTTGTCTCTAAATTTTGTTTGTTAATAAGAATTATGAAAGAGAAATCTACCAAATGGTCATAATGAGAAAGGGGTCATAAAGTATTCGTAGAATCGTCTCAAATGGTTGCAACTTGATGGATCAAATACATCAATCGATTTTATTCAAAATGAAAGCTTCGAAGGCTTCACACTAACTACATCTTTCAGCTTGTTTGCTTCTAAAAGATTTTGTAAGATTCCAATTCACTGTTTTAAAAGTTTAAGTTATTAAATAAATACGTAATTTATTATTTAAATATTCTAACATCCTCTCACGTTTAGTCTAGTCTTTTTATATAAATATATTTAATATTGGAGGCAAATAGGATCTGGTAAAATTTGAATTCAATAATTTTAACTTTAATACCATGTGAAATTTTGTAAGTTCCACGGTTAACTATTATAAAAATTTAAGTTATTAGATAAATACTTAATTTATTATTTGAATATTTTAACGGCTTTTGTCCATTGACTCTAAATACTCTTTTCTAATGCCCTGCAAAAGATTGCCCAAAAGCTACGTTATGCTTTTGACTACACTCAGCTGATTGGTTGGTCCGGGCTCGGATGGCATCTCTGGAGCATTGTGGTCTTTCACCGCGTTTGTAAATATGGACTTTGACTCGGTCAAGGCAAAGAAAAAGGAGGAAGTTGACTCAAGTCAACAAAAACAAGGAATAGGGTACACCTTCAGCTTTTAAAGACAGAGAGGAAGTGACACAATCGGAAAGAAAGGAAAGAGGGAAAGGGAAAGAAAGAAGAAAAGAAAGTAGAGCGAGAGGAATTCGCGTGTTCACACTATGGACGCATCTCCAGCCGATTTTGCTTCGTATTGCAACGTCTAGTAAGTGTTTGTACCCTTCATTCATCTAATTGGAGTAGTTTTCAGAATTAGGGCTCAAATTCAAAGTTCGGCAAAAATTAAGTCGCAAAGTCCGATTCTTGAGTTGTGGAGCTTTGGGATTTCATGGAGTTGTAGAGCTGTGTAATTTCATGGAGGTTGATTTAAAGCAACGATTTAATCGGAGCAAAATTTTAGAGTTTCGTGTTCAAATTTCGCATTGCCAATAGCTTGAATAATTGCTTTGGGTGTACAATTTGTTATTGCACATGAGTCGTTTTGTAACATATAGGCATAATTTAACCGTTTTGTAGTTAAAGTTGCATTTTACTCAATTTTAACATTGCTTCTCGCTTATTTGATAGGATCACAGGTTAGACAATTTGAGCAACATTTGTTGTTTGGTCATAGGCGTTCTGAGATGAACAATGCTATTTCTTCTATATATTTGTAAACTTACATCTTAAAAGCAATCAAGATTCGATATATTATGAGTTATTAATAAGCATATTTGTTATAAAATTTAGATCAGAGATAAAATTAGTTTGAGAGGCTTGTGAGTATGCATATCGGATTTAAGATATCCTTCTGAGCTAAGCTACTGGCTTTGTAGTTGGAGACCTTGCCTTGGTTGCCTTGTCACAAGCGTAGTGCCGTGACCATGCTTTCATATTAAATAAAAGACCGGTCGATGAATGGACCATTGACGTGTGTTTTGATATGAAATGGGTTAATGGCATAGACCATTGGCATGCGATTTTTATGAAATTGACCGATAAACTTTAACTATGATGTTTATGACAATTTAAGTAAGCGTTTTCTAAATTGTCTAAAGCTCGTTGAGATGAAACAACTGGTACATGATTTTATATGTACGTTAAAGAGTTGAATTATGACTTTTTGGTAGTGCTCTATACTTATATTTATGCTTAGTGGCTACTCGATATGCTTATAAAAGATATGTATTATTTAGTGAGCATGATTGTTCATCCCATTCCTTCCCAATCTTTTTAGATTTCTCGGTTAGCGGACAATAAAGCGAGAGCAATATTGATGGGGACTTTTGGGAGTTGATATTTGGGTGGTTAGAGGCTGCAGAAGGATGGCCATGTCGTCCCCTTTTTCTATTAGGATTCAAGTGTGATGGCATTGATCGATAGAGATCGCCAAATCAAAATAAGTAGGAAATGATCAATGTCCATTTCTCGATGAAAATCAATCAAGACCTTCCCAAGACCCATGTCGCCATAAAACGAAGCAAGGATGCTGCATCTCCCAATCCCAGATTATCGAAAGCAATGGCATCATCCCCCGCCTTTGCACCCCTCATATTATGGACTCCTCATGTTTCAATCATTTGAGTCTGGCCATTTCGAAGCTTTAACCAATGTGAGCTGCTTTGGTATAGAGAGGGAAGCCCTCTTGAAATTCAAGCAAGGTCTTATCGACCATTCTAAACGCTTGTCATCGTGGTCCAACGACAATTGTTGTGAGTGGAAAGGAGTCGAATGCAGCAAAAAGACCGGCCATGTCATCAAACTCGATCTTCGTAATCTAGGCTATGAGACCTCCCCCTATGAGCCCTTCCCCTGTGAGACCAACCCCCTCGAAGAGTTTTTATGCTCAGTTAATAGCAGCTTGAGAGGTAATATTCATGCATCTTTGGCTGAACTGAAGCATTTGAAGTATCTAGACCTCAGCCTCAACAAATTTTCCAAGCAAAAAATCCCCCAATTCTTCAGTACTCTCCAAAGACTAGAGTATCTTAATCTATCATCTGCAGGTTTTGACGGAAACATACCTCATCACCTCGGTAACCTGTCCAACTTGCAGTATTTGGATCTTGCGAATATGTTTGGCGCAGGTTATTTAACAACTGTTAACCTCCAATGGGTGTCGAAATTGTCTTCCTTGAAATACTTTGACCTCTCTCGCAATGACCTTAGGAACGCCAAAGATTGGTTGAGTTCCATAAATATGCTTTCTTCACTGCAATCTTTACGGTTGGAGTATTGTTCTCTCGAACAACTTCCTCACTCTCTATCTATCAATTTCACTTCTTTAAGATTCTTGGATCTACAAGGCAATTCCATAAATTCTACTATTCCTCCCTGGTTCCACAACTTTAGCAAGCTCGAGCATATCGATTTGAGCGGAAATTATTTGATATGCACATTTCCCAGGACACTCTTTGATAATAATCAACAGTTTTCCTTTCTTGATGTGTCTTTTAATTTGCTAGAAGGTCAAATTCTGAAAAACTTCAGCAGTCTCTACAAGTTGCGTGTATTAAGGTTGGCGAGAAATAACTTCGATGGAGATGTTTGGAGCATCTTCCATGGTCCTTTGGAGTCAGCACAAAGTGACTTGAGGATTTGTGACTTCTATGGCAATAATTTCAATGGCCATCTACCAAACCAATGGGAGAGTTTCAAAAATCTCAAGTACCTAAGTCTATCACGAAACTCGATTTCGGGACCCATTCCAGTAACTTTGGGGGAGCTATCGTCTTTGAGAGAGTTATATCTTGGCAGCAACAAATTGAGTGGGAAGATCCTAGGAAGTATTGGGCGACTATCTAGTCTAGAGACGTTGGACTTATGGAATAATTCATTTAACGGAGTTGTCAGTGAATTGCACTTTGCAAATCTCACTAGCCTGACCCAATTGGACATTTCATCCAATGAACTTGTTTTAAGTTTTGATCCCGCCTGGGTTCCTCCATTCCAACTTCAATCTATTGGCATGTCAGGTTGTGACGTGGGACCGAAATTTCCACTGTGGCTTCAAACACAGAGGAATATTTCATATTTGTACATGTCCAATGCAAACATCTCAGATCAAGTTCCCAATTGGCTTTCTGACATTTTACTTAATGTTAAATGGCTGGATCTCTCTAATAATATGCTCAGAGGCCCCATTTCCATAATGGACGGAAACAAGATGCAACTGTTACGATTTCTGTCTCTTTCCAGTAACAATCTCAGCGGCAGCATACCGAATTCACTATGTGCGATGGAGACGCTAGCTTATCTTGATCTGTCAAAGAACCAACTGTCCGGGAGACTACCCTTATGTCTGGAAAAGTTGGAAAAACTAGAATGGATTTGGCTGGGTGATAACAGGTTAAGTGGTCAGATCACTAACTCTTTTTGCCATATTAAGCAATTAAAAGTTCTGATCCTGCATAAAAATGGCTTCGACAAGGTGCTTCCCAATTGTTTGACAAACTTAATTGACCTTCATCTCCTTGATCTAAGTGATAATGACTTCATTGGAGAAATTCCTCCATTTGGACAATATTCTCAATCATTAGCCATGATCGATCTTGAAAAGAATAGTTTCACCGGAGGCATTCCTCGCAACTCTGCCAACTTAGTTCTCTCCATTTTTTAAGCCTGGCACAGAACAACATATCTGGAAGCATTCCATTGTGTTTTAATGGATCCTTGTCGACGCTTGGAGATATCAGTTTTGCGAAATATCCAGTGGATTTGTATCCGTTCAACATCATGGTTAATACAAAGGGAACTAGACGACTATATGGCAAGACACTCCGATTCTTCTATTCCATTGACCTTTCTGCAAACAATTTAAATGGTGAAATACCAGAGGAGTTGACTAGGCTCGTTTAACTTCAGAATTTGAACCTCTCTCAAAACAATTTGAGTGGGAAAATCCCTTCAAACATTGATGACCTCAAAAAGTTAGAATCGCTTGACCTATCCAACAACAAGATTTTGGGTAGAATCCCTCGTAGCATATCCAGTTTGGACTTTCTAAGTTGTCTCGATCTCTCATTCAATAATTTATCAGGCCCTATTCCTTCAGGCAATCATCTGCGTACCGTGGATGATGAATCTGTGTATCAGGGTAATGACAGACTTTGTGGAGCTCCTCTTTTGAAAGTTTGCCCTGGAGATGAGCAACATCTTGATGTCGATGGACAATATGGTGATTTTTGGAACAGAGGTGAACCTAATGAAGGCAATCTAGACATCTTTAACTGGTTCTATGCAGGCTTGGGACCGGGATTCACAATTGGATTCTTGGGATTTTGTAGTGCATTGCATTGCAAGCAGTCTTGGAGGAAATCTTACTTTCAAGCAATAGATAGGATCATCGAAAAGCTAATGATATGGGGGACGATTACCATGCTTCTGTTCAAAAGAGCTTTTCAGGTACGCACTTGTAGGAACTATTTAGGAATCTCTCTCCCTCTCCCCCCTTTCCCTTCGTCTCTCTGGTAACACATGCTCTCAGTTATTCAATATACGATTCCATGCTGACTTAGCATGAAATCTAAACAGCTTCTTTGATCTTCTTGTAGTCGATGGCTAAAGTTTTGATCATTCATATGACATGTTGTAGGAAAGGTGATTATCAAATACGAGCCTCAAGCACAGCCCCTAGCATTGTGACGTCCTGGATTTCGACCCACTTCGGCACGTGTGGAATGATTATTTCATCAATGCACTGTTGGTTACGTTCACTCGGAGCTGGCCCCTCACGAGTTAACTGATTGTTCGGAAAGGCGATTAAGGATGGATGTGCGTACAACTAGTGAATTCAATCAGGGATTGGCCACTCGGCCATAAGGATCAAGTAGGGACAATACCACGTTGTTGCAGGTCAATTAGCGAATGAAAATATCGATTCGGCGGAGTACGAGGTCGGATCGCAGGTGATTCCGCGCGACTTTGATATTAACGACAAACGATGCTAAATTCCTATTGACCCCGCATTCAGGGTGAGCAATCGATCTCTCGCGATTACATGACAATCGAGGATCGCCCTGATCTGAATATACACGATCGCGGATTGAAAAACTATCAACCACGGGTCAAACGTGTTGAACCCCCCTAAACGTTGTCCAAAAGTCAGGTCGTGCCAAAGTCGCGATTGGTTGAGATTAATCACGAGATTCAGTCCGATTTCGGGTACCGAACTTTCAAGGACGTCAGGACAAAAATATTGGATAACGCCTCATTAATTCCCAAATTTTCGGTAAGCTCGGAAATTGCCCCAATTGGATTAATGGGCCGAGATTAGGACCGGATTTTGGGAACCGCGCTTCAGGGGTAAAAAGGACCCAGCACCCCCCTTCTAGAAGCCTCTTTGTTTTTTTAAATTTTTAGGGTTTTCTCCCTCTCTCTTCCTCTCTCTCCCGCGCGTCCTGTCTCTCTCTCCCGCACGCTCTCTTTCTCTCTCCTCCTGCGCCCCCTTTGCCGCACGTCCTCTCTCCCCTCTCTTTTCTCTCTTCTTTTCCTCCTTCCCCACGTCTGTCAGCGCCCACTCCCCTGCTGCCTCTGACCTCTGACTTTCTCTCTCTCCTCCGCGCAGCCCCATGCACGTACGCATGAGTTGCTGCCTTCTGCAGCTTCTTCTTCTTCTTCTTCTGGTTTTCTTGGGCGGAGCGGCTGCTGCCTTTCCTTTTTGCTGCCGCCATCGCCGGCGACCGCCACCCCTCACCACCATAGCTTCGTCGTCCCGCCAGCTCGCCGCCGGTCCCGTCGTTCGCCGGCCTCGCGAGCACCGCGCCTCCCCTCCGTCTTCTCCCTCCGTTGAGTGAGCTGCCGCCCAGCTCCGGTTTGCTTGCCGCTGCCCAGCGCCGCCTCGGAGCTCGCCCCCGGCCGCCTGAGCCGGCCGCCTCCGCCCTGCACTGCTGAACGCCGCCCTGCTGCCTTCTATCGCCGCCCTCTCTCTCTCACTCTCGGATCTGGTTCAGCCCTCGTCGGAGTCGCTCGCCTGGACGCCGGAGCGACGGACCGCCACCTCGCCGTCGCTCAGTCGCCGCCGTCCCTCGCTCGACCCCCCAGCTCGGCCGCCGTCGCCTCCGCTGGTCTCTCTCTCTCTCTTTCCGTCGGGTTGGAGCCGGAACGGCCACCCTCGCCGTTCGGCCGCCCTTCGCCGTCGTCCGGCCGCCCGAGACCACCGCGGGGAGCCGTCCCAGCTGCCGTCGCCGTCGCCGTGCTCCCCCTCTCCCTCTTGGCTCCTCCGGCCGTGACTTGGACACGCGGCCAGCAGCTTCGCCCCTGCCCGCCGCCGCCGGTCACCGCCGTAGGCCGCCGGAGGACCGTTCCCGAGCCTCCTCCACCGCACCGGAGCCACCTCAGCCGCCGGTTCCTCTGTTTCGCAGCTCCTCGCCGCGTGGATAGCCACCCTCGGCCGCCTTGATCCAGTCCCGGGTCGTCTCGTGCCGACGCGCGGAGAGTTCCCGGCGTTCGCCTTGCCGTCGCCGTCGTGCCGACGTCGTCGGTTTTGTTACCGGGTGAGTTTAAGTTCTAAACCTTCGATTAGTCCGCTAAACTTGTTTAGGGAGAGATTAGATTAGTGTTGATTTTAGTTAGGAGGCGGATTAGAGTTAATCATGATTATTGGTTGTTTATGTGGTTAAACGTGGTTAAGGATAATTGAGGATTAGTGGAATAATCCGTGTTAGTATTATTGTTATTAAAAAGAAATAATTTCTTTCTAATTATTATTTATTAAATTCCGAAAACAAATATTATTTATTAAATTCCGAAATTAATATTATTTGTGGAAATTCGGAATTATTGGTATTTGAGGAAATTCGGAATTATTGGTATTTGAGGAAATTCGGAATTATTAGTAATCGTGGAAATTCGGAATTTATATTAATTGTAGAAATTCGGAATTTAGGTTATTTGTGGAAATTCAGGATTAATGTTATTTGTGGAAATTCGGATTTATTATTATTATTGTTAATAATAATCGAATATAGTTCAATGGTGAATAATGCGGTTTATTTATAATTAAATTGTGGGAATTATTTGATGTGTTGTTATGATGAAAGCATGTTGGATTGCTGTTTGGATTAATTACTTTGTGATAAGTAATTGTGGTAATTAGTGATTTATGAGAATTGTCGGTCGTCGCATTATTGTGAGACGAACATTATTTGAGGCAATAATTGATTGATTTGCTGATTGTCTATTTATGCCTTATTGATTGAAGCACGTATATTCCGGGAATTATGTGGTATTCTTTATGAAATTGGTTGATTATTGGATTATCGCAATGTGGCGATTCATGGATAATGTGTGGAATACTCACTGCTTCGTATGTGGACTTCATGCATGCCTTGTGTGGATTATGACGTGTGCTTATGAGTCCACTTGTGCCCTGATGCGTGTGACGCGGGGTGGAGGGCGGCCCTGATGCGTGTTTACGCGGGGAAAAGGTTGAGCCCTGAGGCGTGTTTACGCGGGGAGGTGGAGATTTGGGCCCTGATGCGTGTTTACGCGTGGAAAAGGTGGAGCCCTGAGGCGTGTTTACGCGGGGAGGTGGAGATTTGGGCCCTGATGCGTGTTGACGCGGGGAAGAGATAGAGCCCTGAGGTGTGTTCACACGGGGAGGTAGAATGATTGTGCCCTGATGCGTGTTTACGTGGGGAGATGCATAATTGGAACACGCATGAATGCAAGAGTGCATGAGAGACAAACGGCATTGTGTTCTGATTATAATTGTGTTTGTGCACTGTTTATGATATGCCTGAGTTGGTACCGTGTAGGGTGTGGCAATGGCCAGGTGAGATCGCCTGCGACACGACTCGAGTGTGATTGATTAATGTAATGCCGAGAGTGCAAGATGCATTTGCGGTGAATTGCGTGTGTATTTACCGTGGGGTATGGCATGACCGGGTAAGGTCGCTCATGCGAGTCGATTGCTTGTCGATGTGATCATGATAGTATTGATTGTATTAAGGTATCGCCTAAGATGTATGGTTGTTCTGCTATTGATCTGCTTGAGGTGTTAGACCGCGCCATAGGTACCCCGAGGTGAGTTGGTGTCCTAGCCGGGGATTAGGGCAAGAACTTGCTGAGATTTACATCTCACTGGTTATTGAATAACCATTTTCAGGTTGGTTCGAGGCAGATTCGACAAGTGGCGCGTCTTGGGAGAAGTAGATTAATCCTGGCCTATTTGTTCGGTTGGCTCTGTAGGAAGTAGCCCGTGGTAATGGCCTGTTTGTATAGACTTCCTAAGGTTAATCAGAAGATGAATAATCTGGCATCATTGATTGTGTTTCTGATTGACTTTCCTGACTATCCCAATTCGTTAGATTGTATGGGGATTAATTATCGCTTCCGCATGTGCTTAATTGAAGGATAAAAAGAATGGTCGGCGACGCGTCCTGGGACGTCGCATTCAAATGACCGAAAGAGAAAATGGGGATCGTCGCGTGCTCGAGGGTCGGGGCGTGACAAGCATGAAGCAGCATTCCTCAAAGTTGAAGAAACTTATCAGATTCAATAGACAAACTTACATGTGCGTCATAAGCTTAGAAGTTCCTCTCTTCATGATCATAAACATCGCATCAGCAAATTATGTATGTAATAAAACCGTTGCGTCCTATAAAGGCTAGCCAAATCATCGAACATATTTGCTAAACCCTTCTGCAATGCTACAGCTATTTTAAATATGGTGTCCCAATTCTAAGGCTATCATCTCTTCATCAAAAAGTTTCGGCAATATGATCCCAATCATATAACATCAAAACATGACATTTTTCTCTTGGGCACGTGGTACAAATTCAACACCAATAGTTAGAAAATACTTCATCAATGAGGATCTGATACATAACGATGACTTGTTGCCAATTCACACGTTAGCTGTTGCTGATTCGAGTGGGAAAAATGATTTTCGAAAACTGGCCGATATAATGCTATGTGATGCGTCCCTCAACTCCCCACCATTGCATCAATCTCATCGCTAGTTGATTCGGTCGATTCGAATTCTAGCCTTTTCACAATGGCTGTACTCTTCTCCATGAGAGCTGGTTCCTCATCTAACATTGCGCCTACGCTCCGAATGCTTGCCAAATCAGTGCTAATGTAGTAAACCGAACAAATACAACGTCATCGAATTGCTAGATAGCATGACAAGAATGACTATGGCAACTTTTACCAAAGCTTATACTGTCATTTTTCTTTTTGTCATCTGAATTGGTAAAAAGCATAACAAGAATGATTATAGCAACCTCATCCTTGTATCGTCCTTTTACATTATATTCAATATAACTTCAATTCGAAGCGTATTGATTCCTTGCAATTTTCATTTCTCCGCAGTTAGATTTGTGTAGCTTCATTACTCCATCTCAAGCCCCATTTGTGCTCCTTGTGCTCGAGGATGGAATCGTGGAACGGTCTCGATCGCAACTTAATGTGTGATCATCTCTAAAATATAGATGCTGATGATCTTCTTTCTCCCCTCGTGCCCCAATCACGTGGAGATCCATCGCGGTAGACACGCCTTTCATTGCTTCCAATTGATTATTTTGTGCTATGTTATGATAAAGTAAAAGGATATTGCATATATTTATGTGAATATGACATGACATAATCATATCATTCGTACACATGTATATGGTGACAATATAAACAATTAAGTAAAAAGATTGAAGTATTTTCATGCGAGAATAATACATCACGCATTTTATGTGTACGATTCATTTTTGCTCCAAAAGGATACATATTTTTTCCTCAATGCGTACGTGTATTTGATGTTAAAAGTATGAGTATTTCGCTAACATTAATGAAGTTGGTCAAAATGTATACTCCAATGATAAAATTATACATTAATGGGAACTAAGATAACCTAGGTTGGGGAAGGACAATTGAGCAAAATTCATTAGAACACTAATGCAGGAATACTGCCTTTCGTACAACTATTGCCTACTTTATATCAAGTGAATAACATAAATTCCTTTCTTTCCTTCTTTTCGGGTGGCCGGTTAAGGATGCCAACCGTGTGTTGATACCTAAATTTTAACTAAATATTTATAATTAAATTGCAAAGAAAATTATGGACCGATTTGGCCCCAACAAAAAAGATTTTCACATCACATAGTAGTAATATTATTTGCATCTACATAGTTTTATTTTTATTTTATTTTCCATTATTTTTACTGCATTTCGATTAAATAAAATTATTTTAAAAATTATTTAATAATATTTAAAACAAAAACAAAAAGTGGGAAGATAAATGGGTGGGGCTGGGGGCCTGACCTCAAACCCTTTTTCATTTCGCGTGGGCCCAGGGCCAGTCTCATTACTCTCCTCCGGCCCGGCTTGGCCCCCGTCGCTCCTTCCTCTTGCACGCCAAAGAGGACGAGAGAGCAGAGGTGAGCAGACGGCACAGCAGGCGCAGGGCAGCGGGGGCAGATGGGCGACGTCATGGCGGGCAGCCGGCCGGCAGCGCGCCCACGTGCCTCCCACGGACGGCGTAACGCGGCTACAAAAGCGAGCGAGCGCCCTCCGGCGACGAATATGACCGGTGACTCGCCGGCGCCGGCCCCTTCCTGAATCAATCTCATGGTGGGTTGCGCCCCGTCTTTGTTTTTATATATCCAATTCGGGGGTCGGTTCCCCGAGGATCTTGGCTCGAAGGTTTTGCGAGGCAGACGGACGCAGCTCGATCTTCGAGCTCGTCCGCCGTCCGACGCGGCGAGCCGCGTAGGGGAACCGGGGTTCCGTTTGCCCTGCTTTCAGGCACGCTTGGCTGGAGCTCGCGGCCATCCGGCTCACGCGAGCTGGCCACGAGCTCCGTTCACTGGCCATCCCTGTCGCCGGCAATGATTGTGGCCCTCGCCCGGCCATGATTTGGGGGCCACGTGCGAGGTGGCTTCCCCTAGATGTGGGCGAGGTCGCCCACCATGACCTTGCCAGCCACGAGCGAAAGCTACCTGGCGTTCCTCATCTCCCCCGATGCCGACTTCCTAAGCATCTTCTTAGGGTCGAGCAGAGAGAGAGAGATGCAGACCTGGGGAAGTATAAAGCTAGTTTTCTTTTTCATCTTTTTTTGCGGGGGGAAGGGGAGACCTCGAGAGAGGAGATTGAATAGGGGAGCGATTGTTTCGACTGCTGAGGAAACTAAACAAGACCAAGAACCGCAAGACGACGCGTCTTTCCGTATAGATGAAGGATTTCGCTTAATCAGCGAGGGGATCGATGGCGAGGGTCAGACCTGCGAAACAAGCAAAGCGATGGAGGTGTGAAGTGAGGGGATGCTGCTAGTTGTTCCATCTCTGACATTTTCTTGTGGGGAGACTTGAGTTTGAAGCATCGGGTCGTCTACGATGGGTCGAGCGGAGTCCTCGACTTGTCCGACGAGGCTATGGCTGCCGGCAAGGCCATGGTGAGGCTGGCCTTCTTCAGATATTGGGCAAGCCGCCTTGCCCGCATCCCCTAGGCCTCGTCCGTCATTGTTGGGGAAAGAAAAAGCAAAGGAGGAGGAAGAGGAACAAAAGGAAAAAAAAAAATTAATTAAAAAAATTTGAAAAAAAAATTATTAAAGAATTGTCACGTCAGTGTTGCTCAGACAGTTAGCACTAGCTGGCATCCACGTTAACATTGACCAGTTAAAATTGGTCGGATGGACTAAATCGACATAATTATAAAAGGTTTATGATTAAATAGCAAAAAAATAAAAAAAAAGATTAACATGATGCAACTGACGTTCAACGTCGATATCTGAATTTTTTACTCTACTGTTTTAAGAGAAAACTCTCTCGTGAGACGATTGTTTCGATCTAAAGAGGATACGATCTTAGTGACAATGCATGTGTATATCGATTGGTCATGTACTCTTCGTCAAGACGTCAATGATCGCCTCTGTTTGAATGCAGCAGTGATCGAGAAAGTTGCACAGGCGGATGATCAATTCTGCAAAACACATGATGCATCATTGTGGGAAAGAACTTACAAGAAAATATGACAAAGTTAAAAAGAAGGTGGAGCCCTCAAGAGGACCAGCAATCGACCAAATAATAAAAGAAAGTGGAACACAAACACGAAACTATTGATCCACCACACACTCTGTCGCGGCCTAAATCAAAGCCAAATCAAGCAGATTTTCAATAACCACTCCGCGTCACGAATTTGAAGCTCGGAATTCGGAGTTGCTTTTATTTTGATTTGACTCCTTGATCTAAGTTGTCCTAGTCGTCTCTAAATTTTTTTTGTTTGTTAATAAGAACTATGAAAGAGAAATCTACCAAATGGTCATAACAAGACAGTGATCGTAAAGTACTCGTAGAATCATCTCAAGTGGTTGCAACTTGATGGATCAAATACATCAATTAGTTCTATTCAAAATGAAAGCTTCGAAGACTTCACACTAATTACATCTTTTGGTTTGTTTGTTTCTGAAAGATTTTGTGAGATTTCTATCTATCGTTCTAAAAGCTTAAGTTATTAAATGAAGGTGTGGCTTATTATTTAAATATTCTAACATTCCTTAATGTTTAGTCTAGTCTTTTGCATAGATATATTTAATTGTGGAGGCAAATAAAACCTGATAAGATTTGAATTCAAAACTTTAAGCTTTAGTACCATGTGAAATTTTATAAGTCCATGGTTAAGTTATTAGATAAAAACATAATTTATTATTTAATATTTTGATGCCTTCTACGCGCTATTATCAGTCAAAGCTTTTGACCATTGACTCTAAATACTCTTATCTGATACCCTGCAAAAGATTGCCCATGAGCTACTTTATGCTTTTGACTACACTTAGCTGATTGGTTGGTCCGGGCTCGGATGTCATCTCTGGAGCATTGCGGTCTTTCCCCGCATTTATAAATATGGACTTTGACTCGGTCAAAGCAAAGAAAAAAAGGAGGAAGTTGACTCAAGTCAACAAAAACAAGGAATAGGGGACACCTTCAGCTTTTAAAGACACAGAGGAAGACTCACACAATCGGAAAGAAAGGAAAGAGAGAAAGGGAAAGAAGAAGAAAAGAAAGCAGAGTGACAGGGCTTCACGTGTTCACGCCATGGACGCATCTCCACCTGATTTTATTTCGTATTGCAACGTCTAGTAAGTGTTTGTACCATTTATTCGTCTAATCGGAGTAATTTTTAGAATTAAAGCTCAAATTCAAAGTTCGGCGAAAATTAAGCCGCAAAGTTTGATTCTTGAGTTGTGGAGCTTTGAGATTTCATGGAGTTGTGGAGTTGTGAAATTTCATGGAGGTTAATTTAAAGCAACGGTTTAATTTGAGCAAAATTTTAGAGTTTCGTGTTCAAGTTTTGCATTGCAAATAGCTTGAATAATCGCCTTGGGTGTGCAATTTGTTATTGCAAATGAGTCGTTTTGTAACATTTAGGCATAATTTAACCGTTTCGTAGTTAAAGTAGCATTTTACTCGATTTTAACATTGCTTCTCGCTTATTTGATAGGATCACGGGTTAGACAATTTAAGCAACGTTTGTTGTTTGGTTATCGGCAGTCCAAGGTTAGTGGTGCTATCTCTTTTATAAATTTGTAAACTTAGGTCTTAAAAGCAATAAAGAAACATATTTGTTGCATAAAATCTAGATCGGACATATACTACATTGGTAATCGTGAATGGTTTGAGAAATGTCTTAGGAAAGATATTGCAAAATGTTATAAAATTGGTTTGAGGGGCTTGTGAGTAAGCATATCGGGTTGAGGATATCATTTTGAGTCAAGCCATTGGCTTTGTAAGTGAAGAACTTGCCAAAAGAGAATCTTGATCGTCTTGTCATCAAACGTAATGTCATGATCATGTTTTGATATAAAACAAAAGACTAGTTGACGGATAGACTATCGACATATGTTTTGGTATGAGATGGATTAATGAAATAGACCATTAGTGTGTGATTTTGATGAAAATGATCCATAGACTTAATTATGATGTCTATGATGATTTAAATGAGCATTTTCTAAATTATATAAAGCTTGTTGAGATGAAACGACTCGTACATGATTTTATATGTACATTAAATAGTTGAATTATGAGTTTTTGGTAGTGCTCTATACTTATATTTATGCTTAGTGACTATTCGATTTGCTTATAAAAGAAATATATTATTTAGTGAGCTGTGATTGTTCATCCCATTCCTTCCCAATCTTTTTAGATTCCTCCGTTAGCGGACAATAAAGCGAGAGCAATATCGACGGGGACTTTTATGAGATGATATTTGGGTGGTTAGAGGCTGCGTCTTTTAGGTGGAAGGACGGTTGTGTCATCTGATTTTTTTGCTGAGATTCGGTGTGTGACAGCATTGATCGACAAAGATCGCCAAATCAAAATAAGTAGGAAATGATTGATGACCATTTCTCGATGAAAATCAATCAAGACCTTCCCAAGACCCATGTCGCCATAAAACGAAGGAAGGACGTTGCATTTCCTAATCCTAGATTATCGAAAGCAATGGCATCATCCCCTGCCTTTATACCCCTCATACTATGGACTCTTCTCGTGTTTCGATCATTTGAGTTTGGCCGCTCCGAAGCTTTAACCAATGTGAGTTGCTTTGGTATAGAGAGGGAAGCTCTCTTGAAATTCAAGCAAGGTCTTATCGACCAATCTAAACGCTTGTCATCGTGGTCCAGCAAGAACTGTTGTGAGTGGAAAGGAATCGAATGTAGCAAAAAGACTGGCCATGTCATCAAACTCGATCTCCGCAATCTAGGCTGTGAGACCTCCCCCTACGAAGAGATTTTATGCTCAGATAAGAGCAGCTTGAGAGGTGACATCCATGCATCTTTGGCTGAACTGAAGCATTTGAAGTATCTAGACCTCAGCTTCAACGATTTTTCCAAGCAAAAATTCCCCAATTCTTCGGTACTCTCCAGAGACTAGAGTACCTTAATCTATCATCTGGAGGTTTTGATGGAAACATACCTCATCACCTCGGTAACCTATCCAACTTGCAATATTTGGATCTTGCTAATGGGTTTGGCAGGGGTTATTTAACAACTGATAACCTCCATTGGGTGTCGAAATTATCTTCCTTGAAATACTTTGACCTCTCTAGCATTGACCTTAGGAACACCACAGATTGGTTGAGTTCCTTTTATATGCTTTCTTCTCTGCAGTCTTTACGGTTGGAGCATTGTTCTCTCGAACAACTTCCCCACTCTCTATCTGTCAACTTCACTTCTTTAAGATTCCTGGATTTAGGAGGCAATTCCATAAATTCTACTATTCCTCCCTGGTTCCACAATTTTAGCAAGCTCGAGCATATCGATTTGAGCAGAAATTATTTGAGAGGCACATTTCCTAGGACACTCTTTGATAATAATCAACAGCTTTCCTTTCTTGATGTGTCTTATAATTTGCTAGAAGGTCAAATTCTGAAAAATTTCAGCAGTCTCTACAAGTTGCGAGTATTAAGGTTGGCGGGAAATTACTTCGATGGAGATGTTTGGAGCGTCTTCCATGGTCCTTTGGAGTCGGCACAAAGTGACTTGAGGATTTATAATGTTGATGGTAATAATTTCAGTGGCCCTCTACCAAACCAATGGAAGAGTTTCAAAAATCTTGAGTACCTAAGTCTGTCAGAAAACTCAATTTCGGGACCAATTCCAATAACTTTGGGTGAGCTATCGTCTCTAAGATGGTTATATCTTGACAACAACAAATTGAGTGGGAACATCCCGGGAAGTATTGGGCAACTATCTAATCTTGAGACGTTGGACATATGGAATAATTCATTTAACGGAGTTGTTAGTGAATTGCACTTTGCAAATCTCACGAGCCTAACCCACTTGGACATTTCATATAATAAACTTGTTTTGAATTTTGATCCCGTCTGGGTTCCTCCATTCCAACTTCAATTTATTGACGTGTCAGGTTGTAATGTGGGACCGAAATTTCCATTGTGGCTTCAAATGCAGAGGAATATTTCATCCTTTTACATGTCCAATGCAAACATCTCAGATGAAGTTCCCAATTGGCTTTCCGACATTTTGCTTAACGTTAAATCGCTGGGTCTCTCTAATAATATGCTCAGAGGCCCCATTTCCAGAATGGACGGAAACAAGATGAAACTGTTACAATCTCTGTTTCTTTCCGGTAACAATCTTAGCGGCAGCATACCAAATTCGCTATGTGCGATGGAGGAACTAATTTGTCTTGATCTATCAAAGAACCAGTTGTCCGGGAGACTACCCTTATGTCTGAAAAAGTTGGAAAATCTGGAATAGATTTCGCTGGGTGACAACAGGTTAAGTGGTCAAATTACTAACTCTTTCTGCCATATTAAGTGGTTAGAAGCTCTGCTCCTGCATAAAAATGGCTTCGACAAAATGCTTCCGAAATGTTTGTCAAACCTAACTAACCTTCTGCTCCTTGATCTAAGTGATAATGACTTCACTGGTGAAATTCCCCCATTTGGACAACATCCTCAGTCATTAGCCCTGATCGATCTTAAGAATAATAGTTTCACCGGAGGCATTCCCTCGCAACTCTGCCAACTCAATTATCTCCGGTTTTTAAGCCTAGCGCAGAACAACATTTCTGGAAGCATTCCACTGTGCTCTAATGGATTCTTGTCTATGGCTGGAGATTCCAATTATCAGTCCTATTGGCCAGAAATATTGTCGATTTACGTCATGGTTGATACAAAGGGAACTAGCCGAATATATGGCGAGACACTCCAAATCTTCCACTCCATTGACCTTTCTAGAAACAATTTAAATGGTGAAATACCAGAAGAGCTGACTAGGCTCATTCAACTTCAGAATTTGAACCTCTCTAGAAACAATTTGAGTGGGAAGATCCCTTCAAACATTGGCAACCTCAAAAATTTAGAATCCCTTGACCTATCCAACAGCGAGATCTCCGGTAGAATCCCTCCTAGCATATCCAATTTGGACTTTCTGAGTTATCTCGATCTCTCATTCAATAATTTATCGGGCCCCATTCCTTCAAGCAATCATCTACGTACCGTGGATGATGAATCTGTGTATCGGGGTAATGACAGACTTTGTGGAGCTCCTCTTTCAAAAGTTTGCCCTGGAGATGAGCTACATCCTTATATCGATGGACAAGATGGTGACTTTTGGAACAGAGGTGAACCTAACGAAGGCAATCTGGACACCCATAATTGGTTCTATGCAGGCCTAGGACCAGGATTCACAATTGGATTCTTGGGATTTTGTAGTGCATTGCATTTCAAGCAGTCTTGGAGGAAATCTTACTTTCAAGCAATGGATAGGATCATCGGAAAGCTAATGAGATGGGAGACAATTACCATGCTTCTATGTAAGAGAGCTTTTCAGGTACGCACTTGTTGGAACAACTTAGGAAGCTCTCTCGCTCCTTCTCCCTCCCGTCCCCCCCTTTTTTCTAGTAACACATGCTCTCAGTAATTCAATACACGATTCCATGCTGACCTTAGCATGAAATCTAAATAGCTTCTTTGATCTTCTAGTAGTCGGTAGCTAAAGTTTTGATCATTCATATGACATGTTGTAGGAAAGGTGATTACCAATACGGGCCTCAGGCACGACCCCTAGCATGAAGTAGCATTCCTGAGAGTTGAAGAAACTTGTCAGATTCAATAGACAGACGTACATGTGCATCGTAAACTTAGAAGTTCCTCTCTTCATAATCATAAACATCGTTGCAGATTATGTATGTAATAAAGACTCCGCATCATATGAAGGTTGCCAAAATCCTAGAGCATGATTACAAGCCATTTGCTAAACCCTTCTGCAATGCTACAGCTATTACAGATAGGATGTCCCAATTCTAAAGCTATCATCTTTTTTAGTCAAAAAGCTTCAGCAATATGATCCCAATCCTATAACACAAAAACATAACATTTCTCTCTCAGGCGCATGGTACAAATTCAACACCAACAGTTCGAAAATACTTCATCAATAAAGATCTGATACATAACAAAAACTTGTTGCCAATTCACTCATCAGCTGCTGCAAATTCAAGCGGGAAAAAAGATTGCCAAAATCTGGACGATATAATGCAATGCGATGCTTCCCTCACTTCCCCGTCACTACATCAATCTCATCCCTAGCTGACTTGGTCGAATTCTAGCCTTTTCGCAGTGGCTGTTCTCTTCTCCCTGAGAGCCGGCTCGTCATACTTGCCAAATTCTAGGCCCTAGTTGTTCCCTCTGCGTTACTTGCCAAACCAGTGCTAATGAAGTAAATTGGACAAATACGACATCATCTGAATTGGTAGATAGCGTGACGAGAATGACTACAGCAACTTTTACCAAAGCTTATCCTGTCACTTTCTTTTGGTCATCTGAATCGGCAGAAAGCATAACAAGAATGATTATAGCAACCTCATCCTTCTATCATCCTTTTATGTTATATTCAATATAACTTAAATTTGAAGCGTATCAATTCCTTGCAATTTTACATTTTCTCGCGGTTAGATTCATGTAGTTTCATTACTCCATCTAAAGCCCCATTTGTGCCCTTTGTGCCCTTTGTGCTCAAGGATGGAGCCGTGGAACGGTCTCGATCGCTCTTCAAAGAACTCAGCATGTCATCATCTCTCATATATAAGTGCTAATAATCTTCTTTCTCCCCCCGTCCTCCAATCGCGTGGAGATCCATTGTGTGTAATGATAAAGTAAAAGGATATTGCATTAATTTATGTGATATGCCATGACGCAATCATATCATTCGGCATATATATATATATATAGTGACAGTGTAGACAATAAGTAAAACAGTTGAAGTATTTCCATGCGAGTATAATACATCACGTGTGTATACGCGTATGATTCATTTTTTCTCGAAAAGAATAAATATTTTTTTCCGTAACATGTACGTGTATGTTATGTTAAAAGTATGAGTATTTTGCTAACCAGGTATAACATTAATGAAGTCAGTCAAAATGTATACTCCAATGATAAAATTATACATTAATGGGAACTAAGATAACCTAAGTTGGGAATGGACAATCGAGCAAAATTCATTAGAAACCTAATGCAGGAATATTGCCTTCCCTACAACTATTGCTTACTTTATATCAAGTGAACAACATGAAGTCCTTTTTTTCCTTCATTTTGGGTGGCCGGTCAAGGATGCCAACCATGTGTTATAACTTAAATTTTGACTGAATATTCATAGTTAAATTATATAGAAAATTGTGGACAGATTTGGCCACAACAAAAAAGATTATCACATCATCTAGGTCGTAGTATTATTTGCATCTACTAATTTTTATTTTTATTTTATTTTCCCTTATTTTAATTGCACGTCGATTCAATAAAAATATTTTTGAAAAAATTATTTATTAATTTAAGACAAAAGAAAAAAGAAAAAGAAAAAAAAAAGGGGGAAGAGAAATGCGTGGGACTGGGAGCCTGACCACAGCCCCTTTTTCATTCCACGTGGGCCCGGGGCCCGTCTCATTCCTCTCCTCCGGCCCGGCCCGGCCCCCTCGCTCCTTCTTCCTCTTTCTCACGCCAAAGAGGACGAGAGAGCAGAGGTGAGCGGACGGCACAGCAGGCGCAGGGCAGCGGGGGCAGATGGGCGACGTGATGGTGGACAGCCGGCCGGCAGCGCGCCCACGTGCCTCCCACAAACGATGTATCGTGGCTACAAAAGCGAGCGAGCGCCCTCCGGTGACGAATACAACCGGTCACTCGCCAGCGCCGGCCCCTTCCTGAATCAAGCTCACGGTGGGTTGCGCCCCGTCTTTGTTTTTATATATCCAATTTTGGGGTCGGTTCCCCGAGGATCTTGGCTCGAAGGTGCGCGAGGCAGACGGACGGTGGATCTTCGAGCTCGTCCACCGACCGACGCCGCGAGCCGCGTAGGGGAACCCCCCCGGGGTTTCGTTTGCCCTGTTTTCAGGCACACTGGGCCGGAGTTGGCGGCCATCCGGCTCACGCCAGCTGGCGGCGAGCTCCGGTCACTGGCCATCCCCTGTTACGCCGTCGTGCTTGTTTTGGTTTGGTTTGTTTTGAGAGCGCTGGTGCCGGTTCCGACACCGTTCGAGCCGAGAGTTCCTCCGTTCCAGTTGCGCGCACCACCCGTTCGATGAAATGCCAAAACTAGATCTGAAAGCTTCTGTTGAGAAAGTCCGTTCCCGAGCTTCGATCGTTCGTATACTCGCCGTTTGGGTGTCGCGCTGAGGGAGAAACTACGTCGGGGAGGCCGAGCTGGTTCTCGGCTGGCGACGGTGGCCGGCCGAGAACTCGCCTTCGGTTTGGGCTGGTCGAGGCATCGCCAGATTAAGTGCGTGGCCAGCCCAAGGAGACCGGCGTCCATCGCCGGCGCCGTTTCTTTCGCGGCAGGCATGGGTGAAGGGGAGGTGAACCGGGTCAAAGCGCGGGTCTGGCTGACCCGGTTTGCCTTGATTTCGAGCTAGGGTTTTATTTTGGTGGGCTGGACTTGGTTTTTGTTTAGCATGTGGGCCAGGTTTTTTTTACCTTTGTTTTTTTGGGGCCGTCGGACTTGGCTCACCAGAAGAGCCCGGTCCAGCCGAGGGCCCAGCCCGGACGCGGCCTCAGCAACCCGGGCCGGTTCCAACCCGGGTCCGGTCGGATATAATATTATTATTTTTAATATTAAAAAATCAGAAAATTCCAAAAACAATTCACATTTTCCAAAAATCAGAAAAAAGGCTAAAAGATTATTTTCATTCCCCATAAATGCATGGAAAGTCCTTCAAAATAAAATAAAAAAGTCAACTCTCGAGTTTAAACAAAAGTATGCACTTTGAAAGGACATTACTTAATTAACTAGTATAATTAAATCATCAATCTTAGTTTCTTAGGTTGTATAGGAGTAGAATATTTCTTTTAATATTTTATTTAGGTTTCTAATTCACCTACCTCAAATATATTAGTAGTGACTCCTAAATTAAACTGATTTACAGGTTAAAATTTAGCCTAGCATACAATACAGTCTCTAAACTTTTTGTACATATTCAATTTAATCTATAAATCATATGAAAATGTTTAATGTTGTCACTGATCTTAATTTAATGGAAGAATAACATTAAATATATGTATATAGTTCAAGATTATATTGAACATATACCAATTGAAAATTTGGTAATCTAAAATTAGTTTATATATTCAATTTGTTAAGTTACTCAATTGAGAATTTGTAATCCAAAATTAGTTTTTAACTTAATCAGAGAAAATTGGTAAGTCACTCTAACTGAGGTTAGTAATTTCAAAAAAGATTTAGTCAATTTAAGGTGTTAGTGATACAAATATAAATTTGCAGGCTATAAAAAAAAAGATAAAAAAATTGAAAAAAGTCTTAGTAAGTAATTTTAACGAGAGTTGATAACCCATCCTAGATGGGAGTTAATGAGAGAAAAGTGGGCAAGGGGCACTAATCTAGGTAAATAATCTCCTAAATGAGTTAATAAATGCGTGAGATTGCTAATCATGGTAAATAATTGTTGATAATTCAATGAAAGAGTTGGCAAATCAAGAACACATTAAAATTTTTAAGTAATTCAAATGAGAATTGGTAATCCAAATCTAACAAGTAATTAACTTGATAAAAAAAATTAGTAAACCACTCTAATTTAGATTGGCAATTTCATATAAGAGTTACTAAATTCCAAATGTCCTATAACTATGCAAATAATAGGTGACAAGTTACTATAAGGACTAGTAATTTTCTACTATAAAGAGTTGGCAATTTATGCGCTGGTTAATTACCAATAGGTTACCCGAAATAAAAAGTCACCATCTACCGACCATTTTTCCGGCTTACCAACACTTCTTGCAATTTATTAGCAAAGATAGAAATTCTGTATTTGATTAAGAATGTGTTCATTTATTTTTGCCATGGTGTTTTCTTCCGGTGGATATCGTGCGGCTTGTGGTGCGAACAGAGCGCTGTACACACTCATATTCTGCACAGTGGGTTGCTACTACTGCTACTCGTGCTCCTACCGAGCCAAGATGAGGTAGCAATATGCCCTCAAGAAGCGACTGCTGCATCCATTTCTAGTGCGAGCGCTGCGCGCTCTGCCAAGAGTACAGTGAGATCTTCAACATGAAGATCGATAAACCATAACGTTTCAACTCTCTTCATCATCTCCTCCTCGCCAAAAAAAAATTACACATTTAAATGGTTGAAAAAAAAAAAGGTTTTGCCTGATCGGTGCAGGATGACAGGGGAACGTGGAGAGATGGAGCTGCGAGATCTTGATGTCTCAGAAGGCGCCGTCATCAATGCCAACGGTCGAAGAAGACATGACCCGGTAGACTCTGGATGCAAAATAAGCTCTCTGTACCTGATTCGGGTGCCTATATGGTCGAGTATTATCGTGCATCTCTTTCCATATAATTGAGGGGTGCGTGTATCGTACCTTACGAAATGCATATTCAACGTTTTATGTAGATTTAAGGATTGAGTTTCGACTGCTGCAAACGGCAATACTATCGCCAATACTTAGAGCCAGAGAAATGGTTTCAGATTCGTGTATGTCCACTTTGATCATGTCTTGGTTCATTTAACTAAGCTTGAGAAATGTGATTTCGACCTAAGATTAACATGGCACAATTGACGTTTAATGTCAATGCCAGATATTTTGCCATTGTAAGAGGAAATTTATTCGTGACAAGAGTGTTAGCTGGGAGAGGAAGCCTAATGAGTTGCAAGCCTAAAATGGCTTGAGCCCATATAATAAGTTATATGGAGAAATATGGTTTCTCACTATCTTTTAAGTGGTAGCTGCAAAAAGACGTAGTAACAAGAAAAAAAGAAAAAGCAGAAAATTTGAAGATTAGAAGAAAGTCTGATTTACATCAAGTTAGCATCAGAGGTCGATTCGTAGTTTAATTGAGCTGAAATTTTGTCAGCGTGTTCATGGCGCAATCTTCTCGAATCTGAACGATTTGATTTTCGTTTGAAACTCCCTACATCAGGTTTTTCATGGATTGATTAAAACCTGCGTTTTTAGTCATATTTATCCTTGATCTCTTGTGAAATTCATATATATTGCCAAGAATTATGTTCTTGAGGTTTTTGTTACTATGTACCTCTAGTATTTAGAGAAGAATATTGTTCACCAAATTTTGTTGATAGTGAAGATTTTTGGGTGGATTCCGGTCTCGTGGTTTTTTATCTCCTCACACTAATGGAGGTTTTCCACGTAAAAAATCGTCTTGTGTTCACGTGCCTGGTATTTATTTTGCTCTACTATATCGGTTCCTATAAGGTTTACACAAGATGGAAGATTATTTTATTTCGCTGCGTTAATTTGATATTGTTTGAATTATTACCGTTCTCCCATCAAAGAGTGTTTTGATCAAAAGATGATACATTTTTTTGGACAACGTATGTGTATATTGATTTCGTCATGTACTCTTCGCCAAGACATCGATGATCGCTTCTGTCTGAATGTGGCATAGGTTGAGAAAGTTGCACAGTCAGATGATCGATTCCGCCAAAAACATCGCGCATCATTTTGGGGAAGAACTTCCAAGAGAATAGGAGAAGCTAAAAAGACGGTGGAGCACTCAAGAGGACCAACAGTGGACCGTATAATAAAAGAAATTGGAACACCAGCACAGAACTATCGGTCGCAGCCTAAATCGAAGCCAAATCAGTATATATTTCCATAGCTGCCACGCATCACGAATTTGATGCTGAGAATGCTGAATTACTCTTGTTTTCATTTGATTCAGTGATCTCAGTCGTCCATGTCGTCTCCAGATTTTGTTTGTAAAACAAACTATGAAAGAGAAATCTACCAAATGGTCATAACGAGAAAGAGAGATCTACCAAATGGTCTTTTCGCAGCATTCTTGTTTCTCATGCTTGTTTGCTTCCACGCATGATTATCAGTCAAAGCTTTTGACCACTGATTCTAATATACTCCTATCCAATACCCTGCAAAAGATTGTACTCAGGCAACATTATGCTTTTGGCTACACTCTGGTGATTGGATGGGTCCTGGCTTGGACGGCATCTCCGGAACATGGCGGTCTTTCGCTGCATTGATCGACAGTGATGGCCAAAGCAAAATAAGTAGGAAATTATTAATGTCCATTTCTTGATGAAAATCAGTCAAGACCTTCCCAAGACCCATGTCACCATAAAATGGAGGAAGGACACCGCATTTCCTAATTCCAGATTATCGAAAGCAATGGCAACATCCCCTGCCTTTGCATCCCTCATATTATGGACTCTTCTCGTGTTTTGATCATTTGAGTTTGGCCATTCCAAAGCTTTAACCAATGTGAGCTGCTTTGGTACAGAGAGGGAAGCTCTCTCGAATTCAAACAAGGTCTCATCGACCACTCTAAACACTTGTCGTTCTGGACCAGCAAGGACTATTGCGAGTGGAAACGAGTTGGATGCAGCAAAAAGACTGGCCTTGTCTTCAAACTTGATCTTCATAGTCCATGCTGTGCAACCTTGCCCCACAGCCATATCTTAGTAATACAAATATAAATTTTTAGGCTATAAAAAAAAAAGGATGGAAATGTGAAAACAAAAAATTTCGTAAATAATTTTAATGAGAGTTGATATCCCATCCTAAAATGTTTCACTCAATCAACTGTTATACAATAGATTTAAGACTTTTAGACATTTTTACCGAGATCCTTCCACTTGGAAATATGTAATTTAAATAATCTATGTCATGTCTGAAATCTTTTCATATTAATTAGCTCTCCGTGCTTTCCCTGAAATATCTCAGCATCGCCCTATCATGACCGTCTTCTAGAGCAAGAGTTTGAGAAATTTTCAAATCGAGAAAAGGTGAGGGTAGGTTTGACGTTTTCATTATTTGGTAGCATGTTTGATTAGTCACCTTCATTCGTTGCATTAATCTAAGTATAAAACTGTTATCAAATGAAAGCGGCTTGTGCAATTTGAATCATCGGCAAAGATTTGATAACCGACGAGATGGCGGTGAAAAACTCACGTCTAGATCCTTTATTACTTGAATCAATTGCTGAATTTCGAATGGGAAATAAGAAAAATGAATGGGCTGACATGATGACACTCTTGCATCGATGAACCTAACATAGCTTGCGAGCGTGGGTTCACGTGCCCAACCTAATATATTTTTTTGGAGGGCGGGATTAGAATATGGAATGGACAGATGGGATCGAATTTTAATTTTAGGCTTGAAAAAGGAAAGGAAAAGAAGAGAAAAAGAGAGAAATAAATTTAAATATATAATGTGTTGGCACTTGTAATTTGTCGTTCCAATTTGTCATTCTGATTTTAGCAGTCGATGCCCTCCTTAGAATGGAAATGGTTGTCTTTTGCAAAGCCGATCCTTTTGATAGAAGTAGTAATGGACGCTTCCTCTTTTGTACATGGCTTCTTCTCACTTTTCCATAATTTTTTGGGAAAATTATTCAAAAAATCGTAAACCTATTATACTTTATTCAATTTAATTTTAAGCATTTTCACATTATGCCAATTAAGTCTATCTGGCTAATTTTGATTGAAATTCGCTGATGTAGACATAGACTAATTTTGATAATATTTTTATATTTTTTAATATATTTTTCTTTCTCTTTTTTCCTTTTCTTATTTCTCTTGCCAATGACTAGGTGGGTTAGCCTTGCCCACCACAGGCGAGGAGGAGCCCTCACCCAAGTTAGAGCGGCCTCGCCATATTTAGCAAGGAGAGTCCTCGCCTAGACTAGATCTGGTGAGGCCACCTTAGCCTAGGCGAGGGCCGGCCTCACTAGTTTTAGCCATGGCCAATGGTTGACCATGATAGAAAAAATAATAACATATTCAAAAAATATTAAAAATTTGTCTACATTAGTGCTACTTATCCTATATGATACCGTTAGCGTATGCATAAGCTATGTTTAGCCAAAATTAACCAGATGAACTCAGTTAGTAAAATGAAAAAAAAAATTAGGATTTGATTAGCAAATTAAAATTTTTAAAACTGAATTATCAAAAGTACAATAAAATTAGGATCTTTTAGACAATTTTCCTATTATTTTGTTGGGCTTGTTTAGCTATTCATATTTATCCACTTTTTTTTTCACATCATTGCTTATTGGAACCTAAACATATCTAAATTAGAATTGAGTTGTGTTTTCCTCCATCTCTCATTAGAGACTTAGATTCCGTTCGTTTCGTAGAAAATATTATGTTTTTGAAAAATGTTTTACAGAAAACCATTTTCTAGAAAAAATGACGATATTTGCTGGTGTTTGGTTGAAATCTAAAAATGAAGTGGAAAATGTATTTCTCCATTCGGTATCTAATTTGATTTTTGGGAAAAATTATCAAGGTAATTTTAATTATATTTTATTTTAAAAAATTGAAATTATATTTTTTACTTGTCTTTTCTTTTCCTTCCTCCTTCCTTCGTGGCTTTGTCCTCCTCCTCCTTCTTGCTCCTTCACCCACGGTGGCATGCCTCGGCGATGGCGAGCTACTCGGCGATGGCCTAGATGCAAGTTTGCCACTTGCTAGATCCAGGCAAGTGCAAGCCTTTGGCTCGCCAATCTTGTGAGGCCTAGGGTGTGAAGCTTGGGATTCGGCTATGGGTGGTTGTCAGTCGCTACTATGGTCAGTAATCGGCTGAAGGATAACGTGAAAAAGTAAAAGAAGAAAATAAAATAATTAAAAAAGTACGATTTTTTTTATAAAAAAAAAAATGGAAGAAGAGAGGCTAGTAGGATATAAGATAGGGGAGAGTGGGTGAGGAAAATGTTTCCCCTAACTTGAAAAGTGAAAAACATTTTTCCTATTTTAGAATATTTTTTTCTTTGATAGAAAATGTTTCCTCAACTAGTTCATTTTTCATGAAATGAATAAAAAAATCCAAAAACTTTTTTTCCTGAAAATTACTTTTATGAAATGAATGGAACCTTAGTTGGCTTATAACTCATTGACTAAAATTTTGGAGTGATAATGAGTTTAAATAGATATGTTAGTGGTTTAGCTTTGAGCTTTCTTTCAATGATCTTCCTAAGCAAAGATATTGAATTTTTCCTAAGCATCTCAATGGAGATAATATATTATAATCTCACATAGGTCAAATTGAAAATAATGACAAAGGGGTAGTTAATATTACATAATTATATCGTAAGAAAAGTACGAGGAATTTGAAGATTTTTTTTTTTTTTGATAGAAAATGTCATAGGTCTTACTTTCTAGCTTCGACAGCAATAGGGTTTTTTTTTTGACTTTTCGTTTTTACTCTTAAATAATCATAGCACCAAAGGTAAAGAGATGATCTCACTATACTTCTCAATCCACGAACAACTAACCCAGTTATTTCATATTTCATAAGGGCGCCGTACAGAAAACCATATAAAATCTCCTTCTGGCGCGCTCCATACATGAAAAGGATCGTCTATTGACGACCGACCATACATCTCAAGGATCGTCTACTGACGACCGACCATACATCAAAAGGATCATCTACTGACGACCGACGACCGCCAGCGAACTTAATAAGAATCCAAATGGTTAATTAGCGGTCGCAGCCGCCCCATCCTTCATCGCTGCTTGGATGGCTGCAGCCAACTGGTCATAGCCTGTGCCCCATGCACCCTCCATCTCTTTGCTCCACTTCTCGCCCACCGCCCCTTCGATCGTCCTCAGCAGTGCGTCTCTCACCACCTGATTCATAAGATCGATGAGTTCACAGACAGTAACCTATGCTAGATGATGATTTTAAACGGAGGTCGAGCCAAAGTATGTGTTACGGACGTCAAAGTGGCGATCCGTGACTCCAATCTTCAGGTGAAGGGAGCCCAAGTGCTTCATGGTCGAATCCTCGATCGTGACCGCGCCGCGTTCGCGGAGTTGGATGACCGATTCACACGTCTGTGTCAAGCACAGCGATGAGACGGTGTAAGTGAAATCACCGAGGAAAGGGAAGAACAGATGGAGGCTGGGAGAAGCCGATTAGCAAACGGATGGCGCCGGAAAACAAGGGTTTCGAGAGAGACTCACCAGCTTGAAGACCTTCGTGGCGTGAGCTTGGAGGTTGGGGTTGTTCTGGGGGATTTCGTCCGAATCTCTGAGGAAGGAGAACAAGTTCTTGGCTTCTGGGGCAACCTCCATTATCCTTTTTACAGAAATCATATATTCATGCATGAACAGACAAACCCATTTAAAACTTAAAGAACGTGCAGACACAAACACAATCATGCACGGCGGAAAATCGATAGCTCTCTCTCTCTCTCTCTCTCTCTCTCTCTCTCTCTCTCTCTCTCTCTCTCTCTCTCTCTCTCTCTCATCTGCGCATCTCTGAACTCACCGCTGGTAAAAGCGAATGCTGTATTCAGGAACATTCTGCTGCAGTATCTCCCATGACTCCTTCACCAGCACCTCTTGCTTCTCTGTCAACGCCATCTCTCTCTCTCTCTCTCTCTCTCTCTCTCTCTCTCTGTGCGAGTGTGAGTGTGGGTGTGAGTGTGAGTGCGAGTGTGAGTGCGGGTGGGAGTGTGAGTGCGAGTGAAGCGGCTCGTATATAAAGGCTGTCGCGTGGTCCGACGTCACTTCTTCCGTGGGCGCGTTCGATGGTTTATGCCCAATCCGATGGGCTATATACTTGCCCAATAGGAAGAGAGTTTCGAACACGACAAAGACCGGAGTACGTGCTCAGCACGTGCTCGTCACCACTGCGTCGGTGGGTGCGACGGTATATGCCTGCTATGATGTAGGGGTGATCGGGTCCAGGGTAAGTGGAGTCCAGACCTAGAACCTATACCAGATTATGTTATAATTGGTCCCGCTTTTTTAAACCCCGTACCAAACCCTATTTTGGACCCAACCCTATTTTTTTGGTCCGGGAACAGGGTCTATCCTATTTTCCATTGGACCTATTTTGGATAGCGATCCCGCAACAGGGAGTAGTGCTTGGCGGTGGTCTAAGCTTGATTATGGCGATTGAATAACGAGTTGAGGCAACAAGCAGCAAGCAAGCATCGACGGCAACAAGTAACAGCAATCATTAGGGCCGAGAAGACACTTGATTGCGGATATAGCCCGCTCGCCTTGGCTCAATCCGCCTCCACTATCGAGTCTCATCCCCACTTCTTCCCCTTGCCTCTGCTTCATATTTGGCCAGTCCCTCTACCTCCTCCTCTCACCCCATCTCCTCCCCCTGCTTCCTCCTCCCACTGGAACGAGGGAGCTCGCTTTTTGCTCCCCCAATGACAATTTGTTCGTGATTGAGACTTAAGAGGGTGAGGTGTTTCATTTTTTTAAGCTAGGGGCTTTTCATTTTTTTTTTTTTTTTTTTTTTATAAAGAAAATCGGTTCCAAAACCGGTTCGGGTGGGTTTCCAATTGGAATCGATTCGTGACCCTGTTTTTCGGGTGGTTCAGTCTGGTTCTCGAGTAAACCCGGTTTGGTTGCACACCTCTACTATGATATATACTACTCAGCAAGAATTCAACGCATCAAAGACCGCAGTGATTTTGTCATTGCATAAATTATTCATAGGTATTTTTACACTGCTCAAGTGGGCCATCCTTGTGTTGAAATACCCATCTCAAACGTTGCTTGAATGCAACTCTTGATAATCGTTAAAAACGCTTTTCACATGAGAAGAGGAAGGTAAAGAATTTGAATCCCTATCTTCTCAGGAATTGGGTTGGGAACAATTTAGTTTCAGAAGTGAGTTTCGACTTCTATGCCATACAAGAAGACAGGATAAAAGTCTAAGCATTAGAATAAAGATAAAGTAGGACATACAAAAAGAAAAAATTAGCTAAACTTGATTATAGCTCGATATAATCACTGTAAATGGCTTAGCTTCATTAATCACATGTAAATCAAGACATTAGTTGTGAATTAATTACATGTTAAACATAGTTATGGCTATAAAAACACTTACATTAGATGCAATCATTATCTAACCATCGAATGCCCCGAAAAAAAAAGTTTTTAGCCTATTATAATTATATCAATTCAATTTCAAAATCTTTTTTTTTTTTTATCAATTGAGTCTTAAACATTTTGTATTTGTATTGATTCAATCCATCCGACTAATTTTCAACATCGATCACTAGCCATCATACATAACACGACTGGCACCAACTTGGACATCCTTAATAATATTTTTAAATTATTCATTTTTTTTAAATTTTTACTCTTTTTTTTCTTGCCCTTTCTTCTTCCTCCAGCTGGTCGTTGGCTTAGCAACTGATCAGAGGCAAGGGCGACCCTCGCCATGGCTGGATGAGGCTCAATCTCACCAAATACGGCAAAGTTGTGCCTCTCCCAACCCCTAGTGAGAGTCGAACCCTTGGGTGAGCTCAAGTCTCACTAGATTGGTAAGGCTTGACGCTAGATGTTAGCCAGGCCTTGACCTCGCTAGATTGGCGAGCTTGTCTCTCACTTGGCCAGTCACCGGCCATCAAAGGAAAATGGAAGAAGGAAGAAGAAAGGAAAAAAAAAAAGAAAAAGAAAAATTAAACAAATAATTTCGATTTTTAAAATTTTTTTTAGAGAGAGACATACTTGGGCTGAAAATGTGTTATAAAATCAATCTATTTAGAGCCATCTATTTTAGGCTTTAAATATTTAACTCATTTAAGGAAGGTTGTTCAAAATTGAGATGATCCACCCAATTTGATAGGTCTAGAGATAAGTGAATTCATTTACTTTTTTAATAGAAAAATGTAGTCTTGGAGATTATTCATTAAAATGAGAGATAAGTCTCGAGACATAAGTTAATACATTGAAAAAGTTGCTATTTAACCTGCATTAAATTCAGTAATGCCTCAATTGCAATCGACATTAAAGAAGGAGCTAGAGCCCTACTCCATAACCAACAATTAGAACATACGAAGTGCATGTGAAGTGACTTCGAAAACATAGCCTATATAGGGAGAAGAAGAAGTTTTAAAGATGGTTTTCGTCATTAACAATTTAGGAGATAAATAATTTTAAAATTACATAATAGAAGAAGTGACTTTTGTGTTTAGTGGCGCCAAGGGCTAATCACGAACACAGTGAAAAAAACAAATTTCACATGACTATTCCCTTCGAGATAAGCTAAATGCATGGGTAAATACACTTGTATCCACTGTCAGCTTTTCCTCCATCCTCAATGCGAGAACAAACCAGATGGTGGTCTCCGCATAAAATTCTTGAATTCAGGGCTACAAACAGAAAACGTCAATTTTGTGGGGGCTAGTCAATAAAAGGCCTGAAAAGTCCTCCAGGAAATTGATCGAAAACATTGACGAAAGCCGGGACAAAGCATCGTAGCGAAACTCCCACTGAAGTTTTTATTTGGACATTGGCATTTCAATTTAAATTTAACGATTTGTCAACTCATTACTAAACATTTCAATTTTGACCAATTTAGTTTTAAATTTAGCGATTTATCAATTTGGTCATTTTAGTCAATTTTGATTGAAAACCGATGATGTGGATGTTGGCGTCTTACATGACATGGCTGGCGCCAACGCCAACGCCGACAATTTTTGTAATTTTATTTTGTTTAATTGTTCTTCATTCCCAAAGAGTTGATAGAGGTCACGCCATAGGCAAGAGCTGCAATGGCCTTTGCCTTTGTGCAAATTGGGGGCTATCGTGGCCAGAGGTGAGCATTAAACTAAATTGAATTGAGAATCGAACGAAATGGACTGGTTCTGGGCAATTGCTAGTACCCAAAATGTGGAACCAATAAAAAAACTTTGCTCCCAATTCACGTGTGAACCAAACCATCCAGATCGGACTGATAACTTTTTTCTTTTCTTTTCTTTTATAATTCTTATTATTACATTTTCCCTACTAGCACAATTTGAAACTTATGGACCACTGATCCAATTTAGAATCATGGAACATGTCCTACTTTATACTTGTTAATTTCTATACAAAAAATGAAAATTTTCAGATTTATGTGTGATCACTATTGCACAATAGTTCGATAAAAAATTTAAGCCAATGATTCTGACTTTCTACTATCAAATACCACAGAAGTACAACATCCTTCATTAAAGTGCAGCTTGGAGTTAACAATCCCCAAGTTCCTCTGTTCTGTCTGGAGACTGGAGTATAATCTCTTCGTTGCTATTTTTAATCGAAACAATATCTCAACCCCGCAACATTTTCCAACTTACACTATTTGGATCTCACTAATATAGTTGCAACGGATATTGAAATTGTCCTCCTCGAGTTAATTGCACCTATTTGGCATCGTCCTTTGTAAAGCTGAGGATCAGTTGACTTCCATCCACATGCTTCCTTCTCTGCGATGCTGGCAACTACTAGAACAAATTTTCACTCTCTGCATTTCAAATTCACTTCTCTTAGTCTTGCATTCCTT
This sequence comes from Corymbia maculata, assembly GCA_014182735.1. Taxonomy (NCBI): domain Eukaryota; kingdom Viridiplantae; phylum Streptophyta; class Magnoliopsida; order Myrtales; family Myrtaceae; genus Corymbia; species Corymbia maculata. The sequence goes on along the minus strand of CM024688.1, from coordinate 31,029,497 downwards.
GATTTTACAGGAATCACGTATGACATGGGGCAGCTTAGCGCTCTGGATAATCCATTAATAAGCTGGAAGGTGAATATTTAGAAAGTTTTTAGCAGCGTTCGGCAAATCATCCACAGTAACATTTATATCAAACAACTTTATAAGGAGAACTTTCGGGCATCCAAGATAGAACTTCAATTAGCGAATCTCGAGGGACTTACAGAGTTGTCCATTACATCTAATCACTTTGCAAATCATTTAATTGACATGTTGGGCTGCAAAGTCGGTCCAAAGTTTCCGAGATGGCTTCAAAGGAAAAGGGGTATATCGATTCCGTTAATGTCAAACAAAGACATCACGGTTGAAATTCCGGATCCGCTCTTTGTCGATTTATCTAACGCCATCTAGTTCATTTCCCAGAAATATGCTCAGAGGCTGAGTTACTAAACGAAAGAAGCGGCATTACCAAGTATTGCCGCTTCCTTGTGATAATCGCAGCTAAGGCATTTTATATTCTCTTTGCCATTTGTAGCAATCACAACAAACAAATTCATGGACAATGACGGACATTAGAATCTATTTATCAATCTTGGGAAGAATTGTTTCGCTGGAGGCATTCCATGGACAATGACGTCAACTCAACTATCTCCAGCTCTTAAGCATTGCAGAGAACAATATTTCCGCAAGGATTCTTCACCGATTTAAATAACTTCTTGCCTAAATGGCCAAGGGGTATCGATCATTAGTCAAGGGAGACGTGCTACTTCTACACGGGACTCTGGTTATATGCTAATAGAACCTACCAAATGTTCACGGCAACGCTTTGGCTTTCTTTTCCGGTGATCTTTTGATAAACGAATAAGATCGACAAATACGGGAGAATTAACTATACTCAATGGCCTTCGGAATTTGAGCTCTCTCGAAGTTATCGGAGCAGAAGAATCCCTTCAGACATTAGGGACTTGAAGAATTATGCGGAGCACTCTAAATGAGCTTCTGGGATTCATGCTACAGGCTCATCACTCCTTCCGGATCAATACTTCTCGCTTATTCATCACAAGCAGCATGTGTCTAGGCCTCCCCTGCCTTCGATTTTCTGCTTGATCGGAAATCTCCCAAAGCCTTCACAATCAGCATTTGCATCAAGAAGGCTTGACCATCAATTATTCATCCATTTCTGTAAATAGACCAAGAACTTAGCTGTCAACTCTTCTATCTAACTGGTGCACTTTACAAAAGAAGTCCAGAAAGGAAAGATAAACTTGATACATTCTAAATCAATGGACTAAGCTCTTAGAAACGTGCAACTAGCTACCAACGAAGGATTCTATTGGTTAAGTCGACTTGAACAAATGAGTTTAAGACTCAGTAGTTTTGATCATGTAGTTAACTTCTCCCCATAATGAAAAGTTTAGTAGATATGAATAGGTAATTTCCAGCGGGATTAGTTGTCCATTTCGAGTCCAAATCCGGATGAGTTGCAAACTCAGAAAAGTTTCGATTCGAGTAACAATTGTCTCCGAGGGACATTCCCCAATGTCATCATTGAACATTATCACTATTTTAGATTCCTTGATGTCTATGGGAATTTGCTAGACGGTGAATTCTTGAAAAACTTGAGCCATTTCTGTATTGTGCGAGTACTACACTTGAGTTACATGGACTCTAGTGAGAAGATCTCAAACACCAAAGATGGTGTGCTATTTGTTGAGTGGAAAGTAATTCGAATACTATTGATGTTTCTAGCAGCAATTTTAGTCTTTCATTTATTTTCGGGATATGTTCACTAAGAATCCTAAAACTTATCACAAAAGTACAATTGAGTTTTACAACTTACAAAAATACAATCAAATTCTAAATCTTGTCAAATTAGTATAATCAAGTCCTAAAGTTAACACTGTCAATTTTATGAATGGAAAATGCTTACGTGGCATTTTAAATTAATTTTTGTTTTCCATGTGGCATTATTATTATTTTATTCAAGTCTTATCTAAATTAGATTTAAAAACTTTAAAAAACCTAAAATTTTATTAAAAAAACTGGCCCCTCTAGCGATGGGCGGCGGTGGCGGCGGAAGCCCCCACAAGCAGCTTGCCATTTTTTGTACAATTTTGTTTTTAAAACAAATTTTAACTTTTCTTTTTTTATTTTTTAAATCTAATTTAAATAAGAATTGATTAAAAATGATAAAAATGCCACATGAAAAATAAAAATTAATTTAAAAATGCCATGTCAGCATGTTCCGTTAGTAAAATTGATGTTATTAACTTTAGAATTTGATTGCATCAATTTGACAAGTTTTAAGACTTGACTGAACTTTTTGCAAGTTTTAGAACTCAATCAAACTTTGGCGACAAGTTTTAGAACTTTTAATGAACATATCTCTTATTTTTATGAAGCCCACATTCTGAGTATACGCAGTTGATGAGTCATTGTCACCATTTTGCACATGATCAAGAGTTTCCAAAAAGCTCAAAGAGAACCATCAAAATTACAATTTGCAAGTATGTAAGCTTCTTACTATACTACAGCAGATCATTTGGGATTATTGATCTTAGAAAAATGCCTTCACGGGGAAATTCCTTTATAGCCATGCCACCTTGCTTATGTTTAGTATTTTAAGCATAGCACATAACAAGCCCCTATGGGCATTCATCATTGTTTTAACAACTTTTCCAAATTTGGACCAATTAAATTTTGATCATTATTTGGGATTCTAGTGGGATTTTTTTTTTTTGTTATGGTTAATATAAAAGGAGCAAGCTTAAAATTCACCCGACTTCAGAATTTGAACTTTTTCTTTAAATGTGAACCCTTCAAGCAACACATTAGAAGGACATATATTGGAAGGGCCATCTAGGTTCACTCGACTTCAAAATTTGAACTTCTCTCAAAATAAGCTGATCAGAAGAATTCCTTCCGTTTTTGGAAAGTTGAGACATGTCGAATCACTGAATTTATCCATTAACAAGTTATCAAATGAAACCACTCCTAACATATCCAATTTAGAATTTCTAAGCTGTTTGAATCTTTCCTTTAACAATTGTCTAGTCTTGCTCGGTTGAGCAATCATCTAAGCACTCTTGTTGATTAACTTGTTTATTGTTGCAACTATGGACTTTGCACAAGTTCCCCTTTCAATGTTTGGCCTAGAGTTGAGGATGATGATAAGGATAGACGAGGCGGTCACAATTCGAGCAACAACAAGTCGAATGAAGGGGACTTCGTAGTTTGGTTTTACACAGGATCGTGATCGGGGATTTTGTGGCATATTATACTTCAAGCAATCGTGGAGGATCTTCTATTTTATGGCAATGTAAATGAGTAGTGAAAAATTTGGCGACGGCAAGGATGATTACCATGTTTTGGTTCAAGAGAGCTTTCTAAATCCAAATATACAGTTAAAAGATTATTTTATTTGGACACGTTATTTTCTATCTATTTAAAAAAGTGTAAAATGTTCAGATGAGTAGCTTAGGTTCAAGAATCAATTCAGTGAGATAAAATCAACAACATCAATTGCTCTCCAATTCTCAAGTTCGATAGGAAATCTGCTATCCCTACGTTCACCTTCTCAGACAAACCACTTGCATTTTCCACGTATTCCCAAACTAAGCCTATCGTTAGGGTACGCATAAATAAAGAACCAAAGATGCTGGCGGAAAATGGAAATCAATTGATAAAATTTAATTTTTTCACTGCATAATGAGTCAAAGTTGTAATATCGTTTCAAAGTACTCCTTTGAAGGCAGCAAATCTTGAAGGCCTATCGAAATTCAATTAGAAGTGCCATAAGTTGAGGAAGATCTGTGAAAAAGCCATGCTTTTGTTTGGAAGTAATTACATGTGCTTGTATTGTGGATACATTTTCCATAGGAAGACTCTAGTTGTTTATTTATGTTGATTCATACAAGATCTGCAAGTGTTCGATATGGTATGAGCTCAATTTCCATATAAGATGGTTGCTATAAGGGTGCTTGGGTTGCCTATATATACGTAGAAATCTTGCGTAATTTTTCACAACCAATCACACCATCATATCATAGCTCGAAGAAGAGAGAGAAGAGAAGGTTACCAACATGGCTTCCCAAAGAGTTTGTTTTTTCATAAGCATTGCTTGCCTGATTTCACTTTGCTTTGCAGGTAGGGTCCATTTGTTTAGTAGAATTGGAAAACCTTTTTTTTTAATAAAATAATCGCAAGTATTACTTAAAATGAATACTTGATGAAAGACATTTTCATTATCTATAACAATTCATGTCTAAACATCTTTATTGATGATGACACTTTTATTCTTCCATTAATTTTTCTAAGCTATATGAGCAATATTTTTAGGAAAATATTTTCCAAATCATTTATTTTCCGTAAAGCAAACGCACCTAAATTTAAGTTTCATAAGCATTCACTAAGTAATTATATTTTGTTTCAATTGGACTACAAAATCTCCAAAACATGAGGAGATGGTTTCATTGTGCAATTTATTATTTGGTCGGACTAATAGCCAAACCTGGAAATCTCAACATGTTTCCTGACTTAAATATTACATATGTTGTCTAATTAGTCACAGTAGGCATTGGTTTGTCATTTATAAGTATGTTGATTGCTGGAATTTCTGAATTTTTGTATCTCAGAATTATCAATTCCAAGGGACATCGAGATTGACGCGACAGTGTATCACGATATAGGGGAATGTAAGATATATCCTGACTGCAATGCAATCTGCATCAATTTCTTTAAAACGGATGAAGGAACCTGCAAGAAGGTCGTTGGTCGTTGCGTGTGCATATCATATGATGTTGCGCCAATTTAAATTATTTCTTCTCATGATTTAAATCGTTATGAATAAAAATCTGCCTTCCATGCAAGTTGCCCTTCTTGTTTCAACTTTTCCAACAAAAAAACTCATTTTGCATAGGCTTGTGCATAGATGATGTCGTATGGGTTCGTGGGTCAGTTCAACTTCCTCATTATATTTTGATCATCTCTCTCATTAGAGAGAATATCACATGTAATAGTCATATCATGTGTCCATAATACATAGAGAAGCCGATCAAAGTGCGAATTTTGATAGTGCCGCCTGAGCCCTCAACTATGCTCAGCCTAGGCTGGCTCAAACATGTCAATATTCAAATTGATATATACTGTGGAGAGGCCTCGACGATACATTAAACCTGACCTTTAAGGCTAGTTCAAGATGAACCCCTTAAATAACTCCTATAAATGACCAAGGTCGCTCACTAGCACCTAAATAAAAAAGAGAAACACCAATTCAGCTAGAGTCTGTTCCCAAATCACAAACAATAACTCTTGTAGTTATCATACTTCCTGAGCATCTTCAGTGTCACGTGTGACTATATCATGATATATAGATACATGTTTAATGAGTGTGCATCTTCATTCATTGGTTCCTACCAACATATACTTACATTACCTGCCATAGAACCAAAAAGGAATGCAAATATACAGGAGAACGATGTGGGTAACCCGGGAGACTTGAAACCTTGAAATCATGAAGCGTCCTCATGCCAAACCTCTTAACACTTCCATGAGTGAGAAAACATAACTCACCAGGAGCGATCGAATCTTGAAATCAGTAGCTTCACATCAACCGACCTAATCAACTGTGCAAATAGAAAAGAAGAAGAAAAAAAAAAACACAACCATGGAAAGGATGGTTCTATGAGTAACAACGATTGTCTCACGGGATGATTGCAGCACCAGAATTTTTCTGTCGACAACCAAATTCAAAACAGATGTGAATGTAAGACAACAAGCGCCAAACCAATTGATGTCCTTTGAATTCCTTACAGTTTGCCAACGATGGCTTTGAGTTGCAATCCCTGCTCTTCATTTCATTCTTCATTTCGTGAACGCATACATTAGTCACAAAAATGTATTCGTTTGAGAATGGCACAGATTTTTGAACAAGATAACCAATGTAAACACTCTAGACGTGCATGCCAGAACGATTTCAAGTGAAGGGACAAAAAACCAATCAATTCGCATGCCGATGTCAATCCAGAGCATGCCTAATGGGCACTGAATTGTCCAATTAGGAACATCTCTTGCTCAGTCCTAACATAATTTAATTGTCCGTCAATTTATGCGTAATTTATATGTCTAAATGGATTACTTGCAAAGCGACCGCCCTTGGGATTGTCCAACTAAACATGTTGATAGGATCAAGATGTCACCATTTAGATATGACTTAGAAGCAGACACAGATTACTTACGTTATTCTACTGATTTCGTAGTCTATATATCAAGTCTGACCAATTCATGCTTAGAGAGAGAAAAAATTGTTAAAAGGCTTTGTGTGATGCTTAGATATATGATATCCAAGGAAAAGAAGTTCCACTATAAGAAACTCACAATACCAGGATGAGAAACTTTACTAAACATTTGCATAACGAGCTGCCTTGTGATTCCAAGTTATGACGCCAGCGTCATGCTTGGACAACTGTCGACCGTGCAAGCCAAGATTTCTCGGTAATCCCTACTAATTCTGAAAGAATCGTAAACTTTTCCATCGCTGCTCTTCTTGTACTCGAATAAGAGGTTTGAATGATCCAAAGCAGTAAGTTTTACGAATCCATAATCATGGTCTTTGAACAAGCTCCATTTTGTTTGGAGAGTTGTGAACTGATTAAGGTCTGCTCCTCCACCACCAGCCACAATGTGTATCGTTCCATTCAGAGCTCCTTTGTAGTAATTTTTTCTTCGTTCGTGCAGATATTCTGTAGCCAAAAACCCAAAAGGAGGATGAGATATCGAGCAGAAGTGATTCTCAAGATCTGACCAACACATGGACGGGCTTGGGTTGAAAATCAATGAAAGGTTTGAAATAGAAAAAGCAAAATCCATCTTTTTTCGAATTCCCTCAGTAATCCTCCAATAAGAAGAATCAGTTCTTAGCTACCTGAGTTAAACTAATCTACTCACAGATATGGATCGTCTTTTAGAACAAGCATACGCAACCTGACGACTTCCACTTAAACAATGTATACCAAACGGTGACTTCTCTTAAGAATCTCCAACAGTATCATTAGTAACAAAATGATAGAAACACATTGAGCAAGCTGCACAAGGTAATGAAAAGATTAGCACTTACAAAGATGACTTAATTGTTAATCTGATTTCATCTTCTGTTAAATGTTAAGCCATCGGGCACAAAATACTAGCTTTTCTTGCTGCGAAAATCAGGTTTTCCACAACTGTTGATAACAAAGAAAAAGTTTATTTTTCTCTTAAACAAATGAATGGCAGACCAGTTTTTTCAGAACAGATTGACATGATATCCGAATTCTAAGTGGATGATAGGAGAGCAATCATAGGTAACATGAAATTCATTCATACAAAAAAGTCACAGCTATACCTGGTATATAGGACATGTCCTTTCATAGTTATGAACGTGGCCGTATATGGCGATGTCAACCTTGTACTTCTGCCAAAGTTTTTGCAGGCTCTCCCTGTCCATTGGTTCCGCAAACGATCCTTCTGAAGCATAATACTCACCAGAAGAATAGCCCAATACCCGATGTGCAAGGAAAATTAGCCATGGTTGTTTTTGTCGATCAACGGAAGCTAGACAATGCTCAATGAACTTGTATTGGTCGGTTCCCTCTCTCCAGTCATGTTCTGTATCAGCAACGCAGAATCTGAACATGCCATAATCAGTGGAGTACCTAGATCAAGCAAAGATCAACATTCATGAGGGGCTGACATTTTGTTAGATGAGGTAAAAAGCTGCATTACGATATGCTCTTTCTCATCCTTACCAAACCTTAGCCCTGTTCTCTGCAGGGACATAAAACAGCGTTTCAGCCAACACACCGCATTCACCACCTGAGTCTAAATTTCCATAGAAAGATCCAGTTCCAGGCCAATCTCGTTCATGATTGCCACTGAAAAACAAAATGAATAAGTCCTGCTAGAAAACGCTGGAGGACTCCAGAATCCAAATTAATTCTTAAACATATTTGCTCTGGCCAAAAGCCTATAATGATCACGATACTGCAATTTCAGTATTAGCCAAGCCTCTGTGCCAAGAGGAAGATGGGAGAAGGAGGAAAAACCAAGACAAACCTTGCAATCATGTAAGGAACTCTGGAGGCAATTGGCTCAACCTGCGCTGTAAACTGATCCCATTGCGAAAGATATCCAATTGCATAGGATATATCTCCAATGTGGAATACTATATCAATGTTGTCCAAGTCCTTAGAAAGCTGATAGGTGGTATTAAGAGAGCCACGCTGGGAAAAATACTCATTAGAGCCATCTGCTTCATCCTGCAATGTGAAATTGGAGTCTGTCATCTCTATAACAATGATAGAAATAAGCACAGGGTGCTTCTCAAGCACTTTAGCATTGAAGATTAGGTTAGACCAATTATCAAGGTTCTATCAACTGATTATGATATGACTTAGAAGAAAAAGAGGTTTGCTGCTTCTAACGGATCCTAGGGCTTAATAATAAGCGAAGGAGTTTTCCAGATGGTTTCTTTAATCCGGGAGGGTGTTTTTAGTAAACAAAGCAACAACACATAATTAATGGATATTCAGAAAATGATGTTTTCTGATTATTTTCCTTCACCAGAGTGAAATTTCTTACATCCATAGTAAGCAATATGACTATATATGGTGTCTTCGATTGCTCGAAGGCAATACCAGGAAATGCCACAAAAAGGGATCAAATATTGATAATATGCATTGCTGGTTCAAGAGAGATCAAACCTTTCCCATGTCCCCAAAAATGACAACACGTTGCAAGCTGTTTTGACCAGGATATGGAGATGCTCTAAACCTGTATTTCTGGCTCCAAATATAGCTGCTGTTCAATAGCTTATGCCCCAGCCGGTAATCATACCTACATTAACCGTGAAGGTGGTACTCAGGTACAAATTGAAATTAATATAACTGAAAGCTCACATAAATATAAATGATTAATTCAAAACCATTAATAATGACGAGTAAACTGTAAGGCTGATACCATGAATAATTCATGATTCACACAACTACAATTCATTCATTAAGAAGGCTGATTCAATATATCATCCTACTAGAGAACAGCAGCAAGTGTATTTAAAGATTTCAAGGATCTTCCACATGAGATAGAAATCCCTCCTATTTTCCAGCTATTGTCACCCAGCGTCAGAAGCAGAGAGTAGAGAGAGATAATATCTGACCGTTTAAGATATCTCGCCTTTACTGCATTGAATAGAAAAGGAGAGAAACTGAGAGTGGGAAGGTGTTTCTTAGAGAAGTTACGCTGAGAAAATTTTCTTTCAATCTTTCTAACTCAGACCTTGATTGGCATAAATTCTCGTTAATACCTAAAGAAGAGTTTATCAGGGTAATAAATGAAGTGGCATCTTGGTTTAAAATAACTTTGAAGAATCTAATGTAAAACCGCAAATCAGTAGAAGAATTAACATATACACTTACACAGAGTTTGGCCATAATTCCTTCAAGAAACTGGTGTGGATGAATCCTGGATCACGCCATCCTACTGTCCTTGCAGGTGCCCCTGAAAATTTAGAGTACTAAGAAAATTATAATTCATGAAACATCAAGAAGTCTACTTTTAAGTTCTAACAATGGTGGTAATCTAGAATGGACATGTCTGTGAAGCCGTGTCACCATGCTCCAACTGCTAAGGATCATGAACAATGGATATAGTCAAAACTCTACATATTTAAATTTGATGTTGATTTGGAAGCAAAAGTTTAGGATCATCAAACTGAGGACCCCATACAGGACTTAAAGAACTCAGTTAAACTCATAGCAAGATACACCTTAAACTGGTTTTTCAATGGTTAAAGGCCCAGTTAGTGTTCTAAGTACAACAGTAAAATCGACTTATCAACTTAATCCAAGTCAAACTAGACAGTAATGCAGTCCAGGAAACAAAATGCTACATTCTGGAAAGCAATCAGGAGGGCGTCTTCTCTAATATGGGAGCCTACTTTCATCTTTCTATCTGCTATTGCATGATATGTCCATCCCATCTCACGGTAATGACTGATCTGCACTTGCTTTATCAGTCATCATTATAGCACACCACCTTTTGGATTCTTTGGAAGATATAAATTTATTTCTTTTGACTAATGAAGTTCAACAGATGTCCTCTTCTATGTATGAGTAAACAGAAAATATGCTCATGTAAGCTATTGTTCAACATTTGCCATCTCCTTTCTTTCAGTTCAGGAAGTATGATAGACACTGTTTAGTCTTTTACAGAAATGATACATCTTTCTTCAGTATCTTCAGGACACTGGCCAAACTCCTCCCAACAGTACCTCGACTTTGAACCTTTCTAGAAATAAAAGTAAAGCTAGAAAGAAATGTTTCCAAGAACCAACAAGACAGCCCTGTTAAATTGTGCCTTCCGGATTGAATAAGAAAACCCCTGATACCTGTAGCTATTCTTTTAACTAAATAATCATTAATTAAACAGAGGCTTGTCATGCATCAGATTTCATTCATTCCAAAAAAGATGTCCACAAAAGATTTTACTCACCACACATGCTACTACGATCAAAAGTCAAAGTTCCAGCTGGAGAACGCATCTTTTGTCCACCTTGATGACCCCACTCAACAAATGGCTCTGCTTCAGCTATTCCATATCCACTTGTCCATGTTACGGTCATCTGATATCACGTTTCAATGCATATTTGATATTAGGATGTCATTTTATTGTATGCGAAATGGGATAACACGTGCAGGCAGAGGCTGGGTAACGTAAAAGTAGAAGCTTATACATTTTAGCAAAGGCAAATTGCACTGCCAACATCTGAAAGAACTATATAGATAAGTTAAACTTTTCTTCTTGGAAAGGTAATAGACATACTTCATTCCATTCCTTTCCTTGAGCTAGGCGAGGATAAACTGGAGCCTTTGGATTTGCAAATGCAACTGTGTTTGATACTGCCATTAGCTTTGGCTGTGGTGCATCCAACATCACAGGATGCAAATAAGACAGACAAGTGAAAAAGTTAGAAATTGGAGGAAAAAGTAGCCAAAGTTGATCTCTGAGATGGCGCAAACTTCAGCAACACAAAAATAAATCAAATCGCTAGCTAAAGTGAAAGGAAATAAAAATGGCATTAGTCTTTATAATGCAGTTTTGGCATTTGGGATCAACTTCAGAACTCAGCAGATATCCATTAATGTACATCGAATATTATTTGAACTTGAGTGCTCATAAATCTCGCTTCAATTGGAGTAGTTGATTTATGTAAAAACCAGTCACAGAGTTGGTACGCGGAAAAATTAGAGCACTTACTTTGTCTGTACCACCAGAAAACAGTGCAAATGAAAAATCCGATCTCTGGTTGATCAACTGAAACTTTAGGGACCCTTTTCCCATACTTAAATATGCAGGGCTTGAGTAATTTGCATAGTGATACTGCAAGAGAGCACTAACAATAATTGAAGCAGCAAACCACAGAAGACAATCTAGAGTTGATTGCAAGGAATGTGACACCAACCTTGATAGGTGCTGAACATAAATGAGGCACAAAGACGTACTGATGTTCAGGCAAACAAGTGGAAGCACTGCAAAGTAGCGAAATGGGATTTAACATCAAGAAAACAGTGCTCATTTTAACGGTCAACCAACAAAAAAACAGAGAGAGAGAGAGAGAGAGAGAGAAGAAAATCACAAGCCCTATGTCGAGGATGCTGTAATGCAGAGCAATCTATTCACCTGAAATTCGCTGGAGAAAACACTCCAATCCAGTCATCATCTGATGGGTTCGGGGAGCTATACTCCAATAGCACCCACTCTACATTTTGCCCCTAAAACAGTAAATACAGCTTTTGTCAACCTCTACGACCGCTTTCAATTTTCATAATTATGGTTAACCTTAGTCTTCAAAACAGAGTACTAAAAATCTTCTCAAGCATTATAGGGAACCCGAGTGAATTAACAAGCCTTTTAGTAAATTTCATGGAAGACAATTTAAACTGCTCAGGGAAGAACCGAAGTCTTACCCTTGCTCCGAGAATTGAAGGAGAGGCCTTGATGATCACTCTCCCATCAAGAGCAGAGACAGTCTCGTGAACAGCAATCCTGGCCAAAGGCTGCTCGCCATGTGAGCTCACTCGCTGGACAATACTTGCAACCAACATCAAAACGGCAAACCCAACCCATCCCACGACTCCTTTCGCTCTCCCCATCTGCCCGACAAACTGAGAGAAAAGGAGAGATGTTAACTTGTTATTTGACATGAAGGTGGATCAAAACGAGACAGTCGACGGTGCCTTGAGCTTAACTAAAGTTCGTCAGACTTTTTGTATCACGTTCCTTTTCCCATTAAAAACACGAAGATTTGGCAAATGGGACAGCAAAAAGAGCTAGCGAAAGAAGACTGAAGTAATGTAGGATGGCCTGATAATCGATACAAGTCCTCAGCAATCAATACTTGGTAGCAACGAAAATCACAGCTCAGAGAGAGAGAGAGAGAGAGAGAGAGAGAGAGAGAGAGAGAGTATCAAACCAGAGGCCGAGTGGTAGCCAAAGAGCTTAAGTGTCAAGGACGTGCAGCAGAGAGCAAGCAACGGCGTGGGTGGTTGTGGAGGTAGAGGCACGGGCGGTGGTCGAACTTTGAGGTGCAAAGCCGGTGGTGGTGCTGGTGGTGCTGGTGGAATGCAGACAACAGTATATATCGTCCATTATATATGAGTCATCATATTTTGCAGATGCAACAGATTCACCAGTATATTTGCAAACTTAGAAACTTATCAGAGTTAACTGCTCGTCTAGACATACAACTTATCCCTTAGTGAATAACTATGTTTAGGCAGACATAGCACCTTCTGCACATTAAATTTCTTGCACCTACATATTTAGTATCTTCCAAGTTTTCTAGAATTAGAACACATACATAATACGTACTTTCTCCCTGTTTTGTCATGATCAAAAAGCGATAAAAAAAAAAAAATTAAAGGAGAATCAAGCAATCAACGCACAACGCCATTCATTCCTCCATAGGAGTCAATTAGTCAACAGAAAAATATGAAAACCTAGAACAGCCAAAAAAAAAATTTATAAGTTTCAAAGTGGGCTCGTAGAGTCGTTCATATGACTAGTCTCAATCAGTGACCATTCCTTGTAGCGGTCATTCCCTTCAAATCCACACAGACTCGTGGTGGCAGACAATCAATCTGTTCAACCAAGTCAGTTGATTTTGGGAAAACTAATGTTCATTCGTACAACAATGGCAGTAGGGGAATTGGACCGACATATCATCTATGCGATGCACAAGCACAACGATGGCAACTGCTTCCTTTGGCATAATAAGGGCGGTCCATGTCCGTGAGAGAAAAAGCACTTCTACCGAGTCATATCTACGGAATATATTGGTGAACCATCTTGCCCTCTTCGAGTTTGCTATTCTTAATGGGTTTCTGCAGGCGACAAGCTGACTCTGCTCAGACGAGTGGACCAGAAAATGAAAGGCTAGCTTAGACTTTTACTAGATCTAGAACGATGTTTCCCTAGAGAAGACATTCGAAGAAAACGAAAGATTAATCATGGGGGCGTCAGGCTATAACTCTTTACTCTTCACCGTTCCGATTTTGGCATATGAGCATGACCCTCAATGGCTTAGAATATCCCAACACAAACGTTAATGCATGTGACTGCATCATGAAATCCTTTTTGTCTCTACTAATGCTCTTCTTCCTTCACCCCGAAAGAAGTTGTTGGGTTTCGAGTTTTTGAACCATCTTGCACTCTTCGAATTTGCTATTTTTACCGGCTTTCTACAAGGCAAAAGCTGACTCTGCTCAAACGAGTGGACCAGAAGAAGAAAGGCCAGCTTGAACTCTTACTAGATTTGGAATGACGTGTGAGGAGACGTTCGAAGAAAGATTCATTATGGTGGTGTCATGCTGTAGTTATTTGTTCTTAATCCTTCCCGATCTTGGCATCTGAGCATGATCCTCAACAGCTTGAAATATCCCAAAACACAAATGTTAATGCGTGCGACTGCATCACAAAAACCTGTTTTTCTATCTCTACTGATGACCATCAACAGCTTCAAATATCCCAACACAAACATTAATGCAGGTGACTACGCTTTCAGTGATGCGATCAAATCTAATCTATGACGAAAGGAAGAAGATTACTAAGTTACCCCTACGCTTCCTTTGATGACTAGATCAAGTTCCTTTTAGGGTCAAAAGACATCGGTAGGCGAATATCGTCATTTGTGTAATGTTCTTCTTTGATATTCATGTACTTTTGTTAACTAGGAAAAAATGTTTAAGTGATGCTAAGCAGACAAAGTCTTAAACAAGACTTACTATTAATCACATTTTCATAAATGCAATGTCGGTTGGCCACCTACTCTCATTACAAAGATTCAAAATGGATGCATTAATCTGTTCACGCAAGAGGTGAATCCTTTTTGATTTGGATCAATGAATGTGAACATTAACTCTTAATATAATTAAACATAACTCTGAATTTAAGGCAGCGCTATTTATAGAATAAGAATATAGTTGCATTTTGGTCGTGTCAACATTTTCTTTTCCCATAGCTTTTGTAATAACAGATCCGATGTGCTCACCCCAAATAATTCGTCGTTCCGACTTCTCATTCCGATTTTAGGATTTGATTCCCTCCTTAGAATGGAAATGTATATCTTTTGGAACGAATCCTTTTGGTAGAAGAAATGGACACTTAACTTTTGTACACAGCTACTTTTCACTTTCCTCTTACCCTTTTTTTTTGGGCTTGTTCGGCAATTCATAGTTATCCATTTTTTATCTTCACATTGTTGCTTGTTGAAACTTAAACATATGTGAACATATATAACCGCCCGGACCAGGTGCTCAGATCGGATAAAATATGAAGGTTTTGGACGGTTTTAGAGGATGCTTGTTCAGTTGTCCATTCCAGGGTAGGACTGCCCAAAGTGGACTAATTATATTTTCATACTTTATATTTCCTAAAGAAGTAAAGTGTAAACATAAACCCTCATTTCCTCTCACGCCTTGCTTATTCCAAACGATGAAGCAAATATTTGTTTCTTTCGTATTGTTGCGCCGATTCATCCAACTTGTTCCTTGTGTCTTTTGTTTCTTTCTTTATTTTTTTTGCTTTCTTTTTTCTGCAAAGACTCACCTATTTTACTTCATTTGCTTTACTCGCATGTTCCTTAAATTTGTGAGTCGGTTGTTTATGAGAAAAAAAAAATCCACCGAATCCTCTTCTATTTTTTCGAACGTGCTATTAAAATATTGCTATTAAAATATGTCTCGAGTTTGAGCCCACGAAACAAAGCCCGACCGAAGAAAATTATTTTTTTGGACGTTCGAATAAGTGCATGTGGAAATCTGGAAATCTGACTAAAATCTTTGAGCGTTCTCGGCCGTGGCGTAAAGTAACAAAGTCCCATATCAGAGTTTGATTGTTGCCGAGTTGGATCGTTTCTCGGATTCTTGACTTTTGGTCAGAAAACAAGAGAAGGAAATTACCTTCTGATTGAAGTCGGCACAGGGAAATTTATTGCACGAGGAAATATTCAAAAATCTACTGCACTTAGAGATAAAGAATTAAATTTGAAAAGTCAACCTAGACTTTGAGCTGGACTTTCACTCGGTCAACTTGGTAAAAATACTGAGAGTATTTGAGTTGTTTGAATGACTTAAATGTAGTTGTAATACCTTTGTATTGCTTGATTTATAGTAGAATGTGTTGCTGCTCTCTCCATGATCATAAGTCACTTTCACCGAAGAATGTAAATCTAGTATCCGATTTATTTTATTGTTCAATCGCTTGCTATTCGCAGCATGTGCCCTACAATCACAGTCTCATCATCTCTCAATCTTCTTTGCAAATCTTGGATGAATTCCCAATTTTGGATTGCGACATGAATTGACAACTCAATTAATCGACTTTTCGTCAAGATATATAAGTTCACCGGTTCCATTGGATCACCTAGAGATTGGACTGGACCAAACAGTCCCAAGACTAGGTGATTTGGTTCTTGGTTCCAAAAATAAGGCACTTATCCTCATGGTCTGGTTCTCGGATCTTGGATGGAATCGGACCGGACTAGCAATCGATTACTCCTAGTTAAACATATCTAAATGAGAAACAGGCCACGTTTTTCTCTACCTCCCATTGAAGACTTAATAAAATGTGAATTCCTTTAATATATATTTTTGAAGTGATAACAAATCCAATTTGATACATTGATGGACTAGGTCTGAATGATTATTTTAATGATATCCCTAAGAAAAGGATGTTGACTTTTGCCATGTGTCCAATGGAGATATTATATCATAATCTCGCTTTTGCATAATTATATCGTAACAAAAGTACAAGGAACTTGTTTTTCGGAGTAGAAAATGTCATAGGTCTTTTACCTCTAGCTTTGACAGTAGTGGGGTTTATTTGACTTTTCATTTTTCATCTTAAACAATCATTTCTTGAACAGAAAGATGTAAAAGACGAAGGATGAAGGGTGGGAAGCTCTCATGGCTTGAATTCATCCCAGTAAAGTATTCCACTTGAGCAAGCATAGCATAACACTGAAAGATAAAAGATAGGATCTCACTATAATTCTCATTTGACGAACAACTAAGACTAACCCAGTCATTTCATATTTCATAAGGGAAAAATACATAAAACCATATAAAATATCTCTCGCTAGTGCCCGCGCACTCCATGCATCGAAAGGATCGTGTACCGACACCCGACGGCAAACTCAATAAGAATCCGAACGGTTAATTAGCAGTCGAGACTGCGTCGTCCTTCATCTCTGCTTGGATGGCTGCAGCTAACTGGTCATAGCCAACGCCCCATGCGCCCTCCATCTCTTCGCTCCATTTCTCTCCCACTGCCTCCTCGATCGTCCTCAGCAGCGCGTCTCTCACCATCTGCTTCATAAAGATCAATGAGTTCGCCAACAGTAACCTACGCTACGATGATGATATTAACAGAGGTCGAGCCAAAGTACATGTTACGGACGTCGAAGTGGCGATCAGTGGCTCCAATCTTCAGGTGAACGGAGCCCAAGTGCTTCATGGTCGAACCCTCGATCGCGACCGCACCATGTTCGCGGAGTTGGATGACCGATTCACACGTCTGTTTCAAGCACAGCGACGAGAAGATGGCGTAAGCGAAATCACTGAGGAAAGGGAAGAACAGATGGAGGCCAGGAGAGACAAAAGGATGGCGCCGGAAAACAAGGGTTCCGAGAGAGATTCACCAGCTTGAAGACCTTCATGGCGTGAGCTTGGAGCTTGGGGTTGTTCTGGGGGATCTCGTCCGAATCTCTGAGGAAGGAGAACATGTTCTTGGCTTCTGGGGCAACCTCCATTATCCTTTTACAGAAATCATATATTCAAGCAGGAACAGACAAAGCTTGAAGAACATGCAGACACAAACACAATCATGCGCAGCAAGAAATCGATAGCTCTCTCTCTCTCTCTCTCTCTCTCTCTCTCTCTGTGAGCATATCTGAACTCACCGCATGAACAAGCGAATGCTGTATTCAGGAATGTTCTGCTGCAGTATCTCCCATGACTCCTTCACCAGCACCTCTTGCTTCTCCGTCAACGCCATCTCTCTCTCTCTCTCTCTCTCTCTCTCTCTCTCTCTCTCTCTGCAAGTGCGAGCGAAGCGGCTCATATATAAAGGCCACTGTGTGCGCGGATGTCATGTCTTGCGTCGGCGCGCGGTGGATGGTTTATGCCCAATCCGATGGGCTATATACTTGCCCAACAAGAAGAGAGTTTCAAACGCGACAAAGAGCGGAGTACGTGCTCCGACGTCACGACTGATTCGGCGGTTCGATGGTTTATGCCTGCTATGATGAGCAGTATACTTGCCCAGCAAGAAGAGAGTTTCAACGCACCAAAGACCGGAGTGGTTTGGTCATTGCATAAACTATTCTTAGATATTTCTACACTGCTCAGGTGGCCCGTCCTTGTATTGAAACTCCTGACCTAGAACATTGCCCGTATCGAACTCTTGATAATCGTTAAAAATCCTAAGAGCCAATTAGCTAAACTTGATCATAGCTCCATATAATAACTGTAACTGTAATATATATTTTTGGGCCTGGCTTAGCTTGATTAATCAAGCGTAAACCAAGATATTATTTGCGAATTAATTACACACTAAAAATACTTATATGGTGAGACTACTTTCTTAGCCTATGCTTATAAAGACACTTAAATTATCTTAGGACTAAGCAAGAGATGTTCCTAATTGGATAATTCAATGCCCATTAGGCATGCTCTAAATTGACATCGGCATGTGAATTGATTAGGTTTTTGTCCCTTCACTTGAAATCGTTCTGGCATGCACGTGTAGAATGTTTACATTGGTTATCTTGTTCAAAAATCTGTGCCATTCTCAAACGAATACATTTTTGTGTCTAATGAATGCGTTCACGAAAGGAAGAACGAAATGAAGAGCAGGGATTGCAACTCAAAGCCATTGTTGGCAAACTGTAAGGAATTCAAAGGACATAAGTTGGTTTGGCGCTTGTTGTCTTACATTCACATGTGTTTCGAATTTGGTTGTCGACAGAAAAATTCTGGTGCTGCAATCATCCCATGAGACAATCGTTGTTACTCATAGACAATCTTTGATTAGGTTTTTGTCCCTTCACTTGAAATCGTTCTGGCATGCACGTGTAGAATGTTTACATTGGTTATCTTGTTCAAAAATCTGTGCCATTCTCAAACGAATACATTTTTGTGTCTAATGAATGCGTTCACGAAAGGAAGAACGAAATGAAGAGCAGGGATTGCAACTCAAAGCCATTGTTGGCAAACTGTAAGGAATTCAAAGGACATAAGTTGGTTTGGCGCTTGTTGTCTTACATTCACATGTGTTTCGAATTTGGTTGTCGACAGAAAAATTCTGGTGCTGCAATCATCCCATGAGACAATCGTTGTTACTCATAGAACCATCCTTTCCACGGTTGTGTTTTTTTTACTTCTTCTTTTCCATTTGCATAGTTGATTAGGTCGGTTGATGTGAAGCTACTGATTTCAAGATTCGATCGCTCCTGGTGAGTTATGTTTTCTCACTCGTGGAAGTGTTAAGAGGTTTGGCATAAGGACGCTTCATGATTTCAAGGTTTCAAGTCTCCCGTGTTACCCACATCGTTCTCCTGTATATTTGCATTCGTTTTCAATTCTATGGCAAGTAATGTAAGCATATGTTGGTAGGAACCAATGAATGAAGATGCACCCTCATTAAACATGTATCTGTATATCATGATATAGTCACATGTGACATTGAAGATGCTTAGGAAGTAAGATAACTACAAGAGTTATTGTTTGTGATTTGTGAACCGACTCTAGCTGAATTGGTGTTTCTCTTTCTTTAGGTGCTAGTGAGCAACCTTGGTAATTTATAGGAGTTATTTAAGGGGTTCATCTTGAACCAGCCTTAAAGATTAGGTTTAATGTATCGTCCAGGCTTCTCCACAGTATATATTAATTTGAATATTGACATGTTTGAGCTAGCCTAGGCTGAGTCATAGTTGAGGGCTCAGGCGGCACTATCAAAATTCGCACTTTGATCAGCTTCTCTATGTATTATGGACACATGATATGACTATTACATGTGATATTCTCTCTAATGAGAGAGATGATCAAAATATAATGAGGAAGTTGAACTGATCCACGAACCTATAAAACATCATCTATCCACAAGACTATGCAAAATGAGTTTTTTTGTAGGAAAAGTTGAAACAAGAAGGGCAACTTGCATGGAAGGCAAATTTTTATTCATAACAATTTAAACCATGAGAAGAAACAATTTAAATTGGCGCAACATCACGAGATATACACAAGCAACGACCAACGACCTTCTTGCAAGTTCCTTCATCTGCTTTATAGAAATTGATGCAAATTGCGTTGCAGTCAAGATATATGTCACAAATCCCTATATCGTGATACACTATCGCGTCAATCTCGACCTCCCTTGGAATTGATAATTCTGAGATACAAAAATTCAAAAATTCCAGTAATCAACATATTTATATATGACAAACTGATGCCTACCGTGACTAATTAGACAACATATGTAATATTTAAGTCAGGAAATATGTTGAGATTTCCAGGTTTGGCTATTAGTCCGCCCATATAAGAAATTGCACAATGAAACCATTGTCGCGACCTAAATATTTGTCGAAAATATATAGGTATAAGGGTATCATTAATTTCAGACCGAAGGCCCTTAATTAACTCGAGCTCTCCCAAGCCCATACCCCGCGCGACGTTGGGATATTCGTAAAAAAAATTCAAATAAGGAGTCGCCACTAATCTATTGAGATCGACTAGAAACCAAGCGAGACATGGGAGTGTGTCTCGTTTTTTTACGCAACTAGATGGTCTAGGATCAGGGACTTGGTTATGTTAATCGTGTGATTAACACCCTTTCGGTATCTAACTCGATTGTATATTAACCAAAGTCATGACAACACATTCGAAAAACCTAAAATTTATCATAACCATTCTAAGGTAAGGAAATAACGTCTAAATATCGCGACAAAATAAGGTGCAGGAATATAACATAAGATAAAAATCTATTGTAAAGCCTTAAAGGTTTATTCAATTTATTTTATTTTGGAATTTTTCTGATTTTTCTGAATCTTTTTTTATTATTTTTATTATTTTTTATATTTTTTATATTTTCGGATTTTCCAAAATTAAAGAAAAAAATATTTTAGGATTTAAATATATATATATATATATATATATTTTTTCGACTTTTCTGAATTTTATTAAAGCTTTTTTTGGAATTTTCTAATTTTTTTGGAATTTTTGAATATTCGAAAAATGAAATAAAAATGAAATTAAATTAAATTAAAATTAACTTTTAAAACCTTTCTGAAAATTAAAGACATTTTTTTTTATTTTTAATGATTTTTCGAAAATGTTTAAGATTTTTTTAAATTTTCTAAAGTTTTTTTATTTTTCTAGATTTTTTTAATTTATTAAAAGGTGATTCGGACCGGGTCGGATAACCCGGCCCTACTAAACCGACCCGGACCCTATCGGTCCGGGCGGGAGCAACGACTGGGCTCCGGTCGAAGACTTTTTAAAATGGCCCATTAAAAATAAGAAATAATCAGCCCATTTCAATTCTTAAAAAATTCGGCCCAGTTTCCTTTAACCCAACACCAGCGATTGGCCCAAACTTAAGATTAGGCCCGTTCGAGTTCAGCCCAGCCCCTGCCATTTTTTTTTCTTTTCATTTCCTTTTCTTTTTTTTTTTTAATTTTCGGTCTTCGTCTTCTTCCTCGTTTCCCTTCTCGCACCCGATGTCCGTGACTCCTCCGCCGCGCCGCCGCTACCGAGGGTTCTCACCGGCCTTAATGAGATCACCATGACATCGCCGGGCGTCAGTCGTTCCGTCCGAACGACGCCGAACGCCGCTGGCCACCGCCAGCGACGACTTCCGGCGGTCCTCAACGCTCTCCTCTCGCGAAACTAGCTATAATGCTAACGGAAACATGAGAGCAAGCAATATAGAAACAAAAATATACGAAAACAGGTCGTCGAGGACGGATTAAATCATAAATTTTCTAGGTTTCATGTAGGCATTTTGTCAAACACCTAATGATCGCTACTGGTTTCGGAAGTTTGTGGCTCAGTCGAGCCTCACATTAGCCAGAAGTCTTCAAACATGGCATTACGGGAAAGCAGGAGCAAGATGGAAGGCTGACGAGTGCGGGGCTCGCGCGAACTGGTCAGCGCGAGCTCCGGCCCTCCACCTCACCAAACAGAACCGAAACAGGCGGGGAAGAGGCCTACCTGGTCCGTGGAACGAGCCGCGGCGGACGAGAGCGGGCGGACGGTCTCCGGCGGCGTCACGGACCTCCCTTCGAGTCTCCTTCTTGCTTCTGTTTGTTGTGATTGCTACAAATTAGAAGAATTTGGCAAGAATTTGTCTGTTGTGATTGCTACAAATGGCAAAGAGAATATAAAATGCCTCAGCTGCGATTATCACAAGGAAGCGGCAATACTTGGTAATGCCGCTTCTTTCATTTAGTAACTCAGCCTCTGAGCATATTTCTGGGAAATGAACTAGATGGCATTAGATAAATCGACAGAGAGCCAATCCATAATTTCAACTGTGATGTCTTTGTTTCACATTAACGGAATCGATATACTCATTTTCCTTTGAAGCCATCTCGGAAACTTTGGACTGACTTTGCAGCCCAACATGTCAATTAAATGATTTGCAAAGTGATTAGATGTAATGGACAACTCGTCGGTCTCTCGAGATTCGCCAATTGAAGTTCTATCCTGGATGCCCCAAAGTTTTCCTTATAAAGTTGTTTGATCTAAATATTACTGTGGGTGATTTGCCGAACGCTGTTAAAAGCTTTCTAAATTTTCACCTTCTAGCTTATTAATGGATTATCCAGCAAGCTAAGTTGCCCCATGTCATACATGATCCCTGTAAAATCAAGGAATGCAAGACTAAGAGAAGTGAATTTGAGGCCTTAGTTTTCAGGCCTTTTATTGACTACCCCCCCCAACAAAATTGACGTTTTCCGTTTGTAGCCCCGAATTCAAGAATTTTATGCGGAGACCACCATCTGGTTTGTTCTCACATTGAGAATGGAGGAAAAGCTTACAACACGGCAGCAGATACAAGCGTATTTGCCTGTGCGTTAAGCTTATCTCAAAGAGAATAGTCATGTGAAATTTGTTTTTTTCACCGTGTTCTTGATCAGCCCTTTGCGCCACTGAACACAAAAGTCGCTTCTTCTATTATGTAATTTTAAAATTATTTATCTCCTAAATTCTTAATGACGAAAATCATCTTTAAAATTTCTTCTTCTCCCTATATAGGCTATGTTTTCGAAGTCACTTCACACGCACTTCATATGTTCTAACTGTTGGTTATGGAGTAGGGCTCTAGCTCCTTCTTTAATGTCGATTGCAATTGAGGCATTACCGAATTTAATGCAGGTTAAATAGCAACTTTTTCAATATATTGGCTTATGTCTCGAGACTTATCTCTCATTTTAATGAATAATCTAAAGATTACATTTTTCTATTAAAAAAGTAAATGAATTCACTTATCTCTAGACCTATCAAATTGGGCGGATCATCTCAATTTTGAACAACCTTCCTCAAATGAGTTCAAAAATTTAAAACCTAAAATAAATGGCTCTAAATAGATTGATTTTATAACACATTTTCAGCCCAAGTCTCTCTCTCTAGCTTTATAAAAAAAATTAAAAATCGAAATTATTTTTTTAATTTTTCTTTTCCTTTTCCTTTTCCTTGCCCTTTTTCCCTTTTTTCTTCCTTCTTCCATCTTCCTTCGACGGCCAGTGACTAACCAAGCGAGAGACTAGCTCTCCAATCAAGCAAGGTCAAGGCCTTGCTAACGTCTGGCATCGAACTTTACCGATCTAGCGAGACTCGAGCTCACCCAAGGGTTTGACTCTTAGTAGGGGTTGGGAGAGGCATGACTTTGCCATATTTGGCAAGATCAAGTCTCATCTAGCCATGGCAAGGCTCACCCTTGCCTCTGATCAGTGGCTAAGCCAATGACCAACTGGAGGAAGAAGAAAGGGCAAGAACAAAAAAAAGAGTAAATTTTTTTTGAGTAATTTAAAAATATTATTAAGGATGTCCAAGTTAGTATTGGCCGTGCTATGTAAGATGGCTAGTGACCAATATTGAAAATTGATCGAATGGATTGAATCGGTACAAATACAAAATGTTTAAGACTCAATTGATAAAAAAAAAAAAAGATATGAAATTGAATTGATACAATTGTAACAAGTTAAAAACTTTTTTTTCGGGGCATTTGATGGTTAGACAATGATCGCATCTAAATTAAGTGTCTTTATAGGCATAACTATGTTTAACATTTACAGTGATTATATCGAGCTATAATCAAGTTTAGCTAATCTTTTCTTTTTGTATGTCTTACTTTACATTTATTTTAATGCTTAGATTTTTGTCCCATCTCCTTGTATGGCGTAAGAGTCAAAATTTACTCTTGAAACTAAATTGTCCCCAACCCAACCTTTGAAAATGTAATTATTCAAACTATTTACCTTCTCCTTCTCATGTGAAAATGATTTTTAACGATTATCAAGAGTTGCATTCAAACAACGTTTGAGATGGGGATTTCAACACAAGGACGGGCCACCTGAGCAACATAAAAATATCTAAGAATAATTTATGCAAAGGAGAATACCACGAAAAACCCTAAACTTTATCACGTGTGACACATTTACTCTAAACTTTTTTTTTTACACAAAAAACCCAAAACTTTGCCACGTATGACACATTTACTCTAAACTTTTTTTTTACACAAAAAACCCAAAACTTTGCCACGTATGATACATTTACCCTAAACTTTTTTTTTGTGACGCAAAAAAATTCCAAAATTTGCCTTGTGTGACACATTTACCCCAAAATTTTATTTTGAAGGGCAATTTCGTCTTTTACTTTTTCTTCCCTTTTTTCCTTTTTCTTTCTTTCCTTTTTTTTCCCCTCCATCACTGCCGAGGAGGAGCCACCGACGTCAGCCTTTGCCCGACTCAGGCAAGGGCTGCCCTCCCCAGATCTGGCAGGAGCCACTCTCACTGGTGTCGATTGAGGGCCGCCCCCGCCGGATCTGGTGAGGGCTGCCCTCGCCGTCGCCCCCGGTCAGTAGCGAGCAAGAGAACCCCTCGCCGAGATCCAGCTAGGGCCGCCCTCGCTTGGGTGGGCAAGCTCACCGCCGAATCTAGCGAGGGTTGCCCTCACCGTTGCCTAGCCGTAGCAGGTGAGGGCAACTCTCGCCGATCCAATGGGGCCGCCCTCGCCTAGGTGAGGGCGGGCGAGCTCGCTTTGGCCTCGCCGCCCAAGCGAGGCCAACCCCACCGGATCCGGGAGAGGGTTGCCTCGTCGTCGCCTAGCCGTAGCAAGCGAGGGCAACCCTTGCCGATCCGGCGGGGGCCGCCCCGCCGGCGTCGGTTGAGGGCCGCCCTCACCTGAGCAGGCGAGGCCAGCCCTCACCCTAGCCTCGCCCGCCCAGGCAAGGGTGACTCTCGACCGATGCCGGTGAGGGCAGCCCTCGCTGCATCTGGTAAGGGTTGTCCTCTTTTGCTACAGCCAAGCGACGGCGAGGGCAACCTCGCCGGATCCCGTGGGGGCCAGCTCGCCCGCCCGGTGTGAGGGTGGCCCCCATCGATATGGTGAGGGTTGCCCTCGCCTACTACGGCCAGGCGATGGTGAGGGCAACCCTCGCCAGATTCGACAAAGAGCTTGCTTGCCCAAGCGAAGGCGGCCCCAGCCGAATCTGGCGAGAGTTGACCATGCCTGCTATGGCCAAGCAACGGCGAGGGTAGCCCTCGACCAACGCCAGTGAGGGCGACCCCCACCGGATCTGGGGAGGGCAACCCTCACCTGAGTCAGGCAAGGGCCGACGCCAGCGGCTCCTCCAGCGATGGTGGAGGAGGAAAAAAAAGGAAAGAAAGAAAAAGGAAAAAGGGAAGAAAAAGTAAAAGACAAAAATGCCCTTCAAAATAAAAGTTTGGGGTGAATGTGTCACACAAGGCAAAGTTTGGGATTTTTGTATCACAAAAAAAGTTTATGGTAAATGTGTCACACAGGCAAAGTTCGGGATTTTTTGTGTCACAAAAAAAATGTTTAGGGTAAATGTGTCACACGGGATAAAGTTTAGGGTTTTTCGTGGTATTCTCCCTTGCATAAATTATTCTTAGATATTTTTACGCTGCTCAGGTGGCCTATCCTTGTGTTGAAATCCCCATCTCAAACGTTGCTTGAATGCAACTCTTGATAATCGTTAAAAATCATTTTCACATGAGAAAGAGAAGGTTGAATTGCCAAAGAACATCCTCGGGTTCCCAACTTGCTTCACTCTCTCGGAAGACCCTTCCATCGAGCCATATATTCCCGTTTCGGCGCACAATACCGCTTTCGTATGACTCGACTCACCATGATGTAATCCACTTCCCAATCATACGAAGTCTTCGCTCCCAATGGTGCCCGTTGCGACTCTCCTCGGTCTGGATCTTCCTCATCTACATGGAAAGGTTTGAGCATACTCACATGGAAAACCAGATGTACCTTTAGTTTGGGTGGTAATTCCAGCTTATATGCGACCTTCCCGACCTGTTGAAGCACACGGAAGGGCCCCTCATAGCGTCGGATCAACCCCTTGTGTACATCCTTGTAACGAAGAACCGCGTGTAGCTTGACTAACACTTGGTCTCCAACTTGGAACTCTACGTGCCAACGCTTCTGGTCCACCCACTTCTTCATGCACTTCGATGCCTTGTGTAGGCATGCCCTTGCCAAGTCTGCTTGCTCTTGCCAATCTTTCGCGAACTTGAAAGCAGAAGGGCTACTCCCCTTGTAGCCCGATGCAACCGCACTTGGGGTTTGCGGTTGTTGTCCCATCACGATCTCGAACGAACTCTAGCCGGTCGACTCGCTCCATTGCAGTTGTAGGAGAATTGGGCCACGTCGATCAACTTTGCCCAATTCATTTGCGTCGTGCTCACATAGTGCCAAAGATAAATTTCCAAGAGTGCATTGATCCACTCCGTCTGACCGTCGATTTGGGGATGCAAACTCGTGGAGAAGTTCAGCTCCGACCCTAGTAGCTTGAAGAGCTCCATCCAGAACCGCCCCGTGAATCAGGGGTCACGATCGTTTATGGTACTCCCAAGTACTTGACCACATGCTTTAAGAAAAGCTTGGCCGCCTCCTCGGCCGAACAATCCTTCGTTGCAGGCACAAAAGTTGCGTACTTGGAGAACCGATCAACTACCACCATAAGCGTCCGACACCCTTCGGACTTTGGTAGGTTGACGATGAAGTCTATGGAAACGCTTTCCCATGGCCAAGTGGGAATGGGAAGCGGCTCCAGAAGCCCCGGCGACGATCGTTGCTCGAGCTTGTCTTGTTGGCATACAAGACAAGTTTTCACGTACGCCTCGATGTCGTCCCGCATTTGAGACCAGTAGTACCGTTCCTCGACGAGCGCCAATGTTTGGTGGATCCCTGGATGACCCGCCCATTTAGAGTCGTGGCATTCTCGTAGCACTTCCTTCCTCAGCTTCCCATGGAGCGGCACGTACAGTCGCCGTCCTTTGGTGTAGAGAAGCTCGTCTTCACACCAGAATTGACGGGTCTTGCCCTCTCGTGCATACCGTAGGAGTCCTTGAACCCTTTGATCGTACTTGAGTCCCTCCTTGATACGGTCGATCCATGGGCAATTTGGCCGACTCACGATATTTGCCAACTCCGCCTTCCGACTTAGTGTGTCCGCCACGGAGTTAGCCTTCCCCGGCTTGTACTCCAGCACATAGTCGAACTCCACTAAGAAATCTTGCCATCGAGCTTGCTTTGGACTTAGCTTCTTTTGCGTCTGAAAGTAGCTCGTGGCCACATTGTCCGTCCTTACAACGAACTTTGCTCCTAGGAGATAGTGCCTCCACGTCCGAAAGCAATGGACCACTGCGGTCATCTCCTTCTCCTGAACGGTATACCGACACTCGGTATCGTTCAACTTCCGAGACTCGAACGCGATTGGATGGCCATCCTGCATGAGAACACCACCAATAGCATAATCGGAAGCATCAGTCTCTACCTCATAGAGTTTTGTGTGATCAGGCAATGCCAACACCGGCTCCTCGGTCATGAGTTGCTTCAATTGATCGAACGCCTCTTGGCATCGGTTGGTTCACTCCCACAGCTTTTCCTTCTTCAGCATATCCGTGAGTGGTACCGTGATGCTCGAGTAGCTCCGAATGAAGCGCTGGTAGTAATTGGTAAGGCCAAGGAATGACCTCAACTCCGTCACCTTGGTCGGTGGCTCCTATTCGACCATCGCTCGGATCTTAACCCCGTCCATTCGAACTTGACCGCCCCCAACTATGTGCCCCAAGAAGGGAACTTCCCTTTGGGCAAAAGCATACTTCTCGCGCTTCACGTACAACTCGTTCTCGCGCAAGACTTGAAAGACCTGCCTCAAGTGCTCGAGGTGCTCCTCCAGTGTCCGACTATAAATCACAATATCATCTAGGTAAACCACTACGAACCGATCAAGGAACGGATGGAGTACCTTATTCATCGTGGTGCAAAAAGTAGCCGGAGCGTTGGTGAGACCGAACGGCATGACGAGGAATTCGTACGATCCGTATCGCGTCACGCATGCGGTTTTCAGCTCATCCCCTTCAACAATCCGAACTTCATAGTAACCCGATCGGAGATCCAGCTTGGTGAACCATCGCGCTCCTCCAAGTTGATCGAATAAATCCACGATGAGAGGGATCGAGTACTTGTTCTTCACGGTGAGTTTGTTTAGCGCCCGATAGTCGATGCACATTCGGAGTGATCCATCGTGCTTCTTTTGGAACAGAACCGGCGCACCGAACGGAGACTTGGACGGTCGAATGTACCCCGCATCGAGCAGCTCCTTGAGTTGTCTCCTTAGTTCTTCTAATTCGAGGGGTGCCATGCGATAAGGTGCCATGGCAGGTGGTCAAGCATCAGGCACTAACTCGATCCGATGATCCACTTTCCTTCGAGGTGGGAGCTTCTTAGGAAGCTCGGATGGCATCACATCTTCGAATGTGTCGAGGACTTAGGTCACCTCGGTGGAAACCTCCTCCACCTTACCCACATCTTCCTCAACTTTCAACGTGGCAAGGAAGGTCACCTCACTCTTCCGAACTCCTCTTGAGAGTTGCATGGCCGACAACATCTTCCGATCGCGACCCAATGCACGATGGATCGGAATCATGCATTGGCATCGTTTATCCAGAATACAAATGCAATCCGCAAACGGTAGCACACCAGCATTGATTCTATCAAAGAATCCTAGACCTAGCACGAAGTCATAATCGTCTAGGGGAATTACTTCGATGGTTTCTTTACTCGACCATGGGCCAAGGTGAAGCTTCACGTTCCTAGCCATGCCTCTAGTTGGGACCTCCTTGGAGTTCACCGTCTTGAGCCAACCAGCTTCTTTTCCGACCCGAAGATTGAGTTTCTTTGCGGCCTCTTGGGATATGAAGAGGTTAGATGCCCCCGTATCCACGGGTGCACTCATCGTGGTGTCGCCGATCTTCATATCCACGAACATCATTCCCTTAGAATCCTTAGCTTTCTTCGTCTTTAGGGAACTGAGGATTCGCAACGAGCCCAGTCGCGATTCCTCCATAGGCTCATCTTCCTTGCAAGGGGCCGCCAGCTTGGCCTTGTTCGGGCAATCCCGTGCCATGTGTGGACCGTCATAGAAAAAGCATTTATACGTGCGTACCTTCCTTTGTCCTCCGCTGCTCGACTCCGCATGAGTTCTAGAAGGACCCGCCGGTGGTTTGCCTCCATTCGGGCGATTGAATCTCCCTCGATCTCCCCCACCGTTGGTCTTATCCCTCAGACGAGAGTTCGGCTTGGATGCAGAAGGTGCCTTATATTCCACCAGCGATTCGGCTACAGTTATTGCCGTCGTGAGATCTCCCACGTTACACCGTTTGAGTTCCTGTTTGGTCCACGGCTTGAGACCACTCATGAACTGGTGGTATGCTTCATTATCACTCATCGAGGGTATTTGGAGCAGCAACTCCGAAAACCGCTTGATGTAGTCGCGCACCACACCTCTTTGCTCGAGCCGTTTTAGCTCGTTCCGAGCATCCTTCTCCGCGTACAAAGGGTAGTACATTCGTTGAAATTCCTCGACAAATCCATCCCATGTCATGATAGGATCGCCACTTCTATCATCTGACCGACGACGCCATCACAACAATGCATTATATACTAAATACATGGATGCAGTGTTTACCCGTGTGAGGTCGTCGTTGATTCCCATGGCTTGGAAATACCGTTCCATATACCACAGGAAGTTGTCCACGTCTTTGGCCACCCGCGAGCCTTTGAACTTGTCCGGCTTGGGTGCGTCCGTTCGTGGACTAGTATGCACCGTGACCACCCCGTTCACGCGTGCCGCTTCTGATTTGACGAGCTTCCCTTTGAGTTCTTCTATCTCCGCGCGCATGGCCACCTTCAGGGCTTCTAGGGCTTCACTCCGTTGTTCCAGTTCCTGTCTCAGGGTCCCCAGCAACTCGCCTCGGAGCTCTCCCATGCTGGTCTTGAGCTCTTGCTCGGCCTCAAGCTCCTCCTTCCGGCTTCTACTCCTTCGACAGTCTGGGTCAGGTCATCAACCGATCCTTGGATCTCGGAGGCGAATAGTTCCACCTTCGTCACCCGACAATCCAGATCCCCTAGCACATCTCTTGAACCAGAACCAGCACGGTTCTTCCTTCCCTTGTTGCCTTTTGTGGCAGCCCTTCCACAATCCTCATGATCATCCTCCAGTGCGAGCAACACCTCAGGATGAGAATCAGCCATTGCGCCTAGGAACGAACTCACTCTAATACCACTTGTCACGGGCCGATTGATCTAGCGTTCCCTTCGAACCCGTGCGACCTTAGGATTTCTCCCGAGCAGCCTTTCCACTCAAACTCACAAGACATTTAGAGAGAGAAGCTATGTATTCTATTACTTGTATAGAATGGGATGATTACAATGAGGGGAGGGGACCCCTATTTATACAAATACAGGCAAAATCGTATCCGTAGATCTCTACTCAATCTAATGGTGGAGATCGTATCTCCCCAACTACCTTAATTACCGTATCTTCTATCCCTATGAATATTCTAGGAATGTTCTAGAAGATTCAAGTAAATCTCGCCCCTAGGAATATTCTGGGAATATTCTGGAAATATTCTGGAATGTTCTATAAGACTCAAGAAAGCCCTAGAACTTGGGGTCAACGGTTGAGGATTTCTAGTAACAAGGATCAGTCACGGCATCGATCAAAACCCTCTCGGACCGTTCATGTTTCCGAGCCGTGACACATGCGTGTGTTGTACTTTACGAAATACATATTAAGCATTTGATGTAAATTTAAGAGTTTAGTTTTGACTGTAGCAAACGGAGATACTAGCGCCGATACTTAGAGCCAGAGATATGGTTTCTATCAGCATATAATTGGTGTATGTATGAAGCTCGAGAAATGGGGAAAATTACCAAAAAACTCATATACCTATTGCAATTTTTTTCAATTTAGTCGCAATTTTTTTGACTAATTCAATTTTAAACTTTTTTGTAATTAAGCTAATTCAGTCTATCCAGCCAATTTTTGTTGGAGACTAATATTAACACCTAGAGGGGGGTGAATAAGTGTAGAGGAATTTTATGCGCAAGCAATAACAATCTTTTACAATCTACAAATAGAAATTAAATAGAGAAAGTAGAGAAGATTACAAACACAGTTTATAGTGGTTCGACTTTAGACAAGCCTACGTCAACTCTCCAGGCGATCAGCCAATAGGCTAGATTTCACTATATGATCAAAGGTGATTACACACTCTTGAGTATTAGCACTTTGTGATGATATGTCTCACAAAGTCACTCTTCTTGGTAATTCACTGGATCACTCGGTTACGCTCTTTGTCAGACAACTAGTGAAGAATTGAATCAGCCTTGGAATATATTTATCCACCTAGTCTCCTAGGTCTCATCCTATCCTTATATACTCTCCAAGCCACACTCGACCGTTGGCTTTTTCCTTGAGAGTTTCGTCTTCCCTTTCCTGGACAGACTTTATAATGCAAGTCTTTTTTACCGTTGGAGGTAGATTGGATCCCCTTGGATTCTGTTCACCCATACAATCAGAATCCAGGCTTCCATAAGTGTTTTATTCTTCTTTGGAAGTTGTCCGTTGATTGATCCTACCAATCAGTTTGATACAACAGAATCAATATAAATAAAGTAAGTGAAATACTCTACCGTTGGTGATCTTATCGTGTAGGTTCATCTTAAGTCTGATGATCTTAAGTTCTGAATCTACCTAGATTTTCAGTCTGGTTCGTTCAGACTTAAAATCTCAGTTTGGTTCGTTCAGACTTAAAACTCGGTCTGGTATGGTAAGACTTAAAACTCAGTCTGGTACGGACAGACTCAGAATCTGCCAGACTGAAGTTCCTGCGTTTGCTTCATCCAAACTCAAAAACATACGTTAGTAGACTTTGATTTATTTTGTCATCTTCAAAATATCATAAGGGATTTTCCTAACAATTTTAACCGGCTAGCATTAATGTGAATGTTGTCGGTATTAGCCGTCCAGCCAACCCTGACGTGATAACTTTTTTATTAATTTTTTTGATTTTTTTTCCTTTTTTTCTTTTTCTTTTTCATTTTGTTTTTCCCCTTCTTCCTCCTTTTGCTTTTTTCCCCATAATGGCCAGTGAGGTTCGTCGGCCATTAGGCAAGGGCCGTGAAGCCCTCACCTGTTGCCAGCAACGACCGCAGCCCCCGCTTGGCCTCACTTTGGGAGCCACGTGCGAGGCGGCTTCCCTTAGATTTGGGCAAGGCCAGCCTCACCATGGACTTGCCGGCCGTGGGTGAAAGCTACCTGGTCTCCCTCATCTCCACCGATGCCGACTTCCTAAGCATCTTCGATGGGTCAAGCAGAGAGAGAGAGAGATGCAGATATGGGGAAGTATAAAGCTAGTTTTCATTTTTTATTTTTATTTTTGCAAGGGAAAGAAGAGTGGGGTGGGGGGGGAAGGGGAGGGAAGAGGAGACCTCGAGAGAGGAGATCGAATGGGGAGTGATTGTTTCGACTGCTGAGGAAACTATACAAGACCAAGAACCGCGAGACGACACGTCCTTCCGCATAGATGAAGGATTTCGCTTTATTAAGCGAGGGGATCGATGGCGAGGGTCAGACCTGCGAAACAAGCAGAGCGATGGACGTGTGAAGTGAGGGGATGCTGCTAGTTGTTCGTCTTCTCCCCCAGAGATGGTCAGTATTCCATCTCTGACATTTTGCTGTGGGGAGACTTGAGTTTGAAGCGTGGACAAGAAGAGAAAAAAGAAGGTGGGTGCATGGGTCGTCTTCAATGGGTCGAGCGGAGTCCTCAACTTGTCTGACAAGGCCATGGCCACCGGCAAGGCCATGGTGAGGCTGGCCTTCCCCAGATAGTGGGCAAGCTTCCTTGCCCGCAGCCCCCAAGTCTCGTCTGTCATTGTTGGAAAAAAAAAAAAAAGCAAAAGGAGGAAGAAGAGGAAAAATCAAAAAGAAATAAAAATTAATTAATTAAAAAATTCGAAAAGAATAAAAATTTATTAAAGAATTGTCACGTCAATATTGCTCGGATGGTCAGCACTAGCTAGCATCCACGTTAGCATTGACCAGTGAAAATTGACCGGATAAACTAAATCGACATTATTGTAAAAGGTTTAGGATTGAATAGCAAAAAAAAAGTTATGACTGAATCGGAAAATTTACAATATGTTTAAAACTTTTTCAGTATTTTTTTTTTTTTGAGAAATGTGATTTCAACTGAGATTAACATGACGCAACTGACATTCAATGTCAATGTTTGAATTTTTTACTCCATGCTATTCTAAGAGGAAATTCACTCGTGAGACAACAGTTTCGATCTAAAGAGGATATGATTTTTTTGACAATGCATGTGTATATCGATTCATCGTGTACTCTTCGTCAAGACGTTGATGATCCCCTTCTGTCTGAATGCGGCAACGGTCGAGAAAGTTGCACAAGCGGATGATCAATTCTGCAAAACACACGATGCATCATTGTGGGGAAGAACTTACAAGAAAATAGGACAAAGTTACAAAGAAGGTGGAGCCCTCGAGAGGACCAGGAATCTACCAAATAATAAAAGAAAGTGGAACACAAACACGAAACTATTGATCCACCACACATTCTGTCGCGGCCTAAATCGAAGCCAAATCAGGAAGATTTTCAGTAACCACTCCGCGTCACGAATTTGAAGCCAAGAATGCTGAGTTGCTTTTATTTTGATTTGATTCCATGATCTAAGTCATCCAAGTCGTCTCTAAATTTTGTTTGTTAATAAGAACTATGAAAAAGAAATCTACCAAATGGTCATAACGACAAAGGGGTCATATTCGTAGAATCGTCTCAAATGGTTGAAATACATCAATTGGTTCTATTCAAAACGAAAGCTTCGAAGGCTTCGCACTAACTACATCTTTCAGCTTGTTTGTTTCTAAAAGATTTTGTGAGATTTCTATCCACTATTCTAAAAACTTAAGTTACTAAATGAAGGCGTGGCTTATTATTTAAATATTATAATATCCCATCATGTTTAATTTGGTCTTTTTGCGTGGATATATTTAATTGTGGAGGTAAATAGGACTTGATAAAATTTCAATTCAACACTTCTAGCTCTAATACCATACAAGATTTTGTGACTTTATAGTTAATTGTTATAAAAAATTAAGTTATTAGATAATTACATCATTTATTATTTAAATATTTTAATGGATTCCGCGCGCTATTATCAGCCAAAGCTTTTGACCATTGACTCTAAATACTCTTATCTAATACCCTGCAAAAGATTGCCCATAAGCTACGTTATGCTTTTGACTACACTCAGTTGATTGGTTGGTCTGGGCTCGGATGTCATCTCTGGAGCATTGCGGTCTTTCCCCGCATTTATAAAATGGACTTTGACTCGGTCAAAGCAAAGAAAAAGGAGGAAGTTGACTCAAGTCAACAAAAACAAGGAATAGGGGACACCTTCAGCTTTTAAAGACAGAGAGGAAGAGACTCACACAATCGGAAAGAAAGGAAAGAAGAGAAAGGGAAAGAAGAAGAAAAGAAAGTAGAGTGAGAGGGCTTCACGTGTTCACGCCACGGACGCATCTCCAGCCGATTTTACTTCGTATTGAGTGTGTCTAATTGGAGTAGTTTTCAGAATTAGAGCTCAAATTCAAAGTTAGTTTTCAGAATTAGAGCTCAAATTCAAAGTTCAGCAAAAATTAAGCAGTAAAGTCTGATTCTTGAGTTGTGGAGCTTCAGGATTTCATGAAGTTCTAGAGTTGTGAAATTTCATGGAAGTTGATTTAAAGCAACAATTTAATCGGAGCAAAATTTTAGAGGTTCGTGTTCAAGTTTCGCATTACAAATAGCTTGAATAATCATTTTGGGTGTGCGATTTGTTATTGCATATGAGTCACTTTAGAACGTTTAGGCATAATTTAACTGTTGTATAGTTAAGGTAGCGTTTTATTCCATTTTAACGGTGTTTCTCGTTTATTTGATAGGATCGCTGGTTAGACAATTTAAGCAACATTTGTTGTTTAGTTATCGGCGGCCCGAGGTTAGTGGTGCTATCTCTTTTATAAATTTGTAAACTTAGGTCTTAAAAGCAATAAAGATTTGATATATTATGAGTTATTAATAAACATATTTGTTGCATAAAATCTAGATTGAACATATGCTACATTGGTAATTGTGAATGGTTTGATAAATGTCTTAGGAAAGGTATTGCAAAACATTATAAAATTGATTTGCGGGGCTTGTGAGTATGCATATCAGGTTTAGGATATCCTTTTGAAGTCAAGCCACTGGCTTTGTAGGTGAAGACCTTGCCAAAAGAAAATCTTGATCGTCTTGTCATCAAGCATAATGTCATGATCATGTTTTGATATTAAACAAAAGACTAGTCGATGGATAGACCATCAACATATGTTTTGATATGAGACGGATTAATGAAATAAACCATTAGCGTGTGATTTTGATGAAAATAATCAATAGATTTAATTATGATGTCTATGATGATTTAAATGAGCATTTTCTAAATTGTATAAAGCTTGTTGAGATGAAACAGCTTGTACATGATTTTATATGTACATTAAATAGTTGAATTATGAGTTTTTGGTAGTGCTCTATAATTATATTTATGCTTAGTAACTATTCGATTTGCTTATAAAAGAAATATATCATTTATTGAGCTATGATTGTTCATCACATTCCTTCCTAATATTTTTAGATTCCTCAGTTAGCGAACAATAAAGTGAGCAATATCAACAAAGACTTTTAGGAGATGATATTTGGATGGTTAGAGACTGCGTCTTTTAGGTGGAAGGACGGTTGTGTCATT
The DNA here is from genome assembly GCA_014182735.1 of Corymbia maculata. Lineage (NCBI taxonomy): Eukaryota > Viridiplantae > Streptophyta > Magnoliopsida > Myrtales > Myrtaceae > Corymbia > Corymbia maculata. The sequence continues at coordinate 30,993,547 of CM024688.1, read as the reverse complement.
TGCTTTTTCTGCTAGGATTCAGGGTGTGACGGCATTGATCGACAAAGATCGCCAAATCAAAATAAGTAGGAAATGATCAATGACCATTTCTTGATGAAAATCAATCAAGACCTTCCCAAGACCATGTCGCCATAAAACGAAGGAAGGACGCTGCATTTCCTAATCCCAGATTATCGAAAGCAATGGCATCATCCCCTGCCTTTGCATCCCTCATACTATGGACTCTTCTCGTGTTTCGATCATTTGAGTTTGACCATTCCGAAGCTTTAACCAATGTGAGCTGCTTTGGTACAGAGAGGGAAGCCCTCTTGAAATTCAAGAAAGGTCTTATCGACCATTCTAAAGGCTTGTCATCGTGGTCCAGCGACAACTGCTGTGAGTGGAAAGGAGTTGAATGCAACAAAAAGACTGGCCATGTCATCAAACTTGATCTCCATAATCCAATCTATGAGACCTTCCCCTGTGAGACCTCCCCCTATGGGACCTACTCCTGTGAGAACTCCTATGAAGAGTTTTTACGCTCAGATTATAGCAGCTTGAGAGGTAATCTTCATGCATCTTTGGCTGAATTGAAGCATTTGAAGTATCTAGATCTCAGCTTCAACAAATTTTCCAAGCAAAAAATCCCCCAATTCTTCGGTACTCTCCAGAGACTAGAGTATCTTAATCTATCATCCGCAGGTTTTGACGGAAACATACCTCATCACCTCGGTAACCTGTCCAACTTGCAGTATTTGGATCTTGCTAATATGTTTGGCGCGGGTAATTTAACAATTGTTAACCTCCAATGGGTGTCAAAATTATCTTCCTTGAAATACTTTGACCTCTCTGGCATTGACCTTAGGAACGCCAAAGATTGGTTGAGTTCCATTAATAGGCTTTCTTCTTTGCAATCTTTACGGTTGGAGGATTGTTTTCTCGAACAACTTCCTCACTCTCTATCTGTCAACTTCACTTCTTTAAGATTCCTGGATCTACAAGACAATTCCATAAATTCTACTATTCCTCCCTGGTTCCACAACTTTAGCAAGCTCGAGCATATCGATTTGAGCAGAAATTATTTGAGAGGCACATTTCCTAGGACACTCTTTGATAATAATCAACAGCTTTCCTTTCTTGATGTGTCTTATAATTCGCTAGAAGGTCAAATTCTGAAAAACTTCAGCAGTCTCTACAAGTTGCGGGTATTAAGGTTGGTGGGGAATAACTTCAATGGAGATGTTTGGAGCGTCTTCCATGGTCCTTTGAAGTCGGCACAAAGTGACTTGAGGATTTGTTATGTCGATGGTAATAATTTCAGTGGCCCTCTACCAAACCAATGGGTGAGTTTCAAAAATCTCGAGTTCCTAAGTCTGTCAAAAAACTCGATTTCGGGACCAATTCCGATAACTTTGGGTGAGCTATCGTCTCTAAGATGGTTATATCTTGACAGCAACAAATTGAGTGGGAAGATCCCGGGAAGTATTGGGCGACTATCTAGTCTTGAGACATTGGACATATGGAATAATTCATTTGACGGAGTTGTTAGTGAATTGCACTTTGCAAATCTCACAAGCCTGACCCACTTGGACATTTCGTCCAATGACCTTGTTTTAAGTTTTCATCCCGCCTGGGTTCCTCCATTCCAACTTCAATTTATTGACATGTCAGGTTGTGATGTGGGACCGAAATTTCCATTGTGGCTTCAAACGCAGAGGAATATTTCATCCTTGTACATGTCCAATGCAAACATCTCAGATGAAGTTCCCAATTGGCTTTCCGACATTTTACTTAACGTTGAATTGCTGGATCTCTCCAATAATATGCTCAGAGGCCCCATTTCCAAAATGGACATAAACAAGATGCAACTGTTACAATATTTGCTTCTTTCCGGTAACAGTCTTAGCGGCAGCATACCGAATTCGCTTTGTGCGATGGAGAAACTAACTCATCTTGATCTATCAAAGAACCAACTGTCCGGGAGACTACCCTTATGTCTGAAAAAGTTGGAAAAACTAGAATGGATTTCATTAGGTGACAACATGTTAAGTGGTCAGATCACTAACTCTTTCTGCCATATTAAGCAATTAAGAGCTCTGATCCTGCATAAAAATGGCTTCGACAAGGTGCTTCCCAACTGTTTGACAAACTTAACTGACCTTCTGCTCCTTGATCTAAGTGATAATAACTTCACTGGTGAAATTCCTCCATTTGGACAATATTCTCAATCATTAGCCATGATCGATCTTGAAAAGAATAGTTTCATCGGAGGCATTCCCTCGCAACTTTGCCAACTTAGTTCTCTCCATTTTTTAAGCCTAGCACAGAACAACATTTCTGGAAGCATTCCGCTGTGTTTTAATGGATCCTTGTCTACATTTGGAGATATCAATTTTGGGTCCTATTGGGTAGATATGTTGTCGATTTACGTCATGGTTGATACAAAGGGAACTAGCCGAATATATGGCAAGACACTCGAAATCTTCCACTCCATTGACCTTTCTGCAAACAATTTAAATGGTGAAATACCAGAAGAGTTGATTAGGCTCGTCGAACTTCAGAATTTGAACCTCTCTCGAAACAATTTGAGTGGGAAAATCCCTTCAAACATTGGCGACCTCAGAAATTTAGAATCGCTTGACCTATCCAACAACAAGATTTCGGGTAGAATCCCTCCTAGCATATCCAGTTTGGACACTCTAAGTTGTCTCGAGCTCTCATTCAATAATTTATCAGGCCCGATTCCTTCAAGCAATCATCTGCGTACCGTGGATGATGAATCTGTGTATCGCGGTAATGATGGACTTTGGAGCTCCTCTTTTGAAAGTTTGCCCTGGAGATGAGCGGCTTCCTGATATCAATGGACGAGATGGTGATTTTTGGAACAAAGGTGAACCTAACGAAGTCAGTCTGGACACCCATAATTGGTTCTACGCAGGCCTGGGCCCGGGATTCACAATTGGATTTTTGGGATTTTGTAGTGCGTTGCATTTCAAGCAGTCTTGGAGGAAATCTTATTTTCAAGCAATAGATAGGATCATTGAAAAGCTAATGATATGAGAGACGATTACCACACTTCTGTTCAAAAGAGCTTTTCAGGTACGCACTTGTAGGAACTATTTAGGAATCTCTCCCTCCCCACCCCCCCCCTCCCTTCTTCTCTCTAGTAACACATGCTCTCAGTTATTCAATATACGATTCCATGCTGACTTAGCATGAAATCTAAACAGCTTCTTTGATCTTCTTGTAGTTTATAGCTAAAGTTTTGAACATTCATATGACATGTTGTAGGAAAGGCGATTATCAAATACGGGCCTCAGGCACAACCCCTAGCATGAAGCAGCGTTCCTTGAGAGTTGAAGAAACTTGTCAGATTCAATAGACAGACGTACATCTACGTCATAAACTTAGAAGTTCCTCTCTTCATGATCATAAACATCGTATCAGCAGATTATGTATGTAATAAAAATTCTGCATCGTATAAAGGCTAGCAAAATCCTCGAACATGATAACAAGCCATTTGCTAAACCCTTTTGCAATGCTACAGCTATTACAGATATGATGTCTCAATTCTAAGGCTGCCATCTCTTTGTCAAGAAGTTTCAGCAATATGATCCCAATCATATAACATGAAAACATAACATTTCTCTCTTAGGTGCGTGGTACAAATTCAACACCAACAGTTCGAAAAAACTTCATCAATAAAGATCTGATACATATCGATGACTTTTTCCCGATTCACACATTCAGCTGCTGCTAATTCGAGTTGAGAAAAAAAGATTGCACAACTGGATGATATAATGCAATGCGATGCTTCCCTCACTTCCCCGCCACTGCATCAATCTCGTCTCTAGCTAACTCGGTAGAATTCTAGCCTTTTGGCAATGGCTGTTCTCTTCTCCTTGAGAGCCGGTTCCTCATCTAATATAGCGCCTAGTTGTTCCCTCTGCATACTTGCCAAATTAGTTCTAATGTAGTAAATTTCTGAATTGGTAGATAGCATGACAAGAATGATTACGACAACTTTTACCAAAGCTCATACTGTCACTTTTCTTCTATCATCTAAATTGGTAGAAAGCATAACAAGGAAAAAAAAAAAAACCTCTTCACTCCTCAGCCTTGCTCCCTTGCTTGCCTCTCTTCACTCTCCTCGTTCCCCTCTATTCCCTTGCCTCACGTGTTCGTTTTTATAGTTTGTTACTTTTAGCAAATGTGAAATTTCTTGTTATGTTATCTTATATTTATGTTTGATATGTATTGATTTTCATAGTTTGGTTGCTCAATGTCACATTATTGATGAATATGTATATATAGAAATAGTATGTATGTGCTTTTAAGAAATACAAAAAATGAAAAACAAAATAATCAGTTGGTCCTAGGTTGACCCTAGAACCGGATCGAACCCATAAGGTTAGTCCGGTTCTCGGTCTCAGGCTCAACGGGATCGGCCCTTGGTCCCAAAAATTGGGGACCAACACTATGCTAGTTGGTCCCTGAAGTAGGTGCCAGACCGGCCCAATCCAAACGATGCTCATCCCTAATTATAGAAACCTCATCCTTGTCTTGTCCTTTTATGTAATTTCAATTCCTTGTAATTTATTTTCAATATAACTTTAATATGAAGCGTATCAATTCCTTGCCATTTACATTTTCCTGCAATTAGATTCATGTAGTTTCATTACAAAAGTACGAGCATTTTGCTAACTGTATAACATTAATGAAGTCGGTCAAAATTTATATTCAATGATAAAATTCTATAGTAATGTGAACTCTCTTTTGGCCACGATTTAAATGGGGACTAAGATAACCTAATTTCAGGGAAGACAATTGAGCAAAATTCATTAAAAACCTAATGCAGGAATACTGCCTTTCCTACAACTGTTGCCTGCTTATATCAAGTGAATACCATCGTCCATGAAGTCCATCTTTTCCCTTTTCTTCCTTCTTTTTGGGTGGCCGGTCAAGGATGCCGGTAACAATACCAAGTTGATTTATCATTAGATTGATTTTTTATTATTGTTGTTGTTGTTTACAAGGAATATGTTATATATGATCCCTAAACTTTGACTCAATATGCAATGTGGTTTATGAATTTTTAATTTGTTTAATATGATCTATGAATTTCAGCCCAATGTGCAATGTGATCCCTAAACTTTTAATTTATTCAATATGATCTTTGAACCTTTTGTACATATTCAATTTAGTCTCTAAACTATATGAAAATGTTCAATATTATCCCTGATTCTTGAATTAATAGAAAGACAACATTGAACATCTATATATAGTTCAAATACCATATTAAATATGTACCAAAAGTCTAAGGAATACATTAAGCAAATAGAAAGTACAAAGACTGCATTGCACGTTGGGCCAAAGTTTAAGGACCACATTAAACAAATTAAAGTTCAAAAATCAAATTGCATATGAAGTCAAAGTTTCAAGAACCATTTATGTTATTATCTTCTGCCTATGTGTGAATAGGAAATAAAAATAGCTTGGACCCATTCCCAATGTCCATTTTACTCGAGTTGACCATTTCCATCGTTGGCATCGAATGATTCTTTAACTCCATTCACAGATCTCCCACTTTTAGTGGTCGAATCATATAGATATAGCATGAGATGAATTAATTATAAGCTTGGTTTCGGCAATGCATACCAGATCTGTCCACATTGCTTGCATCATCTAATCGCCTTCCATGTGAGGGAACACGGTTACTATATTGAAAAAAATTACATGCATCATACCCCTTCGATTTTGAGTTTTTAAAACAAATGACAGCACGCTCGATGCTATCAATGTAAGTTTTGTCATCTTCCCTTCTCAAAGAAGGAAAGGGCATAGATTTTATCGGTTCACGTAAGTGAATTTAGGACACCGAACTATAAAGGGTTCAGATACATAATTGGAGGGACGTTGCGATCGGAGCAATTTGGCATCGCGTTCCTCGACTGGCTGCTCGATGAAGAGAGAGCAAGGATGAGAAGATCTTAGGACGTGACCAAGGTCAGAAGCAAGAGGGCATGTACCCTACGACCAATGTATAGAAGAGTTGCGCAATGAACTTTCTCAATTTTCTTCATGAGTCACCATTGAGACATCAGGCCTTTTACAAGTTCTCTTTTCCTTTCTTCTCTTTTTTTTTCCTCTGAATAAAGTGGCTTTGTAAAAATTCACTTGATCATATCATAATAAGTCGATGAGCAAAGCTCATCCGACAGTGAGCAAAGAATCTAGTCATTTTACGAAGGGATATCCACATTGAAAAAAAAGAAAAAAAAAAAGATTAAGCCTATATGTTCTTCCATAATAAGGACATTTACCTAAGTAAGTAGAACAACCCCATCTAATACCACATTAATCTTATCAGCAAGGTAAGTCGCCAGTCCTAACTCAATGTGATGGAAATCAGCATAATTATATATAAAAAAAAATAAAAAATCATAAACCTATTGCTTGAACCTTCCAATTTGATCAATTAAATTATAAATTTTTCAATAATTTGCCAATGAAGTCTATTCGGCTAATTTCAAAAAAAAAAAGCTAACGTGAATGCTACATCCTACATGCACCATTGGTGCAAACATGAACAATCTTTGTAATTTTTAAATAATTTTTCCTTTTTTTCTTTTTTTTTTGTTTCCTTATTTTTCTATGAAACCAAACAAGGATCAGCGATCACTAAGCAAGTGTCGTAACGCCCTTGCTAGATCGAGCATCTTCTTGATAATCCCGACCCGTTTGTCACGTTCTAAAACACAACCCCATACAATCAACGGCCGGCCACGCTATCCGACAAATCTAATCTACGCGGGTTGGAAAAATTAATCAATCATCCCTTCAACCCAAGACCGAGTTCTGTAACTCATCTCTTCCACGGAGTTCGTCCTAGACTCACCCCGGAATCCCAAACGGAACGTAAACAAAAGCTGCTGAGCCGTGTGCTGTCTTGACAATGACATCCCACCTAACTATAGGAAACAAACCCTTTTCGAAACTACGTGCGGGTGTTCTAGAAAACGAGGTTGCGATCCATGTGAAAGCTCGACCGTCGCGTCACGAGAGCGAAGTCGCGGCCAACTTCAGAACCCAATCTTGATCCGAAAATCTCGCATTAGAAAAAATGAAATTCCATACGGAACTGCCTGACCTAGTCTTAATTTATACCATTGTCAACGTTTCCCACCGCGCTAAACTATAGTCCACACGTAGATTAATCGAAATGACGACAGCTTAGAGCTTAAACGAAGCATTTTTTATTTTTTTTTATACTTTTCAACGAGCCATCAACCGTCAAAGTTGGCGCTTCGTCATTGCCCCCAACCAAACTATTACTTTTATGAGAAACTTGGTAAACAGATTCGAACGCGGATCAGACGACTTGCTCGGTCCCGGCTGCTTCTGGTGAGAGCATTCATTGACGAAACTCCTCTTTTACGCATAGAGATAGGACGTATACATCAAGTGCAGATCACCTAACATTTCCATCTTCCAACCCTCTCTAGCCTCACCAGATTCACTTCCTCGTCCGCCTTCTCTGATCGTTGGAATCGGTGTCTGTAGTTGCAGATCGAAACTATGTACTCCTCGGACGCATCCGATGGCTACCCAAAGAAGCCGGGCGCCTCCGCTCCGCCACAGCCGCCCGTGGAAGGCATTCCGGTGCAGCCCATGAACCAGAGTTATGCGAATTACGGGGCCCCGAACAATCCTGTGCCCCCTGCGGGGCTCCATGCTCGACCCATAAACAACGTGCCTTGGTCCTCCGGGCTTTTCAGTTGCTTCGACGACATTCCGACTTGTAAGTCCTCTGGAATTTCCCTCACGATCCATTTGGTTTGGAGGTGAACTCCCACTTGATAGAACAGTTTATGCCCGTGTATACATCTACTGGGCGAAATCGATGAGGAAAAGTCTGGACAGTTTATAGACTCGAGCTTTCCAATTGCCTAATGTCGTTGGGTTATAAGAATTTAGCGATCGAATGATCTTATACGTTTTCGGTAATATTTAGAGTTTAAGTGAATCCAGAGATAAAATGGGGTCATCTATGGCTCATGTTGTTGATATCTTGTTAATCTCACAGGTTGCTTGTCATGTTGGTGCCCCTGCATCACATTCGGGCGAATTGCAGAGATTGCTGATCACGGATCGGTTTGTAAGTAGAATCCATCGCGTTTGCACAAATTGAAGAAGGATTGACATTATTAGACTTGCTTACTTGGATCGGTTTCACTGCAGCATGCCCTGTGCACGGAGCTATTTACACGGTGATCGCCTTGCTGACCGGGTGCGCCTGCTGCTACTCCTGCATCTTCCGCACCAAGATGAGACAGCAATACCAGCTGCAAGAGGATCCTTGCAACGATTGCTTAGTCCATTGCTGCTGTGAATGCTGTGCTTTAACCCAGGAGTACCGTGAGCTGCAAAGGCGTGGATTCGACATGTCCATTGGTATGTGTAACTCTCCTCCTGTTAACCAACCTGCACGACGTTTCCCTAGAAATGTCAATTTCCAGAACAATTCAAGACAATCATTTATCATACAGTAAATAGTCCTAAATTATGAGCATTGTTTCATTCTAATGCCATAGACTAAACGGGGTTCTTCTGATGATGGAGATTATTAGAGAAAAACGAACTGATGATTTCATTCCTAAACTCCAATTTTTTTGATTATGTTTAGGATATCATATGAACATGGAGAGGCAGAACAGAGGAATCCCAATGGCCCCAGTTCCTCCTGGGGGCATGATGAGGTAGAGATTCAAGATCACCTCAACATGGCTTGCACGTACCAGAAATTTGAAGTCTACGTTGGAGAGTCTACATTAGGAAAAGCCCTTGAAGGATCATTGCCCCCGTCCTGAGGGCCTCTTTCTTTTTTTACCTTTGATTTTATCTTTCATTTGACAGTATAATCATACTTGGAGTGTCCATCCCTTTAGTACAATGCATATTACCAGTAAATCAATATACTTAAAGCTTGCTTGACAACAGAACTTTTCATCTCAAGAAACGTAGAAATATTCATCTTGCAGCCAATGCCATGGTGGAACATCGTGTAGGCATGTGAGTTCTGAATTCGGAGTTCCCACAGAAACACCATCACGACAATCAAAACCATGAAATACTGAGAGCACGTCAAGGCAAACAATCACTTGCCGATATTGCTGCAAAACAAAGGCATGAAATACTTCCGCAAGTTTCTCCGAAAAGTGCAGATTCCTAGTAACTGTCCACAAAAGCAATGCTGCTCCCTGAAATTCCAGCAAAGAAAAGAAACTGACTAGTTTAGCTTGTGTTGATGAGAAAACAGGCACCTAATCCTAGTCTATCGATCACAAGAAGCATGGCCTGAATTGCCTGACTTTCAGATGCACTTTACGTGTCCGTCTCAAATAATCAATCCATAATCGAATTTAGGAAGAAGATAGTTAGACCAACAACTCCTTTTGCTGGCTTTTACAGAATAAAATTTAAGAGTCACCTAGCTAGTCACTGCTCAAATGCCCAGATTTGCCCACCCGTCTTGCCACTTCATGAACTACAAAATTGGGTAGACCACAAGTTGTCGTCGAAGAATTGTAATTAAATGTTTCAACGAGAGATCTAAATAGGCATCAATCAATATGGCGCAGATAATCGTGTCCATAACTTTACAAGACAACTGGCGCCAAGAGCAAAATGGCAATGATCACAGAGCTTTTGATCAAACCAACATCAGAGAAATACTGGGAGGACAGCCAGAAGTCGTCGAATTAGACGATGGAGCTAGAATAGTACCATTAACGGAAGTCCCATTTCTTCCACCGCTGCAGCGACATACACGTAATTCAGTTCATTGCAGATGCATAATTACAGTTTTGGATTATTGGAGGCGACATCTTGTGTTGGAGATATGCGAGGATCGGATCATCGATTGTGATCCATCAATCAAGGATGGGATTGTGATTGTTTAATTATATCAGGTCAAGATTGGATCTTGATTCCATGTATCTTTTTGTACTTTATTATTTCATTAGTTGTATTATAAATAAGGGCTAGTACAATGTAAAGAAACAGAACAAATATATTCAAAATACATATTCCTCTATCCTTGTCTAGCCTGTTCTACAAATACTGTCATGGTGTCAGAGCCTTGCTCTTCCTAACCTAGCTTCCGCAAGCCACGAATTGCCTCGGTTTTCATTTTCTGATGTGCTGTTGCGAGTCAAGTTCTGCAAAACAAATCAGTGCCCCCGAATAGGAATTCAGTTTCAGAAATACCATGGCCAAGAACAAGAACGCAGCTACTGAGGAAAATCCTTCAACGGAGGAAAATCCAAGTTCACCTCAAAATAAAGATTCAGATCAAATTGATCCAAATGAAAGTGAGCGTTCCACATATCAGCAACCTACCGATCTTGCTCGACATCAGCAACCTGCTGATCTTGCTCTTGCTCCAGTCAATGTTACTGGGCCCGTCCAGTGGCCACCAACCCATTGGTTCCCAGTTCAAGGCCCATGGGCCATTGGGCCGAATCAGTCATGGGCCCAACACAAAGCATCTGGAGAAGAAGCAGCCCAGAATTTCAATTCAGGCCCCAGAATGTGCTGGATAAGTCCAGGCCCAAGACCTGAACCCACTTCGTAAGGTTAGGGGGCAAATCCCTACCCGACTCTTGTGCCCTATGCGGTCCTTGCCAGCGGCAGCCAACCAAAGCCCGGCAACCCACTATGTACGTCATCGGCCGACAGCTCCGAACTATGCCTCATCTCCCTGCAACTTACCAGACCAGAAAATTACAAAAGCTGGGCTCAAGATCTTCGGCGGGCCTTAGTAACGAAAGACGAGCAAAATCAGCAGGTTGTTGATGTTGAGCAGGTTCGGCAGGAGCAATCAGCTCGTGCGCACGTGGATTGGGAATTGTCCAGCTCCTGAGGTGGCCATCGAATCGCCGCCGACTGAAAACTCCAACAAGACGATATGGGACAGTATCTATGAAATGTACGAAAAACTCGACCATGCCAAAATCTTCTTATTTATCCAAGTCGTGTTGGAGCTAAAGCAAGGGAACCAATCGATTATCTCGTGCTTCAATTGACTCTCAACTCTGTGGAACAAGCTCGAGGCCACTGAGGAGCAGCTCGAAGGACTGGACAAAGCGCTTCGACAATATCGAGCGATACAAGAACAAAATAAGACAGCTCATTTTTTACTGATTTTAAATGAAAGCTACTCGCACTTTAGGTCATAGATCCTTGGCGATGGAGCCGGTGCCACCACTCGGCCAAATTTATCAATTGGCAATCCAAGAGGAGAGCCAAAGGACGGCCGCAGCTGGGCACACCCCCCAGCTGTAGACCGGCCAGCGTTTTCCTAACTAGTCTTGCTCCAATCTCGAGCTTCACAACTGGAATTGTTTCGACCGAGCTGTCTCTCAGGACCTATGCAGCTCGACATACGGCTGTTGCATCCAAGGAGGAAGAAGGGAACCCCAAATTTTATCAAATGGATGGTTGTGATTTGCACCAGAGATTCGACAATTATTATTCGGCCATGGCTTTAACCGAATCCAATAGCTCTCAGCAAGCCACGTTGACGCCAATCTACAAAGATCTAAAGGTCCTCGAAATGCCACGTCATCAATGAAAGGAAATTTCAAAGGAAAAGGGAAATTGTATTGTGGACATTGCAAACGCCCCATCACACGGTTGAAAGTTGTTGGAAATTACACAGAGAGCCCAAAGAGAGAAAAAAAAAAAGGGGAATCTTTAGCTAATCAAGCCACTAGGCACAACGTCAATGAGCTGATTACTCAAAGTCAATCTCAGCAAATCATGAGGGCATTAAGACGATTGGAAATTGATAAGAAAAGTAAGTTTCTCAAGTAGTTCATATTGTTTAACTCTATTTCCATTGTGTATAGATAATTGATTCAAGTGCTAATGATCGCATTATTTGTGACAAAGGTTTCTTTTCTCATACTCAAAAATATCATTTCCCTATAACCATGTGACTTCCAAACTGGAATACTACATATGTCGCAAAAATAGGGACAAAAATCTTAATCCATTGATTACCCTTGGAATGCTCTTTATGTCCCTTAGTTTAAATTCAACTTATCTCAGTATCAAAAGTCCACAAGGACAATTCGACTCATATTTTCTTCAATTTTGACACTTTTTTTTAGGTTCTTTCGACTGGCAAACTAATTGGACTTGTGTAGTCTTTCATAATGGTTATATTTTTGGACAAGTTTTCTCAAAAATATTGACGTAGTTCTCTTTAATTCATGCAGACATTTGGGGTCCTTATCACACTCCACATCTTATGGGTCTCGATTCTTTCTCACCATTGTAGACAATCATTCTCATGTTACATGGATATTTCTTATGCAATCGAAGAGTTAAGCTATTTCCCATTTAAAAAAAATTTTCACAATATCAAAAAATCAATTTGGGAAATTCGTTCAACGTATTCGAGCAGATAATGGAAAAAAAAATGTGGTCATGATTATAAATTTCTTTTCTCTTCCCATGGAATTCTACATGAAAGCTCATGCATCTGCATGCCTCAACAAAATGGAAATTTTAAATGCAAACACCGTCATCTTTTAGAAATCACTTGTGCCCTTAAATTCCAAGCATCCATTCCTAGGACCTTCTAGGGAGATTGTGTGGTCACGGCAGCTTACTTGATCAATCGCATGCCAACTTGGGTTCTCAATGGACGTACGACCTTTGAAGTCCCCTTTGGTAAGAAGCCTAAGATTGATCACTTGAAAAAATTCTGTTGCCTGTGCTATGTTGCTACTTTGAGTTCTTGTAATAAAATGAGTCTCTAGGCCTAACGATGCATTTTCATGGGATATCCAACTCCTAAGAAGGGATATCGTGTTTACAAGCCATCAAACAAGTAACTTTTTTATAAGCAGAGACGGCATTTTCCATGGAGACATTTTTCCCTTTCAAGATGAGGTATCTTCAAATGAGCTGTCTAGCTTGAATTCCCACCAAGGATGTTTTCTATTTGAGAAAGATTTATCTCCTGTCCCGCTCATCCAGCCTCCAATGCTCAAGCTTCTTCTCCAGTGATGGAATCCACTAAAACCTCTCCATCCACCTCAGACTATTCGGTTGCAGAATCTACAATGCACATGGGAGAGATTAATGATCCATCACCAGAAGAATCATCTCCACAATTTAATTCGGAGTTGTCATCTCCAACACCTTAGTGAATTCCTTCCCCCCTCCCCCCCTCAACGTTTAGGCCGGATTACTCAACCACCTGTGTGGATAAAGGACTATGTTTATGCCTTTCTCAATTCATCAAGTACTCCATATCCTATCTCCTCTTATGTTTAGTTCGATCACTTGTCTACAAAACATATGTGATGCATTAGTCGTATTTCCGAAAAAATAGAGCCATCATCATATAACAAAGCAATTGGTATTTCACATTGGTAGAAGGCCATGGAAGCATAATTACATGCTTTGATGGAGAATCAAACATGGGATATAATTCCCTTGCCTACTCATCGAAAACTCATTAGTTGCAAATGGATATGTTTTCGATTAGTTGCAAATGGATATATATGATCAAGTACAAAACCGATGGATCCATTGAATAATATAAGGGCCAATTAGTGGCCAAAGGTTTCACGCAATGTGAAGGTTTTGATTACCATGAAACATTCTCTCCAATTGCAAAAGGCGTCACTATTTGGTCTTTTCTTTCTTTTGCTGCTTTCCAAAATTGGAAACTACATCAAACAGATGTTCACAACACATTTCTTCATGGAAATCTCGATGAGGAAATATACATGAATCTTCCACTGGGATTATGGCGACAGGAGAGTTTGGAGTATGTCATCTCCATAAGTCCATTTACAGTCTCAAATAAGTTTCTTGATAGTGGTATGCAAAGTTCACTACAGTTCTTACAACCATCGATTTCAAACAATCCAAGCATGATTATGCTCTTTTCACATGAACAAAAGGTACATTATCAATCTACCTGACGATGTATGTTGATGACATGCTAATTATGGGAAATGATAAATTGGCTATCAAGAGTCTTAAAAAATATTTGCACTATACTTTTCGTATTAAAGACTTAGGAGCTCTCATATATTTCCTCGGTATTAAGATTGCTCACTCAGATTTAGGGATCACTCTCAGCTAACAAAAATTTGTATTAGAGATCATATTCAAAGTAGGCCTATTAGGATGTAAACAAGTTGCCAGCCCTATTGATCAAAATATCAAGTTGACTACTGTTGAGTACAATGCCAAATCATCCTCTGAGATTGACGGTCCATTACTCAAAAATCCATCTCGCTATCAAAAGCTTGTGGGAAAACTTATATATCTTACCATGACCAGATCAGACATATGCCATGTAGTACAAACACTCGGTCAACTCATGCATAAATCGAAGGAATCTCATGTGAACGTGGCCTTGAAAATCATAAAGAAATGTTTAGGGCTTAGAATACTCCTCTCTCAATATTGCAAGTTGGAAATGACAGCTTATTGTCACACAGATTATACCACGTGTCACATGAGTCAAAGATTAATCACTAATTTTTGTATTAAACTCATGGAAAATGAAGAAGTAGTCGACTACATTACCATCCACTAAAGATGAATATTGAGCCATGGCTAAAATCGTTTGTAAAATAATCTAGATACGAGGCCTGCTTTCAGACCTCGGGATACAAGTTAAAAGGCCAAAAAAATTGTTTTGTGACAATGGCGTAGCATGCAAACATGTGGCGAATCCCATATTTCATGAGAGAACAAAACGTATGAAGTAGACTCCCACTGCATTAAGATAAGATTTAAGAAAGAGTAATCAAGACAAATGAAATTGGAACCATAGAGCAGTTTGCTGATATTTTTACCAAGCCATTACGTCAAAGACAACACACATATATGTTGAGCAAGCCAAGCATCTTGGATATATATTAGCCACCAGTTTAAGGGAAAGTGTTGGATATATGTGAGGATCAAATCATCAATTGTGATCAATCTGTTGAAGATATGCAAGATTGGATCATCAATTGTGATCGATCAATCAAAAATTACCCGAGATTGTGATTGTTCAATTATATCAAGTCAGGATGGATTTTGATTCCATGTATCTTTTTGTACTTTATGAGCTAGTACAATGGAAAGAAACAGAACAAATCTATTCAAAATACATATTCCTCTATCCTTGCTTAGCCTGTTCTACAAATTGTCATCTTGCAACAAATTTAAATGATGATAGAGAGAACCTATAAAAACATAGTACATCACATACCTTCCCAGAAATATACATGAACCATGACCTGCACCAATCAAACATAGATTAGGGGAAAAGGAAAAGCAAAAGGCAGATTTCTCGACCTCTATATGATCATATGCAATGCGCATGTATTAGAGTTCAGGACGGACGTACTAACAGCCCATTAAATTACAAAAAATGTCAAGGCTAAATTAGCAGATAAGCCCTATCATCTCATGGCATGCCATTAATTGTCTACTAACCGCAACACCTCAATTTCTATTCAGTGAATTGTGATTATTAAATCTGGAGATAAGATCTTTTTGTCAGAATGATGCAGACATAAGGGTAAATTTAACTTCAGAAGCTGATCTTGGTCCAAAAAAAGGTCACGATAGAAAGTTGAAATCACGTACGGAGCTTTCCCACCGCGCTAAACCATAGTCCATACGTAGCTTAATCAAAGCGACGATGGCTTAGAGCCTAAATGAAGCATTTTACTTTTCAACAAACCATCAACCGTCGAAGTTGGCGCTACGCCCATTGCCGCAAACCAAACTATTACTTTTAAAAGAAACTTACGAAACAGACTCGAACGCGGATCAAACGACTTGCTCGGTGGCATTCATTGACGATAACTCCTCTTTTGCGCAACACATATGAGCATCAGATGCACTGAGATAGACGCATGCATCATGTGCAGATCACCTAACATTTCACTTTGCAATGCTCTCTAGCCTCTCCCGATTCACTTCCTCGTCTGCCTTCTTTGATCGTTGGAGCCGGTATCTGTAGTTGCAAATCAAGACTATGAACTCCTCGGACGCATCCGATGGCTACCCAAAAAAGCCCGGCGCCTCTGCTCCGCCGACGCTGCAGCAACAGCCTGTAGATGGCATTCGGGTGCAACCCATGAACCAGAGTAAGGCGAATTACGGGGCCACGAACAAACCTTTGCCCCCTGCAGGGATCGATGCTGGACCTATGGACAAAAACAACGTGCCTTGGTCCTCCGGGCTTTTCAGCTGCTTCGACGACATTCCGACTTGTAAGTCCTCTGGAATTCCCCTCACGATCCATATTTGGTTTAGAGGTGGATCGACACTTGATGGAACAGTTATGCCCATGCATACATCTACTGGGCGACATCGATGAGGAAAAGTAGACGCGAGCTTTCCAATTGCCATTGCCTAATGTCACGGGGTTGTAAGTGTTGAGAAAACTCCTAATTTTGATGCTAACAAAACAGCTTATGAATGATATTTATATATCAATCTCTTGAAGAAAAAAGACACAGAATGACATAGGCTTTAAAGTCTGCTTGTTGCAGAAGATAAAGCATAAGATGTCTAAGAGTCTGACCGTACCAGACTGAGTTTTAAGTCTGACCGTACCAAACTGAGTTTTAAGTCTGAACATAGCAGATCGAGTTTTAAGTCTAAATGAATCGGGATCGAGATTTTAAGTCCGAACAAACTGCATCGAAAATCTAGGCAGATTCAGAACTTAAGACCATTAGACTTAAGATGAACCTACACGATAAGATCATCAACAGTAGAGTATTTCACTTACCTTTTTTATGTTGATTTTGTTATACTAATCTGATTGACAGGATCAATTAATGAGCAACTTCCAATGAAGAACAAAGTACTTATGGAAGCCCGGATTCTGGTTGTATGGGCGAACAGAATCTAAGGGGATCTGATCTACCCTCAACGGTCA
Source organism: Corymbia maculata (assembly GCA_014182735.1). Lineage (NCBI taxonomy): Eukaryota > Viridiplantae > Streptophyta > Magnoliopsida > Myrtales > Myrtaceae > Corymbia > Corymbia maculata. The sequence continues at coordinate 30,976,590 of CM024688.1, read as the reverse complement.
AAAAGACTTGCCTTATAAAGTCTGTCCAAGAAAGGGAAGACTAAACTCTCAAGGAAAGAGCCAATGGTCGTAGTGTGGCTTGGAGAGTATTTAAGGATAGGTTGACACTTAGGGGAGATACAGATGAACATTATTCCAAAGCTGATTCAATTCTTCAATTGTTGTTCATAGTGCACATTTGAGTGATCTAGGTGTTTCACAGAAAGAGAGTGACTTAGTGAGACAGATCATCACCGAGTACAAACACTTGAGAGTGTGTAATCACCGTTGATCATATAGTGAAATACAGCCGATTGGCTGGTCGCCGGGAGAATGGAGGTAAGCTTATCAAAAACCAAACCACTATAAACAGTGTTTGCAATCTTCTCTACTCTCTCTATTTAATTTCAGTTTATAGAGTGTAAAATATTATTATTGCTTGCCCATAAAATTCCTCTACACCTATTCACCCCTCCTCTAGGTGTTAATACTAGTTCCAACAATTGGTATCAGAGCTTCGTGCTCGAGATCTTGAAGTGTTTGTTACTTCTGAGTTAAAGATCCTCTATGGCTAGTATTCTTACACCAGGTTTAATTGAGGGGCAAAGCAACACTCGTCCACCATACTCAACGGCAAGGATTACAATATCTGGAAGAATAAAATGAAGGCTTTTCTCAGGTCAAAAGATCCACTGGAATGGGATGTGGTTAATAGGGGAATTGAGCCCACTGATAATGCTAGAAAAACGTCAAAGAGTACCGATGGAAAAGAAACAGAACCATCAGCCACTCTCTCTCCAGAAGAGATAACAAAGAGACAAACTATTGATGCAAAGGCTATTTACTCTCTATATTGTGCTTTATCACCTAATGAATATAATCGTATATCTTCTTGTGATACAGCAAAGGAAGTATCTACATGTGACATATGAAGGAACTGATCGAGTCAAGGAGACCAAAGTAAACATATTACTTGGTCAATACGAATCTTTTAAGATGAAGCATGGAGAATCCATAGGAGATATGTTCAATCGTTTTACAGAAATTGTAAACGGATTAGCATATCAAGGACAGTCCGTTCCTGGACCAATGAAGGTCAACAAACTTCTGAGAAGACTGTCAAAAGAATGGAACAATGTGAAGACATCTATCGAGAAACTCGCGAATTTCACCTCTAACGTCGATGAGCTCGTTGGTACCCTACAGTCCTATGAGGCAGAACAAATGAACGAAGAAGTGGAATCTAGAGGTAAAAAATCCCTTGCTCTTAAGTCTAACACTGATTCTGATGATACAGATTCTGAGGAAGAACTGGACGACGAGGAACTTGCACTACTGATCAAAAAGGTAAAGAAATTAAACAGAAAAGGCAGAAAGTTCAACAACAGGAAACAAAACAGACAATCTAGGCAACGCAAAACTGATGACGAGGATGATTATACCAAGGATGTAATTTGCTTTGAGTATAAGAAAAAGGGACATATTAAACATAATTGTCCCAAACTCAAAAAGAACAAAGGAAAATTCGAGAAGTACAAGAAGGCTCTCAAAGCTGAAACATGGAGTGACACAGAAGTCGAGGATAGTGAAGATGAATATGGAAACATCTGTCTTATGGCACACTCAGACTCAGACTCTGAAACAGATTCAGGCACAGACTCAAACAGAGAGATCGAGGTAAATCATTCCGAGATCCCTATAGAAGTTTCACATTATATAAATAAGCTTTGTTTTAATATAAAATCTACTCTGAAAAGGATCTCCAAATTAAAAAAGGAAAATTACAAGTTGAATCAACAGAACGTTTCTTTGAAAGGAAAAATGGATGATTTCAAAAAGGAATTTTTGGAAATAAAGGAAAATTGAGAGTTTCTATTAAATGAGAATGAATCTATTAAAAAGGAACTTTTGGAAACACAGGAAAATCGAAATTCTTTACAAAAGGAGAATGATTCTTTCAAAAAAGAATTCTTAGATATTACCACAAAATTTTCTAAAGGGTCAAAAACTCTACAACATATACTTTCCATTCAAATTCCTTATTATGATAAATCTGGACTTGATTTTTATAAGGAAAATGATTCCCTGATTGATTTTCCTAAAGTCAAGGAAAGAATAAGACAAAGACCTCCTCGACAAGCTTATAGAAATCATTTCAAAAACAATTTTGTAAGACCTATTGGTAGAAACAATCTCAAATGTTCTAACGTGGAGAAAGAGAACACTTTGAAAACAAATTTCCTAAAGTCTGGAGACCTGTTCAAAAGAAATGGATAGAAAAAGCTTATACTACTAACTTCAATGGACCCAAGAAAATTTGGGTACCAAAGAAAAAATGAGTATTTGTAAACATTGTAGGTAAGTTTCAAAAGTAAGAAGAAATGGTATTTGGACAGTGGATGTTCAAGACATATGACAGGAAATTCAAAGATGTTCATTGGATACGACAGAATCAAGGGAGGAACAGTTTCGTTTGGAGGAAACACCAAAGAAAACATTATAGGACTGGGAACTGTCAAGATCGATAGCTTAATCATCAACAACGTTTCTCTAGTCAAAGGATTAAACTATAATCTTCTGAGCATCAGCCCGTTATGTGATGCCGGCGGAGAATAAACTTCAAAGAGAACCTATGTTCGGAACAAGCAATGACTCTTCACAGACTTTTAATGGACGAAGACATGGGAACATTTATCTTCGGACATAAATGAAGATATCGCGAAATGTCTATTATCACCCAAGACAAAGCGAGATATATGGCACCGCAAACTTGGGCATGTCAGCATGAAACAAATCTCCAAGCTTGCCAGCAAAAAGCTTGTTCGTGGCTTGCCGTCACTAAGTTACAAGAAAACAGAGCTTTGCTCTGCATGTACACTAGGAAAACAGGTAAGAAGCTCTTTCAAATCTATAAAACAAATTTCTACTAATCGTGTGTTACAGCTTCTTCACATGGACTTATTTGGATCAACCAAAACCCAAAGCATTTGAGGTAAGAAATACTGTCTTGTGATAGTAGATGATTACTCTCGATTCACATGGGTATATTTTCTAGCAAATAAAGGAGATACCTCCTTATATTTCTCAACATTTGCTAAGAGAATCCAAAATGAAAAAGGTTACTCTATTTCAAGTATCAAAACAGATCATGGGGGAGAATTTGAGAATCAAGACTTCTCAAACTTTTGTGACAAAAATGGCATACAGCATACATTTTCATCTCCTTACACTCCAGAACAAAATGGAGTTGTGGAAAGAAAGAATAGATTTTTACAGGAAATGGCCAGAACATTGCTTATAGAAAGCAAGGTGGCAACTCGGTTCTGGGCAGAAGCAGTTTCTACTTCTTGCCATATTATTAACAGAGTATTTCTTAGACCAATTCTTGAGAAAACCCCTTATGAGATTTTCAAAGAAAGAAAACTTATTGTTTCCTATTTTCGAATCTTTGGTTGTCCATGCTATATCCTTAAAAATGTTAATCATCAACCTAGTAAGTTTGAAGAAAGGTCAGATGAAGGTATGTTTCTGGGCTATTCAAACTCTAGTAATGTCACGCCCCGATCCTCGAGCACGCGGCAACCCCTGTTCTCTTGCGGTCATTTGATTTGCGACTCCCCAGGATCCGTCGCCGACCGTTATTTTTATCTTGTAATTAAACGTATGCGGAAACGAATCACAATCCCCGGTCAATTACAAAAACAGGGATAGCAGGAAAACCCAACAAGAACACATCAAAAGTATCGCTTTATTAACTAACTGATTAACCCTAGGAAGTTTACAAGTACAAGCCCTTACCACGGGCATCTTCCTATCGAGCCGGTGAAACTAGCGAGTCAAGGTTAATCTACTCCCTTCAAAGACGGCCACGAGCCGTAACACGCGTCGATCCTCCATCTTATGGACTCCGAAAAATGTTAACCACGACGGGTTGAGATAAACTCAGCAAGTCAAAGTCCTAAGCCCCGGTTAGGAACTTCGCTCGCCTTGGGAGCAATCTAACCATGTAACCTAATTCCGACAAACAACACATACCACACCTCAAGCAACATTATCGACGACAGTTCAATAAGCGATTTGCAAACACAAGCGACCCTACCCGGCCTTGGCACACGCAACCCGCGTAAGCTGTCAATTCAATTATCACGACATTAAGAGCATGCGAATAATCGAGCATCTCACACAACTTTCTCATGTCTCACACCCACACATGCTCCGATTATTACGACCCCTCCTCCTGAGCCACGGCACAACCTTATGGTTGGCGGTTCCTGGCTAAACCAGCTTCGTCCTCTTTACCTCGAGGCATGGCGACGTCAAGGGCTCACTCCCAAGACGGCATTCCCGAAGGAGCACAAGACTCGCCCACTACCGCAGTCCCGCTGCGACAGAGGCCCGGACCCGCCCCCATACCGCGATCCCACATAGAACCCCTCCCCTCGGGCATCCGACCGAAGTCGGGCAACCCATCGGCCACGGCACAACCCCATAGGGATTGGCGGTCTTCCGCAACGCCGGGCTCTCCTCTTAATGTGACCATGCAACACATCATCAAGCAATCCATTTATATCTTTGCTCGTCGTGAATGAAATATCACTCATGCTCATGCGACATGCCATTTCCGATAACCCACGCAATATGTCATACGATCTCACTCGACAATTTTTCCGAAATTCAATTTCCGATCAACATTCAATCACACACATTCCCTAACTCTTGGGAACAACTCAAGTCACAGTTTGTCGATCAATTCCGACTGATCAACATCACGATACTCCGATACCCATCCACTTGTCGATATTTAATAATAAATAAACACAAATATCAATTAATAAATAAATGCGTGTCCTCACGACTACAACAATCAGCTATTCCCCAATAATACTCAATCATCCCAAAAATAAGTATAAACTATAATTATACTCAAAAATATTTATTGAAGAATCATGCTATAGCCGATTGTTTCGATAAAATAATTTACTCCCACAAAATACTTGTAATTATTTTTCAAATCCCATAATTAATTATCCAACCCAAATAATTCCATTTAGTAAAACCCTTATTCAATAAACCAATGTCATTTAATAAAATAGTATATAAATACTATTGACTTTGGAAAAATAGACCATAGTAATTTTCCCCCAAAATTACTCAATTAAAACCATTTCCAATAAATAATCACCATTAAAACCATTTCCAATGAATAATCACCAATTAAAACCATTTCCAATAAATAATCACAATTAATTATTTTCTCCAAAAATAATTAATTTTCAGCAATGAATAGTAATAACAATATTACTATTAATAATTCGAAATTATAAATTAATTTAATTAATTAATAATTCCGAAAATAATAAATAATTATTATTATTCCAAAAATAATAATAATAATATTTATTAATACTAACCATGATTAACACTAAGCAAGCTCAATCAATAATATTAAAACACTAACAATCATCATCCAAAACACTAATCGATAATTAAACTAATCAAACTACTCCTAAGCAAGATTAGCCCCTAAATAAGGATTACGAAATCGACTCACGGTTTAGCGATTCCGACGACACGAGCGCGACGGCGGCGGCGAGGGGAACGCCCGGAACTTCCCGACGCGTCGGGACGAGGCGGCCCGGGACCGGGTCTCGGCCGAGGGCGGCCGTCCACGCGGCAAAGGGCCGAGAAACACAGGGACTAGTGGCGTGGTGGTCCAAGGCAAGCGGGGGCGGGCGGTCCCGGTGACTCGGACGGCGGCCAACAGCTCCGGCGAGGCGGCGACAGCTCCGGCGATGGCTGGACGGAGCCGGAAAGGGAGAAGGAAGGGCGGTCCCACCGGCTCGAGGGATGGCGACGCAGTCGAGGGTGGCTGGTGCGGCGGAGGAGACTCGGGGATGATCCTCCGGCGGCCTACGGCGGTGACCGGCGGCAGCGAGCGGCGGCGAACCCCTGGCCGCTTCTCTTGGTCACGGCCGGAGGAGCGGGAGGGGAAGAGAGAGCATGGCGACAACAGATGAGGCGGGGCGACCCGGCGACCGGCCTGGCGGCGATCGGGCAAAGTGGCGGAGGACGGCGGCAAGGTGGCGGAGCTTGGGCAAGGCCGGGTCGGCTCGGTTCAAACCAGAACCGAGGGTGAAAAAAGAGAGAGAGCAACGACGGAAAACAAGTAGGGGCGGTGGCTCGCGGCGGCGCGGTCCGCGTCGGGCAAGGCGGCGGCGTTGCGGCGGTGCGGAGGAGGAGCGAGTAACCGAAGCAAGGCGGCGGCACGCTCGGACGGAGAGAAGACGAGAGGGAGGCGCTGGCTGCGGTGGCACCGTCGGGCAAGCACGACCGCGGGGGCGGCGAGGCTGGCGGGGACGGCAATCTTTGCGGCGGCAACGAGGTGGTTGCTTGGTCTCGCCGGTGGGGGAAGCAAGGCAGCAGCTCCGGCCGAGGAAAACAGCCGAAAAAGAAGAAGAGGAGGAAGAGAAGTTGCGAGAGGAGAGAGAGGGCGATCGTGCATGGGGGGAGAGAGAGAGAGAGAGAGAGAGAGAGAGAGAGAGAGAGAAGGGAGGGAGCGGTCAAAGGAAGAAAAAGATAAGATAAGATGGGGACAAGTGGGGGAAAAGTTGGGCAAGTGGGGGCCGACGGAGAGAGAAACGTGAGGGGAAGAGAGAGAAAAGAGAGGGAGAGAGAGAAACGTGCGGAGGAAGATGGGGGGAAAAAGAAAAGAAAATAAAAAGAAAAAAGAAAAAGAAAAGAGAACAAGACAAAAATTCAAACAAGCTTCTAGAAAGGGCAATTTGGTCTTTTTGCCCTTGAAGCACAAATTTTCCAAATAATTGGCTTCAAAACTCGGCACGTTAAATCCTTTTTCCAATAATTTCGGACTTTCCGATAAATCCGAGAATCAATGAGACATATCCAATATTTAGTCTCGACATCCTTAAAAATTTGATACCCGATACCGGATTGAAATTCGTGGTTAAAATCAATCAATCGCGACTTTAGTACGACCTAACTTTCGGGCGGCGTTTAGGGGCTCTCGCGCGTTTGACCCGTGGTTGATAGCTTTTCAATTCACGATCGTGCATTCGAATCAAGGTAATTCTCGGTTGTCATGTAATCACGAGAGGTTAATTGCTCACACTGAGTACATGGCCAAAAAGGAAATCGGTTTAACGTCGTCGCAATTAATATCGAAGTCGTGCGGAATCACCCGCAATCCGACCTCGTATTTTTGCCGACTCGATTTATTTCCGTTCGCTAATTGGCCCGCAACGGTGTAGTATTATTCCTCTTTGATCCTTATGGTCGAGCGGCCTATCCCCGATTAAATTCACTAGTCGTACGCGTACCGATCCTTAATTGCCTTGCCGAACAGTTAGTTAACTCGTGAGGGGCCAACTCAGAGTAAACGTAACTAACAGTGCATTGATAAATTAACCATTTCATCTATTCCGGAATGGATCGAAATTCAGGATGTTACAAGTAAAGCATACAGAGTGTTCAACAAGAACACTCAGACAGTGGAAGAATCCATGAACATAAAGTTTCTGGAGAAAGAAGTTTCAAAACAGAGCAGTTCAATAAATGAAGAATCGAATCAAATGCAGCTACCGAAAGATCGGTCTCAACAAAGAAGCGAATCTTCCCGGGAAGCTTGTCAAAGAAGCAACTCATGTAGAACAACTAACTCATCTTGATACTCCCGCATCGCGAGAAGATTCGATAATAATGAAGTTCCAAACGTAAACGGAAGCATAAGTCTAGTCATCCTGGGAGCTTGTGATTGGAAACATCAACGAAGGGATTCAAACCAGATCAAGAAACAAAAAGGACACAGATATTGTTGCACTGATCTCTGAAATTGAACCCAAAGGAATTGATGAAGCACTGGAAAATAAAAACTGGATAGAAGCAATGCAAGAAGAGCTTCAACAGTTCAAGAGAAATGATGTATGGGAATTGGTACCCAAACCAAAATGACGAACAATCATTGGAACCAAATGGATTTTCAGAAACAAAGTTAATGAACTTGGAAAAGTCACCAGAAACAAGGCAAGGCTCGTGGCAAAAGGTTATTCTCAATCTGAAGGAATAGACTATGATGAAACCTATGCCCCAGTTGCAAGACTAGAAGCAATCAGACTATTACTTGCTTATGCTTGCTATCAAAATTTCAAGCTATATCAAATGGACGTGAAAAGTGCTTTTCTGAATGGGTTTGTCAAAGAAGAAGTGTTTGTAGAACAACCTCCTGGATTCGAGGAATCAAGAAAGCCTAACCATGTATACAAATTAAAAAATGCACTTTATGGTCTGAAACAGGCTCCTCGAGCTTGGTATGAACGATTGAGCAAGTTTCTACTAGATAACAAATTCAGAAAAGGAATGGTAGATACAACCTTGTTCATTAAGAAGGAAGGTAAAGATATTATGCTGGTACAAATCTATGTAGATGATATTATTTTTGGTTCATCTAATGAGCACTTGTGCAAGATCTTCTCAAAGTCTATGCAGGAAGAATTTGAAATGAGCATGATGGAAGAACTGACATTCTTCCTAGGACTTCAAGTTAATCAAACGAAACGTGGAACTTTTATCAATCAAGAGAAGTACGCCAAAGACTTGATTAAAAAATTTGGAATGGAGAAGCTGCGAGAGGACGAAACTCCAATGGCAACCACCATCAAACTTGATCGGGATGAAAAGGGGAAGAAGGTTGATCGAAGAATTATAGAAGCATGATCGGTTCTCTTCTCTACCTTCTTTGCGTCTAGACCAGATATTCTATATAGTGTTTGTCTTTGTGCGAGGTTTCAAGTAGATCCTAGAGAATCACATCTTTCTGCTGTTAAACGTATAATTAAGTATATAACCACTTATCCAAACTTAGGGCTATGGTATCCAAAGGAAACAAATTTTACTCTTCTTGGCTACTCAGATGCATATTTAACAGGATGCAAAGTAGACAGGAAAAGTACTTCAGGAACATGCCAACTTCTGGGAAAAATGCTAGTTTCATGGTTTTCCAAAAAACAGAATACTGTGGCTCTATCAACAGCAGAAGCAGAATATGTAGCACTTGGAAACTGTTGTTCACAGATTCTGTGGATGAGACAGCAACTAAGAGACTATGGGAAGGAAGAATGCTCACAGAAATAAGATGTGATAATACGAGTGCCATAAACCTCACCAAGAATCCAATTTTATATTCCAGGGCAAAGCACATTGAGATCAAACATCACCATGTGCAAAAGGGAGATATATATGTGGAATTCATTGATTCTAAGAATCAATTAGCAGATATCTTCACAAAGCCGCTGGACAAAGGTACATTCGATTCAATATGTGGATGTTTAAACATTATTAACCCTTTCTTATAAATTCTATGAGAACAGGACAAAGTCTGACAGTAGAAATCGTCGGGTCATTGAAAAAGGAAAAAAATGATATGGTGTGTTATTTCCTTATTGAAATCTGGTAATTATTTTAGTAAGTTTTTTATCTGAATAATTGATTTGCATATCTTCTGGCATATGTCTATGATGATTGAATATTCTTGTTAAATTTAGAATAACTGCCATTTTAATTTGTTTTAGGTTGCGACTATTCACTTGTTCTCCTAACAAGGGCATAAAAACATTCAAAAGTCGAGTCTTTTCCTCACCACTCTCTAGAACGTTTGTTTACAAACCCTAACTGAGAAAAACGCTTTCTAAATCAATCTTCGTCCAAAACCAACCTTCTCCGAACATGGCCTCGAGATCCTCCATATCCAGATCAAGATCTCCATCTCCTAGAAGAAGATCAAACAGGGTTGCTGGAAGAGGAGGAAGGAGAATCGACGGAGGGCAGACGCATTTCGACCTAACACAGACTTCCGAAGATACTCAAGGACAATCTCCAAGAATTTCTCCTCAAAGAAATCAAGATGATTATGAGGAATCTCCAAGAACTCTCCGCTCACAATCTGAAGAAAGGAATGTCTCACGTAGAGGTACGTCTGGATTAACTCTATCGACACCCACTGAAAGTCCTCATGTAATTATGAGGAGATATGAGAAGTTAGTCCGGAGAAATCAAACTGTTTTTCTTGAGACAGAATGGGTTGCGAATGAATTACGTCTCATTCAAGTAGTACAGGCTGCAGAATCGTCATCTACTCGTAGAGAACAAGTTAGTGATACAGGGAGAAGCAAAGATAAGGTGAAGGAAGATGATAAAACGATCTACAGAAATTTTGAAGTAAGAATGGGAATAGCTGCTGTAGTTCGGAACACAACTAGGAAATTATTTCGATCCAAAGAACACAAGACTTTCTTTAACAATCTATTGGATCGAGGAGTCATGAACCATAGGATTGTTGATTTTGATTATTTGGATGCTGCTGACGTGAATCTGCGAGAATGCTTTGAAAAATTGCAGATGGACAAATTTTGCACTGATTCTGCTGCTATTTATCCTGAATTAACAACATATTTTTACTCGAATTTGACATTTCTATCTCCATACAGAATGCAATTCGGTGTGAATGACAAGTTCTATGAGGTTAGTTCAGATACTCTTGCTGACATTATAAATGTTGAGAGAGGAGCATTCAGGCCAATAGATGTCCCTTATGAAACAGTCTGTAAGTTTCTCACAAAGTCTGTAAGGGCCACTATAACTTATCATCTTTTAACGTCTGCAAGAACTATTTTGCACAAGATCATTATCAGTTGTATTCATCCAAAAGCATCATCCAAGACTGATGTATCCAAATTTGAGGCCAAACTGATGTGGGCAATTGAAAGAGGAGTACTGTTCTCACTGCCTCACACAATCATATTGCACATGTATCGAACAGTCTCAAAGGACAAAGGACAGCTACCCTATGGAGCTTTAGTCACAAGAATCTTTGATCATCTTAAGATAGATATACCCAGAAGATTCAGTACTAAAACTCTTCCAACAATGATCATTGATATGAAAATGATCAATAAGATGAGACTGGAGGATGTTGCAGAGACATGGAGACGAAAAGAAAAGGAATTGGCTATAGCAGAGACAGCAAAAAGAAAAGGCAAAGAATCAGCTACTGCTGAGCCAAGTTCTAAAAGGAGAAGACAACTCCTATTGGTAGATGAAGAAGAAAGCATTTCCGCAATTCTGGCATATATGCGTCAAAATTCTCAGAGAATGTCTAAACCAGGGGCAGAAACACATGCTGAACACATTCTCCGCACAGAAAATGAGAAGAATGCAAAATATGAATCAATGGATGAGCCAGAAGAAACAGAAGAAGAAAAAAAAGGAGATAAGGATAGAGAAAAAGAGGGGCAACAAGGACAGAATGAAGCATCAACTCAGGGGGAGCATCATTATGAAAATATTGACATTCAAGTTCCCTGCAGCTTCATCGGGAATGCCGATTATCGAAGATCTTAGAACTTTTAACGAAATCGGGGAATCGGGTACATATGGAAACCCCTTCAATAACAAACCGGAAACTCTCGAGAAGACGGTTAATCGGTGTATTGACAGGATTGAGAAGTCGCATCGATATGGAGGATTTCACCCTTGTTCGAACCCCAAACAAGAAAACCACTTAAAAAGATCTTTTTTAACTGACTAACTCTTTTTGATGTTGACAAAAAAGGGGGAGTAGATATGGCTTTTTGATTGAATTTTGATGGATTTATCATTGTGTTGATGTTATCATTGTGTTGATGAATGACAGTTGGTGCATGACAGTTGCAGTTGGATTTATCATTGTGTTAATGCATTGTCATTGTGTTAATGACTGATGATATTTTCTTATTGCCTGATCACACGGTACTGATAAAGTCTGAATCTTGTTGAGCTGTAATATGAAATTATGTTATGCAGGGTTGATATGAGCTATACTTATGAGTTGGGCAGAATAGTTGGAAACATGTTTATTTAACCATATTTTGCAGGGACATTAAGCCATATGTATAAGATGTTTTGTCACCATCAAAAAGGGGAGATTGTTGAGAAAACTCCTAGTTTTGATGCTAACAAAACAGCTTATGAATGATATTTATATATCAATCTCTTGAAGGAAAAAGACACAGAATGACATAGGCTTTAAAGTCTCGCTTTTGCGAGAAAATAAAGCATAAGATGTCTAAGAGTCTGACCGTACCAGACTGAGTTTTAAGTCTGACCGTACCAGACTGAGTTTTAAGTCTGAACATACCAGATCGAGTTTTAAGTCTAAATGAATCAGACTGAGATTTTAAGTCTGAACAAACCAGCATCGAAAATCTAGGCGGATTCGAACTTAAGACCATTAGATTTAAGATGAACCTACACGATAAGATCACCAACGGTAGAGTATTTCACTTACCTTTTTTATGTTGATTCTGTTATACTAATCTAATTGACAGGATCAATTAATGAGCAACTTCCAATGAAGAACAAAGTACTTATGGAAGCCCAGATTCTAGTTGTATGGGCGAACAGAATCTAAGGGGATCTGATCTACCCTCAACCGGTCAAAAAGACTTGCCTTATAAAGTCTGTCCAAGAAAGGGAAAACTAAACTCTCAAGGAAAGAGCCAACGGTCGTAATATGGCTTGGAGAGTATTTAAGGATAGGTTGAGACTTAGGAGAGATATAAATGAACATTATTCCAAAGCTGATTCAATTCTTCAATTGTTGTTCATAGTGCACATTTGAGTGATCTAGGTGTTTTACAGAAAGAGAGTGACTTAGCGAGACAGATCATCATCGAGTACAAACACTTGAGAGTGTGTAATCACCGTTGATCATATAGTGAAATACAGCCGATTGGCTGGTCGCCCGGAGAGTAGACGTAGGCTTATCAAAAGCCGAACCACTATAAACAGTATTTGCAATCTTCTCTACTATCTCTATTTAATTTCAGTTTATAGAGTGTAAAAGATTGTTATTGCTTGCGCATAAAATTCCTCTACACCTATTCACCCCTTCTCTAGGTGTTAATACTAGTTCCAATAGTAAGAATTTAGAGATGAAATGATCTTACACCCTTCCGGTAATATGTTCAGTTTAAGTGGATCCAGAGACAAAATATAGGTTGATATCTTCTTGATCTCACAGGTTGCTTGTCATGCTGGTGCCCCTGCATCACATTCGGGCGAATTGCGGAGATTGCTGACTACGGATCGGTTTGTAAGTAGAGTCGATTACGTTCGCACAAATCGAGGAAGGATTGACTTCATTAGACTTGCTTATTCGGATCGGTTTTGTTGCAGCATGCCCTGTGCATTGGAGCTCTTTACACGTTGATCGCCTTGTTGACCGGGTGCGCCTGCTGCTACTCCTGCTTCTTCCGCACCAAGATAAGACATCAGTACCAGCTGCAAGAAGACCCTTGCAACGATTGCTTAGTCCATTTCTGCCGCGAATGCTGTGCTTTAACTCAGGAGTACCGCGAGCTCAAAACGCATGGATTCGACATGTCCATTGGTAAGTGTAACTCTCCTCCTTTACACTCCTCCTTTCAACAACGTTTCCCTGGAAATGTCGATTTCCAGAACAATTCGAGAAGACTGATTATTGTAGAATACATAGTCCTAAATTACAAGCATTGCGTCATATTAATGCCATAAACTAAACGGTGTTCCTTCGATGATGGAGACTACTAGAGAAAAACAGACCGACTTCGTTCCTAAACTTCATTTTCTGTGGTTATGTTCAGGATGTTATTGGAACATGGAAAGGCAGAAGAGAGGAATCCCTATGGCCTTAGGTATGGCCCCAGTTCCTCTTGGGGCCATGCTGAGGTAGAGATTCAAGATCACCTCAACTTGGCTCGGATGCTCCAGAAATTTGAACTCCATGTTGGAGAGTCTGCGCTAGTAAAAAAAGCCCTTGAAGGATCACTGCCCCCTGTCCTGAGGGCCTCTTTCTTTTTTCCTCTTGATTTTATCCTTCATTTGACAGTATAATCAAATATGGAGCGTCCATCGCTCTAGCACAATGCACACTACCAGTACATCAATATATTTAAAGCTTGCTTGACAACATAACTTGCCATCGAATGATCCGTAGAAACATGCGAGTTCTGACATTTGGAGTTCCCACAGAAACACCATCACAACAACCATAACCACGAAATATCGAGAGCACATAAGGTAAACAATCGCTCACCAATATTACCACAAAACGAAGGCAATTCCTTCCAGAAGTTTCTCCAAGCAGTGCCGATTCCTAGTAACTATCCATCAGAGCAATGCTGCTCGCTTGAAATTCCATCAAAGAAAATAAACTGACTAGTTTAGGTGTGTTGATGAGAAAACAAGACAACTGATCCTAGTCTATTGATTACAAGAAGAATGGCCTGAGTTGGCCTGACTTTCAGATGCACTTTACGTGTCCGTCTCAAAGAATCAATCCACATCAAATTTAGGAAGAAGATAGTTACACCAACAACTCCTTTTGCTGGCATTTACAGGATAAAATCGAAGAGTCACCTAGCTAGTCACCGCTCAAATGCCCAGATTCGCCCACCCGTGTTGCCACTTCATGAACCACAAAATTGGGTAGACCACAAGTTGTCGTCGAAGAATTGTAATTAAATGTTTCAAAGAGTGATCTAAAAAGGCATCAATAAATATGGCACAAATATCAAGTCCATAAATTTACAAGAGAACCGGCGCCAAGAGCAAAATGGCAATGATCACCGAGCTTGTGATCACACCAACATCAGGGAAATACTGGGGAGGACAACCAGAAGTCGTCGAATTAGACGAAGGAGCTAGAATAGTACCATTAACGGAAGTCCCATTTCTTCCACTGCTGCAGTGACATACATACAGGTAATTCAGTATATTGCATATGCATAATAACAACTTTGGATTATTGGAAATGACATTTTGCAACAAATTTAAATGATGACAGAAAGAACCTATGAAAACATAGTACATCACATACCTTCCCGGAAATATACATGAACCATGACCTGCACCAATCAAACATATAAATTAGGGGAAAAGGAAAAGCAAAAGGCACATTAATCGACCTCTATATGCTCATATGCAATGTTTATGTATTAGAGCTCAGGAAAGATGTACTAATAACTCATTAAATTACAAAAAATGTCAAGGTTAAACTAGCAGATAAGCCCTATCATCTTGTGGCATGCCATTAATTGTCTACTGACCACGACACCTCAATTTTCCCATTCAGTGAATTGTTATTACTAAATCTGGTGATAAGATCTTTCGTCAGATGCAGACATGTGAGTATATTTAATCAAGCTACTTCCTACTTGCATCGGTAGTGGTGACTGTAGCGACCCCTTTAAAATCACAGGTGCCTGGAGCTTTCCCCATCTTTTGGTAATACGCATTGAAAGCATACGTTGCATGTGCAACAACATTGTTTGGTTCATAGCATGCTTGCCCCTGCAACAACAGTGAGCAGTCTACTTTTCCGGGCCCACAAGCCCAATCCAATGCCGCTTGGAGCATCTTCTTGTCCGCACCATCCTTCGCAACACAGAAAGTCTGATTGGTTGTGTCATTTGCTAACACCGTTCCCGCACCCGTCAAGTGCAAGGTATAGATCGGCACTCCATTGGCATCAAACAGGCCCCAATTCTTCTCAGATACAGAACCTGGCCTCAGATCCTCATTGTAAAGCTCATAAATGTATGTACTGACTGCAATGCCCGGGTGCTTTGGTGTTCCTGTATTATTAAGCACATGCTTAATCAAGTTACTGTTGTATGTGTTTGCATTTTCAAGAGTTGCATCCGGTTCGGAGGAGTCTCCCTTGGAAGGCCAACCAGACTCAGTCACCACAATGGGGACATTGGTGAAGTTTAGATATGACATGGCAAAATAAGCCGCATCAACAACGGCATCAAATACATTGGTGTAATGGAGGAGCGTGTTAGAATCAACAGCTTCCTTGTTTGGAGGAAGAGGACGGAAGAGGGCATAGTCCAGTGGAATTACACCATTTGACTGCATGTAGTCATAGTATGGATAGACATTGAGCATGAGGTATGATCCAGTAGACTGAAGAAACTTAAGCAATGGGACCATGACAGGATCCCAGGTGCGGTTAAAGAAGGCTTGAGAAGGTGGGAAGGAGTCAATAATGATAGAGGAAGAGTGTGGGGTTGAGACTTTGATATGACTGTCGAGATTCGAGGCAACAAGCGCTGAGTGGATGAACTTCATGGCTGAGACAAGTACAGGGGCGGCATTCTGAAGGGTCGTGAGGACTTCGGACCCCACAGTGATGGCAGTGATGTTGGTGGCAGGGACATGGGCTATGATATTGCGAGCTACCCAATTGGCAGCGGTGGCATTGGACTGCCCAATGCCAAGTAGCTGGTCATTAGGAACAGAAACAGTGACGCGGATGCCAGAGTTAGCAAGTGCAAGGAGCATGGCTTGGTCAGTGTCATAAAGCCTAACATGTCGTATGTTCTGAGCTTTTAGAAGCGCCACTACCTGGGTTGGGCTCGGCATGTCAGAGAGGTCAGTGCCTAGATTCACGCCAATGAAGGGACCTGAAGTATTTAATAAATACATCATAAGTATGCCATGCCAAGAATAAGGATGAGTGCAAATGGCTAACTATTCCACGAAGTGAAATAGAGTAAAACACTCAGGAATGACTAAATGTACACATTGTACAAAGCATACTCATGTCTACATATGATGGATATGGTTGCAGACACCCTTTTTATCCTCCATACACCATGTCCGAGACGAAGAGCAACAATTATTAGTCGTGCACTCCACTTTTTATTAATTTTTGCTTCTTCTATTGACAACAGTATAGGACCGACTAACTTTAAAAAAATAGACATAGCAGAGCAATATGGAGCTAAATCTAGAAAACTTAAGTTCAAAAATCGTTTTTTTTCATCAAATTACATCAAAGAGAATACGTGAGAGTAGAGAATGACATTATGGCGTATAAACACTCTTCCTTTGTTTAATCTATTACGATCCAGTTTTATGATAGAGATCTGGGGATAACTGAAGCATACGAGAGAGCAAGCTCCATGATCAGCATATTCAAAGGAGAAGGCATACACTAAAATCCAATATTCAAAGGAGAAGGCAGAGAAGTACTATGACAGCCATAAAACGCAGATTAATAAATTTTTACTGGTAGGTAGTTGAGACATCACTAGTCCTCAACTGGATGGGTCACAATCATACTTACCCATTCCAGCTACTTCTCCAGTAAACAAGTTTCCAATTTCAACATCACCGACCATCTTTTTCTATCGTGAAAAAACCGAAAATTTGACGTAGTTTATGTCACACAATTATCTCCGCATCAGACCAAAAACAACACCGAGGAGACTAACACACCAGCATCATCAGCATTACTATATAAAAATTGAATGAAGTATACGGGACAAATGTGAGAGCACATGAGTGGCAACATCCTCTTGAATGCCAGATCCGTCTATCGAATGGTATCCCTCAGAAAATAAACAAGACACGCCCAATAAAGGAAAAGAGATTGGGGACCATACGTGTATCCTAATGGTCCAAATCAGATGCGTGTTCTCTAGCTGACAAGGAACCCTCTGAATCAGATTCAGAGGACCCCATTAGAATACAATTTGTCCTGCCACTTGGCCGACCCTTTTTCTAGAGTAAAGTTAAAAGGGCACTATGGTCAAGGCGCAAGCCATGTATGAACCTGTGCGCCAAGCTATCTAGGAACTGCCGTATGAGCTGGGACGCAATAGGGGATGATTCCAAACATAACTTGCTTGAGGTCTATCGTACAAAGCTTGTTTTTCTCTCCATAGAAAAAAAAAAAACTATAATGGTCAGAGGAGAGAAAAACAAAGTCACAACCCAACAGTGAACAACCCCCCCCCCACGCCCAACTCTCCATAAACGTTCTCTCTCTCTCTTTTTTTTGGTTTCTCCCAGATGAGATCTTATTTTAAGGCAGGAAGATTGGGACTAGAACCTGCACCGTAAACTGTTCTTTTTTTAATCCTTCTAGCAAACCAAGAATCATCTACTAAAGAGGCTCGATGGGAGATTTATCGCTAAACACAAGCTACGAAGCAGACGGCTTCAATATCACAGTCGCAGCTAAACAAGTTTCAAACAAATCACCACATCAACTAAATCAAGAACAGATTTAAGTTCAAGAACTAAAAGGAATGACAAACTTCTACTACTAGAACCGAAACCCACTGCGGAAAGATATAAAAATATACGAAAAAAACAACAGCACAGAGAATATTTAGCCGAAAATAGCAAAAAAAGAAACACCGACAAGAGATCAAAGAGAGGCAACGGGAACAAAACGGCAGTCACGAGCTTGATGAGCTCTCACCTTCATCCGCGGAAGCAAGAGAGACCGGAAACAGAAGCAAGAAGAGAAGAAGCGCCAGAGCCATGGACTCCCCCCGGACCAGAGCGAGCACCTTCAATCTACAGAGACCATAAAGAACCCACCACCCCCAATAAACAAAAAAAGCAGTCTTGGAGGAGAAACCCGGACCAGACTCCCAGCAAATAAAGAACCCAGGAAGGGAAAGAGGAAAGAAGAGGGGGGGGCAACGCTTCACCGAACCAACAGAGAAAAGTGCGTCGAGAGAGAGAGAAAAGGAGGTTCCTTTTGAGGTCTGTGCAAGAAAGAACAAGAAAGCAAAGAGCCGGTGCGAGAGGGAAACGAGCTGCCCCGATTAGAAATGAAATGGGAAAAGTGCGAACAAGCGAGAGCGAGAGAGAGAGAGAAAGAGGTTTAGAGGAGAAAGAGCGGGGTTTTGCAGAGGCTTGCGGTGCGGGTTGGGAGTGGAAAGCGGGGGGGAAGATCAAGGGGCGAGATGAGGGGGCAGAGGAGTCCAGCTCTTGTGTCAGGGGAACGGACGGCGGAGATCGAGTTGCAGTCGCACGGTGAGAGGCGAGGACCGGACTACTGGAAAATTTAACTTTTTCCTTTTTTATATTTTTAATTTATTCTTTTTGTGGGGGGGGGGATTTAAATATGTGGGTTCGGGGAAATTTTGGTTGTCAGGTCAGGGTTTCCCATGCGGGGGCTTCTCAGAGGGCGGGCGCTCCTGTCCTGTCTGAGATGCTGTGGACGGTCCGCGCGGGCCCCCACACGAGGAGAACCACTCGATGCTGACGTGGACCACCGTTTGACTCAGCAGTACCGCGAGCTTTTTCCGATGCCCATTTCAATACACACTTTTGGAAAAACAATTCAAATAAAGAATATGAAATAAAACCCATTTTTCCAAAAGAGGTTATCAAGACAACTTTTGTCTTGAAATATTAATGCCGTGAAAATCCTCAAGTTAACACACCATTTACTCTACACTAATTTTTTAATCACGAAAAGCTTTCAAATTACTATATTTATAATAAATTTACCCTCCATCACTTTCTGTTAAATTTGATGACTTTGTCATAGTACGTTTTCTACAAGAGATGTATTACGATCCCTCTCTTAGGTTACAAATGTATCAATTTAGGATTTTACGTAATTAAAAAAATCAATTTATAGTAAATTTGTCATAAATATACTATTTTGAGATTTTTTTTGTCAAAAATTAGTTTTTAATCAATTTATCACAGATATATGAATTTGAAATTTTTCATGATATTGACTTAATTTCAAATAAGGGCTTAAAATTGGATTGTTTTCTCAAAAGAGGGTTTTGAGTAAACTTTATGTCAAATGAGAGCTTGAAAGTGATTATTTAGTCTTATAAGAGTCTAAGCGAGCATGCGCATCTCACATGCCACTTTCTAAAGGCATGATACATCGCGTTCTTTCTATTTTCTTTCTTTTTTTTTCTTTTCAGTTTTTTTCTCTTTATCTTCTTCTTTTTCATTGTTCTTCCTTCCGCACTTGCGAAAAATCACTTCCGATGCCGAATCTCACTTTACATCTTGAAATCGCCAACCCCTTTATACCGGCATAATTAACAGCTACTCGTCTATCCATCGTTGAATCAACATTGTTCTGGACGAGAATGCCCCTAACAGGATGGCATGTGAGACGCATGTGTTTGTCAAGGCCTTTTTTTAAGGCTAAATTAGCCACTTTATGTCCTTTTTTAGACAATAATTACTCTACCATTTTTTGAGAAAATAGTCTTATTATATCCTAATTTAAAATTTTACCTATCCTTTATAAGCTTTTCCACGCTCATCACACCCGCCAATCTGTTAAGGTTCAAACCATTGTACCTTCTGATAAACAAAAAGAAAAATCATTGTACCTGATTCGAAACTTTCGATTTAGTCCCATTTCAGAGAGCACAAAAGTGCTCAGCAGATCCAATGCGAGATTCCCATTTTTGAACTCTCGATCAACCCCCATTGAAGCATTGGAGTCTCGCTTCAAATCAAATTGGGAATTTTTATCTTTTCGTGGTTTGGCCCGATTTCAAAACTGTTGAAGCCTAGCTTGC
Source organism: Corymbia maculata (assembly GCA_014182735.1). NCBI lineage: Eukaryota > Viridiplantae > Streptophyta > Magnoliopsida > Myrtales > Myrtaceae > Corymbia > Corymbia maculata. Next base: position 30,956,215 of record CM024688.1, on the reverse strand, counting down.
TGGATTTGATCTAACGGGCCTGACTTTGTCACTCGAGCTTTCGCATAGTAAATTCACGTTTCTTTTCCGATCCAAACGAGTGATGTAAAAGACCTTCTCAAGGCTGATATTCGCATTTTTGGGTCCGGGTGAATCAAGTTAATGGAAGTTAATGGTAAGCCCCATAAACAAACTCAATAGTTAGTAGGAGTGTACAAAAAAAGAAACCATAAACCATCCCAAATCGGATCGGACTAGTTTTACCCGTTTCAATTTACCAAAAACCGATCAAGACGTGATTCTCAAATTAAGATCTAGTTCAATTACTTGTTTCAACTTTCACCAAAAGCCTTTCTCATCTATGTGTTTGTCATTTATCCTATAGTTCTACTCGCCTCTCGTGGTCCTCAAATTAAACACATCAAGATGCTGCCGTTACCCTATATATACATTAAAAAATAGATGCTGCTTTTCTCAACTCACTGCCCTTACTGACAAATGAAAGCCTTTCTCATCTATGTTTTGTATATTCTATTTTGGTTGACTCAATATAATGTTTGGCTTTCTATCAAATTATAAGCAAGAGATGGAACCAAATGTCCAAATGGGAGCATTCATACTAAAATCATGATATCATATCATGTTTGATAAGCAAGGCCCGTGCAGATTTCTTTATTATTCTTACCTTTTCCTTGCAAAGAAGTACTCATATAAAAGCTAGGTCCACCATGATATCAATTGATAAATGTAATTTCGTACAAAGTGAGGACCAATGGACCCACTTGAGAACTGGACCAAATCAACGATCAATCTATGGAACTAATGGGTAGTTCTCGATTTCAATTTTTCAAATCCAGTCTTTAGTGGGTTATTCCTAATTTTAGGGTGGGAACCATCCACTCAAATCATGCTCACCCTAATAGCCAAACTTGATAGGAAGAAGTTTAGAGTCTGCTTGTAAACACTCATATAAACTACTTTTTCCTTTTCCTTTACTTTTCCACTAGACCTTCAAACGTTCCTATGTTTTCAAAAATTTAAAATAAGTCCTCCTTATAAAAATGAATGAGCTTATATTACTTATAAAAATGAATGAGTGAAAAATATTTTCATTTTCCATAAAAATACTTGAATATTAATTATTGTTGATAGTGAAAATATTTTCCATTAATTACTTATTTCAAGCGATAAATGCCATTATTTTTAAGAAAATATTTTTCAAATCATTCATTTTCCACAAAAAAAAATTGTCTTCAAGAAATAATTTTCCAACTTTCTGGTGTTCGAATATTGCAACACAAATTGATTTACAGAAAATGCCTTCCATGGATTGAAAATAAAAATTTTAAATTAAGAAAAAACAAATTCCTTTTTTGGTGAGAAGAATATCACTTTTCATAAACCACTAAATAAATGAGATCCAACCATTTTCTTTAAAAAAATGATTTTCATGAAAAATATCATCTTATCAAGAAATTTCCAGTTTAACAAAGCACCCAAAATTTGTGAATAAACATCCCAATAGGAGGGTCTTTATGGTTTGGTTTTATTTTGTTTGGAGTGACTTTCAAACTTAGCTATCATTTCATTTAAAATAGTCTCCCTCCTTTTGTCAGAAAAAGAAAAATTCTAGTCTTCACTAAACAAATAATTATGCCGTTTATATTCTCGAAAATTTTCTATCAACTTCTGCATTACAAAAGTCGTGAAACTTCAATTTGCGATAAAAGCCTGGCTAATTCTCCAGATGCCACGTGTCCAGAAAAGATTTTCATATTTGCCGGACCAATCATAGAGCAGCCACAGCCAAACCAAGAGGCATGAGCAGATGATTTTTCTTAAAGGAAACCTTCTCTTACTATTACTCAATATGAGACCGATGGAAACATCTGGCGGCATGAAAATGGACAGATAGGATGGTAAAGATAAAGAGGCTAAAATCAAGATGGACCACTATCTATGATTACTACACATGATAAGTTTGTACCATATTTTTTTGATAGTACGACCTAATTTCGATGCACTCGGTCAAATGCTAGAACGATATAAATGGTGAAGCTAGGTGCTTCCGAGGCCTCTTCCTCAAATGATAACATTGTCCATCACGGAACTCCACTATTGAATCAAAAAAGAGTTTACAGTAGGCATTCGAGCAATTCAATCAAACACGTGATGTTCCGTTGCACGAATGAACAGACGATTCAGCTCGTGATTATGTTACAACAAGGACCGATGTTGACAAACCGTTTAGGCCGTACAGGGACCACACCAAAACATTACAAGGCTACGTCCGTACCATCCCACGTCATTACACAAACGAGAAAATCGAGCTCGTCAGATCCTAGAAGGCTCACACATCACAGAGTACAGTCCGTGTCCATAGCAGGACCAGAAGAGAGCTTCACGGGACTGGAGTCCGGGGTCACACGCTCCAAAGACGAGCTCTTGTCGAGGTTGTATGGCGCAGCATTTCTTAGCCTGCATTGGCATGAAACGTCAGCCTCACCTCTCATCGACAATACGATTTGCAGAAAATCAAATTGATGGAACGCCGAAAGCATTTGAAACTGGAAACCGCAAAGTATCAGCTCCCGAATCGAAGGAAAATGTCAGAACTCTATCAGCACTTGTTTGGATGAATTCAAAGCCAAAGCAACAAGCCGTTCGACTATACGTTTAAGTCGAGCCACCGAAAGAATAGCCCTTCAAGATTACTAAAATTTTTAACCCGGGACAGCTCTTTGACAATCATGGTTTTGTTCATAAAGACACCCAAGATAATTAGCAGGAAGTATAATCAGCTTCCAAAGCAATCTTTCATGACTGACCTTTCTTTGCGTTTCTCCAAGAACCGAGCCAAGGATGCTTTAGGAGGCTGAGGCATGGCTGCAAAAAAGCCGAATTTCACTAAGAGCACAAACATCCAAGAAAATCATCTCTCTGTCCCAGTATTTAACATGTTAAACTGGGAAAATAGAGGCGCGATTTATAAAATTGTCCAAGAGCATATGCTGCAAAGAGATGGGAAAGGGAAAGGAATCGGAAGAGAAGTCGATGCAGAGAAGGTGGTAAGCAAGAGACTTCGACTAATCTCGATGAAAACCTTAGAAAAAGACATCTATTGTCATTTGCTACCAAGAATAGAAACCGGAGACGATCCCTCTCCTTTGAGCTCCCTTCTTTCTTAATCAGTTTTATTCAACATACAACATTGACTTCACGCTACGCATTCCCGACACATCATGCGGTGTTACCTCACAAAAAGAAAACTTTAAAATGAGAAAACCAAGTTTCACAAAGAAAGAGACATCAAGCTAAAATTTTTGTGCACGTCAGAATCCTACCAGTGGATATCATGGTTGATCTCATGGCGCCGACCATCTTTGGACTATCCACTTTGCTCGGGGCAGTAATTCCTTCAGGGTTACCTTCCTTCGGTTCATTCGTGTTAAGGGGTCCAATCCTCAAATGAGGAGCCGGAAGAGAGACCACTGAGAATGGGCTTGAAAGGCCAGAGCAAGGTCGTTTAGGCGTGTGAATATGACATTTTGAATGTGATGCCTTGGGAGATTTAGAAGTTCCATGCCCAGCCAGGAACATGATAGCCTGGACCTGCACAAATCATACCAAGAATTTTACCAAGTATCTTCACATGAAAAGGCACACAGATGGGATAGAGTCAGGGAAGAGAGAGAGAGAGAGAGAGAGAGAGAGAGAGAGAGAGAGAGAGAGAGAGAGAGAGTGTACCTTTTCAGGAGGGATGTCATTGTAAACGTTCACGGTACCCGCGTAGAAGATGGTCAATTGAGGAGGCCCATAAGGCTTGGCACCATTTCTGCAAGAGCTATTTCCGATAGTGAAATTTAGTTCAAGCATCTTCAAGTTCCGGATCGAGACCATGCTTGTAGAGTGCAAATAAATTTCAAATATATAGCTTGAAAAAAAAAAAAAAAAAAAAAACCATCCATCGGGAAAAGGTGCACGTTAAGATAGGAGCTGTGGACCCATTCAGCTTCGAAGCTGCTTAATTGTCTATAGGAGTCACTTTCGTTCCAACCCAGAGCATTTATGGAATCATTTATTGTCTCAGTAGAAAATTGCCTAAGAAAATACAGAATTTGTTCAATCGCAAAAGCAGTTACCTTGGCTCAGTGGTTCCCAATGTCGAAGCGTCGCCTGGAAGACCTGAATTTGGCTTGGACACAAGACCACCTCCCGGTAGCTCTAGCTTCAAATGAGGAACTGCACGTAACTTTTCCAAGAGTGGCCATCTTGTTCCTGAAACTTTGTTCAGTCCTACAGATTCCAGATAAGCCATTTCAGTCATGCAACTCAGAACTAGTGAAAAATTTGCTGTCACAAGCAGGTCCTGAGTGAAGTGTAAGTAGCTCACCCACCCCAGGATTAACCCAGCAATGAGGACATTTCCATGCTTTCGACTCAGACACTAATGGTTGTGTGGGTTCGGTTACGGCCATGGGAGCTCAGATATAAGTGAAGGCCCTGGTGGCGGTTTCCTCTGCTAATTCACTCCAGGTAGGCAACTAATTACGGCCGAGCCTTAAGGTAATCCGATTAGAAAATTGCCAGTAACTCTGCCATGAGCCCCAGGTGAAAATTCCATTTTGATTGCGTAGAAAGATACTTCTTGTGATAATGTGCACTCAACAAACTATACATGGGCAGATCATGATCCGTGATCTCCGAGAAGCAGCTAGATTTAATAAAAAAGGAAAAGACGCTAGTCTACCGTCACAAATAACCTACCAAATGCACAATAAAATTTCTAGCTTTTTCGAATGGGATCACAGAAACATGTTACGCAAGTTCACTCTGTACTGTTAAATCAAGCCGTGCAAAACTAATAAGAAGATAAGATCAAAGGCACCTGAGTATTTAACATGCTAGCTGAGAAAGTGAGAAGCCTAAAGGGCAAAAGTTCTTCAACATCAGAAAGTCTGGCCCGTTAAGAATTAGGCATGAAGGAACTGCCATTCATACTAAGCACTTGAGAAACCCCCACCTACCAAAACTGGAAAAATAGACCAAAAAAGAAAATTCAACAGTTTCCGCATTAATTCCGACAACCTTAATCCAAATTATCAAAGTTGCAGCTCAGACTAATCAGTCAAACTGTCATAATTAAGCAAAAAAAAAAAAAATCATTTTCTCTTCCTTTCTATAGTCCCCAAATCAAGAAGCGTGAAGCTAACTTCAAACTCAATTTATTCACAAATTCCATGATTTCGTAGCAGTCCAGCTGAAGATCACTCAAGTAGCAAATGAAAGAGAGATTGTAATTGAACAAGAATGGGGTACGATCAGATTCAAGAAAGGGACAAACCAGAGTCTCTGCAAGCCTCACTGCTAATCTCTTCCTTCTTCACCACACCCGCCGGTGGTTCGCCCGAGCTCAAACCCAAAAAGTCTCTCTCCATATCACAGCTTCAACAAAATCTCGTCACCAAACACCGTTTCCACCAAAACCCACCTAGGAAACCCGCAACCCGATCACTCCGCTCTGAAACTAATGGCCAGAAAAGGCTTCATATAGAAAAACCAGAGAGAGAGACACACACACACAGAGACAGATTCTTTATGGCTTTTTAATAGAAGGTGTGGGGTCACCGACTCACAAGAATGTCCTGTTTCTCGAAACAGAGCTCGGCACATGATTCCTAGGACGGAGTGTGAAAAGGGACAAGATCTTCAGAGTGCGGGACAAGATTGTCATGACGAGGGTCTTCTGACTGACCGACTGACGGAGAGTAAAAAAATTTTCGTTCAAGCTTCGCCGCTGATGTGAGACGCACAGAAAACGACCCATCAGACGCATTCATGCGATTGGTCCGAAATTTGACGAGTGAGACAACGAATCAGTGGGCCTCTCCCATTGGAAAAACCCACATGCACGGACCGGGACGGGAGACGGAGAACACGTTTTCCTTGGCGAGACGTTGACGTGATTTGAGCGGAGAGAAGATATCTTCTCTTCCCCCGACGACGTCTTTGCGGCCACAGAAGAAAGTCGACCCACTTGCGCGAGAAAACATTTCTGAATTCTTTGGAACGGGTGATGCGAAAGGTGCCATCGAGCAGAGCTGTGTAACCGGTACGCTTCAAAGAGATTCGACCAACCATCGATGGACCGGTGACTCGAGATATTTGCAAGCTTGAGATCGAATGGCTCCCAGATTGCTCGATTTGTTTATGATCCTAGGCCCCATCAATCACTCGCAATCATTTTCATTTCATTTTACTCAAATGATCAATGAATTCACATGTTGCATGGTGACAAATTAAAAACAAAAATGAAGTGGGTAGTGTCATAATTCTACATTCGATGGAAAGCACTTATACGATGATGCTCAAGCATACAGCCAATTCAAACTCGAGTTGCAACAATCCCTTGCTCAATTCTTCTCTATCATAAGTAATCATCTCCATCGGTTTCGACTTTTTTAATATTTTTATTTCTCGCCGTGTTCTTTAAGAATTTAAAATCTCTTCAAAGGTTGTTATCGTACGCTTTTTACTTGCAATTGCCAGAATGTGATGGAGTACGCGCACCTATCAAGAAAAGAACCTAACATCCATGCCACCAAAAAATCAAGAGTACCCTGTCTGGCCACTTTTGACAAAACAGGATAACATCAGATCAGTTCATTTACCGACACCTTCCGGTAACAACGACCCGTAAGGACAACTTTTGTGAGATGAGATGATTGAGCCCACTGAAAATACACCGAAAGACCTTGCCAAGCGAATCTAGAAGGAAAGAAATCTTGTGGAGGAGAAAACATTGGACGTCGGGTACAAGACAATCAGACAACGATGGGTAGAGATGAGACCGAAACATGTGTCATTCCACTGTCACGAATCTTTACCCATCAGAAGCGTCTGTAAAGCAGGCTTGCACCTTTACCCCCCGGAGAAGCGTCAGCACAGCAGTTGCAACGCGACCGACTGTTTAATATATCTTTAAGATCGAAATCTAACTAGATAGTAACGAATGCGACACTTTGCTAAAGACCCAGTAAGAGTTTAGAGGAAATGTTCATCCTTGTGAAAATTGATGGGAAGAGGAAGCCTGTTCAATAACCATCCTGTTTTTCTATTTTTCTGCTCTTTTGTTTCTTAAAAACAAACATAAATCTATTTAATAATATCAACTAATATTAGCTAATTTTTCTATTCAAAACCAGGAAATAGAATTGAAACATAAACAAAAAATTAAAAAATCTACTTTATTTTCAAAAAAATAAACTGAAAGAAATATTTATGAACAGAAATTGTTTCCATTGAGGGAAATGTTTCTCAATGTTGCCAAACAGACCCTAAACTGCTTCAGCAAAGACAAGGAAGATCTCAAGCCTTTTACAAGCTTTTAAATTTTCTGCATTCATTAATCAAAGCAAGCATCCAGGTTTTTCATTCCAAAATTGAATCGGCTATTCGTCAGTTACATAAGGACACATGATTAACTTACAACAGGAAGTCCAGTTAATAGAATAAGAAATACTAACAAGGGAGAGACAGAACATAACAGAACAGACTGAGAGACAGATCATTACAGAACAGACTGTCCAAATCATCCAATTCATACAGGTAAACCAAAATCCTAAACGCTCGTACATACTTATACAGCACTCGAGTGCGGACTCCCCTTGTCCATCACAAGAGCTGGAGCGCGATCTACAGCACTCGAGTACGGGCTCGCACTCTCTGGAGAGTTCTTGCTGAGGTTGTAAGGTGCCACGCTCATCACCCTACAATTACACAGAAAATCAACCATCACTCCTGTCGTCCTTCGTTTCCCAAGAAATCAAATGAGACATGTCAAACGTAGCCAAAGCCAGAAGTCAAAAGAATATCATTCTACCAAACCGAGCAAAGTGTCTTTTGAGTCTCGGATTTGGCATTGGCTTATCTAGAGCCTCAGATTCAGCCATGCCATGAAGGGATATCCTCAAACTAATAAGGTTACTGACCTTTCTTTGCGCTTCTCCAAAAACCGAGCTAAGGATGCTTTCCTAGCCTGTGGGATGGCTGCATGAAAAATTAATTCCGCTTAAGAGTACAGTGTTTTCAAGGACATTCTATTAGCCAACACTGAATGAAAATAATTAAGTGTCATGAGTCAGTAAAGTCTAGACATTCACCTTGCAAGATCATCCGCTAGAACAGGAAAAGAGCAAAGGACTTGGAAAGAAATAGCAAGTATTGTAATGGAAAGAGAGTTTCACAAGCAGAGAGACAATAAAGATAAAACAATCCTTGAATCAGAATCCTACCAGATGGCACCATGGTCGTTGCAGCAACCGATCCCATGACACCGACCATCTTTGGGCCATCCAATTTGCTTGCAGTGCCAACTCCTTTAGCATTACCTTCCTTTGATTCATCCTTGCCAGTTGGTCCACCCCATGATTGGGGAGCTGGATGTGATGATACTGATAATGGACTCGAAATGCTAGAGAAGGGTTGTGTGGTAGGCTGGTTCAGGTCTACGTGATCCCCAGCCGTGTTGGCCGTGGTAGGTGCTTGAACAAAGCATTTTGCCTGTGACGTCTTTGAAGCCATTTGAGCCCCATTCCGGGCAAGCTGCATGATTGCTTGGGCCTACACATCACATGCACAACTTGGCCGTATCAAGTTTCTTAACTCAAGGACAAGGGTAGAGACATCAAGAGAAAAGGAGAGAGAAAGCACCTTTTCAGGTGAAATATCATCATAAACATTCACGGTACCCGCATAGAAGATGGTCAATTGAGGAGGCACAGTAGGCTTGATAGTTTTCCTGCAAAAGATATTACCAATAGAGGCATTTAATTCCAAGCATGTTTCATCTTCTAAATTCAAAAGCATACTTGTCACATGGGAAAAACATAGTGAGCGCCTAGCTGGAAAAAAGAAGACCACCTTCCAAAGAAAAAGAAACACATCCAGAAGCCCCATTCTTTGGAGGTCTATCCAGATCCATCTCAATAGGATGCTTCAACGGTTTCAAAAAAGTATGCTAGTCTTCCAATTTAGATCAATATTAGTATCTTTCAGCCCCAAATAAAAGGACCTTTTGCTTTCCCACTTTTATAAGTAAAATTATTTTACTCTCTAAACGTCGTAGAAACTTCTAGATGTCTTAAATTGGAATACTATTCTTGAACATTTCAGTCTTCAATACCAAATAAAGATCTGATTCAAGATGCCAGAAATCCAAAGCTAAAGCAGAAGGCTAAAAAGGAGATTGCTAAGCTCAGCGAGAGTTACCATGCTTCAGCAGTTCCCATTGTCAAACCAGCAGTAAGTTGGTCTGAATTTTGGGAAGAAACAACAACACCTCCCGGTAGCTTTTGCCTGATCATACCAGCAGGTACAGGCTGTCCAGTGGCAGTGAAGTGAGTCTTGAAGAAAGGGTCGCCCATTGAAGTGGGAATTCCCTGATTTGAGAGGGTAAGCGCCCTTGCATCCCGGGGATGAGTTTGTTGAGGATAAGACATCAGCGGAAACTGCGAGCCACCTTGTCTGTGATGATTCAATGAATTCTAATTTGAAAGAGAAAAAGTGTAGAGCCATTAGTTGAAAGTCACATCACAGAAAGACCATCTGAACAGAGAGTTTTGAAACAGAGTTCCACTTTGGCAAAATTGATTACAACAGTTACAGAATAAAAATAGCAAAAGAGTCCCATGTTTCCGACTATGCAACTTTCTGGCTAAAAAACAAAAAGGCCATTCTAATCAACCAAAAAAACAAAAGCTATTTAAATAAACAGCTGAGATAACCAATATCTAAAAATTAAACTGTCCAAAAACACTGAAATGACAACTTTTCCCAACGTGTTGTCAGCATAACACTCACAAAACAGCTCACAATTATAAGAGTATGAGAAAGGAGCATAGAATACCTGAACTTCAACAACAGTACGTCTTCGACTTGAATCATATGCATCTGCAACTGGGATGTGCGTCGATCCAGAAGAGACAACCGGTTCGTTGACTTTTTTGGTCTGTTCATCCTGAGTAGCCTTAAAGGACATCAGTTGAGGAACTGCAGAGACCTTGTTCAAGAATGGCCATCGCATTCCTGATGCACCTCTGTTCAATCCTACAGAACAGATTGCAAGAAAGCCATATTGCTCATCAACTTCAATCCCCAAATCCTTAAGTCGTGTCACTCAATTCTCAAGAACTACAAATATGTCCAAGGAAATATCACAAAAAAATTTGCTTTTAAAAGGAGCATCCTGGTTGAATAGAACCTCTAATCTGAGCCTCTTGAGTTGATTTGAGCTCGTATTACTTGTACTATGTGTTTCTCAACGTGAATTACCTTTAATTACCTATCATATGATGTTTCTAATGAACAAGACCTTATTAGAAACCATGCATGTGTGCTTTAGTGCTAGAAACTCTAATTTGAGCTCATTGAAATCTATTCACGCATGACCGAGACTTGCATCATGTATTTCTGAATGTGGACTACCTTCAATTATGTATCATATGAGGTTTCTAATGGTTGCCAGAAACAAACTTCCAGACCGACTAAAAGACTACCAACTACAATATAAGTCATGTGTGATAAGCTAGAACTATCGTTTTCTCATGATAAAATGAACTGAGTGAACCATAAATGAACTGAGCAATATCCTGGTTCTTTAAAAGAGACACTAGCTTATACTCTCAACATAACTACTTAGCAAATACTCCCCCCTCACCTCCCCCCACCCCAAAAAATAGAAAAGAAAAAAAAAAAAGAGAAAAAAGAAAAAGCGATTAAAACACTCGGAAGCTTTCTGGATCTGGCTTTCTCAGAAAGGAAATTACAGAAATCAGGAGATAAGCTCACTCTATGCTGTGAATCGAACCGACGCCCATGAAAATTACCAAGAAGATGTAAATTCAAGGTGAGAATCTTAAAGGGTGTAAAGTTATCTCCACAAAAACCACAAGGAACGTGCAGATTTAAGGATTAGCTATTTATGGAACTGCCATTCGAAAAGCTTACCCTTATACCAAAAAAGGAAAATTAGAACCGAAAAAGCCAACATTTATCGCATCAACCATCAATCTTAATCTGAACAACTCGGACCCAAAATATTAAAACTAAACCATCAACGTAGACAAACAATTCCAATAACTAAAGCAAAACATTTTATTCTTCTTCACCCCTCTCTTCTTTTCCCCTGCATCCTGCATCATGCATCATAATCGAGGCGCAAAAATACATGCAAATTGCCCCCGAGTTCAAGCCGTGCGAGCGAAATTCAAACTCTCTCCAAAAAAAGAAATTCGAAAAGAAAGAAGAAAGCAACATCTGGGAAGTTTTGACTCGATTAGCCAAAGAAAAGACTGAAGATTTATTCAACGAGAACATATGGAAAAATCATTCGACAAGGGGAAGGGACGAACCGGAGTCTCCGCAAGAAGCGTCCCTGCCAATCTCTTCCTTCACGACGCTCAACGGCTCTCTCAAGCTCAAACCCAGAAAGTCTCTCTCCATCAGCCTCACCCACCAACCCCAGATTCTAACAAGAACCCACCTCCCAGAATCTCGAACCCCGACAAACCCGGAAGAGCCCCACCGAAATTAAGGCGAATTCCTCCGAGCTCTCAGCGACTTCCCGAGCGAGAGAGGCACAGAAACGAAGAAGAGGAAAAGAGGAGAGGGGAGGGGCAGAGGGCAAAAGGATAGCTCCTACAGCTGCTTCATTTTTGAACAGGGGAGACAGAGAGAGAAGATGGTCCGAGAGAGAGAGAGAGAAAATCCAATTGCGTTTCACGTGAGCTTGATGGGCCGCGCGATCTCGGCCGTCGAAATCCGCGGAGAGGGACAGGTGGTCGGCCGCGATCCCCTTCGCCCTCGCGAGGACGGTGGTGGTGGTGGCGTGGGAGGAGACCGGGGTTTGCCGGTGGGCCAGGTCGGGGATGACCGGATGAGCCGGTGACGGCACCACGTGCGCCGCCCAATTAATTTCACCACATTGCGAAATGGCACGCGCCCCTACTTGTCGGCCGGAGCCCGCACATGTGTGAAGTCCCCCCGCCCGCGCGCGCGCTGCGGGAGCGCCGCGTGTCCCGCGCGGTCGGCTCGTGCGAGTTTCTTCTGAACGGGCCGATTAATCGGCGCCGCGGCTCTCCTTCGGATCGCCGATTTCTCGTCGCGGGGCGATAAAATGCTTTTTGAGACGTGTGGGGGGGGGGGGGAAAATCTCGGTGGGATGAAAGCTTGTGTTTTACTGAAGATTGTCATTGGCTCTTGCGTCGACCTGGCTTTGTGCTTCGACGAAGCTAAGATTATCCTCCAATCCACTTCTTTTCTGGGTCAAGAACACGCGATGCTGACGTGGCATCTCATCACGGGTCGTGTGTCGGCGGGACATCTCTTGTAATTTGGTAGGATCCACGCTCGAAACATTTTTCATGAAAGATACCTTCACTATTCTGATTAGATGGTTAATGTTCGAGTTGGTAATGATTTCCATTTTGAAATTAAAGTAGATGCTAATGAGGTAACAATTTTCTTCGAGTTATCTTTGACACGTGTGAGTCTCTAGGGAAAAATTGATACATTGAAATTAAGTGTTCATTTACATGCATTCTCCACTAGAGATCTACAGGCATCAATAGGTCTTGCTCAATTTTTGTACATTCATATTCTGCCCACTAATTCATCTGATTATGAACAACAAGAAAGCCCCACCAAAATCAATGTCGATCCCAACCCATCACTTAATCGGTATTTATCCAATGACCAAAGTTTAGGTATCTTATGTTAACAATAAGATACATCCACGTCATCAATTGCTCCTCTTTTCAAGGTCCTAACCAATTTCCAAAGCCCATATTGAAAATCCAGCACTTGATGACTACATTGATAAAACCTATCAATAATGATCATTTTTCTATATTTGATAAGAACTTAATAATTATTGAATATCAATATTCAATTATCATCTAATAGCTTCACGTTTTTATTTTTGATAGCTACAATTATTCGCTCTTATAATTGAGAACTTACATTTTCATTATTCAAATTTTTAGTAGTGCTAAATAAGCAGTACATCAACGAATTCTAAACTCAATCACTATCGGTCGATTCATGCGATCACAACCAAAGCATTTCCCTATTGATCTAACATGCGGGCACGTATGCATTTTCCTTGAAAATCCGGCACTTGATGACTACATCGCACGACAAATTTGACCAAAGAGACATGCCGCAAGTGTCGTGAGGCATATCTTGAATATCAAATCACAGAATAATGTGTTCTCGGCGTGTCCATCGTGGCACCTTCTCACCGGTCAATGATACATAATTGAAGCTTGGAATAACTGTTAAATGCGTCTTTATTAATTCCCAGAAAAATTATTAAAAAAAATTCTAAAACTACCGTAATCATATTACTTTAGTCATAAATCTTTTTATAATTTGTCAATATAATCTATTTGGTCTATTTTAGCTTGAAATTGATGGCATAAACACTGATTACATGACACATATGATATTGATGTGAAATTTTGTTTACTTTTTTCTTTTCTTTTTTCTTTTTCTTATTTTCTTTTCATTTATTTATTGTTAAGAATTGGTATGGGGAGGTCAACCACTAAGGAGGGCTCATGGCTCTCGCTCAGATTTGGACAAGGTCTTGTTGCCCTTGCATGTGGTTGAGTATGGTCGCAAGCCCTCGCCTAGTGGCTGACGGGGGCTGTTGAGCCTTAGTCAATGAGCAGCCCCCTATTGGCTCTTAACATAAAAGGAAAATAAAAGAAAATTTAATAAAAATTGAAAATTTTAAAAATATTTTATGTCAATATTGATTATGCCACGTATCAACGTCATCAATTTCCAACGGAGATTAATTATTTTCGATTTCTTTAGAGACAAATGAATCCTCATGAATGTGACGAATTGCATGCATCGGCTAGATTGTTAAATTTGATGGACTTTTGGATTCCATCGATTTGAATGACTTATACACAAATCAATATTGACGTGCATTACACACATTTTCATGAATCTAGAATAGCTACTATTAAAGTAATAACTTCCATAAATTACACAAATATAGAAAGTAGCGACGATTGGGGTGAGTAAAATATGACTCAAAACGTCCAATCAATTTTTTTTTTTTTGAGTTTGATTTGGTTTAATATTTACATTCCGAAAAAAGGGTCCACAGATCGAACCAAATCGGTTTTCATTGTTTTGTTTAATTAACATTTTCAAAACCGAGCCAAATTGCGAAAGCGTATGTATAATCTGTCAATTTTTTTTATAGGTTTTATTAATTAGGGGGGATCGGTTATGGCCTGAGAATCCTTTTTTTTTCTATTTCTTATAATACATGCACAAAATTTTAAGTGACAAGCTTTATGAATTCACAAACCTACAAATCACCATACATTGTTATGCAATCATCCCCTAAATGCACGCACTAAGTGAGTCGATTTTTTACTTACACACTCCGAAATTGCTATCCTAATATAAGATGGAGAAGCAACTATAGTGTATGCCATCCGTTCCTTAATTCCCTCCAGCAAAATTTAATCATTGAAGCTTAGAGGTGTCGGAACATATCATGGGCTTCACTAAAAAATCAATAAGAGACCACAATAAAAGAAATTGTTTAGAAAAAGAAAAGAAAAGAATAAGGCATGCTGTTCCCATTAGTCGATACTTTGTATGAAATCAGGAGACCGGTCATTGCCGATTCCTAATTTTGGGAATCAAGAATTGAACCTATCTCATTGATAATCTAATTTGATTTGATCTGATTAGATTTTAAATTGGTTATAATCGTGTTCACCTCTATTATTAATTATATATGAAGTAGCCCTTTCTTTACAAATTCAAAATAATTGGTAACATAGGGTTTGGTGTTTTATGCAATTAACATGTTATCTAACCTGCTTTAGCGAATTATAAGCTCACGAAATTACAAAAGAGTTAAAAAAAAAAAAAAAAAAAAAAAGAAGAAGAAAGAAAAACAAAAGAAGAAAAGGCAGTTCCAAAAAACAGTACAAAGGGGAAAAAAAGGACAAAACAAAATCTCGTCGAGTCTCGTCGCGGAGCTCGAAAACGAGAAATTGACGACATCTCGGGTAAAAGCAAGGACCACGTCCACACGTGAAGGTGTGGTCGAAAATTAAAGGCGGTCCGCACGTGTTTACTTACCCTCTCCGGTACAGCTTTTAAACATTTTTCTTTTCTATTTTTCCATTCTTTTTATTTTTTATTTTTTTTCATATTCTTCAATTTTCACGGAGAATAAATTATTCAATTTATTGCTGCAACAACTTGGTGGCTGGGAGATGCATTGGTTTGCTTAACGCACGTGAATTATCCAGTCAGCATATGCATAAAAAAGGGGGAAAATAAATTAAGCAAGGAAAATTAAAAAAAAATAAAATTGATACGAGACCCAATAATGTACTTGTGTATATAATTTGTGCATATTTAATGGAAGACAAATTGGAATCTGTCATCCCCTCGTGATGAATAGTATAGCCTCCGAATTTATTAAACAGCCCTAAAAAAAGCCCACTTGCTCTTCTTTTTTTTATAAATTTTCATATATTTAAATTATTTTTTTCGCCTCGACTAGTTTCATCGATGCACGTAAACCTGCCTATGGCTATGGCGACGTGTGTTGAATAAGACTCTACCCATGGAGCAAAGAGAATGGTGCTGATGATGGCCCTCTGAAATACGGAACATGTCGCATCTAGCGAGGAATATTTCATAATTATTGTCAAAATAATGATTAGAGAACACTCGTCATATAATTTTTAATTATTAATTACGTGGCAACTGATCCATATCAAAATAAAGAAGTAGAGCAAAATATTCAATAGGGAGGAAAGTGGGCGACATGTACGAAAAATAATACGGATTATATACGCCAGTCATGCATATTATATATATATAGCCTACTACTCAAAAAAATCATTAAGTTTAGGTCTATAATCTAATTCTTTCTAAAAAAGAAACTTATCTCATAAAAAAAATTCAACTTTGAGTTCTACCCTAAACTTTTTTTATCTCTAAAATCCCCAAACTTTAAGTAGTATCCCAATTTTACCATAAAATTTCTTGTCTTTTATAAAAATCTTAATTTTAGATCCAGTTTCTATTCTACCTTTATATCTTTTTATCTCATGAAACATCTTATACTTTTATTTAAGTCACAAATCTGTCTTTATTAAATGTCCATTCAGATTTTTTTGTTGACAACTAAGAGATGGAAAACTCCGAAACACAAGCTATTTGAGCATTCCAGGTGCAAAAGAGATGGAACACTCTTGCACACGAGAGATTGAAGAGTTAGTGCTCAATCAAAGATCCTCGAGCAAGATGGAAGGAAGACTTCTTATAAGTAAAAAAATGATTGAATTGCTCTAGTTCTTATCCAAATTTTAGATCCAAGAAGAGGTTCTTTTGGTTGAAATGGAAATTCATCTCCAAATTGATGTCTTTTTGATTCCAAAATCTAGGAAAAATTAGAGTAGTGATGTAGAAATGCAGGTAGGATCACTAATGGCAATTTTGAACGAAGGGTTAATGGGGGCATGTTTGGAGACTTAAATAAACGTATATGATGTTTCATGAGACAAAAAGAAATTAGGGTAGAATTCGAACTAGATCTAAAATCAAGATTCTTCTAGAAGATAAAAAGAAAGTTTATGCTAGAATTGGAATTATGCCTAAAGGTAGGGATATTTTATGAGACAAAGAAGATTTAGGGTAGAATTAGGACTAAAGTTAAAGTCGGGGTTTTTTAAGGGTACCGGCTATATGTGTATATATATATTATCTTATTGACAAAACCATGTGCTAAGGACAACTCTAATATATCCGAAGCAATTAATTAATTAATCAATCAATCAATTAAGGGCTGGTAATCCTAATATTCTTGACGGGGGTGGATTTGCCTTTTGGCATTTCTACTTGGCTAAGGCTATTCAACGCAACCCCACGGCGTTTAGATCCGACCATTGCTTTGTTCGAGTATTATCCTCGTTGTATTCCTTAGAATCGTCCATAGAATTTGTTCCCTAGTTAAGTCGTTCCGTGGGATATCTACCTGATATTCATTTTAAATCTAACTTTTGAATTTGGGGTCCATCCAAATATTTAAGAAATTGTCCTTAATTTTTTTTTTTTGTTGTTGATTTTTTTCCCAACATCTACTATTGTACCTACTCAAAGGATCAAAGTGGCTAGAACACACGCAACTTATCCACTGATTCAATACGCGATAATCACCCATGATTCTTTCATTTATGAATTCACCGACTCGCGATCACTTACCTACTAATCTCCACAAGATGAAAATCTATCCATCTATTTCAAGGCGGCAACACGATGCTAGCAACCTCTTTTTTCTTGACATTATCTTGTGAATTTTGAGTTTTCATTTACCATGCAAAAAGTTTTCACGATCGATATATCCCTCAATTTGGTTTTTCATATTCACATAGACCATTTGAGCGTATGACTTGTGCCCGAGATCTAATTATATATGAAAAATTCATTTTTTTTTCACCTCCCCTCAACAAGAATCATGCCTACAGAGACCAACTCAAATCATCACTTTCTAGATACTATGGTTGAGTGTAGATAATTAGGTTGCCTATGGTGGCTAGAGCAAACGACCTAAAAATGGATAAGTTCATTTTTGGACAACGAGATAGTTTGGACGACGCTGTCGATCTAAAGGTCGAGAGTTGGCCATAGGAAAGCCGCCATCGAGGCCGTCGCACCGTGATTATATATCCACGGCGGTAGGTGGTCATCGCTCTCGGGCCACGGCCCGATATCTACATCCCTCTCTCTCTCACACAAAGATTCAAAATCCAAAGGCGGCAGCCACCACAAAGTCGTCATCGTCCTCGCGGGGCCGTAGCTGATGATTCCTATCAACGCAATCTCCAATAAGTACCATATTTGTCAATATACCAAACATCTGATCAGATAGCATGTCTCCATTTGGTGCCTTGTCAATGTACCAAATTATGTTTCGGACATTGAAAAAATACGATCTTATCCTATTCGACCTAGTCAAATAATCTCAATCACCTACCGCGGAATGAAATGCGTGCATTTCAAGGCTCTACATGTACATTCAAGAATCTGTATGTCACTCGATTAACAAATTCAGTAGATGAGCCTTGATATGTCTAGGATTATTGAATAATCTAAGTAATTGAGAACTAATTAGAAGTGAAATTCTGAGTTTCGGAGTATATGATAGAGCAATAAGGTAGACTTTCTATTCTAATTGATTTTCAGATTTAAGCCAAATACGTCTAATACATTTTTCACGAAATAAACGGATTCTAAATTAGAAGAAGAAATTCATTGCCGCGGGAAGTTATAGCATTGGCTCCCGTACATCCACCCAAACGAATCCGCTGCATCTTCACCAAATAACGATTTCATGGTAAATACACAATGTTGAGTTGAGGAATGATCTTGGGTCTGTACACGAATAGGACGCCATCATCCACCCAGAATCATGTACAAAGCAACTATATGTCTGTTACAAAGCGCACACAGGAACACGTGAATAGAGGTGCACAGAATCTTCGACATCTTCGAGAGCCTGAGAATCTGAAGCGGCGAGACGGGCAACTGCCATCGGGTCGACGTGAAGGTTTTCGGGATTTGGGGGGTTGGAACTATTGAAGGGGCTCGCTGATTTCGAGAAGTTCGTTCCGGAGTCCGGTGAAGACCATGGAATCAGTTTCGATGGGTCTGAACTTGATGAGAGCCGAAGGGACCAGATCCTCGTCATCGAGAGTCGTTGCTCTTTGGCCGGGCTCAGGGGAATGTGGGATCACTCGCCGCTTGATGAGCACGGGATGCATCAGCTCGAACTCCAGGCAGGGATCCTTGAGAGCTGAGCTTACAAACTGCGATAAAGCAAAGTTATCCGCTCAGAGTCGGCGAAATACACAAGCTTTAATTTCCTCATTACTCATAAACAGCGTCAAGAAGTGATAAAACCTATCATTGCTCGCCTCGAAGAAACATCGGTTCAACATGACAATCTAGTCCTTTGTCGACCGGCAGATGAACACATTGGGTCAAAGCAGAGGAAAGCTACACATTTGTTAACTAACACTACTTTTTGGTCACTGTAGTGGATTTTTAGCCATAAAATGGATTAGAAATTGCATGCTAGAACTCAATTAGGGTACTCCACCGGATGTCGCCTGTGGCACAAGCCTGTGCACAAGCATGGATTCTGATGCACACGCGATTATGCTTTGCCAATGCAAAGAGGCACAGGAGCAAATGGAAACCACATGATTGAACCAATTTGCAAGACAAGGAGTACCAGAATATAAACATTACTGCTTAAAAGGATTAAAGTGGTTGTTATGATACATTGTTTGCTTTAAGCCTCCTCCACTTGCTTGTCTTAAAATACGGCGTCCGAGTCAAACTTTCTATACCAGGACACGATGTTCTGATTTTTGCAGTGAAGCAGACGGTTAGAAAAATATGCAGCACCTTCTGATGGTGCTGGAAGATGAAAGAAAGTCATTCAAGATTAGAGCACAAGATGAGTAACACTATCGGCAGCAAGGCTGAACAACAAAGACGGTGATTGGTTCACCATTGAAAATGAGTAAAGAAAATAAAAAAATCTAGCATTGACTGTATTGATAGTGCGTTCACAAACTCTTAAGGACCCAGGATAGGAGCGTTGAATGCATTCATAGATTTCAACGGTCAACCATCTAGCACCCACAATTGACACCTATGGCAGAATAACCAGAGGTCCAGAGTAACATTAGAAACCCATGTAACATCTGATTTGATCAATTAGAGCAGGGACTTGATATCATAGTAGCAGGCCAAAGAGAGGACAGCGAGGAAGAAGAAAGTGATGGAGGTTATACAAGATCAAGAAATTAGGAGAGTGCATCGAATGCACCTCCAATGCACTGTTGCCGTTGTGAAAGAACCTCTCCTCAAGTAAAATGGGAACTAATGGTCACACAATCTCATAGGCTTTTTAAAAAAGTTATAAGGAACTCAGCCTACCGATCGGAAACAGCTCTCCGACTACAACTACTAAAAAAATATCCCAGACCATCTAAAAAAGCTAAGTTAGTGTAAATACTGGTGGCCCCAGGAATAACACTTAATATTTGACAACACTCAAATAACAGCAAGGCAAGTTCTTCAATTAGTAGATACTTCAAAGGTAGTTTCTTTTCACAAAATGGAATCGAATAATGTCCTCCCATGAAAAGTATGTTAAGGAAGTAGTCTCAGCTCTGAAAATGTGACCAATATCTATCATGGATCATCACTAGAAAACCACAAGAATCCCACTCTAGTGTGTGGTTTATCTACGGCAGCAACCTTTATGTGGGGATAAGCAGAGTTCTTGATGGGTGCCAAAAGGTAAAGAGACTCACAACTTTTAAATGAACAAGCTAGTCTGAAGTTAGAAGAGCTTAAAAAATAATAATAAAAAAACATCAGGCAAAGTCAAACACTAGGTAGACCAAAGATACAGACTTCAGGAGGAGAATTTGTATTATAGGCAGAAATATAAGTTCAAAAAGGCAATCTCATGGAAAGACCAAAAGCCACTATCATTGCCCCCTTCCTCTAATATCAATTGCTCTTGAGAGCTGCCATTCCATGGCTCACCCCTTCACAATACAATTGCATGCATGAACTACAGTATGAACATCTCACATTCATTGGATCTAGCATGACATCCATCATTTAAGAGGCGGCATTGATCTTTTACTTACAGTAGCCTAGTCAAGTCAATCATGCTAAATGAAAGGAAGCTGCACAACAATTATATACTCAAACAAGAGAGGCTTAAAGGACAAACCTCATATAAAGAACCTGTTAGCTCCCAAGGAGCAAAGACACCTTGAAGAACCACTCCATCTGGAAATTGAATACGGATGACAGTTCTGGTGTACCTCTTCCTTCCGACCTTCAGCTGCTTTTCCCTGCATGACCTGGGGATCAAAAGCTGAGACTCTGCCATCTTTTTCTTCCTCATTTCTGCTTCTCTTCTCACCTCATCCATTGAAAGATTATAAAAAGAATCTGGCAGCTCAATTTTTGCTGCTATACTTTCAGGCACGGAAAAGAACACCCGAATCTAAATGGCATAGACAAAAGTGAAGTCAGAATAATAATCAAGATAGGACACAACAAAAGCTAAAATAACGGCCCAAATATTTAAGACACCAATTAAGGCACCCAGATTACTATCTATTGACAAATTGTACAATCACATAGGGACATAACACCAACACAGGGCCATGTGAAGTCTACATTCACTCTGATGTAAAAATTGAAATGATATAGCGCAGGTGGGCAAGCACTTATGTTATGTAATTGAATAGCATTCTGCTAACGGAAGTCGTGCAAACTAACATCAGAAAAAAGATAAAATGAAAAATTGAACATAGCAGATCGTATGTAGTGATTCTGCATCCTAAACTGATAAGAGCAGCAATATCAGACATTAAAAGCAAATGATTGGCACATACTCCAATTCTTTTATCAAGTACCATTAAATCATCAGAAGCATTGTTCAAGTTTAAGCTTCACGTCCCATGTCTCATGGTAACTTTAAGAGTTAAATATTACCATCACAATCCAATATGTACAATGGAGATATCAAACCACACAGATATTTAGCTTAATGTACTGAAATCGTCATGAAATAAGCAACTGCAATACAAATATTCCCAATATTTTCCAGTTCTAGTTGGATACTCAGATGAAGCTAATTTCACGCTGCAAAATCTATTGTAACATAGATAAGGATAGTAAGCAACGTAGCTATATCCATTCCCAGACCTACAAGTGCAGCCAATAACCCTTTGCGTCACTTTCTAGTTTCGATATGACATAGGCTTAAAAAACCGGCATGGAAACCATGGCAGAAAACATTAGTAAATATAACACCATAGAGAGTTTGAGCAACAAATAAAGTCATCACTGGAAAAGCTTCTCAGCAAGAGCTAACACGAACAAATAAAGAGAACATTCAACCCACCTGCCTATCGATCTTTTCCTTTTCGGTTGGTTTGTCTACTTCCGAAGGGACCGCTGCAGGAGCATCATCCATCTTTTTATTTTCTTCAGACTTCTTTGGTTCCAGTAAAACCACAGCCCTACTCATTATTCGTATTTGCTCCTCGCCAGGTTGATCCATCACGGCCCACATCTCCCCACCCTCTTCTTTTAACTCAAACCCAACAAATTCCAACAACTCAATCCCTCCTGCAACATCTCCGATAGCTTCCTAATCTTAGGATTACTCATTCTTATCCTCCTGAACTTTGCATTTTCTGGTTCCCTCGCTATATTCCTAAACAACTTAAGCACAACATCAACCGAACTCTCTGGTGACTTCGCCGACACAAAAGTGCCAACACAGGCCTCTAATTCACTCCTTCCCTCCGCTTCATCACTTGTCAACCCCTGTGCGCCGACTTCATTATCATACTCGACCTGATTTGCAGCAACACAACTATCCACATGCTCAGAAACTTCTTCTTCAGACCGGAAAGATCTATTGCAAACGGGGCACTCAACAATATTCAATGAATACCCATTCTGAGATCTCTTTCCAGTAGTGATTAGAGAATCAAACGGATCGAACCCGTTACCCGGTTTCCGATCCGGCTCCGCATTACGCGCGAACCCGGGCTTGCTCTGATCCGAAACTGTGGCCTTAGGGGGCTGAGAAGGTCTAGGATTACTGACTTGAGCTGGTGATGGATTTGGGCGACTCTGGATAGATTGAGAAGGGCGAGCGGGGATCGGATTAGTAGGACCTGACGAAGACGAACCCAAAACTCTGCCTTGGCCCTTGAATTTGCCCGAAGAGGAGGAGGTGGAGAAAGGGTTGTTGACTTTCTTCATGAACCCCTTGACTTTATCCTTCACGTCGTCCATGGTCGTTGCAAATGGAGATGGCTGTGCAAGAGAGATTACCCAAAAAGTGATTCCAAGAACAATGGAACTGAATTTCAAAGGAGAGACAGAGAGAGGGGATTAGGAACGAACAAATACTTGGGAGCGGATTGTCTTGCTAGCTAAGAAAGAGGGTATGAATGGGTAAAGGAGGACGATCCATTCACGTTACAAAAATCGCGACTTTGTATGGATGATGTCCAGGACTTGCGGCTGAGACCGGGGGAGAGGCGTCTTCACAATTACAGAGCATTCGTTCCAGGGAGAAAGAGGCAGGACGCGGCTTCGAAGACTCAGGAGGGAATCGGCAGCATCGGCAAAGAGGACTTTTCGAGGAAGACCCACGAAAAGAAAACAAGGAAAGGAGCAAAAGAGAGAATCTTTTGCAAGAAAAGAGGAAAAAAGCGTTCTTTTTTCAGAAAGAAATGACGTTTTGCCTCGAAAAGAGCGTAGATAATGAACTGGCCAAAAAGAAAAGACAGCATTAATCGAAATCCGGGCCGTCCGCGTGAATCTATTGTGACGTGATTTCAACGACTGTGTTAGTATCTGATTGGCAAAAGACCAGAAAAAGATGACTAATAATGCCGTCTGTTTTACGAAGCTAATCCGGAGGTAAAAGTTAACTGCGTTTTATCTCCTTCCTTTCGGCCGGTCCAATTAGGTTGTGCCATGTCGGAGGCCGATGGCGGGGCTGGTCATGGGCTTGACGATGTGGTTGGGCTTGTTCGGATCTGAGGTGCAAATCGTGGAATCTTTTAGAGCAGTTATGTTGTCGGATCCAGTCCTTAGCCCGTCCAGAACTAATTATAACAGCAAGCTAATGCTCGTCTCTACTCCTTTGGTCCTTCAATATAGGTCACCATTGAGGTGGTCGAATGACTCGAACGTCCTCTCCAACCCCCATGGTCGTCAACCGATACCACAGAGAGAGAGAGAGAGAGAGAGAGAGAGGGATCACTGGAGGTAAGGATTGAGGGGTCTCATTGCCCGGAACTTGGAAATTGATCTCATCAGGTGATTGACGTGGCCGACGAGATCGACTACTGGTGGCTACATAGCCGACAGCAAGGTCGTTGGGTCAGCAACATCAAAGGGCTCAGCGACGCAACCATGGCGCTCCTCCATGGTCTTCTCCGATACTGCTGCTACTTGATATTGGCGACAGGTTACACAATTGTAAAGCGTAAAATAGCTATGGAACATTCATTTTATCAGTTCGTCCATTGAAAGTTTGAAATGCAATTGAAGATGGATCGGCTGAGCTGCTGAACAAGGGAGGGAATAGAAACCAACAGAAGACAGCTCAGTTGGCCAACCGACAATCCTACGAGTTCTGACAATGTCTGCATCCACCAGCTTTGGTGTGGAATGCAAAGAAGTTGCCCGCTTGCGGTCGGTGACAAGAAGGTGAAGGATTGGAATCATGAAAACAGCCTCTTTGCGAAAACCCAGAAAAGAAGGGCGCTGGGGAAGCCAGTATATGTAGATGGCCCTCTCTCAACCCTCCCGCAGCCGGGAGTCACGTGCACTGCAGTGACGTGCCAGCCTCTTCCTAGCTCTGTTAAGATAAATTTTCTTCGCAAACTCCACTCTCTTCGTGTAAAGAGACTGAGCAAATTGATAAGCATGATAAAATTGCAGGTATGCAAATGAGTAATGTTCACAAGGCAATGCTGCTCTTATCCCTCATAGAACAACAAATTCGAGGTACAAACTGGCAGTGATGGGATGGCAACAATACTGATAGCTGATACCAAAAATCAACTAGGTGAAGATGTACCTTGCTGTCGTGTTCGATACATGCAGAGAAACAAAGTTTGCCATTTTGCCTCGGAAGTTGGCAGCCAATACTCCCCACTAGATGATCAGTAATTCAATGGCAAAAACCGAAACGACATCCTCCAATCCTACTAAGGAATTA
The DNA here is from genome assembly GCA_014182735.1 of Corymbia maculata. Classification (NCBI taxonomy): domain Eukaryota; kingdom Viridiplantae; phylum Streptophyta; class Magnoliopsida; order Myrtales; family Myrtaceae; genus Corymbia; species Corymbia maculata. The sequence goes on along the minus strand of CM024688.1, from coordinate 30,931,335 downwards.
GAAGAAGCGGATGAAGTGTATTTTTAACTGTCCATGTCGAGCCCCAGATGCAGGATTGCTTCATCCAGAAGAAAATTCTCCAGAACCCCAGATAATGTTCGCGGTATCGAATCACAGTAAGCTATCTTCCACCATCAATTTTGAAATAGTCGAAGTAACACACTGACTCTTCCCGAATCGAAATTATGCACTACAATCACTGATCAAGCGTTTGACCATAATTCGGAGCTAAATCACCAGCTTGAGCATCAAATTCACCAATTGACAGATCACATTATGAACACTACAGGACCGCATAAGATACATCTGTTAAGATGGTTATATCTCATCATGAGTACAGAAACAAAAGAGCTTGTCCAAACTGTCTCGTCATCTTGAATACTTCTGTCGCCAATCCTCGTTGACTACATTTCTCAAAATCTTCAGCAGACCGCTGGTTACCATCGGCCATGCTTTTCTGTTACTCCATCAACCTTGCTAGAGACATCTTGATAATAGACATTGTTGCTTAAAAGACAAGCCAGACAGCAAAACAGACATAATTCCTTCATACAAAATCTAACCCCACCTCTCAAAATCTCCAAAAGTTGCAATTTCTGAAGCCAAAGCCTGATATGAAATCAATTAGTGTTTCCTCAAAATTTCTCCCGTAATGAAATAGTTTTTATCAAAAGTCCTTCTTTAGTCTTTTAGTACAGGATATAAGTTTTGTGCCAATGCCAGACAGGAAATATCAAGCAAATAAGGATATTGACAGCTTTTCTTTGAACCAAACAATACAAACTCAAAACGTGCTGAAATTTAATTGATGACAAGACTTGGGAATACAACTATTACAAATGAACCAAAGGTAAACAAAATCTGTTGAAATTAATCGATGACATAGTCTGAAAATGCCAAGATGTGGTAATTGTTCTCTGACGTTTAATTGACGACAAGACCTGGGGCTCCTCAATAGACAAATGATGATATTTATACTGGTAGTGTGCTAATGTTCTCGGACGTTTCCAGCGTTTGCAACCATCCCAAGCGGTTTCCTCCAATTGCATCCATAGTCCTTCATTTTCGAAAGTCTTGTGCCCATCCTCTCACGATCTCCTGACCTTGTTCCCAAGTGATCTCACTTAAAAATGCATGCTAGTTGCTCGTGATCTCAATTTTGCTTTGTCCCCTGGCGACCTTGGATTTGTATCTGCATCTTGATGCTCCCTACGCATACAAAGACCTTGATGGTTTGCTGGTCCATATTCATCGGTACCTCCGTTGATAGTCGTTAACTATTCATCATCGTATATCAACAACCGATTGGTGTTAACGTCAATTGCGAGTATCGATATTGGTCCTCGTGATCATCAGCAACGTGTCACACAATATTCACGCATTAGTCACGTGTTTATCCATGTCAAGGACTTGGTCATTTTTTTGGTGTAAACATGTAGCCATTATAATCATTTGGCGTGTGCAAGCAAATGAATAAGTAAATCTCATCGATTGCAATTGCATTCAACTCCCTATTCAAGCTGAAAGTGAGAATGACAGTATGCCAATCGTTCCACCCAAAATGCAGAAAAACCAGCCGAACCATAATGGAAAAAAGAATATGATGTGCCCTAAAAAGTATGGAAAGCGCCATCCACGCAATCGCCATTTTGTCTGTTTCCCGCTCCCACCGCGACGTGCTTCAGTCGAGTTTCTTGAGCCGAGCGAGACGTTGGTTGAGCTGTTCGATCTTGATCACCATGTGCACGACGGAGTAGAGCAGCCAGTAGAAGGCCAGGGCGGCGCCGATCAGGAGGGCGTTGCGCTGGCTCTTCAGGACGGACTGCTGGTGGAGGAGGTGCTCTGTCGGAGAGCACTCCAACTCGGGCTCGCAGCTGGGGCTGGTCTCGTACTTCCAGTAGATGTGCAGGAGCAGGAAGAGGCAGAGCGGCACGACGGAGAGGAGGGGCTTGAGGAGGTCCCCCGCGACGACGGAGCTCAGACCCCTGCGGAGGAAGCCGAGGCCGGGGGCAGTGAGGAGGAGGAGCATGACCGCCTCCGTTGCCGCCACATACCCGAGCATCACCCACACCAGGCCCATTGCCGATAGAGAGAGAGAGAGAGATATCTATTCGCTACTGTTAGATTTTGGTTTGACTTTTTCTGTCCACTGGCGTTTTTCTTCTTGCCTAAGAGAAATACATCGGCTTTTTCGTGAATATACATTAACTTTATCTTTTTTTTGGGTAAATAGTTAGCTTTATATTTTTCAATACTAGGAAAGAAATCTTTCAAAGATTTCTTTCTTAATAGATTTGAGATGTTTTGTATAAAATGAAGGGCGGCATTATTTCCACCACTATAGCTACATTTGATTGTCTAGATTTATAACCATGTAGAATTGGATATGATAGGATAATAAATTTAGGGATTTTACTATATGCTATCCATTGTTTGGTGATACACAAAACAATGGATAAAATATAGCATTGATGTCTGGTATAAAATGAAGGGCAGCATTATTTCCTCCACCATATATGAATTAATCCATCCCGTATTCACTAAAAAGACGAAATTACTATCGACCATTCAATTGCAATTTAAAGTGATGGCCCCAAATTTATTTACTTTCCTTCCTATTTTAATTTTCCTTGCATGTTTTGTTTTTGTTTATTGTGGGTATCCCATTTATATTAAAGGTTACTATGTTCTTTTTTATTTTCAGATATTGCTTTCGTTCATAATTAATTCCGTCCAAAAGAGAAATTTTAGAAAATCTATGGATTAATTGTCAAGTAGAATCTAGAAAAATTTCAACAAGAGTCAACTTTGTAACATAGCCACATGTTTATAAATTTTTACTTGCATCATTATGAAAGGATTTCCATGGATTTAGTCACAAATTATATTAATTTTTGTCTATCAATAATGATGAAATTTCACTGGCATTTTAATAAAATTTCTTATTTTATGCAATGCTTTGATTTGATTAAATTTAAAGTTTCATGTCGGGGAAAGTAACTGTGATTTTGTTTTCAAAAATCTTTAAAGAGTTTTTTTTCATCCATTCACCTTATATAAATAAATAAATAAATAAATAAATAAATAAATAAATATATATATATATATATAAGACAACTAATAAAAAATGGTTCGATGGTGGTATGGACAATAAAAGTAAAAAACAACATTGCCCTCTATCATTTTTTAGTAAAAATGAGGTGGATTTAGTTTTACAAAGGATGGAATGCCGCCCTAAATGAAACCAAAATTTCAAATGTTGGATATTAATCCTGAACATGAACTTGGGGCATGCTTGATGATCATCAACTAAGAATGGTCAAGCATGTGTCATACACATTATAAGGTAACACAATAAATTAAGAGATAGTAACCACTTATTAGCCAAAAAAAAAGAAAAAAGAAAAGAAGAGATAATAACCACAATGGTATCGTATGAAATATAAATATTGTTCCAACGAAAATATAAACATCTATGTCTATATAATTATATCATAACAAATTTTCTTCAAGAATATTGATTGATTGTTGGATTGAATATTGATTTTGCTTTTCTTTCTCCTAGTAAGTCCACCATTCAAACGGTCAATAAAAAGTTAATTGGCATTAGAAATATTAATCCGCTTTCATTCTACTTTCCTTAATATAACGTTTTGTATATCGTGCAAGGATTAAGGTTTGTTTAAGAGAATAAAGAATCAAAGTTACTAGTTTCTTGTACAATGATCGTATAGTTATTTTCTCAAACAATGCCATTGATTATTTATCAAGCGTATTAATTCTACACAACGCAGTGTCTTTGTGTGATTGGAATAATAAAAAGAGTAATCATGCATGCCTAAGTAGGTCTACGATTGGTAGAGTATATTTTACACCGTCTAAGTACAATGTTACCAGCCATTCGGTTTTAGGCTTGAGTATCACCTATTTCACGAGATTAATGGATATGTTATGGACTTTGGGATATACATGCTTAAGGTACACTTCCTGCGATCTTCCTTTATTTAATAATTTTGGGTTAATTCCATCAAAAGTCTTAAAGTTTTGTGTAAATACTTGTTTTCAATTCTGCAAAGCATTTTATCAATGCACTTGAGTCTAAAAATTTTCATTTCCTAAATTTGCATATAAAATGCGAATCATGGATCTTGTTAGCTCCATTAAATTTGCTTGAAATAGAAAACCTAGTTGGCTTTTTTTTTTTTTTTTTTTTTTTTTATCAATATTTTTGTACGATGATGTGCCACGTTAGCACCACGTAGAAAAAGAAGGTTGAAATTTAAAAAGAAAGACTTAAAAAGGATTTTGTCTAACAAAAGATTAAGGAAAGTGTATTATTTTCAACGCACTGTTTTTTCCATGTTGTTTGTAATCACTATTGTAAAAATTAAAATAATGTCAATTAAGAATGCTTAACAAGTGCCTTAGTGCTCTCATTAATAAAGCCAATAAAAAAACACAAAAAGAAAGAGAATGTAAGGGAGAAGGACAATTATGCTTCCTCAATTGGCGGCCCTTGCAGGGGCCTTCGCTAGGGCCGGCAACCCTTGTCAGGGTGTCGAAGGTAGTGGCTGACATCGCCCATGAAGCCAACCCTATTGATATACCTTTCGTCGTGTCGTGTCTTTATTCTGTTGATTTTCGTTCTCTTTTTAGGTGGTGCTCCTTGACAAGATGTCAATGCCACATGTCCAAAAGGAAAGATCAATTGACAACAGATGCGACATGAGTTTTTGCGTCTGGGCAAGACAGTGGAGGCAACGAAATCACTCATTCACCACTCTCGTGCAATGTTTAGAACTCAAGTAAATGGAATAAAAGTCTTAGGACTCTTAGCATAATTATCAATAATGTTTTTTTGTTCAAATGGACATTGTAACGTGGCTGGGCCTGGTCTTACATTATTCTCCTCAATGATTGTGCATGGGTATTTCCACCCTCAATGAGAATTGTCCAGTCGTCCTATACATTCACTCTCGTTTGCAGACATGGATCTATGGATGAAGGAGAATAAAAAATGGGAGAGACTTTTTAGCAGTAGGTCCTCCGGGTATTATTGCTTAACTTTCATTTTTGCAATCCACTTGCGCTTAAACTACCGTTCCATCTGGAAGAAAAAACAACCAAAGCAGCTATCTCAATCTTACTCCGTCACTTTCTGGACATTAGTCTCAGGGACCATAGTTTCATCTCCTCTTGTTTTGCCCAGTAGGGAACTGCGACGTTCGGCATCTCGGGGCTCTTTTCGAAATATCCATCCTGAGGACATGGATAAGAAAGAATCCTAGGAAGCTTTCTGCCTCAATCTTGTAACTTATTTTATGCGAAGTGCGCGAGCTATTTCGTCAATTGCGACGTGGTACCGTGTCAGAGGGAGCCCAGAGATGATAATTCTCTATGTCTGCTCTGTCTCCCTCATGTCTTTTTCATCAGCAATTCGGACGAATCTTTGACAGACACTGAACTTAGATATCGTAGAATTGTTGTCCCAATAAAATGTGGTCATGGTCATAAAGCATTAGACTTTTGAGGACATTTCAGGGGGATTAGAGAACTTTCCAGGGGAAATCACCTAGCGGAGTCCAAGTCGCTGGATTTTATTTAATCGCTTCATCTAGTCAAAAGGTGAGATTATCACCGTGATCCATAAGTTTTAGATTAGCAACAGTAACCCCAGATGTTCCAATCAGAATTTACATAAACAATGCTCTTGAGATTGTGACTTCCTGAGGGTGTTTCACTAGTGCTGTCGATGATGGAGTGCGGTGTTTCCTGATCTTGACAAATGAAAAATTGCAACTTGACAACTTTCATCTGCAGTGAGGAAATCGTGTGAAATTTCTTGGTAATTTGTAGGTGATTCCAGGTTCATTAGTGCAATTCGATCTACTTCTCTTGGGCACTCTTCGATCGACCAAACTGATTTACTAATGCAGATCACAAAATGCATAGAATATAATTTGTAGTACCGGGCTTAGTCTTGGTCGATGATCAAAGTTGAACAGGACTTCTTAATATGAATATATGAATAACATATCTGGTAACACTACCAAGTATAGTCAACACTTAACTAGGTTGAATATGCTCTTTATCTTTTTTGTTCATGAACCTTAATTTGGATCTATCCATCCATAAGTCAGTAATTGAAGAAGTAACTTTCAGAAAGGAGAAGAAGAAAACACACTATTCATTGGCAAGATGGCCTATTATTGTATTGCTTTTGAAACAGAAGAGACTGGCATCATCCTTTGATAAAGAGACTTTCAAGAGCCTAACCCCTAAATCTCCAAAAAAGTGATTGTGAATGATGTTTTTTGAAGATTTAGAATGCTTTTAACAATGGGCTTATGGTGATGTGACAGATTAGCATCGTTAGGAGGATGGTCTTGTTAAAAAAGAGCTCTCTCCCCCTTTTACTGTTGAAGATTCTCCATCATGCACTCTATCATCTGCAATCTCTCTCTCTCTCTCTCTCTCTCTCTCTCGCTAGGAATGTCCCGTGACCTGATCTCATTCATGCATAATGTCACTCACTTTTGCTAATTCTTTTATGTTTCCTCTTTAGAAGGTCATGATATCTGGTCTTCTCTTTAGCTTTATGAAAGGGGAATATACAAAGCCTTTTTGGTCTGCATTATTAGTTGCCTGTCTAGATTATAATGCATACTAAGCGGCAAGCACGGGCCCTCCGCCACATACTCAAATATTCTAAATGCAAGTCCCTTCCTGCTTAAAGAACGCATTTTTGCCCCACAAAAAGACACTGTGAGAAGAAAAAGTGGGATTCAAAGGATCTATTTGGGATTGACCCACCAAAAAGAAAGACCCAAAGTAATGGCAGAGAAGGGATTCTACACAAATCTTGACATCATGGTCTTCCTAAAATAATGTGATCATCATCATTTGATGGCCCTTTGTCCCCCTTAATATACTTCAGAGGATGCTGCCCTATATTGATGCTAAGATGATTAAAGAATGATTTTCAATTCCGTAACGACTTCCTTTGACCAAATGCCTGGTCCTTGAGCAGGATCGTGCACACAAAAAGTTACCAGCTTGAATATGTTTTCAGAGCACTGCAATGATGCGCAAGTTAATGCTTTAACACAGAAGTAGAGGTGAAAGAATTGTTTAATTTGATTATAACTGGTTTTCATGTTTTGCCTGCATTTTTCTGTGCTAAAAGCCACACCAAATTCCTTGTGCAGCTAAATACTAAACGTGTTGTCTTTCAAACTTTACATGAATTTTTGAAAATGTCGCCGAACTTCCACTAGTGTTACTCATGACAAAATCGTTGTATATAGTGCATCTCGTGATAAAAATCTAAAGGACGACTTCGTTAACTTGACAGGTGATACTTGAGTTCAGTACCATGAAAAGTCTCACTTACTGCTTTTTGAAGGAATTTTCTGAAGAGCGGGCTGATTGGAACAATCGAAGGGAGGAGTTAACCTAACTTGGAGAAAGATATTCGAGTTCAGTACCATGAAAAGTCTCAGTTACTTCTTTCTGAAGGAATTTCTGAATTGCGGGCCGACCGAAACAATCGAAATGCTGAGGCTAAAAATCCTCACAAGGTAAAGTGACTAAAGCCAGGTGGTCCATGTGGAGATGATCGTAAAAAAAGAAACTGGATGACTTTTTTCTTGAACTGTACTCCAGTTCCTCATATGATTCGATTCAGCAGGAGGTGGAAACAGAATTGCAGAAGAAGAAAATAGATAATCTGAAACAAGCAGTTCGAGTCCAGGAAAAGCAAGATACGCATGGAATCCAAAGAAAGCCATGAAAATGATCCCAAGTTGATCACAACTGCAAAGCACAAAACTAAATTAAGCCACAGAACAATACAAGAACAGCACTTTCCGCAGAAATGTCTGCTTTTTGTACACAATCGGTGAAGAACAAAGCATAGTTTAACTGTTTAAAAAGGACTAAAAGTGGGGGAGATTGGAGAACGCGACTCTCTCTCTTATTGCAACTTTGCCTTTTCACTGGCTTCGAGGATATCTCAATGCTCAAATCTTTTTTCTTTTTGGCAAGTCTAACCTTTAAAGTCTTCTTTACAGGGAGTGAGAAAAAAGGAAAAGTTACAACAAAGAGACAATGGATAGAAAGTAAAAGGATGAAATAAAGACAGAAAAAAGTCGAAGCCAAATTGATCATTTCTTCGAATCGAATTTATACCCCAGCAAGTAGCGTGCGGTGCTGCAATTCTTTGGTATGTCCACGACCAGCGGTGCAGTTCATTTACCTTCTGCAATAAGTGAAAAATGAAAAGCTTGTTAAACGCATAATCAGAAAACAAATTATGAGGCAAGAACAGGGTCGGTTAGAGGAAAAACAGAGCTGAAACGAGTCGTACCCTTGGCTGTTTCGCAGACCTTCCCTAGGAAAGAGAGGAAGACGATGACCAGTGTGACCCCCGCGATGAGCCCGATCAATATTGCCAGCGTCTTCTCAATCTCGTCATCGTCGTTATGATCTGTTTTTCCAAATAATCGCACAAAATGATTAGGGTCCTGCTCAGCTCAGCCACACTTACTTAATGGAGCAATCAAATGACAACAGTGCCACTTTTTTTCCCATTAGAATGTTCTAGGTTGCCTCAGAAGAATGAACAGCTAAACCAATTTGCTTGTGTGTTTTCTCAAGCATCATACTCCTATTGCCTATCTTACTCTGCCCCTGTTTTGAGCAGTCTTCATTGCCACTTTGCATTAGTAAATTGCACTGGTGGCGGCATGATAATTTGAGGACATACAGCATAGAAATCTGTCAATCAAATCCCCTCATCGTTCTTTCCCCATGATACAGAGTACTAATTAGACAGCATGAACATCATGAACCGAAAAGAACATTAAAGATAAACAGGGGTTATCAAACCTTGTCTATGGACATCTCAAAAGCATCACCACAGCACAACCATAGTTACAGCACACACCGTCACTTTCATTTCTTAGACCCAAAAATTGTAAGAAAGGAAGCTAACAACTTAGCTTATCAGATGATGAAATTTTAGAGAGGAGCCTCTAAAATCAGTTGACTGTTACCTCAGTAGTCAAATTGAAGACTGATCAACATAGACACCCTACTTGGTAATGTACACTTGGATGGGAATTGAGCTGATGATGAAGCTCAAATTCATTTTAAGACAGGCCATGTGAACATTATCCAAGCATAACCAACCAAATCAACCCGAAAACCATGCGAAACCATGAACCAGCATCACCACCATAGACCCGATTCTTACCGTGGTCGGCGTGTGAGTGGTCACCGCCCTCGGAGTACCGCACGTAGCACTTGGCCAGGAACATGTCCCCCCATCTGGCCGCCCCACAGTTGCTCTTCAACTGCCCGATCGCCTCCCCGAGGCAGTCCTGGCACTCCCCGGGGCTCAGGTCCTGCACGCATTGCGCGACCGCTCGCATGTCGCCTGACCACCCGTCACGATAATACTTGTAGGCCCCACCGTCCCCGTTGCTCGCCCCGATGTATCCCAGCACGGCATCGCGCCTCGCCAGCGCGTTGGAATCGTAGTTGTCCGACCCGGGCCCGCACTTCTTGATCACGACGGTCTTGTCCTCGACCCCGAGGAAGGTGGAGTTGTCGTACTTGACGAAGCACCCGTCGAGCTGGAGGGCACCGCCGCAGGCGCCGGTGCAGAGGGTGCCGACCTGGCTGACGGCGCGGGCGATGCAGCTGGAGCAGGTGCTCTGGTCGAGGTCGCCGCGGCATTGGAAAACACCATAGATGGTGTCGGCGGAGGTGGTGCCAGCAGGGATGCTGCCGGTGGGGATGGTGAAGTTGTTGTAGGAGGCGAACATGGCGTTGTTGACGAAGGAGGTGAGGATGGAGTTGACGCCGTTCTCATAAGGCGACCCGGGAAGGTACTTCACCTGCGAGCAGCCGCCGAAGACGAAGGAGTTGGTGTCGGAAGCCGACGGAGACGTGAGGAGGGAGAGCACCAGGAGGAAGACGGAGGAGAAGAGCAGCGGAGGAGACGGAGCTTTTCCGGCGGCGGACATGGCGGTCGATGAGAGAGAGAGAGAGAGAGAGAGAGAGAGTGAAGGGTCTGCTCGGTTGATGAGAGGTGGCTATGGCGGGTTGGTCATATAGCAGAGTGCTCTGTTTTTGTGAGAGAGAGAGAGAGTGGGAAAAGAGGAAAGAGGCGTGGTTCCTTCGGAAGGAATTTACGTAAGGAAGGACGGAACTTGATGAAAGTGTCCCAGCGCGGAGGTCCAAAAAAATTATTTGTCCAGACCTATCAAAACCGAGCACGAAAATCATTACCGTTTCGAAAAATACTAGTGGCGCTCACTTCAAGTAATAATAATACCGGCGAAATCCAACTTTCATGCGAACCATCGAAAGCAAATTAAAATCATTGCATGATCATGATGAATCATGTAATAAGTGAATTCGACTGCAGTCGAATCTTTATGAGTATCGTTCTTTTCCCGTCGACATTGCGTCGAATTTTTCCTTTTTTTAATTATATATTTTCATCGATTGATCTGGCCAAAATCTTGATAACGGAACACCTAACCTGATGACTCTCAAGCCACTCTTTCTTGGTTTATTTAATAAAGTCAATATGATGGATTGACGGGAAAGAAGGAAAAGAAAGGGTGATTTCGCGGAGCGCATGGCTTTAAGAGGGGTTTGGCCGTACACTTTTTACTTAGAGTCTAGTGAGAACTCTCTCAGAGTCAATGTAAATAGGTTTAAAAGGGACCGGCCATGGTTGACAATAACTCTTCGTCGGCCACGAAACGAAAGAAGACGGGGGTGGTGGCGAGGGACCTCGGAGCGTCACCTAACACCAACTGGCCTCGAAGAATCGAAAGGCTATATAGCTGGTGATTGCTGGTGTTATCGTTCTCCATCGATTTCCATCGTAGGGTGGGTTAAAATTCATGGTTGACAAAGCTTTGGATTCTGCCCGAGAGTAGGTGCAATCTCGAATCGAATTTTGGGTTTTGTGCCAAATTGGAAAAAAGATGAAGATAAGAGTTGTTCTTTTGGGGGTTATTGGGAAGTGGATTGATCGGAAATGTTGCCTGGAAGTTGAGATTTGAGAGTAGGTAATGGGGGAGAGATGAGACTTTCAAATGCTTTGAATGCGCACGTAACTCAGTCCCCATCAAGAGCTTCCATATTGGTGAAGATCATTCTAGAGCATAGTGCCTATTTCCCCTATCCTTCTTTCCTTTTAGACCCCTAGAGGATCATTCTAGAAAGTTTTCATTGAGTCATGTGCATCAACTGCTTCTAGCCCGCTTGCAATTTGTCACGTCGCTTTATGAATCAATTTTAGGGACCGGTCTTAATAGGCACTCGTAGTTATCTTGCTCGGCCTAGCAAGTTCGTTGATGTGGTTTTTTTGTGCTAGCTACTATAGTAGCATGATGTAGGGGCAAGTATTATTGCATGAATAATTTAAGATTGTGTCTATAAGAGCATTGGCTTCATTTGTTTAAGGAAAATTTGAGGTTGTTGGAAAATACTTTGACTTCATTCTCATGTACGTAGCTAAGGCTTCTAAACATGAGATGTAAGATATTATAAATAGAAGAGGCTTGCACACTTTCTTTGCCAAGGGGACATGAATTGGTCGTTCGGTCATGGATTCGAGGGTTAAGGATCCTAATCCTAGGCCAGAAGACCTCAGTTTGGGTCTCTCGATGTCTAGCTCTAAGATATAGGGACTTCATTATGAAAATCTTTCATGTTATTTTGAAAATGACAAAATGATCAAATGTTACTAATATGTATATTAATTGAGTAGAACCGATTGAGAAATGCAAAAGTCAATATGTAGATGGTGTCCTGACAAGATCGTCTAAAGGCTATGAGTGCTTGGCCTCCACTAAGGGGTAACGAGATATTGAGCCTCAACACATCTAAAAGTTGGATGAATTTGAGTAAAAGGTGAATAAGTTTGGTCTAACTTTTTTTTGTGAAAACTTGGAAAGACTATGTAAAGGTTAATAGTTGGGTAGAGCCATGATCATCAGTATGCTTAGAAGACCCAGAAGATGAATATCAAAAGTCAGATTCTAACAAATAGCGTGGATAAACTTATTAGATCGCTGACAGAAGCAACTCCTATTAGATGAGATGGAATACGTGTGATGTGCTTCTACCTACTGGAGAAGAGGACCCAAACCCCTTTAAATAGCAATTTGGCCTTCCACTTGGCCTACTACATTATCTAGCTTTAACAACCTCAACAAAAATAGAATTCACAATGTAATCCTCCAGAATTTATAGCTCATATAAAATGTGCTGCTTCTACTCGAAACTTCTAAAGTTACATCTACAAACTCAAGCAACTCTTACAACACTAGATCACTTTCTTTCTAGACTACAAAATTTCACAACCTCTATAGAGATTCACAATTAAAAAGATCACTTTATATTGCACAAAGGAAAGAAGGACAATTCAACGCAACTGAGAGAGATTTGGTTGATGAGCTTCTTAAATGCCACTGATCATGACGCATTTTTAAAGACTTCCAAGTTTCAAAATATTTCTTGAAAGCTTTATCCAGTCAAGAAGCGATCAGTCTAACTTCTTCGACCATTAGATAGTCTTTCTCCGACCATTAGAGTTCATTTCCCTAAGTAGAAAACTCTGCTTCTATAGTCCACCCAACATTTTTTCTGCTTTAACCAAAAATGGAAAAGCCAGTCCGATTCACTCCAGATAGCTTTTAGCGAATACCAACACTTGAAAATAGTTGTAAAATGCTAACTTGAATCCAATTCACATTGATATAGAGATGAGTATTCCCACTAGGATTGTAGGGCCTCATACATAGAACCGTCCATTTTGTCTATGGCATATACTAATCATGCAAAATGATCATTCCAGACTTTTCACGAACTTTCATTATATGGTCTGTTACCTCCTGCAAACAAGTTCTTCCAAGCAAATTGACTCCTTCATGTTCCATGAATTGTCCACCTTTTACGGGCCCATGCAAACTTAACAAACCCGACAACTTGTTCACCTTTTAGAAAAGTCCTTCCAGGCTTAAACACATTTCTCATCTTATATATTGGTTCTCCTTCTACAAAGTTAAGGCCTTTCCATGCTTTAGACGATCTGTTGTTAACACTATTTGCATATAACTTTTGTATATGGAAGTTGTGTATGCAGCACCCTCTTGTAACCAAGGATATTCCTTAGATCCTAGGTTGTTACAGCTTTCTTCACCAAGATGCAGATGTCTTGTGACACCACTAGAGGTTCGCCCCGTCTATCCAATGGATATATTGTTGGTGGGCTGATAGAACTGTATTTCTTATTTTTATGTGTCGTGGTCCACATGGCCCAATCTCCCAATTTCCTTTCTATCTTTTTCTTCCTTTAGAGAAGGAAATACCTACAAGTGTTTTAGGTCCAAGGGATGCCAAAGAAGCAGTTTAAGGTCAAATATACGTATTAATAGCCATTAATTATGTAGTCATTTTCAACAGATTATAGAGATTTTCTCAACACACTCTCTATTCCTCGCATCTGTAGCAGCAACTCAAGCGAATGGGATTTCAGCAGGACCTGGGGCCCTTTTAATTGAATGCGTGTGTTTTTTTTTTTTTTTTTAATCTTTTGGCCCAAAGATGCGGTTAATTTTGGTCGGTGACCCAGAAAAACTTCGCCTTCACGTAAAGTATTATTTTGTTCCCCTTTTTTGGGGACAAATTGGAGAGAAATAGGGAACTATTACTATTATTATTATTATTATACAATTTGCCATACCTAAGCCAAGTTCAGAAGGACCAAACAAAGCCTTTCAAACTACAACAAGTCCAATGAAAGTCCGGGGAGAGTTATTAGAGCATCAAAAACAAAACATATTAATGTAACACAAAGTCAAAAAGTGTAATCCGACAAGATCTATTTTCAAGTGACGCGAGACAATATTATAATACTCCCTCTCACGTGTAAGCTGGATTAAGAGTGGCACATGAAATTTGATTGATGGGAAGCTAGATTAGTAGCGACATGTAGAATTTAATTGATTGAAGGTAGATGCACATATGTGAAAGGAATAGCATTGGCTCCAAAATTCAACCCAAAAATTTAAGTCACTAGGTAGAGGGAAACCAAAGCAACGAAAATATCATATGAGATGTGTGAAGAGTGACAATATTTCAACAAACCGTGAAAACCACGTTCAATGTGAACAACTTTCTTTGACTTGACTAGTGAAGAAACAAGACATTATTGCAAACCCTAGGAAGGTCCCTTCCAGTGAAAGAGAAAATGGAGAAAATAGATGGCAAGAGAATATAATTTGCTCTTTGCCCATGAGATGTCAATTAGCAATGCTCGTTGGTGAAAGTGCCGTGGCTGACATTGTACCCTTTGCCCTTGCTTGCCTCAGTGGGGTAGACTTGGACGGCCGAGCCAAAGGACACTACTAGAATAGTCTTCAGCCAACGACCCAAAAATGAAGTTGAGAATTGATGGTTACATTTCGAGTCTTTATCTTGACTTCACCGGGGCCCTCCCGAAAATGTGTTTCATGTTTCGGCCATAGATAGTCACAACGACCCATTAATAGATGTCTTCTCTAAAGGAACGAAAAAGAAAACCAAAGTTGGAGTTAAATTCGTATGTATTCATTGCAAAACCAAATATTCATTGGAGTGAACCATGGACATATGTGTTGATATTATACCTAAACATATTAACCCGAAAACTTAAAAGGATAGATGAAGGGAGTTCTACATGAATTTATGTGGAATTAGGAATTGCACATAAAATTCAAAGGATGGTAGGTTGCGCTTGCGAAATAAACTGTAATGAAATCTAATTGTAATACTATATTAGAATATTTAATCCGAAAAGTTCAAACAGTAGAAGGAAAATACTTGTGTATTGAGAGCATATAAATTCGATAGCCAAGTGATATAGGATACTTTAACAAAACATTTTGGCGTCTTGCTGAGTTTTGCTTTCCTGTCTCTTTCCAATTAACTATACAGTCCTTTCTTTTGTCATGAACTAGTACTACTCCAATTCTGATTAAAGATTCTGATCATTTGGTTTTTGGATAATGTAATGTATACCCGAATGGAACTTCATGAATGCCTTAAAAGAAAGAGAAAGGGTGTCCCTGCGGGTATTTTTGACGTCACCCAAGATGGAAAGGGCGCGAATGTCTAAAAAGCATGGACGTCAAAAGGCTCTCCCTTTCATTATATTCTCATCTCATTGTCTTTAGGCCAAAAAAAGAAAAAGAAAAGAAAAAGAAGATGTAAAGCTTAGAATTACTTTTCGTGTTTGCGAAAATTTAAATTGGGAAAGGAGATTAATGTCCTTATTCGATTATAGTCAGCTTCGAAAATGCTACTAGTACTAAGATATCATACGTTCCACTAAATCTCATTTGCTGAATGATGCATCAAGCAATTACTGGTGAATTAAATGAAGTTTATCCACTTAGTCTTGGATCCCTAAGTTGGATATAGAACATCGTCATATGTCATGTGGCACATGCATCATTTAGCAAAGACATTTTTTTGATATTAATTTTGTATCTTCAGCATTGCTTTGGCGCGATGACAGAACTATTCCCTGGGCATAGAATGTCCTGAATCGAAGCATAGCATGCACGCACACGAATGTAGTTGGAAAAAGAAAATGCTATCTCCAATCAAAGTATGTGTTTTGTGCCAAAATGAAAAAAGACAAAGATAAAGAGTTGTTTCTTTTGGGGTTATTGGGAGGCAGATTGATTGGAAACATTGCCGAGTCCAGAGATGAGATTTTCACATGCTTTGAATGCACACGTAACTCAGTTCTATCAAGAGATTCCATATTGGTTAAGATCATTCTAGAGTATGGACCCCTTTCCCTCCCTTTTCTTTTCCTTTTGGCCCCTCGAGTTTCTTCTTTTCCAAACGAAGTTTTTGTTTGAGGGTCGTATATAAAACTGCTTATTTAATTAAGAGTCCGCTTGCAATTTGCTGCATCGCTTTATGAATCGATTTTAGGGATTGATCCTAATAAGCGCTTGTAGTTGTCTTGTTCGGCCTAGCAAGTTCGTGGATGTGGCTCTTTTGCGCTAGCTACTGCAGTAGCATGATTTAGGGGCAAGTATTATTGCATTAATTTCTTGAGATTATGTCCATAAGAATATTGACTTCATTTGTTTCAGGGAAAATTTGAAATTGTTGGAAAATACTTTGATTTTGTTCACGTGTACATAGCTAGGCTTCTAAACATGAGAAGTAAGATACTTGAAAATAGAAGGCCTCAGACACTTTCTTTGCCAAGGGGACATGAACTGGTCGTCCGGTCGTGGATCCAAGGATTAACGATCCTAATCCTGGGGTGGGGGACCTCAGTTTGGGTCTCGACGTTTAGCTCTAAGATTTAGTGAGTTCATTAAGAAATTTTTTTATGTTATTTTAAAAATGACAAAATAATCAAAGGTTAGTAATATGTATATTGATTGAGAAATGCATAAGTCAATACACAAATGGTATCCTGACAAGATCGTATAAGGGTGAACGAGATATTGAGCTTCAAGGTATTTCATAGCTAGATAGATCTCAGTAGAAGGTGAATAAGTCTGGAATAACTTTTTCGTGAACACTTAGAAAAACCATGAAAAGGTTAACAGTTGGGTAGAGCCATGATTGTTTATATGCTTAGAAGGACATGCAGATGAAAGATCAGAAGTCAGATTTCGACAAGTAACATGGATAGACTCATTGGATCATTGATAGAAGCAACTCCTTCGATTAGACAAGGTGGAATATGTGTGATGTGCTTCTACCACTTGGAGAAGAGGACCTAAACCTCTTTTAATAGTGATTTGGCATTCCACTTAACCTGCTACATTATCCCGGCTCTAGCAACCTCAACAAAGATAGAATTGACAATGTAATCCTCGAGAATTTATAGCTTGTATAGAATGAGCAGCTTTTACTCGAAACCTCTGAATTTACTTATACAAACTCAAGCAGCACTCACAACACCATATCACTTTCTTTCTAGATTACAAATTTTCACAAACTCTACAGAGATTTACAATAAACAAAATCACTCTAATTTACACAAAGGAAAGAACGATAATTCAACGCAACTAAGCTAGATTTGGTTGATGAGCTTCGTGAATGCCACTAATCACAATGCATTTTAAAAGACTTTCAAGTTTCAAAATATTTCTTGAAAATTTATCTAGTCAAGTAGCGAATATTCTAACCTTCTTTGACCATCAGATAGTCTTTCTCCGAAGCATTAGAGGTCATTTACCCAAAGTAGAAAACTTAGCTTCTATAGTCCACACAACATTTTTTTTTTCTACTTATCCAAATTTGGAAAAACCGGTGATTCATTCCAGATAGCTTTTAGTGAATACCAAAACTTGAAAACAGTCGTAAAAGGCTAACTTGAATCCAGTTCATATTGACATAGAGATGAGTATTCCCACTAGCACTGTAGGGCCTTGTGTACAAAACCATCCACTTTGTCTATGGCATATACAAATTATGCAAAATGATCATTCTAGATTTTTCACGTAACTTTCATTATATGGTCTGTTACCTTCTGCAAACAAGTTCTTCCAAGCAAATTGATGTCGTCATGTTCCAAGAATCGTTCACTTTTATGGGCCCATGCAAACTTAACAAGCTCTCAGGTGACAACTTGTTGACCTTTTATAAAAGTCCTTCCAGGCTTAAACACATTTCTCATCTAATAACATGTTCTCCTTCCACAAAGTTAAAGCCTTTCCATGCTTTAGGCGTTCTGTCGTTAACGCTATTTGCATATAACCATATGGAAGTTGTGTGTGCAGCACCCTTCTGTAACCAAGGATATTCCTTAGATCCTTGATGGTTACAGTTTACTAATTCTTAACTCAGGGTTTTTGGCAAACCCAGTCAAATTCTCCGTTGCTTTAAAGATAATTCTTGAGATAATTCTTGATGTCTTACAACATCACTAGGTATCGCCCCGCTTATCTAATGGATATATCGTTGGTGATTTCACATAACTTCATTCCTTATTTTTATGTGCCGGTGCACGCATGGTCCAATCTCTCAATTCCTCTTGTATCTTTTTCTTCCCGAAAAGGAGGGAGTATCCACCAAGTGTTTTATATCCAAAAGATGTCGGGATTCGCACGAAGTCTTGGACAAAGCAATTTAAGGTCAAATATAGATATTAATAGCTATTAATTATGTAGTCATTTTCAAAACATTAAAGAGATTTTCTCAACACACTCTCTGGTCCTCGCATCTCTAGCAGCAACTCGAGCGCATGGGATTTTCAGTAGCACCTGAGGCCCTATTAATTGGATGCGTGCTTTTCTTTTTTTTCTTTTTTTAATCTTTTGGCCCAAAGATGCGGTTAATTTTGGTCGGTGATCCAGAAAAACTTCGTCTTCACGTAAAATATTATTTTGTTTCCCTTTTTTGGGGATAAATTTGAGAGAAATAAAGAACTATTATTATTATTATTATATTATTATACAATTTGCCGTATCTAAGCCAAGTACACAAGGAACAAACCAAGCTTTTTAAACAATAACAAGTCCAGTGAAACTCCGGGGAGACTTATTAGAGCACCAGAAACAAAACATATTAATGTAACATAGGGTCAAAAAGTGTAATATGACAAGATCTATTTTCAGTGACGTTAGACAATATTTCAATATTCCTCTTACGTGTAAGGATGATTAGGAGCGGTACATGGAATTTGAGTGATCGAAGATGAATAAACATATGGAAAAGGAATAGCATTGGCTCCAATACCATATCAGAAAATTCAATCCAAAAATTTAAGTCACTAGATCGAAGAAGACCAAATGTATATAAAGAAAACATAGTACAAGATGTGTGATGTGCGATAATATTTCAATGAAACATGACAAACCACATTCAATGTTAACAACTTTCTTTGACTTGACTAGCGAAGAAACAAGACATTATTGCACACCTTACGAAGGTCCTTCCGAGTGAAAGAGATAAAAGAGAAAATAGATGGCAAGAGAACATAATGTGCTCTTTGCCCATGAGACGTCAATTAGCAATGTTCATTGGTGCAAGTGCCGTGGCTGACACTGCAACCTTTGCCCTAGCTCGCCTCAGTGGGGGTAGACTCGGACGACCGAGACAAAGGACACTACTAGAATAGTCTTCAGCCCGCGACCCAAAAATGAAGTTGAGAATTGATGGTTACATTTCGAGTCTTCATCTTGAGTTGACTGGGGCCCTCTGAAAATGTGTTTCATGTTTCGGCCATAGATAGTCAAAACGACCCATTAATGAAAGTCTTCTCTAAAACGGAAAAAAGAAAGTTGGAGTTAAATTCGTACGTAATCATTGCAAAACCAAACATTCTTTAGAGTAAACCTTGAACATATATGTTGATTTTATACCTAAACATGTTAATTCAAAAACTTAAAATGATAAATTAAGACAGTTTCATATGTATTTGTGTGGAATTATGAATTGCACATAAAATTCAAAAGATGGTCAGGACCATGCTTGTGAAATAAACTGGGATGGAATTCGATTGTGGTACTATCTTAAAATATCTAATCTGAAAAGCTTAGCCGGTAGAGGCAGAGCATTTGTGTATGGAGAGTGTAAATTTGGTATACAAGCAACATAGGATGTACTTTTAACAAAACATCTAGGTGTCTCATCGAGCTCTATGGTTCTGTTTGTTTCCAATCAACTGTACAGTACTTTCTTTTGTGATGAACTATTACTAGACTTTGATCATTTGAATTTTCGATTTTGTAATGTACACCGAATTGAACTTCATGAATGCCTTAAAAGGAAAAAGAAAAGAAAAAGTGTCTCTGCGGGTATTTTTGACGTCACCCAAGATGGAAAGGGCTCGAATGTCTAAAAGCATGGACATCAAAAGGCTCCCCCTTTTATGACCCAAAAAAGAAAAAAAGGGGGCTCCCCTTTCATTATATTCTCTCATCTCATTGGCTTTAGGCAAAAAAGAAAGAAAAGAAAAGAAAAGAAAAAAAGAAGAAGATGTACAGCTTGGAATAACTTTTCGTGTTTTGCGAAAATTTAAATTGGGAAAGGAGATTGATGTCCTTATTTAATTATAGCCTAATGCCGCTTGTAAAATGCTACTAATACTAAGTTATTATAAGTTACACTAAATCTCGTTTGTTCAATGATTCAATTGCTGATGAATTAAATGAAGTTTATCTATTTTAATCTTGGATCCATTAGTTAGAGATAGAAGATTGTCATATGTTATGTTGCATGTATCGGGATATTTATTCAAATATTAATTTAGTATCTTCGGCATTGCTTTGGTGCCATGACGAAACCATTTCCCAAGCATAGAATATCTTGGATTGATTTATAGCATACATGCCCACAAATGTCGTATGAAAAAAGAAGTTGTATCCATGGATGTGTGTTTAATAGATCTGTCAAAATAGATGTATAACCCATATTTTAACTCATATTTGATGGGCTAAGTTGTTATATGGTTGATTATATTCAATATAAAGATTGTAAATAGGTTTAGAATGGTAAACCTCAAAATAATATGGGTATAAAATGCGTTTACAACTTAGATAGATCCAACCCACTTTTATGACTCTATTCATGCTCACTTGTTCTCATACTCACTTGATCTACTCTCTCGCCTTAGTTTTAGTATGAGCTTTCCTAAATTGAGTTAATTATAGAAATGTGAAGTAATATAGGTTATGTTAGGTATAAGTTAAATATGAGTCACTATATTTGTATTATTTGAAAATGGATCAATTTAAGTCAGATCATTTTCAATCTCACTTAATCCAAATCTAACCCGATCCATCCATTCGATGGATGTAGTGTCTATCTATCTATGTATATCATCAAATTTAAATTGGCCTTCGAGAAATATATCATCAAAAGGCAGGTCATCTTCTACATTGGCGAAGTTAGTTTTACCAGCCATAGGATTCTGCGTGACGGGTCCACGCATTTTGGCTTTTACTAAACGTGAATCGGCGCCCGACCAAATTTAGGCATTTTAATTTCCTTAAAACGGAAACTTTCACTTAAATAGTCATCAAGCGCCACCTAATTCGTGGATTTTACTTGCCATGAAGTTCAAGCAATCGCCAATTTTAGAGCTACAAGGCTCTAACTACGGCTCAAAATTATTTCTCTAGACACCGGACTTTGTTCGCTAGACTGACTAGTTAATGTCCTACGATCCAATCTAAGGTTTTAGCATGCTAGCCAATGTTATAGGACATAGCACTGTTAGCAAAGAATGAGGAAACAATGGCTGGATCGAAGGTTCCGTCTCTTGTTTTAGTGGGCCCAGAAATTGGACTGGACCAGTTTTCATGGCATCGAAGGACCACCATCTACTACCAAACAACTCTTGAGATTATAGAAAGATGAGATAAATGCATTGAGAATTCTAAAGCTTATTACGAAAGTGCAATAACGGAAGGACTTGATTGGACTGGTTTGATAAATTTTAGGACTTTGATTGTACTTTGTGAAAATTGTAGGATTCAATTACATTTTCATGATAAGTTTTAAAATTTTCAATATACTTATCTCCAAAAAGATTATTCCAAATCACGCATCAATCTTTGCAGTTGCCACAGCTACTCGTTTAATGGCTGATGGCGTCAGTTTAGCACACGAGAGAGTAGGTTCTAAAGAGTTTCTTGACTACTTATGAGGAGCAATAGCTCTGGTATGGTGCAAACTGAGCCTCTGAAGAAACCCAAAAGAGTCTCCAAGAACAAGATGGATTCAATCCTTTTGTACCCTTTTCAATATTAGGAAGAACAAATCCGGCTAAGGATCATAAGTCCCCATTGAATTCCATGAAAATGAATTCGAAATTTTGATCATGAATCCAGCGGATGGAAGGTGGGTAAATCTGTATTGTCACAAACAATGTCGGTTCAACAAGGTAGCTGCCAAACTAAGGCAGCATGATCTTAAATACTTACACTATAATTAAACAACATCAGTAAGAAACACACTTTCAATCAAGAAGCCGAACCCACGTTGGTTTCTGCTTTTTGTTATCGTCTTTTGTCGTCAAATGCACGAATAATGATTCGAAATGCAGACAGAATGTACAGCCAGCTAACAGGATGTTCGAACCCTGCAGCAGTTCCGCCAAAAGTCAGATCGATTTTTAATCCTTCTGCTTGTTTGATGCTCCGTCCTTCTCCATGTGCTCCTTCTCCATGCGCTCAAACAAACTCCCGTCATACACGGCCCGGATCGTGTCTTTGTGAAGCAGGCCGTCCTTGTCCTTGCAAAGCAGGTACAAGACCTTCCATTCCGTGTAGCTCGCCAACCTGCGAAGCATAGAGAAAATTCCTCATCACTTTCCCTTTCACTTTCCAACTGTTTACTGCTCTTTCATTCGTTGTAGCCTTCTGCTTTATGCTGTTGTGATGTAAAGAGAGAGAGAGAGAGCGAAAGAAGAAGCATCTCTTTCCGACCATTTGCTGTCGTTGCTTGGCCCCTTTTGTTCCAAAGCTACGATGCAAAGACAGAAACTTAAAGCACAAGAAACACTCACCAGCCTTTGTAGTCCTTGGGTTGCCTGTTGGACTTGAGCATCTCCTGCAGTTCATTTGATGTCAAGGCATTCGGGTGCGTCTGCGCGTGCTTGCGAAAAATCTCTTCGAATTTTACCAAAACAAACCTATTCAACCCACAAATCTTCAGTAAGCAACCGACCCAAATCAGGACTTATAAGACAAACTGCACCTCGCTGAGTGTCTCATTTCCTGGAACTTCTATCTATGGCGGGGCAATGTTTATATCGATTCAATATGAATTTCAAGAGTCGATTCAAAAGGGCAAAAGAGGCTCTTCTTCTTTTGTATTCGAATGACAGTCAAGCCATTTATAGAGAAGAAGCAATGTATATATGCGCGTATGTGCGATGAATATGATTGTACTGATGTTCTATACCTTCCTTCAGAATCGTAGACGCCGGAATCGCTTCCGTGCTTGGCCCTGTGGATGTTCTTGACTTCGATCGGAAACAGGAAGGAAGGGAATTTCCCCTGCTTTGTCAACCAAATCAAAGCCCCCATTACATTAATCACTCATTCTCAAACAAGCCAAATAGCAAAAATCAATGAATTTACATGCATAATCACCAAAATCCAACAGACCCAATTTCATATCTATCTTAAATAATTCAGTAATGAATCATTTGATGGAGAGATGTGTAGGAGAAATGCATCGTGCTTCCATTGGGAAAACCCCATTTTGTCACTTGCACACAACACCGTCCATTTCCTTTGTACTTCCAAGGTCCACGAGAGAGAGATCATAAAAAATATATCGAATAATTTATTTTCATTAAAAAACGGAACCTTAATAAAATAATTTATTTCTTCTTCTTTTTTAATGCTTTACATGGAATGATCAAAAGCCTTTACGTACAAGGTACTCAACAAAGCCACGCATCATCTGATCAAGAATAAATAGATAAATAAATAAACAACCTAGTTCGGACATTATTATAACATTCTTAACGTTCATGACTTCGAGTATGTTCAAGATAAAACTAAAGAACATCCATCCTTCAAGCAGACAGCATATGCAATATAAACGTCAGCGGGAGGGCAAAATGACGTCATATTCCTATAATGCTAACGCTAAGATGTTTTAAAGATTTCCTCTTACCGAGGCGTGGGATTATGATTTCATTCAGTTTCGAATTGCCGATTCGATAACACATCTTAAATGTCATTTACAGCCAGACGTAAAAGATTTTCCAGAGAATAAGATTTTTAAAATTTTTGACAGAAAGGTCGATGGTTAATTTTGTTTTACTTAAATAAACTAGAGTTGTTAGAATCGAATTGAAATCAAAACAAACCAAAAATTAGTATATTGTTGTTTTGATTAGTAAAAAAATGATTGCTCTTTTTTCTAATTCGGATCATTTCGATACGGAATCAAATCGAAATTTTCAATAAAAATTGAACTGCCAACTTAAGATCTCTCTTCTTTCTCACTCCTTATTCAATTCAATTCTAATAAATAAGGCAAAAAAAGAAGAAGGAAAAGATCCAAAAATCAAATCGAATCGAACTGAATCAAGTTTTCAGTTTGATTCGAGTTCCAATTCAATTCAATTCAACTATTAGATTGGGTTTGGTTCGGAATTTTTAAAAACCCAAACCAAACCCAATCATTTAACACCCCCCAAAATGAACTGCCTTATTGATGGAAGACCAGAAGGATAGAAGTCTCTGATTTATTTATTTTTTATGCTCAAAATTTGTCTTTAATCGTTACCCAGAAGAAAAAGGTGGTGGATGATGATGACTTTGTGCGCACTCTGTATAAAGAAGGAAGCAGCAGGGGTTGCTTGGATTCCCCATCTTATCATATCCCAAAGCAAGAGGAGCCACCACCACCGGTTACAATGTCGATTTCCCATTTCGTGCCGGTCCCATTTCCACATCTCCGACTCATGACATGATTTTTTTGTCCGTCCTATTCTAAAGCTCATCTCGATCAATCATGATCATCTCAAATCTACAGATGACACAATATCATTCACTAAGAATTTATCATTTGAGATGTGTCCTTGTCAGGTTGGTCCATAATTCGTCTCGACCCATCCCAAGCTTCTAATCTATCTAGGGACCATGTCATGTGCTTGTATCCTACCACAATGACGTCCTATATTCACTGATAGCAGTCTGGAAAAAAAGAAAATACAAAAGGTTTCTCTTTTTGGAAGATATGGACATCCAACAACTAATAATTATAATATATAACCGAGCTATTATGCATTAAAGTGAAATGATTATTTTTTGTAAATTTCGTTGACTAATGCTGCGAACAGTCTTCTTCTTTTTTCACTTTGAGGAGACTCATATATTTCGAGTCTTTTTATATAATAGATGTATACAAATAGTAATCTTTACCCTCGCTAATTAATTTCTGTTGTCATTTATATATCCCGTCGATCTACTTTTATAACCATTGAGTACGAAGAATGATACCGTATAAAAATCAGAAAATATTCTAAAACAATGGAAGCATAACACTTGCGACAAAGCTGGTAAACATAATTAGGCAGGTACAAAATTTCTAGATTGTCCTAAGGATTGAATTTTCATCCATGCAAAAAACCACACAACCTTTTCACATTGGGACAATGAACTCGTTCCCGAGCCAAGGCCCGATTATGACTCCACTTGACCTACAAATTCCTCATCTCTTAGTCTAAAAGAAATACTCCGTGTCCGTGACGCCTGTATCACGTGAATACTAATGTCAAGCAAATGTTAATGTCAAGTCTCATCATTTATTCAATTCAAGTGTTCTTACTCATCGTGCTTCATCACAAGTCAAATTTCTACGTGGACCCCATTTATGGTGAAACGACAGGCGCAGTCAAGTCGCAGAGTGGCGACCTCCTATCTCGAGGCGGGATCCAAGGGAGGTGGCGAGGGGTTTGTTCGATTTCCTGCCCTCCCTTAACTCACCTCATGAATTGAGACCGAG
Source organism: Corymbia maculata (assembly GCA_014182735.1). Lineage (NCBI taxonomy): Eukaryota > Viridiplantae > Streptophyta > Magnoliopsida > Myrtales > Myrtaceae > Corymbia > Corymbia maculata. Next base: position 30,905,817 of record CM024688.1, on the reverse strand, counting down.
TGAATCGACACCGTTTCGATCCCGCCTTCGGGTTAAAGTGTATGGACCGTATTATACGTATCCAATTCGAATCTACCCGGCTCAGAGGTGGTCCTCATACCAGGCCCCCTGAGAAAGCTAAACTCGCCGTAAACGACACAAACGAGAACAGCGCACTTCCACTCGTGGGGCATCGAAGGAATAGGAGGCCATGTGCCCTGATCGCTGTCCCTTTGCGAAGTTTCATTCGAAAAACGACACTAACTCTAGCATATACCACCACAAATTCCACCACAAATTCCACCACAAACAGACACCACAGAGAGAGAGAGAGAGAGAGAGAGAGAGATTTACAGGGCGAGTCTTCTGGCTGAGAGCAATGTTGATGAAGGCGGCAGCGACGGTGGACAGAGGGAGGCCAGCCCCGATCGATCGAAAGCCTTCATGAATAACCCCCCAACAAAGAACAAAGAAAGAAAAATTAATCCTCGAACCAAACCCATCAAACGTTTTAACGGAAATCGTAGGAAAAGCGAGAGAGAGAGAGAGAGAGACCTCGGAATGTCTCCCATGGATAGACGAGGCCGTCGTGGTTGCGGTCGAAGAAGGCGACGTGCTTCTGCAGGACGTTCTGGTCGTTTGGCATCGCGGGATCGTACTTCACCACGCTATCGCCACCTGAAAACAACAAACCCGAGAACCACCCCCCCAGATTCACCAAGAAGCTCAGAACCAGAAAAGCTCCCGCTGCTTTAACAGTGGGGGAACGGCACGGGTTTCGCGATCGCGATCCCGACTTACCCTCGTCGGAATCACTCCTGGTCGACGAAGAAGGAGGCGACGACGCCATGTCGACCCTCGAAAGATTCTATTTCCCTGGAGCGAACGAACGAGCGAGCGAGCGAGCGGGAGAGATGGGGTGACGAGCGAAAGGGAATCTCTCTCAGCGGGGGCTTTCTCTCGTTCACGCTATACGGGACGGCGGGCGGGCGGGCTGACGAATGGACGGTTCGTGATGAGAGTACGATGGCGCAGGCTTTGGTTTTATACGGTGAGGGGAGAGAGAAGAGGATGGGGAGGTTGGGGCTTCAATGATTCCGGGGAACTCAATCCCCTGGCCGATTCATTTATTATTCACGCGACGGAATAGGAAGGAGATAAATTGGACCGAGGTGCCCACGCGCTCTCCATTTACTCCATGGGATTCCTCTCATCAGGAGAAAAGCGATCGCGGCCTGCACGAGATGATTGAGTTCACACAGGCTGTCCTGGAATGACGACGTCTAAACGTGGTCGTCGGTAGAGTGACTAGGACAAAGTCTGTGCCATTGCTCCTGTCTTAAAACGAAGGGATAATGGTTCAAGGCTCACGAACGGGTTGGGGAGAAACTTAGCTAATTTCTTTTTTCTTTCTTTATTTACTGTATTCTAACTCTCAATTCACTCTTAAACTTTTGTTTCATCACGTTTCCATTCCAATTTCTTGAGAAGATAGGGAAACAAACTCCCGATATCCCCGTTCCCATATAAAAAGGATGGCCACTGAGCAATTTAGTTTTTAAGTCTTTTTGTTGATTTTCCGATGTAATATTTCAGATTAATTTTGGTTGAAAATAAGTGATACGATGTTTTAGTCGGTATTGACTATTTACATGGTATAACAAATTTTGATGCGGATAATTTTTATAATTTCTAAAAATTCTTGAATATGTTTTTTTTTCCCCTTCCTCTTCTTTCTTTTCTTTTTTTTCACCTATGATCGGTCTCGATGGGCCCACAATTGGCCATACATGGGCAAGGGTGTTGTAGCCCTCACCGACCACCTCTTGCCTATGTGAGGGCAACCCTTGCCATGGCTAGTTCTCGATCATCATTGAGACTAGCCATAGGCAAAATGGAAAAGAAAATGAAAAAGAAAGGACAAAAAACGAGAAGGAAAAAAAACATAAAAAAATTGTAGAAGTCGTTCAAAGCTAGCCATTGGCTTTATGACGTAGGATGATTAATGTTCGCGTTAGCAATTTTTGGCCAAACTTGAACAAAATGGATATATTGAAAATCATCAAAAGATTTTGGATCAAATTGGCAAAATCGAAACATTTAGAATTGTATTAGCTATTGTACAATTGAATTAAGAATTTTTGAACAATTTTCTCATTCAATTAAAGTTTTCAAAGCATTAACAACTGCAGCTGAATTAAATCAATATGTATGAATGAGTAAGGTTGGATTGAGAACGCTCTGCCCAAAAGAGCTTAGCCGTGTGCATAACATAGGTCGGCTGAGAGATATTCAGAAAACCTGATTTCTTGTCCTGTCTTAAGAAATGACTTTTAAGAGAAAAGAAGACCGGACTAAAATTCCGAGCATTCCTTGCTTTACTAGCGAGCTAACGTTATCAAGGCGTCTATACAGGAATGTGGTAGGCGCTTTCAGGCAAGGGTCAGGGTGCGTGCTAAGTGCTTATATGTCGTTGGATATTCGGTTCGGTATAGGTAGAAAACAAAAACCATCCAGTGATAAGTCTAGACGATGAGATTGAAATTAGAAATTTAATCACAACACGAATCATCAATTTAAAAAAGTTCAGTAACTTATAGGTACTCGATAACTTGTCGGTGAAGTCACCAATAATGGATGATACAGGAGCTATCGATGAGGACATTCACTTGTTGATGTGGGTCATAATTACCGAAAAATTTTCCAGGTGTTAGAGCGTGCTAAGTGCTTATATGTCGTTGGATATTCGGTTTGGTATAGGTAGAAAACAAAAACCATCAAGTGATAAGTCTAGATGACAAGATTGAAATTAGAAATTTAATCACGACATGGATCATCAATTTTAAAAAGTTCAGTAATTTATAGGTACCCGATAATTTGTCGGTGAAGTCACCAACAATGGATGATACAGAAGCTATCGACGAGGACATTCACTTGTTGATGTGGGTCTTAGTTACCGAAAAATTTTCCAGGTGTTAGAGCATCAAATGATGAAAGATGGATCAATGATGCGGTGAGATTTTCACCAATCCCATCAAGAAAAGGAGCTTCCACACGTACATATCTGTGTGGTGATGAATTTCGTCCGTCGCAACGTGTTAACGAAAATGACTTTTAAGTTTTCTTTTTCTTGAGTAATGTCGGGGGATATTAAGATCAATTCATATAATTTTTCATTATTAAATATCAAATAAAAATCTGTGACCTGAGTGTTGTGAATTAATTTTATACTATATTTAGTATTATGAGATTTTATGAAATAATTATCAATTGTTTTATAAATCAAATTTACTGTATCTAGCAACATTTTGAAATTTTGTGGGACTATTATCAACTGTTTTAAAAAGCTGTGACATAAGTGTTGTAAATTAATTCTATAAATCAATTTTGCTATATTTAGTATTGTGAGATTTCGTGGGATTATTGCTAACTATTTTAAAATTTTAAACTGTTAAATGAATTTGTAATGTATATTTGATTATCCTAACACTCCCCTCACACTTAATCTAGTCTTTTTTGCCTAATACTAAGCATGGAAATTATGGATCCCGGAAAAATTAAACTCGAGACCCCTATTTTTAATACCATATGAAATTTTATAAAATTATCATCAACTGTTCTAAAAACTTAAACGGTTAGATGAGTGCGTGATTTTATATTTAATTATTTTGACAAGCATCATCATGCCATCCTTTTTCTCCACAAATAACGGGATTCTCTCTTCATCCGTTTATTTATTTCAGGGCCCACCGACCTGTCGGCATGCTTGAATATTAATCTATATAATTTATAAAGAAAACCTAGCGTTAATTATGCAAATAATCATCAACCTGAAGTCCTTGCACTAATTAAAATAATAATAATATAACAAAAAATTAGTAAAGAAAATCAGTTTGTTCTTTGGTAGTTTGGAGTGTGGACGAGAATGACAACGACGTGTGATGCTTTAGAGATTATAACACGCAACGCCGTGGTTTGCCCCAAAAAATTTCTCATTGCAAACATCAAAAGTATAAAATAAAGTAAAATTAAAGGTTTCGTAGAAGGACCGGGAACAATCTTCGTCCCTCAGCCCGAAATAGGCCGGCACCTAATTACAAAAAGGACAAGCCTAACTTCCATAGCGTTGAAACTTTCCCAATCGAATCGAACCGAACTTGATAACCCGAAGGCAATCTGAAGCGATCGTGAAGGTTTTCTTCAAAGGTTTCATCTCTAAAGGTACATCTGCTGTGATTGAATCCAAACGGATCGATCCATCAAGCCACTCGTCAATGGAACTTAGGAGAATATTTAAATTTTGCGATCCAATTGTTGGAGAGTTGATAATGACTACACGAAATATAGACCCATCAAATCGGTGGGTAGGATTAAAAATGGTTCAACCCAATTTTACAAATATCCATGCAATTCAAATTTTGTGGCTCATACCTAATCCAACCAATATCACTAAAACATATCCAAATTTAACCCAAATTGAAGCGAGCGTGAAATCGAGTAAGAATGGGAGAGAGTTATAAAGATAAATTGAGTCTAAATAAGTTATTGATCTATCCTACGCTAATATTATTTTGAATTTTATCATTCTAAATCCATTTATGATCTATTTATTGGATATAACTAACTCATATGACAACTCAACCTATTAAATATGAATTAAAAATGAGTTTATGACATATTTTCACAAATCTAAAATGGCGGTGGTATTATCCGGAGATTCGTACTTGATACGATTCAAATTTGTGATATCGTGAAAGGTGGCTCAAGCACGAAATCTCTAAAGCAATCGATTTTTTTCTTTTTTGGGGAGGAGGGGAGGTGTAGGTTTCTGTGAAGCAATCGGGTTAGGTTAGGGTGGTTCCAGGTGTGAAAGCGAGAAGGGAGAGGTCTGAGAGTTTGCTTTTACTTAAGCATACAGTGGGGTTGGCGCAGGGAACCCAACTTTTATGCTTTAACGTCACTTCCTCAATTGTTGGGGAGGAGCTTTCCTCAGTGGCCGCCCTTATACGAACTCCTCTGCACTAGCCTCTCACAAGCTCCATCATCACGGCGGACGAATCGGTGTTTCGGCCAGAGGTGACCTCAGGTTTCGGCCAATCAACTGAAATGGATTGGGCCGGCCGATGGGTCTGGCCCAGTCCTGAATCAATTTCCCAATTCGATACCTCGATAAAATTATTTTGACTGATCAAGCGTATAGTTAAGTACCTAATTACGTTCACGTAAGTGTCGGAAAATGACATTTGGCAACGTGAGGTTCAGGTCACCGGTTCCGATTGCTCCGGAGAAAAACCGAGGTTTAAAGCAATCGTTAACTTGATAAAAGAGGTTGCGTTCGTGTGAAATTAGTACAATCTTAAAGGATCATCGTGCATGGCGTTATGCAAACTTTCCACCTGGGGAAAGTAGCTTTTCCCCACAAGAAGCTCCCCCCGCTTTCTGACACCAGCTCAAAAGCCGACACCAAGGTATGTGCTTATGGCATTTATTTATGCTATCCCAGCTTTACTTATCACGCGCTAACTTTGATTACAAAACGATGTTTGGCCCGCCATGCGAAGCCCATGTGCTGCTTTTCGATTAGCTAATGCCGAAGATGCCCCACCCGAGTTGGGAAAATCGATTCCCAGGATGTCGATGCACGTTCCCGTCGGACGTATGAATGTAACTTGCTTGTCCGAGCAGATTGATAAAGTTTGCATCGACCACTCAAGCGAATATGTCTAGTAAAAGGGTTTTAGAATCTCGTGATGCCGATGTCAAGGGAAATGTTCGAGGCGTCTAGGACTATTTCGGAAAGCATTTCTGGCGCCGTGATCTTGGAAAACTTTCGCAGATGCATGTTTCGCGCTAGTAATTGAAAAAGTATTTGTCTTATGAAGTGAATTATCAAAGACGGATCGTGCATGCATGCGTGAGCGAACACGCTCCGTCCGCCATGCAAGACTTCTGTACCAGTCTTCCCAGCAACGACCCAAACATTCAATATAGCCTCGTGGCCTACGCTGTTCGAGAACGAAGTGCCAAAATACGAAAATTCAAGGTCTATCGATTCCACTATTCGGGACTATAGTCGAGCAATAAATGAGCAAAAAATCTCATCAATAGCCACCGCAAAAGACTGTGAAAAGTCAAGAAGAAACGAAGTTCGCCGCGGCCTTTGAACGAAAATGTCTCCTTTCATGAACGTTAGATAGTCACAGATGCTCGAACTGCTTAGCTCTAATCAAGAAATTACGCCAATGGTCGTCCTCGACCACGTATATTAAATTGTTTATGTGATCTATGTCGTAGTATTATATGGCTATTTCCACATGTGGGTCGAGGAAGCTGTGCGTTGCAACCGCTGGTCTTCGGGTCTCCGACCGAGCTGGCGAGACTATCGGATTTCGCAATGAACATCGGTTGAGGATAAGGTCTCGGATGTCGGCCTCGGTCTCCGAGATGATCCCTAGCCAAGTGGCTCCTCGTGCGGGCGAATCTGTTCCTTAATTCTTTGAATTCTTGCAACATCTTTTGGCTTACAAAATTGTCGGATCGCACAGCATATTCCCAACTGCGGCATTGTTCAATGTTCGGGATCAGTGTGGATGGAACTTTGCAAAGACTTTGAACTGGCAATGTGCTGAGATATACATTCTAAAGGGCAAGTATGGAGTGCGCTTTTGAACACGTGAATGGCAACGCCGTCTTATTCCTTCGAAAGGGGCAATTGGTCATACCAAAGTATCATCGACCACATGGCTTAGGTGGGTGCTCAAGTCGTTGGTAACTAGATGTCATGTGTGCTTTGCATATCGAGTGAGCCCGAAAGTACGCTGACGGGTTGGTTCGTGGCTATTGAGGGGAAAGGAAGTGAGAGGGGAAAAAATGAGAAAGAGGGTTTGTGATCATCGGCGAAAATAGTAGGAAAAGTGCTCGTGCCTCGTTACGCTAATGATCGGGCAACGCCAGAGGAATCGAATTTCATCATGTAAGCAAATTTTGGTGCATATAATCTTTTTTTTCTAATGAAAAAAATGACAGTAATAATCTTTAACTTTTGAGTCAATGTGTAATGTCATCCTTGAATTTTTAATTTCGTTTTTTGTGATCCGTGAACTAATTCTAAATATTCATTGTAATCCTCTTGTTCAATCAAATAAGAGAAAAGGCCACCACAAGTCCCTAAAACTATAATGAAATGTGCTATCTAGTTCTTAAACTATAGCGAACTAGAGGGAACACTACATAATAGTTTATGAGCTAGATTGTCCATTTTCTATAGTTTAGGAACTTAGGCTACATTTGGTTGTCTAGATTTAAGTTGAGATAGGATATGATAAGGTTGGATTAGAAACCCTCTAAATATCTTCCGGATTGTAGAAAATCTCATAACATGTTTAGTGCAATTCAAGACCGGTTGCACATTGGTCGCAAGTGATGAGGTTGTTGCAAAGGTGGTCTTTGCGCGGTGGCTAGTGAAGCCCGATGCGTCACTCCATCTTTGAAAGAAAATTATTAAGTTGTTTTTGATGGCTTTATCCCACTTCTAATTCGGATTTTTTATCCAACATTTCATCTAGGTATATCCAAATTTATCATTTCCAAAGGATATTGCCAAACACCGAATATGATATTTTGTTATCATATCCATACTCAAATCCAGCTCGCCAAAAAAAGAGCTGGCGTGATGTTCTCTCTTGTTTTATTAAACAAAAGGAATATGTCGAATATTTATGAATAGATAAAAAGCAGTTACACGTTATACAGTGAGTCAAAATTTATGAATTATTAATGTCGTTTTCCCTTTTAATTAAGAGCAGAGGAGTTTGTGCTCATTAATGATCATTAATAACGTGTTCCTTAAAGATGAGGGAATTGGAGCCGTCGTCCGGGAAAGAAGGACGACGGTGGACGCATCTTCGGGAGGGGGAAAGGTTGTTCGCGCCGGGAAGCAATGAATTTGGGGAGGGAGTGGGACATGGAAGCATATGAGCTTTTTTCGTAAATGGCCAATCAATAATGGAGAGGGCATCTAATGCTGGGGTTTCAAGTCAGGAAAAGGAGGAAAGCAAGAATCTTTCGGGTCCGGAGAGGTTGCTTGAAGCCATCGTTTTGCACGAGATGATGCATCGCGTGAATCCATCGTGTCATATCCGATCTATTGAAAGCGAGACACACGAAAAAACGCAACGCAAATGAGGTGTGTTTCGTGCAATGATTATGGAGTTAGATATAAGGGTCATGATTAGTAGTATCGCTAGGGTTAGATGCATTGTTTTAGTTGACTCTAATACTTGCATTTTGAAAAATTATCATCCCTGTTTAAATTGCTGCTCTAGATGTGTTACTATCGCAATATATATCCAATACATGAAATGATTTCTCGAGATAAAGTGCAAATGAGGTGTGTTTCACGCAAAGATTATGTAGTTGATATGAGGGTCATTGATTAGTTGTATTGCTAGGGTTAGACGCATCGTTTTAGTTGACTATAATACTTGCATTTTGAAAGATTATCATCCATGTTTGAATCACTGCTCTAGATATATTACTGTCGCACAATATATCCGATGCATAAAATGCTTTCTCGAGATAAAGTGTGAATGAGTTGTGTTTTGTGCATTGATTATGTAGTTGATATGAGGGTCATGGATTAGTTGTATTGCTAGGGTCAGATGCATTGTTTCAGTTGACTCTAATACTTGCATTTTGAAAAATTATCATCCATGTTTGAATCGTTGTTCTCGATATGTTACTCTCACAGAATATATCCGGTGCATGAAATGCTTTCCCAAGATAAAGTGTGAATAAGTTACGTTTCATGCAATGATTATGTAGTTGATATGAGGGTCATGGATTAGTTGTATTGTTAGGGTTAGATGCATTGTTTCAGTTGACTCTAATACTTGCAATTTGAAAAATTATCATCCACGTTTGAATAGCTATTCTAGATGTGTTACCGTCGCAGAATATATCCGATGCATCAAATGCTTCCTTGAGATAAAGTGAAGTGACTCTTTACTCGTGAATTTAATGAAGGGAAATATTTAAAGACCTCGAGCCAAAAGCATTAGTACACGAGCAGGTAATCGTGAGGGAATTGAGTGAAATAGAATACGTGGCCTTGAGGCTGAAGGAATCATTCTCTTTACGTGACCTTCGCCTTCCTGTGTTGCCTTCAAATGATAATAAGGTCACTTATAAGATACAACAACGACAAACCTGGAAGGGGAATTGTTTGACCTTCTCTTTGATTAAGTTTTCAGAGAATTCGAGGAAAAATTGTTAATTTTTTTTTTTAAATTTATTGTATTTTTGTCTATTCAGTCCTAAATTTTTTATTTTTGATCAATTGAGTCATCCAACCAATTTTGGTTGGAAATTGCCAATGTTGACATTTTTTTTAATAATAGTTTAGTGATATTTTGAAATTTTTATGATTTTTTCTTTTTTTCTTTGCTCTTTTTCTTTTGTTTAGGTTTTTAAGTTGGGGCTAGCAAGGGTCACTAATCGACCCTCATTAGCTTTGGGCAAGGGTGTCATCTCTCTTGCCAGCTCTGGACGAGGGTTGCGATGCCCTCACTAGCCAAAGTAAGGGCACGCGAGCCTTTGCATAGAATCGATGAGTATCGCGACACCCGTGCTAGATCTAGCTAGGCGAGGCCACCACACCCCTTACCTGCTTCAAGAGGGCAAGGGCCTTGCCCGAGGTCGTTGCCCCTTATTAGATTCTAGCAAGGCCAACCCTTGCCGGTCATGGCCTTTGGCTAGTCGGCGGAGGTTGGGCAATTGGTAGAGGAGGGAGAGGGGGAAAAAAACAAAAAATAAAAATAAATAAAAATAAAAAAGAAAAAAATTAATAATTTTTTTCCATGTCAACCCTAGCCATCCTACACCAATTGTGTCATTTAGGATGGTTATTGTTCACACCAACAAATTCTAGCCAAAATTGACTGAATGAACTTAAATGGCAAAAAATGAAAATGTTTATGATTCAATTATCAAAATTAAAAAGTTTATAATTGAATTGGCAAAAGTGCAATAGTTTTAAAGGCTTTTTGGACAATTTTCCTAAAAAAATCATTGTCTTTATGTGATCTTCGCCTTGCTATGTTGCTTTCAAATGATAATAAGGTCACTTATAAGATGGAGGAATAGTTTGAACTCTCTTTGATTGTGTTCTACGGTGAATTCAAAAGGACTACCGCGACAAAAAAATTCGAAGACGATGAATTTGGATCAAAGTGGAGCCATACATAAGTTATTAGGAAACAATTGAGTTAAAAGATCATGGCAGGGCTGGCTCCTCCCCTCTCCGCCCTCCTTGCCACGACTTCCTTCGCGTATCCGCGTAATGCCGATCACCTCTCTCTCTCACCTCCATCAAGACGATGACCATACGACGACTAGCCGTGCTCATTCCTCCGGGCTGGCGAGTCGATGAACGCCGATCATCATCCTTGTGAGAGAGAGCTCTGATGGGCTTTGTTTTAAAAGAGAAGTTGGACATGACTTTGTGGAGGAATGGTTGGAAGTGGGCTCGGGGGATCGAAGCTGAGCATCTTCTCATGCGTTGGGCCTAATTGCTTTCAAACGTTTTGCCCTAGAGAGATTTGTCAACCCAAAAACCTTTTCTAATTCGATTGAAAAAATGTGGGTAAGCCTCTAATATCCATACGAGAGTTGGCACTTTAAGGCGTTTGTAAGAAAGGCAAACACGGTCGGTAAAAGTGTAAGAAAAATCAGTTAGTTGCAAACTGTCGAAAAATATTGCATAAAATTATAGATAATTTACCCATAAATTACATGAAAACTGGGCAATTCATAATTTTTCTTTTGCGAATAGTTTAATATTACACTTATTTAAAAAAATTACTAGCATTAAAAGAATCATTTGGGAAATGGAATAGTAGAATCATCTTCGTCATCATTATCGCATTGGTCAGCCCTCACTTAGGTCTGGCCAAGGGTCGTGTCGTTCTTGTCGGGGCCTCGATAACTCCCATTGGCCCTTTTTGGCGTGGTGGCAGTAAGGTCCTACGACACTTGGCTTTTTTTATGCTTATTTTTTAAAAAAAAAAAAAAGTCTTATTTATTTTTTAATCTAATTTAATTAAGATTTCAATTAAGATATTAGGATTTGGACCAAAATGTTGTTATTGTATTCTAATACTTCATTTTTAGTAAAATCAATGCCATGTAAGAGCCATACAATAATAATAATAATAATAAAAGTAATGTCGGCATTTTAATTTATCTAATTAAATAGAATAAACAAAAGGACTTGATTTTATTAATTTAATGAGTTTTAGAACTTGATTATAATTTTTTTTATTTTAAAATTCAATTACATTTTCATATAAATTTTAAGATTTCCGATACATATTTTTTTTGGATCGGAACATCCAATGCATTTATTCATATATTTTTTTTTAACAATCTTAATCGTCCTTGTTACTTTTTTATCTTTTACTACCAGGCCGTCGTTTATATTTTTTCCTTTTGCTCTCTCGGTGCATGATGTTCGTTCTTTTGTTGCTGCACCAATTATGCTATCGATGCATTATGATATGGTGGCAATCCATCGAATGCATCAACTGCATCTCACAATCTAATGCGCCTAACGAGGACAAAAGGCACACAAACTTCAATTATGATTTCCGATTGACTCGGTCCATTGCAATCGGCAAATGAAAAGTCCGCAAAAAAGAGAGAGGAAGAATTCTTCTTGTATTATTCAGTGCTCTCAAGAATCGTGGGTGGGACAAAAGAATGAATCTTCTGGTTTTCACGAAGACTAGTTCAGATCAGACCAAAAAGAAATAACAAAGATTGATATCTACAGAACGATAGCTTCTGGTTTTCTCCCATGCTGGGGAATGGAGCCGAGCCTCTCAACCAATATGTCCAGGGCTTCCTTCATCCACCAATGTCTGCACACTTCTCTTGCTTCAGCTGCTGTCATCTGCAACACAATAATTTGTACAATACTTCAGTATCTCTAATCGGAATTGTTATGACAAGTATGATTTCACGTACAATCAGAAGGTACATACCCAGATTCTCTGGCGGAGCTTTTTCTCGGGCCACAGATCAAGTTCTTCCTTGACGAACAAAGGGAACATGTGCCCTTCATAGTACGTTCCATATCTTTTGCTCAAGAAGCTCCATCTTCCCAATTTATCCTGCAATTTAAAATGGTAACCAAACTTCCCATCATTTTCTGAGCATGAGCATAAAAATCTTGAACTGATCAACTATATCGTCTTAGCAGGGGTATATGGTTAGATTAACATTCTCTTTAGGGTTTTCAACTCGAATGGGATTGACTTAGTCTGCTAAGTAGCTATAGGCCGCAATTTGTAAGTACCTCGACGTTGCCGAGAACTCCGGCCTCTTCGATGGACTCTCTTGAAGCTGCTTCTTCCTCTGATTCATCAAGCTCCCATCCCCCCTGAGGAGACAAACGTGCGGTTTAGTTTAGTTAGGCGCAGATACGATTTATTATGACCACACGCTTTTAAGAAAAGTCAAACCCTCACGTTTTGACCCAGAAACAAGTGAATTAGTTAACTAGGAATAATTGGCATTGCAACAGTAAGTGTACCTTAGGGAACATGAGCCCTTGACCTTTCGGCGAACTGATCACCAAGAACTCTAGTTCATCGCCCATCACTGCATCTCCGTCTCTCTTGTATCGGTAAGGAATGCATCTGCAAGCGATCATTCAAAGCAAACTGAGCTCAATAAAGATTAAAGTGAAGGAGGAAACAAGAAGCATCTGAGGTGGGAAAAGTAGGACATCTACAATCATCATCATCCATCATTTTGTGTAGAAAACTCCAGTATTGAACCAAAAAAGAACCGATTGAAGAGAAAGAGACTCGGTTGCTCAGCAAGCAAGTCATGGCAAAAAAAAAAATCCCAGAAAGATTAAGTGAATCTGTTCACTTACCCTACGACTTGGCGACGGCCCATGTGGTATCTCTGGAGCTCTCTCCCACTGCGAGAAACCAAGCACACCATCTTCTCTTCTATTTCTCTTCTTGTGTGTGATTTACTAAGCCAGCAAAATACTTTTGAGAACACTCTCTCTCTCTCTCTCTCTCTCTCTTGCTCAAGGCTTGAGACAAAAGACAAGAAAGATGCAGGTGGAATGAGTAAAGTGAAGCGAGGCGGACATGTCCAAGAGGAGGTTATATAGGGGGTGCAACCAAACGGCGACACGGGATTGAAAGGCTAAACTTGGAAATAAAAGGTAAAAAAGACGTGTTTTTGACCTGCGAGGATGAGATTGGCCAACAAGAGTGCGCGGAGAATCAGGTTCTAGGGACCGATCCCACGTGTGTGTATATCGATACCGTGGATGCTCTGCGTATGAGTACGGCAGTGACGTCTTGGGGTTGGGGTGTCCGTGCTTTGACTCAGCGACAAAGCGCGTGTGCCCCCTCCCCCACCCTCTTTCCCAGATCCATCTCCTCGGCTTCTTTTCAGTTTCCTCATTCCCCTTTTGTTTTTTTTTTTGGTAAGGCTCATTCCCCTTTTGTTTATGTTTCAGTTCCGGGCCAGTATCAGTCTCAGTCATCATCCGGTATTTAAAAAAACCGATTTCTTTCCTTTCTTTGGCTAGTGCGTCGTCGTTTTCTCAACAACCAAGTGGCGATGGTGGTGGACCGGTGGTGGTGGTGAAGGTGGAGGTGGTGGGTGGTGGCCGAAAATTGACTTCTGCGGACGTGCTACACGTGCAATAAACATGTTTTGAACGATTTCGCATGTTAAGATAAGTACAACTGTACGAGGACGACAAACGAGTTGCTGTTGGAACAGTGATGCGTGATTTTTCCTTAGGGTTTCGATTCGTCACGAGAAGGTCTGATCGTAGAGATGATAAGTTAGCGCAGGAAAAGGGAATTTTCTTCTGGAATCTGAGTCCGGTGGGCCTTACTGTTGACGGGTCCACTCGTGGAGATGGTCGGAACGGCATTGGCTAGCGAAACAGGCGACGAGAACAGCGTTCCAATCACCGCCACTTGTCAAACCCCTCCTCAGTCCTCACCTTTTACACGTATGCTCGTTTTGACAAGATCCGAGAGTCAGCTCCTACGCCCTCCTCACGTTACCTCCATTTTCTACGCCGTCCTTGTCTTCACCTTTGTAAACGTACGCGAAGCAGAACAGTTGTGTTCAATGATTGCTGTCAACTGACCTCGTCCCTTTCGTCTTAAGAACCTACGATTGAAAAGGCCAGATAACGCGTGGGGGCAATGCCTTAAAGGCTTGGGGAATTGTATATGATGGTGTGTTACATGATAGTTTTAGTCATCATGGTCCTGCGTGTGATCGGCTGGATTCTGCGGACCATGATATTTTAATATCTCAGGGTGGAAATAGATTGGGCCTATGCAACATAAATCTATGCAAAGTTTTGCTCATACATAAAGAGATCCAGAAAATACGGAGAATATATAATGTGACAGCATATAGTTAATCTGGAGAAGAATATTATCATCATCATAAGTATCTCAACTCCATCATACTCAGAGAATCACTAATAAGTTAACTTCAGTTGCGGGATTTGTCCAAACTTAGTCATGAAAATTGTTTAGAGACTTAATAGGTAGAGTTGGAGAAAGGGTTTAGCATGGAGACATCATGGAGTTAATGATCACAAATCATAATGAAGAGAAAAGTCTATATATTTTATTTAGTTATTCGGTTAAACTTAAACCAATCATTCGTTACTACAGAAGATAGCATCAAGCATTTCATCTAACACGCATAGTTTTGATTTTCCAATGGATTTACATATTTCATTAATGGAAATTTTTTGATGTAGTAAGAAATGGCTCTAATTATTCGTTGTTCAAAAATTCTTGCTTAGGGAGTTTAGGTCAGAAGCACATATACTCATATCAGTATACATCAGTACCTATGTGTATACTTCTATTCCCTTGAAAAGTTACCAACAAAAATACTTTCCAAACATAGATGGATTGATAAGTAAATCGACAAAGGTCATGAAAGGTCTTTTGTTGAATTTGAACAAGAAAGTAAATGACAATTAATTTAAAAGAATTGAGATCAAAAGCAATCTCATTTGCTAAGTAAATTGGAGCAAAAATAAAGATAAAGATAAATTTGCAAAAAATTGTTGAGTTCTTGAATTGATTAGAGGGTGGGGGTGTACAAAAAGTACACTCGGGATATTTATAGTCCATAAATGGCAATTACAAGAATGGTTTACATTGACTCTATTACTAGCGGTTTTGACAATTATATCAACTCCACTACATTGATGGTTACTTGATGGTTATAGTGACTCCACACTAATAGCTAGATTTAGTGGACTACCTTGATAGTTACCTCTTTACGATGGCATTCAAAATTGTTGACTCCATTACTTAACAATTACATTGCCTCTACTTCCTTGTCGGTTACCTTGACAGAACACTTGACATTTTTTATGTCAACATATGCCGTCTTTTAAAAGAATTAAATGATTTATTCAAAATTTAATTCTTCTAAATTAGATAAGTGTCATCATTTGTTCCCCCGTTATTGACAAATTTAATTTTTCTTGCCAAATTTTATCTTCATCAAATTCATGCCTTTACATTACAGCCATGTTTCATATAAAGTCTTCATGTGGCCCTTTATCTCTACCTTCAAATAATTGCTCATACTTAAACACTCCCATTACCAATTAAAATAAATTAGCAAAGTTTTGGTCTTCAAATCTTTCTCCTAAATTAAATTTCAACCCATTACGAGCCAAATTTGTAATTTTTCAGAGAATGAAGTGAAGCATCTATTCTTAAATCAATGAATAAATTGAGCGATTGACTTACTATTGTATTGGTAAATTTTGACCGAAGCAGCAATACATACCTCAAGTATCATTCTCTACAATTGAGAATAGAATTGTCTTTCCATCTTAGGTCTTGCACATGAAATTAAGTAGTAAATTAATGTATCAAGTAAAAGTAGTTTTTGACAAAAATAAAGGAAATAACCTAAGTCTTGAAAGTTCATTTAGTCCCACTTCTCCGCAATGGGCTAAAAATCAACTGACATGTTCAATCATCGACTATTCATCTTCGCTAGTGAAGGTGGCAAATTCAAGAATTTTATAACCTTTAGGGAAGGGCTATTATCAACCTATTAAAGATAAGGTTTTTGTGAACAAGCCTAACAATTCGTCTATTTAAACTGAATTCTTGTCGGATTTCTTTGGCAAATTATGCTGGGTTTAAGTGAGGATTAGGTTGGCCATCGTGCCTCCTAGGGTTGATGCTGGCCTTGTCGGATTATCTATGTCGACTATTGGTCAGTTATGTTAGCATCTGGTGTTACCATAACGATTATTGGCCTGACATTTTCGACTTCCATTATTTGACTTGACTATTGACCAATTTAGTTTGCCGATTTGTAATTACCAACTGGATTATTATCAAAAGAACTAGGAACATACCTTGATAACATTGGATTGACTTGGAATGTTAATAGTTGATTGGATGGTTTTGGTCTCACCAAAGTGTCATTTGCAACATTGGTGACTATTACTTGATCATATTCGACATGTGACTCACAATGTAATTAATCATATCATTTTGTTGTTCATCTAGTAACCTTCTCATGGTCAACTTCATACTAGGATTTGGTGCAACTTCCAACCCACTGTTCTTCATTGAGGTGCCTTGGAAGACCCAAATACCCTTGTCAGTTACCCTCAACCCCTTTTCTGATGGCTGATGACTCAAAATACACAACAGTCTCATTACCAGTTTGAGGTGATGCGTTGTTGTTGTCAACAATATTGTCAAACTCATGTTGATTTTCGATTTTTACTATTATAGTCTTTTTGAATCAGCAAGATGTGTTCCATCAGGTGTGACAAAAAGATGAGGTAAAACCCTTTTAAAATATGAATGGATCGATGCGAATCAATAGATGTCGTAAAAGGCCCTTTGTTGATTTTAGATAAAGCAAATAACAAGAAGTTTAAAGGTAATGAAGCTTGAGCCAATCATGGCTAGCCATGTAAATTGCAAGAAAAGTAAGATAAAGATAAATGTCTAAAAGAATATTGAGTGATTGGATTGATTGGAAGGTTGCATGTGATTTACAAAGAGTACACTTGGGGGTATACATAGCCCTATGTTGACTCCATTGTTGATAATTACATCGACTCCGCCATACTCATGGTCACTTGATGGTTTAATTGACTTCACTACACTAATGGTTACATGATAGTTACATCTATTTCACTACCTTGATGGATACCTCTTTGACGATTGCATTTGAGATGGTCGACTCCACTACTTGATAGTTATGTTGCCTCCACTTTCTTGTAGGTTACCTATTAATTAGTTGCATCCAAGATTGTTGACTAAATACTTGGATTTTTTTTTTTTTATGTCAACAACTTCAAATCATCAACGAGTCAGCGTCTCTTCATCCCTTCTACTTCAATTAGACACAATTCTATCTTACTATGATGAAAATTTACTATTTTTCTACATAAGACAACCGGTCTACATATATGTAGATAAGCATTAAACTAATAATGGTCATTGATCAACATAGAGTAACCAAATTTAGCAATTCTTTGAAATAACTCTCGTACGGATGAGTCGACAAAATTTCATAGTCAATGGTACAATTGAAGTGGAGGCCAGCAAATTAATTGGACGTTTTTGGTGATATATAATGAGTCGATAAATATTTGAAAGTATCTCTATAAGGAGATTAATGGTTTTTCATATCCCAATTAACATTCAAATGTACGTCGAAAGGCAATTAGTAACCATTTTTTTACCATATGTCGTATGTTAAGATTGGTAATACGGGTGAAATTTCACAAGGTGGTCTCTATCTCCACACCTCTCCTTTGACTCCATCCACTAACCCAAGTTGTGGCTCTCAAAGTCCCACTTCCTTTTTCTTTCTTTCTTCCTCATTCTCCATGAATAGCCACCAGCTCTCTCTCTCTCTCTCTCGGAATGCTTGAAAGCGTAGCAGGGGTTGGCCATGGAGAAGAGACGCCGATGACGTCTGAACGCGTTTCACCATGGATGGCCAAATCTGAATCCGAAGGCGAATGAATGGCTTTTGTTTCTTCTCTTCTCCTAAAAAAAGAAAAAATAAAAGCCAATCAATTTTGGACTCTCTCTCTCTCTCCCCCCGCGTTTTGATGGCAGAGATGAGATCATGAAGGACAACAGAAAGGCATGCTACAGTTATGGAGAAACATGGAGGTTCGTTCACTACTGTAGAAACGTTTTGCTCGCTCGAATTGCTTATTCGAGAGTTATTGCTCAATTATTCATCGAGGATGTTGCTCCAGTTTTGCTCGGTTCGGACTCTTTTTAATTTCTCTAGGATCGCTGCTAATCGTCTGTGTAGTGATTGATTCAGTGTTGCGAGTTTCCATCAGATCGATTCCGGTTCTTGATCGTAGAGCTTGCGGGCGGCTGCGAATGGAGGAGGAGGAGGAGGAGGAAGGAGGAGGAAGGAGGAGAAAGAGAGAACAAAGAAGAAGCGTAACTTTTGGCCCCACGGCTTTGGGTTGTTCCGTCATTTCAACCCTCGAAAGCGTGTTGGTGGAGCCGAAGTTCGAGTGGAAATAGCAGTTGCTTTTCATGATGGGGACCGATAAATTTTTGTACCAACTAGTTAATCTCTCGAGTTGTAAGTTACTGAAATTCACAAACACCTATAATTCCTGTCAGTGGTCGTTGTCTCATTTCCACAGTGACCCACAAAATTTAAATGCAAGATTGTAACCCAACGATGAAGTGTGTACTGATGAATTTTTATAGGTTAGCAAAGTTTCTTCAAAAATATTTATAATGATAGTCGTCACGTTTTAATGCAAGTTGGTAACTTGTTAATTATGTATCTATATATAAAATTGATTTGATCTATCAGTTGGCTTGGGTTGGGTTGGGCCCAATCTAGTATCATACCTGCAAATCTTTGCTATACATCTATGGTTGAAAAATATTGATTTTTGTTATGTAACATTGATTGAGCTAAATATGGCAAAAGTGAATTAATGAGACCAACAAGAAAATTACTTGTTCAGACTCAACTTACCATTCTTGGCCGACCAATCTTAAACGACATATTATACTCATGATGTATCTCTATTCGCAAATTCAGATGAAAGTATATATAAAACTTGGTAAAGCATCGTACAATCATTTAGTGAATTTTACGCTGTCCTCCATTTGAGCAATGGAACCTTGCGCAAGAAAAAGAAAAAGAAGCAGATTCTCCACCTGCTCACATGCACCCCTCCATCTGTTCTTGTTTGTTTAATATTGAGTTTAAATTTTAAAAGTACCTTTGTCTTTTTCATTAAAATTTAAAATACTACACTAATTTTGAAAAGTTACGAGAGGAATATTTGTATATTATGAAAGTCTCGAGCATTTAGAAAGAAAAAAAAATTAAAGTGCGTCCATAACAAAATTTTGATTGAACAAAAGATAAAAGTCAAATATCATTAAGACACGTTATTAATCTTAGTCCGAAACAGCTATTGCTTACCCAGTAAGAAGGAAAATTTTCCACGGACAAATACGGAATTTATTTAATCATTACTTTGAAAATAACATCCCATCACACGTATATAGATTCTAAATATTATTTGCTAAAACCATCCACCTTTTTCTCTATCAATTGGGTAAAATTTTTAAGCAATGATTATTGCAAGTGTCGAAAACAGAATAAAAAACTTGTTCGATAAACATTTAAAGCTCAATGACTATACATTATTAATTTTTTTTTATCAAACACTAAGAACACGACTACCATTTTATTATAATACTCGAAAAGAATCTAATCACCATCAATTATTCAGATGGAACGAATTTAGCAGCTCACCCATTAAACACCAGATTAAGTAGAGACTTTTTATATTTAATCAAATAAATCAAATTAATGTTTTAAAAAAAATAAATTTAGAGGCAATCATCAAATGGGACTTTTGGTGCATATTAAAAATAGTCTTTTTTTCTCTGTTATTTTGTCCTCCTCAGGACGACAATCATGTCCGTGAGGGGGTCATCTCCTCGTTGAAAAAAACAAGAGTGGCCACCACAGGACAAGCTTCAGTAACAGTAACTGTCATCTCTCTCTTCTTTCTCTCTCCTTCCAACTCCACTTGCAGAGAGATTCTTCCCCCTGAAGCTCTCTCTCTCTCTCTCTCTCTCTCTCTAGCTTGCGGTGGGTTTGCTCCGCGTCCTGGCCTGGCCGCGCGCCCGATGATGGACTCCAAGTCCTTCCGCTTCATCACCCACCAGTCCTTCTTCGCCGCAGTCCGATCCGGCGACCTCCCGTCCCTCCGGGAGCTCGTCGCCAAGCTGACTGATGGCGACCCCCCTCCTCCGCCGTCGCCATCGGGCGGGCCCCCCTCCTCCTCCTCCTCCTCCTCCTCCTCCTCCGCCGTCGCCGACCTCATGTCCATGCAGAACGACGCCGGGGAGACCGCCCTGTACGTCGCCGCGGGGAACAACCTGCAGGAGGTCTTCCGGTACCTGCTGCAGTTCTGCGATGTCCGGACGGTCAAGATCAGGTCCAAGGCCGACATGGACGCGTTCCACGTCGCCGCCAAGCGTGGCCACCTGGGTGCGTCCCCGATTCTGGCTCTCGTCCTCTGGCTTTGGGTTTCCTTTCGAGCGCGTTGATTTTGTTGCTTGATTCTGAGTTAGTTCTGAGAAGGAAGGGGGAAAAAAAACCCAGCTTGATTACATGCTTGTAGACCCTTTTGTTCTTATTTAGAGTTCAGATTAATTAGAACGACCCGAGCTCTAACGGTCACGGTGACACACTTTGGTCTTGTTGGCTATTTCCTTCAGTTAAATGAACAGATGGCAGTTTGGGATTTAGATTTGGTCTTAGGAATTCTGTGTTATGCTTTTGGGAAAACTCTACCCTTGGATTTACCAGCTTGTGCGGATTCTTAATTCAACAGCTTCCACCGAGCAATCGATTCAACCCTGTATCCAGTTACCTTTTCGGATAACTTGAATTGAAGTGGATTGCATAATTATTGACTCTCATCCAGTGATGTAGTTTCATGACTGTGCTTGGGTCTTGCTTTTCCAGTGGGAGAAGCTTCTTGTGATTACATGATGATTACAGTCATCTTATCATGTTATGTAGAAGAACTGGATGAAGAAAAATGTGTATTCTTGAAAATTTGAAGGCATATGGGAAATATTTATATAGAGTTATATATACATGGCAAAAAAAAAAAACTATGCATACAGCATGTCAGATTCTTTGGCAGAAACTTTTTTCCTATAGGAGAAAGAGAGAGGCCATTGGTTCACTGGTTCTTCAGGTTGCTATTTATTTCTTGTGTGCTGACTGAAAACTGCTAGAACAAATTATCATACTACAATCTCTTATACATAGTTGTAATGTCCGATATGATCAGTGTCAAGATCATCAGTTGCCATGTTACACACTGGTATAGCTATCTTCTTTTGATTTGCTAATCACGAGTGCCAACTTGTAAACTTATCTTGATGTTTGTTTTCTAAATTTGGAGGCATGAGTTCCATAGTTACTAAATTTAGCATCTGCTAGTTTCATTATAAGTCTTAGTTCATTTGTAGTTTTTTCTTTTTATGCTAAACCTATCTTTATTATATAGGGATCGTGAAGGAGCTTCTGACCACTTGGTCTGAGCTTTGTCACTCATGTGACTCCAAAAACACCACTCCACTCTATTCAGCAGCTGAAAACGGCCACTTGGATGTGGTGGATGCAATTTTGGAAACTGATTTGAGCACATTGAGGATGGTGAGGAAGAATGGGAAAACAGCCCTGCATTTTGTCGGAAGATATGGTTCTCTTCCAATGGCAAAAGCATTGATTGAGAGGGATCCTGAAATTGTCTGCATCAAAGATAAGAAGGGCCAAACTGCACTCCATATGGCTGCAAAGGGTCAGAATACTGTCATTGTAGAGGAGATTTTGCTTGCTGATCACTCAATACTGAATGAACGGGACAAGAAGGGCAACACAGCTGTGCACATAGCCACAAGAAAATGCCGTCCCGAGGTATCATCTCCTCTAGATGCATTCAATTTAAGCAACCCTATTCTATGGTACAGCTGAGCGCTGTTAATATCCATTTACAGTGGCATCTCTCCTTTTGGGAGGCTGTAATGCATCATTGTTGGATTAAGTACATATTCATTTATTTCTTACTTCTGGGACACTTAACTAAGCTACTCAAGAATGGGGGACAAGATGATCACTGCTTCTTTCCCATCTAGTCTGTTGCATTGCACTAGCGTCAGTAGGATGACATTTGCAATGTTTTGCCACTGATTTTCCTCCTTTGTGCTCAAGGTCAGACAACTTGGTTAAATTTTTAATGAATACACCTGCCTTCCTTAAAGTCATGACAATACATCTTTCCGGCCCTAGTTGATGTGTTTGATCTCTTTCATAGCCCTTGTGACAATTTATGCTGGCCCTGCAAGATTAATCATGTATGTCAGCAATTAAATTCCCTTCTCTTGTGGTGATCAGTAGCTTTTCTAGAACAAATTGCCACCATTGGGAGTCTAATCTCTCATGGCTAGCATCTATAAACTCCCACATAGCTTGTCCTCAACTCCAGACCCTGTAGTTTTTTAATCCTCATGGAGTTCGATTCAAGTTGCAAATCTATGCCCCAAACTTCAGCGCCACATGACTTTTGCATTCTTCCTCTATTTTGCTATACTCCAGCAAAGGCAGTATAATTGCATCTTTATCTCATTGCCATCCAACTTTATGGTATCTACACATGATTGATTGTGAGGGATCGGAATAGAGGATGCATCTGATTGTGGCTATGCATTTTCCCTCCTTCAATATTCATTGAGCTGTGGTGGTGGATATGGTGGGACGTTCTGTTGACTTGAAAGTGGCTGGTGGTTGAATGAGTGAGCATAATACTACTGCAAGTAGTCACAATTGTGTAAAACAATTTTGTGTGGTGACTTAGTTAGATTGCAGTCATTCAGACTGAGCTAGATTGATTGTGCAAAAGATTCCAATTTATGGCTTTTTAACACTCTTCATGTATAGTCCATCTTGATGTTCATACAGTTCTGAGCCTCTGGTTTGGCTGGTCACAGTCACATCTTCACTACCACTTGCACTCCAATCCCTCCTGTAATTCGAAGTAATGAATAACTCTGAAGAAAATGACTTGAGAGGTTTTGTAGTTGCTGCTAAGCAGAGGGATGTGGACAAGAAAGGAGTTCAATGGATTCATAATCATGAGGATGTGAAGTTTTAACTTTTTGGAAACTAATAGTAATTTATATAAAATGATGCCTATCTTCAACGATTTAAAATTAGAAGCTCCCTGTTTTCCTTCTCTTCATCATTTCACGCGGTCCTTCTGTCCTGATTATATTGTTTTCTTTGCAGATTTTACATTTCTTCTAAGCTACACATCTGTCGATGTCAATGCTATCAATAATCAACAAGAAACCGCAATGGATCTGGCAGATAAATTGTCCTACGGAGAATCTTCGTTGGACATTAAGGAAGCTCTAAGGGAAGCTGGTGCTAAGCATGCCAGGTTCGTTGGGCAGGTGGATGAGGCAATGGAACTTAAAAGGACTGTCAGTGATATTAAGCATGAGGTGCACTCGCAACTTTTACAAAATGAGAAAACAAACCGAAGAGTGTCTGGTATTGCCAACGAGCTGAGGAAACTTCACAGAGAAGCTGTCCAGAACACTACAAACTCTATCACTGTCGTTGCAGTTCTCTTTGCCTCCATAGCTTTTTTGGCTATTTTTAATCTTCCTGGTCTGTATGTAAGAACCGGACGGGATGCTGGGGAAGCTAACGTAGCTCATGAAGTCGGTTTTCGGGTGTTTTGTCTTCTGAATGCTACAGCACTCTTCATTTCACTAGCCGTTGTGGTGGTTCAGATCACCTTGGTGGCTTGGGAGACCAGAGCTCAGAAACGGGTTGTCTCTGTAGTCAACAAGCTAATGTGGGCCGCATGCACATGCACCTGTGGATCTTTTCTGTCGATAGCATTTGTGGTGGTGGGAGATGATAGTTCATGGATGGCTATTACAGTAACGGTAATGGGGGCACCTATTCTCATAGGGACACTTGCAAGCATGGGCTACTTTGTTCTCCGGCAGCACTTTGGGTTTTTCAGCGGCGACTCCCAAAGACGCATTAGGAGGGCTAGTGGAAGCAAGTCTTTCTCTTGGTCCTACTCAGCGAACATTTCAGATGTTGACGACTACTCTGACCACGAGAAGATCTATGCTCTGTGATATTGTAAGAAAACCGTCAAACTGTGTAAATAGAATGGCTTAGCTGTGCTTTATGTTTGAGTTGTGGGGATGGGTCCATTATGGCTTCTTGGGTCATGCATGCTGAATTCCTTCGGAGCTCGTGTTAGCCATCATGATAGTCTGCCGTTGGGTACTATATTTTTACGTCACCAGATGTGTAGTTTTTTGCAATCCAAGAATGTTCAGCTCGATACTTTTGACTTTCTGAGCATGTGGACCTATTCATCGTCGATTTTGCCTTCAGATCATTAGAATGGTGGCTTCCTTTGTACACGGCACACTGCTATGGTGACCTATCATATTTTATCTGCAGCCGGTACGTCACCCCCGACAACGGCTCTCTTTGTACAGCAATCAGGTCATATTGTGACATTGATGGACAAAAACGTCCTTCATCTTATAACGTAGTGCCGGTTTCATTTCTACTATTCCCCTCAGATCCTCAAGTTACATAGTTGCCTTTTGAATTTAGTGGGCCCTGAGCTGTGCCTTCAGTCCCGCTCGATGGGGTTTCGAGTTCTCGGAGAGGATAAATTCTTCTCAAGTTATATTTGTGGTACGGGTGTCTGTACAGAATGTACCAAGTCTTTCTCCTTTCCTCCTCCTCCTCCCTGTCAGGAGTTTTTACGATATCGCTACTTGCATCACGAGGGAAAATCATATTTGATGCTTATGTCCTAACATGAGCAACTTTCAAGATCATAGCCACCTTCTTAAAACCCCAGGACACGGGATACCACATAACGATATCATCATCAGTGGGAACAACCTGACAACCTTCGGTTTTCGCCCGAAATCATCGAGAGGATTTGCCCGGCTCACCATTCAGCGTGCAGTTTTGGACAAGGTGGTCTACCTGAATCTTAGTCCACCAACCATCCTGCACCAGAACTGCAATTTCTTCCAATAAACACAACGCATGAGATGATTATTAAGCGCCAAAAATGCGAGGGCCAATTCACGTGTGGTTCCACAAGATGCGTTGAGAAATGGACGTTATTATTTAATGAACTTGCATGTATAACAGATGAATGAGGGGACTGCACCTTCCTAAATAAAATACCTCCCACCAGCCCATGTGATCTTTACATAAAACAATAACCACATGAGTCTATCCTGCTTTTGAAAGGGAAAAGGCCAAAAAGAGGAGCTGCAACTTTAGGCTTATCGTAAAATTGAAACCAATTTTTCCATCTGGACCTCCACAATTTAACAGAGAAAAAGGCTACTAAATATACAATTTTACACGTTATGCCAGACCTCGCCAATGGCCAACACTGAGACAAGTAAAGTAAGTAGCTCCGGCCAGTGGAAGCAGCAACCAGCAATCAAATTATAGCTGTAACTGCCCTGGACCTCTCCTTGATGATGATCTTGAAGACGGCCTCCTGAAGTCTGACACAGATTGCGGGGGTTCTTCTGGTTTTTGCATCTCCTGCACAAAAACCACAGGATAACTATGATTGACATTCAACTATTTGGCCAGGCCGAGCAACCAGCACTGTCAGAACATTTGACGCAACAACATAAGGAAAATTCACATAATGAAATCAGGCACAGCCCTTGATTGGCAGGAACTGTCCAACCAAAACAGACTTTTCTCTCTTATTGACAAATTCTTTCGCCCTCCACCCTGATATATAGTCCCATCTAACGACAAGTATTCTAATTTATCAAGCAGCTCTCATCTCACAAGCGTCTATCATCCCCTAGTAAGAATCCTGTTATCCTGTTAAATCTTTGAGAGGTAGCACCTTTTGAGGGCCAAACTTGGAGCATACTACCTTTTAAATTAAAACATGCATAAAACCAATGCAATTAGATTTACTTGATCCAAATATCTCAAAACCAACCCGTCTAGATGGCTGACACAACTGACTGCAGAGTGTTGCATGAGTTCAACAAACCTTGGTTGAAGTGGAATTATTACGGAACTGTGACTGTAACTGTGATTTTGCATGCATGCGATGTTGCTGCTGCATTTGCTCAAATTGTTGAAGCCTCGCAGTGAAGTTGATACCATTAGGGGCACTCCCCATATCTCGGCTTATGTCACCGTCTTCCATGATTTGTGATCCGCCAGGCATATGATGCAAAATTTGAGAGTATGGGATCCCCAAAGATGTTTGCTTGATCTGTTCACTACTGAGAGAGTATGGAGGCACTGTCTTCAATCGTGTTTGAAGGATCTTAAAGGCGGCACTTTGCTGCAATCAAGTACGATTGGGATGAAATGGAGATTGAACACAGACCAGGATCATGGACATATATTAAGGAATGATGAAAATTTGAATACTCCATTGTACAACCCGCTTTACATTTCTGCCTATAGACCTATCATCTACACCAAAATGCTGGTACCATTTTGCTAAATGCAGTGCCCAATCCTAAATATGTCAGCCAAGGCTCAAATCGACTACATCAAGAAGCACATGGTCACAAACCCACAGCAAAAAATTTTGAGGTACTAAACTACTGAGAAAGCAAGTGAAAATATATTTTGAGTAAATGAACATTGCAGACCTAGCTTTAATTTACTAAACCAACATAAATACAAACTTCATTCTAGTCACAGCAGCGGATCAAATGTCTCAGCAAATTAAATGGTACTTTTCAAAAAATGCAGGCACGAATTTGTAGTAGCCTTGTTGATAATAATTCATTCAGCAATGGTATCTAAACCTCTATTCAAAATTCAAAATCAGAAAAAACCATGCACTTCTGTGAAATTATAAGAGCACCTTAGCAAGACAGAAATTCTTGACGTCCATAAATATAAAAAGCTTTCAGATTTTCAACGAGACCACACTCCATCTCAAATTCGCCCTAAACTTATGGTTCAGTTTCATTTACTCATGAAAGAATAAATTGCCCCTCCCTCCCACCACTTTTTTTATTCTGTTTTTTTTGGGGGTCAAACCTCCCACCACTTCAAGAGAGGGAAAAGAAGAAAAGAATCACCAAATTCTAAGAGTACAGGGAAAAAAGATATACAGACTGAAAAGAGACAACATCAGCATACCTGTGGAAGCAACATTTGGAGTCCATAGAGAGCTTTTAACAAACACACATATCTTCCTGGCTCAAGTAACTGCAAAGAAAGTAAAGGTATATTAAACAGTCTAGTGTGACAAACAAAAGGAAAAATATACTAATCAAACATCAAGTATGAGACAGTGTAACATAAGCACAAGAGTGTATAACATCAGTGACAACAATAGAAACCAGAGGACCAGGTGCTAAAATAAATAAGCATACAAATAACCCTAGAAATTGCAATCCAGGTACACTGTTTCCATCTTTTTAAATACTTCAATGTTCCAGATCATAAATTGGAAACTGAAGTGGCCTCTCCATGTGCTCCTATCATCCTAGAACAAATACTCGAAACTTGCTCAACAAACTTTTGCCTTAGCAGAATCACACAAAATAACTTGCATGCACAAAACTACAATGAAATGCATTTTAAACAATGACACATCTTAAAGTTATAGAAGACAGCTGTTAAACCTATCAATCACCAATAGCATATACACTTGGCAATTGTCCTCTAGTTCCATAAGTCTTAAGAAGAGGGATCCATCCACAGAGAGAATACTGTATTACACGTTTAGATGATCTTGCTGGCCATGCAATAAAAATTTACAACAAGTAAAGGGTGGAAAAAGAAGAATTGCATCAGTATGCTAAAATCTACTTGAGGTAGCCAGGACACACTATACACAAGGAAAACCTAATAAATCAGGCACTTATGCATCAAAATGATCATTATAGCCACCAGCTTAAACAGTTGGTTTTCTTTAGTGTTTCAAACATACTGCGGGCATTTCTGGATCTTCTTATCAACATCCACCCTCAACTTTCAAGCTAATAGTGTGATTTCCAACACATAAGCTATTCATTTGCAAAGTTAATCTAGCAAAATATGGCATTTTAAACAACATGGTGTGTCAAGACATAAGTGCCTATGCCATTTATATCAGCATCTTACTTTCCATAGTAAAAAGCACAAAGCATGCAAAACACAACATTCAAAACAAAGCATTTAGGATCTAAGCCACACCAACCTGTAACCTAAGATAAGCAAAGATTGGAGTCTCCAGAAGCCGAATCAATTTATCCAGCTGAACTAAAAATTTGACATTGATATCTTCCTCAACAAGAGACTGAATCACAG
Source organism: Corymbia maculata (assembly GCA_014182735.1). NCBI lineage: Eukaryota > Viridiplantae > Streptophyta > Magnoliopsida > Myrtales > Myrtaceae > Corymbia > Corymbia maculata. The sequence goes on along the minus strand of CM024688.1, from coordinate 30,877,338 downwards.
AACTCGCATGTTGATATGTCTGTCATATCACATAAGAGAAGTTAAATGTACAGCTTTGGCAGAGTTAAGACATATCTAAAACTCCCTTTCTGGTAAAACTATCTTGAGACACAAAGTAATATGCAAAGAATTCACAAAAGCCCATAAAGAATTTAAAACAAAGTAAAAAAGCTGAAGAAATGGAAATCTAAAAGGCTGGGAGAACTATTTGTTTTATAGATTCCTGCCTTCCTTAATGTGTATTTCATATAGAGTTGTTGCTTAATTAGATAATGAAAAGTAAAACACTGTACCCAAAATCCAACAAATTAAAGATATATAATAAAATTAAAGTGCATCAAAGAGATTCTCAATAAGACTGATTCAGATAAATATACATATTCCTACCTGAGCTAGTAAGCAAAGACTTATTATTGCCATTGGTGAATGGCACCATGAAGCATACAAAGACACAAATAGGTCCTTCCCAGCAGCATTAGCTAGGGATTGTTTCAAAAGATCTCTCAGTCCAGACAATTCAGAAGAAGTGAGCAAAATGAGATTCAAAGCCTGAAACAGAAAAAATAAAGTTATTAACAGAACAACTAATCCTCCCTCATAAGGGTCTGGAACTGACCCCAGCTATTTATGTTTTGAGTTTGGGAGGGATAATATTTATTTTGCCTCATGTATATGACATAACCTGAACCATAGTTGATGCAAAATCCAAGTCAGCTTCTCCCTCTAGTATTGTAGAAAGTTTCCGATAGACTCTTTCAGCATCTAAAAGCACACACAGTCTGCGGATTATCAAAGCACCGCGCCTAGAGGAAGTAAAATACACATATAAGGTGACATAGACAGCAAAAAAAAAAAATTACGAGCAAACAAAATCAAAATCTGAGAAGAGAAAAGGAGCCGCGGCATACAGAAGTAAAGTAAAACTCTCAATGCAACAAATAAGAAATAAAATCAGAAGGAAACCCACTTCTCGAGAAGATTCTTATCAACCCGAAAGTTGTGCACTAAGAAAACAACAAGCTGGCGGAAGTGCTGCGTATCTTTTGCTATACATGCATGAACCTCAAGAACAAGCAGGACTACCTGTTCACAACAAATCAAGAATCGGCTATATAAGTCCACTGCCTTGCATGTCAAGTGCCAAAGTAATACAGAACTAGGGGAGGAAGAAAGGAAAGAAAGGTTTGGTTGAGCAAATGCAAAAAAAGAAGGGCAAAGATGATCAACAACACAAACAGAAAAATAAAGTTGAGGATAATAACTATTCAATGGAAGAAAATTAATCAGGTTTATCATTTGTTTTTGCCTACCAATTCTGTACCTTTTGAGCTTCCCCAATGTTGTCCACTGACTCTGGATTCTAGTATACCTTGTAGACTTTGAAATGTAAAGCCATCATGACTTGAACGTAGTGAGCATTAGTAGACTAGGGCAACAGGAAAATCAACAATGAAATTCTAGGGTTGTCTCATTAATGGTCTTTAAACATTGTTGCGAGAAATCTCTTATCTGATTATTTAATAGTAGTATTCAAGTTTCGATGGGAGCTAAATCTAAGAAGCTGTTCCTGGTCTTCCAACGTCAAGGCAACAAATTGGTAATGACCTCCACTATGAATCTGTCAAACCACAATGGCAATTCACATCAGTTACAGACTCTCCAATGGTAATAAGTCCTCAAATTATTTTCTTTCGCATTAATCCAAGAAATGACTTCAGGTATCAGGAGTGTAGTAAACTCAAACTAACTACCCAGCATTCCGCACAACAAGCTTATGTCAAAACTGGTAAGATCTTTAAAATATATCACAGACACATAATTCCAACTGCCAAAACTGGAAAAAAAGTACAATAAGATGACTGATGACTGTATGAAGATCCTGAAGTAGAGTTTAACACAAAATAACCAAGCGAGGAGAGTTACCTCGTCTACAGGATCCGATAGGCCCTTTAAAAGGGTGTCAAAGATATCGTCCAGAACAGACAAAACCTACCAAGAAAAAAGACCACTAGTTAGGGATGACCAATGGAAGGAAAGAAAAGTCCACAAAACCAAAAGACGAGGGGAATTCCACTGGGTAAGAGCATCACCCATTGTCTAATCAATTAGAGATTTCCATATCTTGTTTGGATATTTACTTAAACAATGGCATGCCCTACAAATGTAGCCTCAGCAAATCTCAAATCTCGCAGTTCAACTAATATGAAGCATCATTATCCATTCATCCTGCTTAATGACTACAGAACATTAACATTACTGGCACAAAACCTGTCCTGCCAATCTATTCCTCACATGAACCTGTAAGTATCCTCAATCACCAAAATATCAAGGCCCACAATGCTGAAGAATTTCATCCAAATACACCATCTTAAATCAACTCCATGACAGTTCCATTGAGAAGATCCACAATCACTTGAACCAGGACCCCATAGAGTATTTTATGGTATACATTCTTCTTGTGGGTAATCACAGCCGAAATCATCATTCACTTACCAATGTAGATTGCAACAAAGAATAGCAGTCAAGACAAAAAAAATTTGCAGGGAAAGAGTTTTTAAAATTAGATAGTATTATGAAATATAATGAGAATAGCAAGACAATCAGATGAGAGCTGGACAACTTTCTATAAATCAAATTGGCAAGGGCCAAAATAAAGTGAAACCAATGGTTTTGTTAAATGTTGTGATTAATGATTTCAGCCATTGGCTTCATGTGGAGTACATATTACAACAAAGGTACCTCTGCACGATGCCTCTCTAGGAGAGCTGATATCCAATGCAATGCTTCAATTCTAGTGGCCTCCCATTCACTTGATAGTTCCCTACAAATAATAAAAGATCAGAAGTCATGACTGTTGACAAATCATCTTCCTAAATAAGAATCACAACCAAATAACAGAAAAACCCTCCTAAGAATAATCATCTAAACACAGACATAAAGGCAGTGGATATTAATGAGTCACTGAGCATTCTGATAAAAAAAAATTTCAAGTTTTATTTCACTGAAATTGTTGGTGTTTAATTTTGAATGACACTTTTTCACAAAATTGTGTTTGGTCCATAAGGTTCACTTTGTATAGTTCATGTTTCTTAATTTTTGCTCTAATTTTGGTGTGAACTCTTCTTAACCTGAAAACTTCTTCACAAAATCCAAGGCCCTGTCAAGATTGACTTTTTCCTTTTACTTTTTGCTTAATCTAAATCTTGCAGATCACGCATTTTGACTTTTTTTCATATTAAAAACTCTTGAAACTTCCATGACGCTAGAATGTTATCCCGTAGAATCACACAAAATTTTTCATATCTTGTTAAAATTTGAACAATATTTTAATTTTTGGTAGGAAAACGAAGAAGTACTTCTTACTTAGCTTAAGTGTAAACAAACAGACCCTAACCTTTCTAGACATTTCAGTAAAATATTTTGGTTCACAATTGTTGTTCTACTTTTTTAATATGCAACATCAAGCCAAAATATAAAAAGAGCCCTTTGGGCTAAGTTCCTCAAAACCTGAAACAGGCAACACTTCTTGGAAATAAAGTGCACCTCTTCGCGATGGATAGTATTGCTCCAACATCAAAACCTTCTGCAGGATCCGCCCTTATTGTGCGAAGCTCCTCATTCGTTTCCCGAGCAACCTTACATAAAAAATTCAAAATAAAGACGAAAAATACATGCAAAAGAAAGAAGAAGCAAGAGCTATGGCACAGAAAAGAAGCAACAATAGCAAAATGCAAGTAACTTACTGCTCTAATTTTCTCTTCTTTGTCAGATATGCATGGTAATATAGCTCCTAAAATGTCAGCATAATATGGAACAAGCTGATCTCCACCAAGTTTTACAAACTCATTGATCTGCAAAATGATAATGAATATCAACTAGAATTGTTGGAATGGCATGAAATCCACAGATAAATCATCTTTATCAAATAAACTGTGCCTGTTAGACGAAGTGATAGGCTAGTAAATCCAAAAATTAGAGTCAGGATAATCATAATTTAGACATTGAGAATGCTTATGATGCATTTTAACTTACCCATGTTACTGCTGTTAACCTTGTAAACTCATCACAGCACATGCCCTCTGCACCAATATCTCAGCCATGCGGCCATAATCTACAGACTTTCAATAGGAGCACTGCTTGAGTCAGGAGTTCATATTCAACAGAAAGACTTTCTTAATCAAAATTTCAGGTAAAATAGGAATCTAATGAAAGGGAGGCCAATGCAACAAAACGCAATAAATTTTATCCCGAATATAAGATGCATTAAGCAGTGTCTGTAGCAAACAGGATTTCATCATATGTAAGAAAACATACTGGGGAGTTCTTGATCTCTTGGAGAAACTCTGACAGAGCTGCATCAGCTTGTTGTCGAATTTCATGGCTTGAATCACTTAACATGTTAAACAAACCTAAAGATAATAAGAGTCTATGTAAGTTACCATTTATAAGGGTAATTTCACCACAAACAAGGGAAAAATGTCTATTAGCATGAACAGCTATTTACCATCTAGGAAATCAGGAAGAAAACCCAGCATATCAATGTCTGGAACACTGTCCAACACAGTAATCCATCCAACTAAAAATTGGCGAACATATGGATTTAAGACATTCATACGCTCTCTCAGCAAGGGTATAAATTCTTCAATGCTGATAACAAGAAAGTAAACAATCAGTATAAACATGTAATGGACAGAAAATAGCGTATTTATGATTTGACAAATCCAAAGATACTTTTCAAACTTTCAAATCTGGCAATTGGGATCAATATATAACGTACCTGAATTGATCACTCTCGGTGACAATGTCCTGTTATAATAGCAGACAGGTGGAAAATCGGTTCAAACAAATAGAAGCAAAAGGGTAAGTGACAGATCATGTTTCTGTAACTTGAAAGTAAACCCATTTACCTTTACAAGCCGATCCAATAGGTGAGCAGCGCTTTGTACATTGGCATCTGAATCTGCAGATAACTTGCATAAGGCATCAAATATTTTGTTAAAAAAGAAGATGAATTCCCCTCTTACAACCTGCGCACAACCCAAAAGTGGCAAAACAAGTCAAAATGCAATACTCAAAGAAAAGCAAGAACAATAGAAGCACTCCGATCAGTCCTCACCTTTGCAATATTATACAGTGCTTCACAAGCATAATAACGAACTCTGCTATCTTGATCAGAAAATGACCTGAGCACAGGTGGCACAATTTGCTGGCAGAAACAAATAAAGATGATATAAAGCAGCATTGACATAACAACAAAGCACAACATTGTAAGAAGTATTCATCCGAATTAAGATCGTAAGCAAAATCCAGTTTGATACATAGGAAATAAGGCCCCTACGTTTGCCCAGCTCTAGGGCACATGAACTTAAAAGTACAAAACAACAGTGTTCTGGGTTATGAGAACAGTTCCTTTGTTAACCTCCAAGAATCCCCTTCCCCCTTCATTCTCCATTGATGATAAAGCATTAACGCTGGTCATTGCCAAAAACCTAACATCAACAAATCAACTAGATAGACCGAGGACTTCCCTACGATCAGAATCATGCGTTTTCACTATAGGTGTGGCCATGGGAGAATGAACTTAAAATCTAGAACATCTCCAGCAAACATGCAACATCATTCCAAAGAATATGAAATCCATTTGTTTCGAGTTGGCCGAGTCTCTGGGATTCTGGGGTCGCTGTATCACATCCAAGTAAATTTTTCCTATGCAGGAGAAAGGGAAATACCTCGAGATGCTGAGCTGCCTCAGTACTCAGCCCCACAGTCGCAGCAGCTAACCCAATCAGTCCTCCCTACCAGATAATAACAGACATCAAAATAGACTCCACACTCCACCAACCAAAAAAAAAACAGTAAAACCCACGGTACCAATTCAAGAAAATCAAAATCCTCAGAGCGCTAGTTTGTCAGAAACCCATCAATTGCATACCTTCCGGTTATTCGCCTGCGGAGAATACGTGAACTCCTCTGCCAGCAAGTTGATCACCGCCGAAATCTTTTCATGATCGCCTGCGGTGGCGAGCTGCTTCACTATTCCCTCAATCTACACGCACAATTCACATCCTCAATCAATATCGCCGACCACCGATCCTAAAAGGAAGTCGACCCAAAAACCCACATACTCCAGCAACTAAAAAATTTCGAAAAGGAAAAGCGATGATGCCCAGACCTCAAGCGCGGCGTTCTTCCGCTTCTCGTAGAGCTTATCGGCCAGGTTGCGGATCACGGAGGCAGGAACCACGTTCAGAGTATCAGCCATAGCAGAAAGAATCACCAAAAACCCCACCCACCTCCCCACTCCCTTCCCGCCCCCTTCCCCAAAAAAATCAAAACCAAAAAAAAAAATCAAAATCCCCGACCCTCAGAGCCGTTTCCTGATCTTCTCCGGCTCCAATCGGAACATCTCCCGCCCGCGCACCGCCGCCCTAGGGTTCCCCGCATTCCACCGGGGCTCCGTCGGCAACCGGGAATCGATCGACGCCGACGCCGACGCGGGAAGCGTGAAGGCGGGGTTTCGATCTTCGAGGCGGAGCGAGAGAGAGCGAGAGAGCGGATCCGAATCGGCGAGCTACGGAAGGGGGAAATCGGCGGAGAATCTCCGGATTTTCGCTGACCTAATTTCCGGGGAACGATATCGGGTTTCCTTATTTAACGCTTTGATCCGGTTTGACAGAGGAGAGAGAGAAAGAGAGAGAGAGAAGGTGGGCGGTTTCGGATAGGGGCTTTTTTGATCGACTGATGATCACGACCATCATGGGACGGCTTGTCTCTCTCTCCCCCGCAGCCCCAGTATGTCCGAAAGTCTTTTTTTTTTTTTTTTTTTTTTTTTTTTTTCCCCTTTCCTTTCCGCACGGTCTTCATGTTTATTTAGGTAGTAAAAATTAGTTTGAGTTCTTGTTGACCATTTTACTTTTTTTTAGGGATTTTACATATTAAATATCCAATTCATTGAAGGTCTGTGCTATTTAGGTAGAAAAAATATTTTGAGTTACCGTCGGCTATCTTTATTTTAGGGATTTTACGTATTAGGTAATCGGAATCATTATGGGTTTTATGTTTATTTAGGTAAGTAAAAATAGTTTGAGTTCTCGTTGATCCGTTTTTTCTTTTAGGGATTTTTTGAATTAAATATCCAAATCATTATACATTGCACTTTTTCCTTTCTTCTCGAATTATCAAGTACTGAATAATAGTAAAACGTAATGACCGGCATGATCTTAATACATCTCATGTGATTTCCAATTCAATTTATCACTCGAAGGAACTATCCATATTCTTTTTATTGGAATATTCTAAGTGTCCATGCACGCGCAGCCCAATACCCCGTCGCTAGTTATAAGATAAATGGAAATTTTGTCTTCTTAAGAAAAATCAATAAATGAAGTTCTATTTAGCGTGCTTGCGTTGGGACATCATGCATCTTAATATATTAGGAATAATGACAAATAATTACTAAACTTTGACTCATTGTGCAATATGATTCCTGAACTTTCAATTTATTGAATGTGATAGCTAGACTTCCAATGAATGTTCAAGTTATTCCCTCTATTAGCTCAAATTCAAGGACAACATTGAACTTTTCTATATAGTTTAGAGATTAAATTAATCAAATAAAATATTCTGAAATTATATTGAATAAATTGAAAATTTAGGGATGATAATGCACATAGAATTAAAGTTTAGAAACCATATTGAATAAATTAAAAGTTCAAGAATCACATTATATATTAAGCCAAAATTTAAAAACAATTTATGTCATTTTTCCTACATATTGCAAGGGAAAGTCAAAAAGTAATGTTTAGTCTCAAACTTTATTTAAAAAATATCATTCAAAAGTTTGTACTTACTACAAGGTAAAACGGTGTAGGAGCGTAATTTCGTCACTTTAAATGGATGCAAAGTATATTTCTTGTTATAATTTCTTGAATTTATTGATAAAACTTTGCTGTGGAATATTAATAATTAATGGCAAGATTTTGGGTGACTCATGGCCAACGAGATCTCTTAAGACGGTTTTGCCTTGCAAGCCTCATGTGTGGCTCCTTAGTGATACTTAGTTTACTCCCTAATCATTTTTAGTGTACTTTTCGCGTCGATCCATGTCCTCTTACACGTGGCAAACTATCAACGGCTCTAAATTCTAAGACAAGCTACAATCTATCGACCATTGAATTCCCTGTAATGGACCGTCAGATGGCACGATCTTATTTGTTAACCGTTTTAAATCTCTCATAATTACCGTATATATTTTGTTAATCCATTCATTTCGGGGACTTTTGATCATCAGCACTTCTACATTGGTGGATCTTGACTTTGGTACCTTTTGAGCTCAGCTATTTCGGCACTTTTGCACTATCGGATTTCTAAACGTCTAAGACTCCTTGGGTTAAGTTTTTTCAAACTTTGAAAATTCGGCGACATCACCGACAAGTTATTGCCGACTTGCCTCTTTCACAATATCACCTAACCATCTCGAGAAATTCTCCTTAGCACATCCTAGCAAAAACAAAACTATGAAGTTAATGAAGAATAGTAACTCCATCCCGTATGAAAACATGTAGATAATAGTATGTCCTTGACCCGCATGCATCGATTAAATCTTATTCCGGTTAATTTAATGCCGAACAAAAGCATTACATTCCCAGGCAATTTGCTATCCAAAAAACAACCGAGCATATCCTCAAGCATATATTACTAGTAACCTTCTCTGTCATGGAAATTGTCTTCTCTTCATTTAGTTGTCCGAAGTGTTAAAACTTCAAATGCTTCATTCTTATGTTTAGCTTCTGAGTAATAGAAATGCATTTAGGTAATAAATATTTTGGGGTTTTGGACATCTTTTAGGAATTTAGGTAGTATAAGAGGAGAAATGATTCAAATCATCTTCTATATTTTTGTCAAAATCATTATTTATCCACACTTTTTATCATTTCTTCTCAAATTCCCAATTATTAAATAATAAAAGAAAAAAAAGTATAATTTGGATACATCTTCATAACACCCAATTTCATCTACTACCAACTGGAACTACCCATAACAATTAGAAGATAAATGATATTTTTGTCCTCTCGGAAGAAAAAATTGATAAATGAAGCTCCATCAAAAAGTGTTTGCATGAAGACATCATGCATCTCTTTTATCTCATTACGTCTTTCTATAGTACAAGCAGGAGTTAAAAGAGTAGTATTTAATCTCAAATTTTGTCAAAAAATAATATAAAAAAGTTAATAAGATAACGTTCTAGCAAAGAAAATGCCATGATATAAACTTTGTAGAAGCATAAGCTAATCACTTCAAATGGATGCAAAATATATATTTGATATAATTTCTCGAATAATAAATATTCTTAACTTAGGAATTCATTGTAGATTTGCTTCACAAAGTATTATTCTCTTAGACAATTTTGCCTTAGGTGGATTCGATGTGGGGCTTGTCAAAGATAGCTTGGCTTATTCCCTATTCATTTCTAGTAGACTTGACTTCAACCCGTGTTTTCCTGACTTAACCATTAATGGCTCATGTTCTTAACATAAGCCACAACCTATCCACCGTTAATTCCCTCACTATGGATTACCGGACAACACTATGTTATTTATCAACCATTCTAACATTCTCAATATAATATTACATTACTCTATTGATTTTGGGGACTTTCGATAACTGGCATCCAACTTCACTACATCAATACGTCCACATCATTGGATTTCTCAATGTCTAGATTCATTGGATTCTCCGTCTTCAAATTTTAAAAATTCAGCCACAAATCACTGAGATTCTATGCAGAACATGTTTTCACCTAACTTAATCCTCCCCACCGACCACTTTCATTCAAACCACCACGATTGTCTGCTTCTCTTTTCACGTACTGTTAACTTCATCCTACTTTTAGTGTTATCCTTTCGCAACGCTAACTCTCTTACAATGCTACGAGACCTCCTTGAGAGAAAATCTCTCAAGCACATTTTGACGACTTCATTATAAAAGAGGGCGATTACAATAAGTTAGGCATCACCTCAAGAATAGTAACTCCATCCCAAATGAAAACAATGCCTTGATCCGTGTGCATTTTGTTATAGTGAATTCTCAAGTATAAAAAAATTCAGCAACATTTTGCTAATTAATGTGCTCCAAACACGAGCCATAATGAGCCTTCTATCAGCTACTTAGGCCCTAATTGGTAACTATTTTTTTCTTTTATTTTTATGTTATTTTATTTTCTAAAATAAAATAAAAAAGAATAAAAATATGTTCGCTATCATCAATCAATTTTTTTTATTTCCCATATAGATCATTAGTCAAGGAATAGATTTAGAAAATAGAAGTACAAAAAACTTACTCTTTTGTTCCTAGTTTGAGAGGGGAGAGAGAGAGGATCAGTTTCAGATTGGGGCTTTTTGATCGACGACGATCATGATCATCACGGGAGGCTTGTCTTTCTCTCCCACGTAGTCGAATTTGTTCAAAAGTTTTTCCCCCACACGGTCTTATGTTTATTTAGGTAGTAAAAATTAGTTTGAGTCCTTGTTAATTTTTTTTAGGGATTTTATTTATTAAATATACAATTCATTGTAGGTTTTGTGTTATTCCGGTAGTAAATATAATTTGAGTTCTTGTTGACCATTTTCTTTAAGGAATTTCATATACTAAATATCCAAATCATTATTGATTGCCCTTTCTCTTTTGTTCTCGCATGACCAAGTATTTGAATAATACTCAAACGTAATGATTAGCGTGATGTTATTACATCTCCTGTAATTTTTGATAGCATGTTAGGAATTAAATAAAATAGATTTTGAAGGATCTCTCTGCACACTTCTTAGCCGCAACTTTGGCAACAAGAAAAGATCAAGGAAGAAATCTAGAAGAATCAAGAGCCATCCAAGGAGAGGAAAATTTTCACTTTGATTCTTTCCACTTTTATTTCCTTTACTTTGACTTGAAGGAAAATGTACGGATGAAGAGGCGGTAGACTTGGCGCTGGAAAGCCCTATAAATATAGATGTAGTTCATTAGGGTTTTATATGCAGAGAGAGTGAGTTTAGCCTAGAAAAGTTAAGCTTGTATTAGTGGTGTGAATTTTTATAAAAGCCTACGCAAGGCCTTTGAAAATTATTGTCTCTCTTTTGTGTCATTCTCTCCCCACCAAATCCTCGAAAGCTATTTGTTATCCTTTTTGGTTCCTACAAGCATCTATTATTTGATGGAACTACTTGTTTTCTTATCATTAGAATATTCTAAGTTTGTCCACGCTCACGCCGCGCAATGCCCCAACGCTAGTATTAAGATAAAGGGACATTTTATCTTCTTACAAAAACTCAATAAACAAAGCTCCATCTAGTGTGCTTGCAGTGGTACATCATGCATCTTTATATATTAGGAATAATGGCACAAATAATTTCAAAACTTAGGTCTAATATGCAATGTGGTTCCTAAATTTTTAATTTGTTCGATGTGATCATTGAACTTTAACCCAATTTACAATGTGGTCCATGAATTTTTAATTTTATTTAATGTATTCTTAAACTTTTGGCATAAGTCCAATTTGTCCATTAATTATATGAATATATTTAATGTTATTCTTTCATTAATTCAAGTTCAAGGGATAATATTGAACATTTTCATATAGTTTAAATGTAATACTAAACATGTATCAAAAGTTGAAAGACCACATTAAACAAATTGAAAGTTTGGGAATCATATTGCACATCGAGTTAAAGTTCATAAATCTATTAAATAAATTAAAAATCTAAGAATCACATTATATATTGGCCAAAATTCAAGGACTATTTGTGTCATTTTTTCTATATATATTACAAGGAAAAGTTAAAAGAGTAATGTTTATCAAAAAATTTGTACTTACTACGAGGTCGAACACAATAGAAGAGTAATCATCATTTTAAATGGATGCAAAGTATATTTATTGTTATAATTTCTTGAATTTATTGATAAACCTTCTTTGGTTAAGAATTGGTTGTAGAGTTGCTCATGGAGTGTTTTTTATATTGGAATATTAAGAATTAATGGCAAGATTTTGCGCTATTCATGACTGAGCGAGATGTCTAAGACAATTTTGCCTTGGTGAGCCTCATGTATGGCTCCTTAGGGATACTTAGCTTACTCCCTAATCATTTTTAATGAATTTGGCGTCGGCCCATGTTTCCTTGACACACGACAAACTATCAATGGCTTCTAATCCTAAGACTAGTCACAATATATCCACCGTTGATTTTCCTGCGATGGATTGCCAATCCATTCATTTTGGGGACTTTTGACCATTAGCACTTCTACATTTTTGGATGTCTAAACTTTTGGCACTTTTGAGCTTCACTATTCAGCACTCTTACGCTCTCAAATTTCCGAACGTTTTGACTCATTGGCTTAAATGTCCTCAAACATCGAAAATTCAGTGGAAAATCACTTAGAAACTCTCCACAAGAAGTTCTTACCAAGTTAACTCTCCTTATTTGCCACCTGCATTCATTTGAGTACCCTATAATCGTCAGCTTCTCTTCTCACGCTCTATTAATTTCATCATGATTTTCAATGTTACTGGTGCACTACGCTGACTCTTTCACAATATCATGTGACCTTCTTGAGAGGAAATCTCCTTAGCATATTCCAGCAACCTCACTAGGAAATAGAATAATTACCTAAAAAAGGAATAGCAACTACATCCCAAATAAAAAACGTATAGATGATAATATGACCTTGACCTGCGTGCATCCATGTCATCTTATTCCGGTCAATTTAGTGCCGAACAAGGCACCGCTTTTCCATGTAATTTGCTATGGAGAAAACAACCTACCATATTGTCAAGCTCCTATCACTAGCAACCTTCACTGTCATGGAAATTGTCCTCTCTTCTTTTAATTGTCCGAAGTGTTAAAATTTCAAATGTTTCACCCTTATGTTTAGCTTTTAAGTCAGAAATCGTATTTATGTAATAAAAATTTTGAGGTTCGAACATCTTTTAGGAATTTAGGTTGTAAAAGAGGAGGGATGAATCAAATCTTCTTCTATATTCAATGAATTTATCAAACTGTTCCTCATTTCTTCTCAATTACCAAGCATTAGAAGAAAATTAATATTTGTCCTATCAAAAGAAAAAATAAATAAATGAAGCTCCATCAAAAAGTGCTCGCATGAGGACGTCATGCATTTCTTTTATCTCATTACGCCTTTCTGTATTACAAGAGTGAGTTAAGTATTATATAATCTCAGATTTTGTTAAAAATAAAAATCAAAAAGTTCATGCCTACTATAAGATAAACATTCTAGCAAATAAAATACCATAAGATAAACAATGTAGAAGCATAATCTTGTTACTTCGTATGGATGCAAAATAAATACTTGATATAATTTTTTGACAATATATATCCTTTGCTTAGAAATTTATTGTAGATTTGCTTCGCGAAGTACTATTCCGCATTTGAGTTTTTAGGGTGGTGGGAGGATCTTAGGTAACTCATGGATGATCGAGATTTCTTAGACATCATTAACTTCCTCACTATAGTTTGCCAGGCAGCGCTATGTTATTTGTTAACCGATCTAACATAGTCACTATAAATGTTACATTACTACATTGGCTTTGGGGACTTTTGACAGTTAAGCATTCAACTTCACTGCATCAACACTTCCACATCATCGAATTTCTCCATCTTCGAACTTTGAAAATTCGGCCACAAATCATTCAGAAATTCAGCACAACCTGTTTTTCCTTAACTTGATGCTCCCCACTTATCGCTCGCATTCAAGTCCGCCATAATTGTTTGCTTCTCTTTTCACGTCCTGTAAACTTCATCTACTTTTAGGGTTATCATTTCGCAACGCTATGGGACAGAGGAAATCTCTTAGCACGTTCTGACGATTTTTCTCTAGGGAAGAAAGTGATCACTATGGGTTATACATCAAATGAAGAATAGCAACTCCATCCCAAATGAAAACAACGCCTTCAGCCGCGTGCATCAATTTTTTCTTATCATAGTTAATTCTCAGGCGCTAAACAATTCGGCAACATTTTGCTAGCTAGTGTGCTCTTAACAAAACGCGAGACACAATAGTCTTTTAAACTATTTGCAATTCAACCATAAGGTGGCGCCTCTCCACACACTCTTGCAACTCTTACCTCTGTCTATTCCGTGAATAAGCAATTTTTTTAGCTTTTCATGTCCCCAAAAGATTGGGATTTTCTGGGATGACAACGATAATGATGATAAAGGAGATTGTATCTTATTGTTCTTCTTAGAATGCACATGCAAGTTGTATTAAAGAAATCCCACATCGGAGAATTATATTATATTAAATAGTTAATATATCATAATTGATCAATAATTCATTAATTTAAGTTTTTTAAGTAAATATTAGTCCAACTAAATAAATTGATAGGCTCGGATTCGTATAGTGAAAAATGAAGAATTTCAAAAATATTTTGTCAAAAATGATGATTCCACCTAACAAAATATTGCAAGCGATGTACACGATTATTTTTAAGGAAAATTTTCTTGTTTTTTTGCGAAACCAAGGATCTGGAAGGCCGCTTTTGAAATTTCCAATCTTACTTTTATTGAATGGACTCGTACAGGGCATCTCTTTCCTTTCGTGTTTCGTTGCTAGGTTTCTCCCGTCCGAGGAACTTCTAAATCTCGGAGCCGGACGGATTCCGAACAGCTGGCCGCATGTTTCTTTTGTTTGACAAAGAACACACAAAGTCGACCACGGATCTTCTTTCCCCTCGATCGCGCTCTCCCTCGCCCACCTCACCGTTGCTAACAGCATGCGTCATGCATTAGGTAAGAGACCGGGAGAAATCCCCACGGCAACTCGGTACATCAACTTGCCTTATTGTGCCCAATGATGTCGTCGCTGTTGGGGCGAGCTTGATTAACGATTTCTTTCTCGCTCCTTTTTAAAAAAAATTAAAAACCCTTTTTTTTTAAATGGATTTCTAGATTTCTATTTTCTCGATTTATTTGAATTATTTCATTTCAGCTCGATTGCATTTCCGTGCTTAATGGCTACGGAACATTAACATTACCGGCACAAAACCTGTCCTCGCGTGAACCTGTATGTGTCCTCAATCACCAAATGTCAAGGCCCGCCATGCTTGACGAATTTCATGCAAATACACCATCTTAAACCAATTCCAGGACAGTTCCACTGAGAAGATCCACAATCACTTGAACCAGGACAACATAAGAGTATTTTAGGGTATACGTTCTTCTTGTGGGCAATCACAGCCGAAAGCATGACTCGCTTACCAATGTAAATTGCAACAAAGAACAACAGTCAAAACAAAAAAAATTTGCAGGGCAAGAGCTTTTAAAATTAGATACTATTATGAAATATAATGAGAATAGCGAGCCAAAATCAGATGAGAGCTGGACAACTTTCTATAAATTAAATTGGCAAGGGCCAAAATAAAGTAAAACCGATGGTTTTGTTCAATGTTGTAATTAATAATTTTAGCCATTGGCTTCATGTGGAGTACATATTAAAAGAAAGGGACCTCAACACGATGCTTCCTTAAGAGAGTTGATATCCAAGCCAATGCTTCATTTCTAGTGGCCTCGCATTCGCTTGATATTTGCCTAAAAATAATAAAAGATCAGAAGTCATGACTGTGCACAAATCAGCTTCCTAAATAAGAATTATAACCAAACAACAGAAAACTCCCCCTAAGAATGATCATCTCAACACAGAAGTAAAGGCAGTGAATATCAACAAGTTACTGTGCATTCTAATAAAAAAAAATCAAATTTCATTTCACTGAAAATATTTTGGGTTTTAATTTTGAATGACGCACATTTTCACAAAATTGTGTTTGGTACATTAGGTTCACTTCGTATAGTTCACATTTTCTTTTGGATAATTTTTGCTCTAATTTTTGTTTGAACTCTTCTTAACCTGACAATTTTTTCACAAAATTTAAGACCCTGCCAAGATTGACTTTTACCTTTTACTTTTTGCTTAATCTAAATCTTGCGCATCACGCATTTTGACTTTTTTCAAATAATAAACTCTTGAAACTTCCATGACACTAGAATGTTATCCCGTAGAATCACATAAAATTGTTCATAATTTGTTAAAATTTGAATAATATTTGAACTTTTGGTAGGAAAACGAAAAAGTACTTCTTACTTAGCTTAAGTGTAAACAAACAGGCCCTAACCTTTCTAGACATTTCAGTAAAAGATATTTTGGCTCACAATTGCTGTTCTGCATTTTTAATATGCAACATCATGCCAAAATATAACAAGAGCCCCTTGGGCAGAGTTCCTCAAAACCTGAACCAGGCAAGGCAACAGCCAGTATCAAGAAGTTAGCTTTATCAACTAAAGGAAATAAAATGCACCTCTTCAGGATGGATAGTATTTCTCAAACATCAAAACCTTCTGCAGGATCCAACTTTCTTGCACGAAGCTCCTCATTCGTTTCCCAAGCAACCTTAAATCAAAAAATTCAAAATAAAGACGATGAAAAAAACAGAAGAAGCAAGAGCTATGGCACAGAAAAGAAGCAACAATAGCAAAATGCAAGTAACTTACTGCTCTAATTTTCTCTTCTTTGTCAGATATGCATGGTAATATAGCTCCTAGAATGTTATCATAATATGGAACAAGCTGATCTCCACCAAGTTTTACAAACTCACTGATCTGCAAAATGATAATGAAAATCAACTAGAATTGTTGGAATGGCATGAAATCCACAGATAAATCGTCTCGTCATTATCTAATGAACCATGCCTGTTAGACAAAGTGATAGGCTAGTAAATCCACATAATAGAGTAAGGATAATCATAATTTAGCCATTGAGAATGCTTATAATGCATTTTAACTTACCCATGTTACTGCTGTTAACCTTGTAAGCTCATCAAGAGCACCTGCCCTCTGCACCAATATCCCAGCCATGCGGCCACAATCTACAGACTTTCAATAGGAGCACTGCTTGAGTCAGGAGATCATATTCAACAGAAAGACTTTCTGAATCAAAATTTCGGGTAAAAATAGGAATCTAATGAAAGGGAGGCCAATGCAACAAAACGCAATTAATTTTATTACTAATATAAGATGCATTAACCAGCATCTGTAGCAAACAAGATTTCATCATATGTAAGAAAACATACTGGGGAGTTCTTGATCTTTTGAAGAAACTCTGACAGAGCTGCATCAGCTTGTTGTCGAATTTCATGGCTTGAATCACTCAACATGTTAAACAAACCTAAAGATGGCAGAGTCTATGTAATTTACCATTTATAAGGGTGATTTCATCACAAACAAAGGGAAAATAACTATTTGCATGAGCAGATATTTACCATCTAGGAAATCAGGAAGAAAACCCAGCATATCAATGTCCGGAACACTGTCCAACACAGTAATCCATCCAACTAAAAATTGGCGAACATGTGGATTTAAGATATTCATACGCTCTCTCAGCAAGGGTATAAATTCTTTGATGCTAATAACAAGAAAGAAAACAATCAGTATAACCATGTAATGGAGAAAATAGTGTATTTACTTGAAAAATCCAAAGATACTTTTCAGACTTTCAAATCTGGCAATTGGGATCGATATATAACGTACCTGAATTGATCACTCTCGGTGACAATGTCCTGTTATAATAGCAGACACGTGGAATATCGGTTCAAACAAATAGAAGCAAAAGGGTAAGTGACAGATCATGTTTCTGTAACTTGAAAGTAAACCCATTTACCTTTACAAGTCGATCCAATAGGCGAGCAGCGGTTTGTACATTGGCATCTGAATCTGCAGATAACTTGCATAAGGCATCAAATATTTGGTTAAAAAAGAAGATGAAATCCCCTCTTACAACCTGCGCACAATCCAAAAGTGGCAAAACAAGTCAAAATGCAATACTCAAAGAAAAGCGAGAACAATAGAAGCACTCCAATCAGTCCTCACCTTTGCAATATTATACAGTGCTTCACAAACATAGTAACGAACTCTGCTATCTTGATCAGAAAATGACTTGAGTACAGGTGGCACAATTTGCTGGCAGAAACAAATAAAGATGATATAAAGCAGCATTGACATAACAACAAAGCACAACATTGTAAGAAGTATTCATCCGAATTAAGATCGTAAGCAAAATCCAGTTTGATACATAGGAAATAAGGCCCCTACGTTTGCCCAGCTCTAGGGCACATGAACTTAAAAGTACAAAACAACAGTGTTCTGGGTTATGAGAACAGTTCCTTTGTTAACCTCCAAGAATCCCCTTCCCCCTTCATTCTCCGTTGATGATAAAGCATTAACGCTGGTCATTGCCAAAAACCTAACATCAACAAATCAACTAGATAGACCGAGGACTTCCCTACGATCAGAATCATGCCTTTCCACTATAGGTGTGGCCATGGGAGAAAGAACTTAAAATCTAGTATATCTCCAGCGAACATGCAACTTCATTCAAAAGAATTAGCGGCAATCACTTAACCTACCCTCGGTATCCTGCTTGTGGAGATCTTGAAAAGACAGGCGACACTCCATCATTAAACACAACACATCGGAATGAAAACCTCAGTGTATTCTAAGGAACGAAATGAAATGGATTTGTTTAAAGTGGGCCGAGTCTCTGGGATTCTGGGATCGCTGTATCACATCCAAGTAAATTTTGCCTATGCAGGAGAAAGGGAAATACCTCGAGATGCTGAGCTGCCTCATTACTCAGCCCCACAGTCGCAGCAGCTAACCCAATCACTCCTCCCTACCAGATAATAACAGACTTCAAAATAGACTCCACACTCCACCCATCAAAAATCAACAGTAAAACCCACGGTACCAATCAAGAAAACCAAAATCCTCAGACCGCCAGTTCAACAGAAACCCATCAATTGCCGTACCTTCCGGTGATTCACCTCCGCAGAATCCGTGAATTCCGTCGTCAGCAAGCTGATCACCGCCGAAATCTTTTCATGATCCCCTGCGGCGGCGAGCTGCTTCACTATTCCCTCAATCTACACGCACAATTCACATCCTCAATCAATATCGCCGACCACCGATCCTAAAAGGAAGTCGACCCAAAAAACCCACATACTCCAGCAACTAAAAAATTTCGAAAAAGGAAAAGCGATGATGCCCAGACCTCAAGCGCGGCGTTCTTCCGCTTCTCGTAGAGCTTATCGGCCAGGTTGCGGATCACGGAGGCAGGAACCACGTTCAGAGTATCGGCCATAGCAGAGGAGGAGAAAGGAAGGCAGAGAGAGAGAGAGAGAGAGAGCGGGAAGAAGGACAGTTTCAGACCGGTTCTTTTCGATCGACGTTGATCATGTTTATTTAGGAAGTGAAAGTTAGTTTGAGTTCTTGCTGACTATTTTTTTAAGGGATTTTGTATATTAAATATTTATTTCATGGAAGGTTTTGTGTTATTTAGGTAGTAAAAATATTTTGAGTTATTGTTTGGCCACGTTTTCTTAGGAATTTTATATATTAGATAACCAAATCATTAATGGGTTTTATGTTTATTTAGGAAGTGAAAATATTTTGACTCCTGTTGACCATTTTATGTATTAAATATCCAAATCGTTATTTACTGCCCTATTTCATTTCTTCTTGAATTACCCAGTACTGAGTAACAATAAAACGCAAGTTATAAGATAAATGGAAATTTTGTCTTCTTAATAAAAAATCAATAAATGAAGCTCCATCTAGGGTGCTTGCTTTAGGACATCATGCATCTTTATATATTAGGAATAATGACGAAAGTAATTACTAAACTTTGACTCGTGGTGCAATATGATTAATAAACTTTTAATTTTATTCAATATGATTTCTAGACTTTTGACATATGGTCAAGTTGGTCCTTCCACTAACTTAAGTTCAAGGGAAAACATTGAATCTTTTTTATGTAGTCCCAAGACTAGATTGAACATGCATATAAAATTCAAAGATCATATTGAACAAATTGAAAATTCAGAGATAACATTACACATCAGGTTGAAGTTCATGATCATATTAAATGAATTAAAAGTTCAAACATTATATTACATATTGAGTCAAAGAATGATGACACGGCTAACTTTTAATTTATTCGATGCGTTTCATAAACTTTGGCCTAATGTGCAATATCATTTCTACACTTTTAATTTTGTTCAATATGGTTCCTTAATACAAGTTAGTCTCTAAATTATATGAAAATATTTAATGTTGCCATTCCATTAATTTAAATTTAGGGAAATATTGAATATTTTTATATAATCTAGAGACTAGATTAAATATGTATCAAAAGTTCATGGATAAAATTAAACAAATTGAAAGTTTGGGGATGATATTATACATTAGGTTAAAATATAATGATCACATTAAATAAATTAAAAGTTCAAGAATCATATTCCACATTGGATCAAAGTTCAAGGTACAATTGGGTCATTTCCCCTGAACATTACAAAGGAAAGTTATAGATTAAATGTTTAGTCTCAAACTTTGTTAAAAAAATATTATCAAATAGTTCTTGCTATGGGATAAAACACTGTAAAAACATAATTTCATTACTTTAAATGAATGCAAAATAAATATATTTGTTGTTATAATTTCTTGAAAATATTCATAAATCTTCTTTGCTTAAGAATTGGTCACAGAGTTGCTTAAGGAGTGTTTTTCTACATCGAAATATAAAGAATCGATGGCAAGATTTTTGACTTACTCGTGGCCGAGCAAGATGTCTTAAGACATTTTTGCCTTGGTGAGCCTAGTGTGGCTCCTCATGTATAATTTGTTTACTAACTAATCATTTTTTATGGACTTGGCATCGGCCCATGTCCTCTTGACACATGGAAAACTATCGATGATACTCGATTCTAAAACAAGTCACGACCTATTGACCCTTGAGTTCCCCACGATAGAATTCCAATGGCACAATCTTGTTTGTTAACCATCCCGGCTCTCTCACGGTCATTGTATATATCAAGTTCTCACCAACTTGACTCTCCTTACTTGTCACCTGCATTCGAGTACCCTATAATCAGCCCCTTCTCTTCTCACGCCCAATAAATGTCATTGTATTTTCAATGTTACTGTTGCGCCACGCTAACTCCTTCACAGCATCGTGTGACCATCTTGAGAGAAAATTTTCCTACAACATCCCAGCAATAACAGAGTTATTACTTAAATGAAGAATAGTAGCTCCATCCCATATGAAAACATGTAGATAATAGTATGTCCTTGACCTGCATGCATCAATTTCATTTTAGTCCGGTTAATTCAGTGTCGAGCAAAGGCACCACTTTCCCATGTAATTTCCTATGCACGAAGGAACCGAGCAAATTCTCAAGCCCCTACTACTTATAACCTTCACTATCATGGAAATTGTGTTCTCTTCATTTGAAGCTAATCACTTCAAATGGATCCCTCCAAATGGATGCAAAATATATATTTGATATAATTTCTCGAATAATAAATATTCTTAACTTAGGAATTCATTGTAGATTTGCTTCACAAAGTATTATTCTCTTAGACAATTTTGCCTTAGGTGGATTCGATGTGGGGCTTGTCAGAGATAGCTTGGCTTATTCCCTAATCATTTCTCGTAGACTTGACTTCAACCCGTGTTTTCCTGACTTAACTATTAATGGCTCGTGTTCTTAACATAAGCCACAACCTATCCACCAATAATTCTCTCACTATGGATTACCGGACAACACTATGTTATTTATCAACCATTCTAACATTCTCAATATAATATTACATTACTCTATTGATTTGGGGGACTTTCGATAACTACCATTCAACTTCGCTACCTCAATACTTCCACATCATGTCTAGATTCATTGGATTCTCCCTCTTCAAATTTTAAAAATTTGGCCACAAATCACATAGATTCTATGCAGAACATGTTTTTACCTAACTTAATTTTCCCCACCCACCACTAGCATTCAAATCCATCACGATTGTCCGTTTCTCTTTTCACGTACTGTTAACTTCATCCTACTTCTAGTGTTATCGTTTTGCAACGCTAACTCTCTTACAATGCTACAAGACTTTCTTGAGAGAAAATCTCTTTAGCACATTCTGACGACTTCATTAGAAAAGAGAGTGATGAGAATAAGTTAGGCATCACATCAAGAATAGTAACTCCATCCCAAATGAAAACAATGCCTTGATCCGTGTGCATTTTGTCATAGTGAATTCTCTAGTTTAAAAATATTCGGCAACATTTTGCTAATTAATGTGCTCCGAACATGAGCCATAATGAGACTCCAACCTTCTATCAGCTACTTAGGCCCTAATTGGTAACTATTATTTTCTTTTCTTTTTATGTTATTTTATTTTCTAAAATGAAAATCCCTTCAATATCATCAATCAATTTTTTTTTTATTTCCCATATAGATCATTAGTCAAGGAATAAATTTAGAACAGAAAATAGAAGTACAAAAAACTTACTCTTTTGTTCCTAGTTTGAGAGGGGAGAGAGAGAGGATCAGTTTCAGATTGGGGCTTTTTGATCGACAACGATCATGATCATCACGGGAGGCTTGTCTTTCTCTGCCACGTAGTCAAATTTGTTCAAAAGTTTTTTCCCCCACACGGTCTTATGTTTATTTAGGTAGTAAAAATTAGTTTGAGTCCTTGTTAAAAGTATTTTTTTTAGGGATTTTATATATTAAATATACAATTCATTGTAGGTTTTGTGTTATTCCGGTAGTAAATATAATTTGAGTTCTTGTTGACCATTTTCTTTAAGGAATTCCATATACTAAATATCCAAATCACTATAGATTGCCCTTTCTCTTTTGTTCTCGCATTACCAAGTATTTGAATAATACTCAAACGTAATGATTAGCGTGATGTTATTACATCTCCTGTAATTTTCGATAGCATCTATTATTTGATGGAACTACTTGTTTTCTTATTATTAGAATATTCTAAGTTTGTCCACGCTCACGCGGCGCAATGCCCCAAAGCTAGTATTAAGATAAAGGGAAATTTTATCTTCTTACAAAAACTCAATAAACGAAGCTCCATCTAGTGTGCTTGCATTAGTACATCATGCATCTTTATATATTAGGAATAATGGCACAAATAATTCCAAAACTTAGGTCTAATATGTAATTTAGTTCCTAAAGTTGCAATTTGTTCGATATGATCATTAAACTTTAACCCAATTTGCAATGCGGTCCGTAAGCTTTTGATTTTATTTTATGCATTTTTAAACTTTTGGTATAAGTCCAAGTTTGTCCATAAATTATATGAATATATTTAATGTTATCCTTTCATTAATTCAAGTTCATGGGACAATATTGAACATTTTCATATAGTTTAAATACTATATTGAATGCATATCAAAAGTTGAGAAACCACATTAAACAAATCAAAAATTTGGGGATAATATTGTACATCGGGTTAAAGTTCATGAATCATATTGAATAAATTAAAAGCCTAAATCACATTACATATTGGCCAAAATTTAAGGACTATTTGTGTCATTTTTCCTATATATTACAAGGAAAAGTTAAAGAGTAATGCTTAGTCTCAAACTTTTTTAAAAAAATATTATCAAAAAGTTTGTACTTACTGTAGAAGCTTGATTTCATCACTTTAAATGGATGCAAAGTATATTTATTGCTATAATTTCTCGAATTTATTGATAAACCTTCTTTGGCTAAGAATTGGTTGTAGAGTTGGTCACGGAGTGTTTTTTACATTGGAATATTAAGAATTAATGGCAAGATTTTGAGTTATTCATGACTGAGCGAGATGTCCTAGACAATTTTGCCTTGGTGAGCCTCATGTATGGCTCCCTAGGAATATTAGTTTACTTCCTAATCATTTTAATGAACTATTTTAATGAACTTGGCATCGGCCCATGTTTTCTTGACACACGACAAACTATCGATGGCTTCTAATCCTCACAAACTATCCACCGTTGATTTTCTTATGGATTGCCAATCCATTCATTTTGGGACTTTTGACCAATAGCACTTCTACATTTTTGGATTCCTAGACTTTTGGCACTTTTGAGCTTCACAACTTGAGCACTCTTACGCTCTCAAATTTCCGAACGTTTTGACTCATTGGCTTAAATATCCTCAAACATCGAAAATTCAGTGGAAAATCACTTAGAAACTCTCCACAAGAAGTTCTTACCAAGTTAACTCTCCTTATTCGCCACCTGCATTCATTTGAGTACCCTATAATCTTCAGCTTCTCTTCTCACGCCCTATTAATTTCATCATGATTTTCAATGTTACTGGTGCACTACGCTGACTCTTTCACAATATCATGTGACCTTCTTGAGAGGAAATCTCCTTAGCATATTCCGGCAACCTCACTAGGAAATAGAATAATTACCTAAAAAAGGAATAGTAACTACATCCCAAATGAAAAAACATATAGATGATAATATGACCTTGACCTGCGTGCATCCATGTCATCTTATTCCGGTCAATTTAGTGCCGAACAAGGCACCGCTTTTCCATGTAATTTTCTATGGACAAAACAACCTACCATATTGTCAAGCTCCTATCACAAGCAACCTTCACTGTCATGGAAATTGTCCTCTCTTCTTTTAATTGTCTGAAGTGTTAAAAATTCAAATGTTTCACCCTTATGTTTAGCTTTTAAGTAATAGAAATCGTATTTCTGTAATAAAAGTTGAGGTTCGAACATCTTTTAGGAATTTAGGTTGTAAAAGAGGAGGGATGATTCAAATCTTCTTCTATATTTAATGAATTTATCAAACTGTTTCTCGTTTATTTTCAATTACCAAGTATTAGAAGATAAATGAATATTTGTCCTATCAAAAGAAAAAATGAATAAATGAAGCTCCATCAAAAAGTGCTCGCATGAGGACATCATGCATCTCTTTTATCTCATTACGCCTTTCTGTATTACAAGAGTGAGTTAAGTATTATTTAATCTCAGGTTTAGTTTTAAATAAAAATCAAAAAGTTCATGCCTACTATAAGATAAACATTCTAGCAAATAAAATACCATAAGATAAACAATGTAGAAGTATAATCTTGTTACTTGGTATGGATGCAAAATAAAAATTTGATATAATTTTTTGACAATAAATATTCTTTGCTTAGGAATTTATTATAGATTTGCTTGACAAAGCACTATTCTACATCTGAGTTTTTAGGGTGGTGGGAGGATCTTAGGTAACTCATTGATGATCGAGATTTCTTAGACAATTTTGCCTTGATGGGTTTGATGCGAGGCTTGTCAGGGATATCTTGGCTTATTCTCTCTTTATTTCTAGTAGACTTGGCTTCTACCGTGTCCTCCTAACTTGTGGTAGACTAGTATTAACGGCTTGTGTTCTTGAGACAAGCCACAACCTATCCATCGTTAACTTCCTCACCATAGTTTGCCAGGCAGCACTATGTTATTTGTTGACCAATCTAACATACTCACAATAAATGTTACATTACTCCATTGGCTTTGGGGACTTTTGACAGTTAAGCATTCGACTTCACTACATCAACACTTCCACATCATCGAATTTCTGAAAGTCTAAAGTCCTTGGATTCTCCATATTCGAACTTTGAAAATTCGGCCACAAATCATTCAGAAATTCTGCACAGCCTGTTTTTACTTAACTTAATGCTCCCCACTTATCGCTTGCATTCAAGTCCGCCATAATTGTTTTCTTCTCTTATCACGTCCTGTAAACTTCATCTACTTTTAGTGTCATCATATCGCAACGCTAACCCTTTCACAATGCTATGGGACCTTCTTGACAGGAAATTTCTTAGCACGTTCTGACGATTTTTCACTAGGGAAGAAAGTGATCACTATGGGTTATATATCAAATGAAGAATAGCAACTCCATCCCAAATGAAAACAATGCCCTCATCCGCGTGCATCAATTTTTTTCTTATTATAGTTAATTCTCAGGCACTAAATAATTCAGCACCATTTTGCTAGTTAATGTGCTCTTAACAAAACGCGAGACACAATAGTCTATTAAACTATTTGCAATTCAACCATAAGGTGGCACCTCTCCACACACTCTTGCAACTCTTACGTCCATCTATTCCGTGAATAAGCAATTTTAGCTTTTCATGTCCCCAAAAGATTGGGATTTTCTTGGATGACGACGATAATGATGATAAAGGAGATTGTGTCGTATTGTTCTTCTTAGAATGCACGTGCAAGTTGTATTAGAAAAATTCCATGTAAGACAATTATATTATATCAAATAGTGAATATATCATAATTGATTTATAATTCATTAATTTAAATTTTTTAAGTGAATATTGATCCAACTAAATATGTTGATTGAATTAAATTCGTACAGCGAAAAATGAAGAATTTCAAAAATATTTTTTTTAAAATGATGATTCTACCTAACAAAATATTGCAAGCGATAGAGACAATTATTTTTAAGGAAAACTTTCTTGGTTTTTTGGCGAAACCAAGGATCTGGAAGGCCGCTTTTGAAATTTCCAATCTTACTTTATTGAATGGACTCGTACGGGGCATCTCTTTCCTTTCGTTGCTCGGTTTCTCCCGTCCGAGAAACTTCTAATCTCGGAGCCGGACGGATTCCGAACAGCTGGCCGCAGGTCTCTTTTGTTTGACAAAAAGCACACAAAGTCGACCACCCCTCCATCGCGCTGCCCATCCCACCTCTCCGTTGCTAATAGCATGCGTCATGCATTAGGTAAGAGACCGGGAAAAATCCCCACGGCAACTTGCATAATTGCGCCCAATGATGTCCGTCGCTGTTGGGGCGAGCTTGATTGACGATATCTTGCTCGCTCCTTTTTAAAAAAATTAAAAAACCCTTTTCTTTTCTAAAATGGATTTCTAGATTTCTATTTTCTCGATTTATTTGAATTATTTCATTTCAGCTCGATTGCATTTCCGTAATGTCAAGTTCCTAGTTTCCTGCTTAATGGCCACGGAACATTAACATTTACCGGCATGAAACCTGTCCTACCAATCTATTCCTCGCGTGAACCTGTATGTGTCCTCAGTCACCAGATGTCAAGGCCCACGATGGTTGACGAATTTCATGCAAATACACCATCTTAAACCAACTCCAGGACAGCTCCATTGAGAAGATCCACAATCACTTGAACCAGGACAACGTAAGAGTATTTTATGGTATACTCGCTTACCAATGTCAATTGCAACAAAGAACAACAGTCAAACAAAAAAAAATTGCAGGGAAAGAGCTTTTATAATTAGATACTATTATGAAATATAATGAGAATAGGGAGACAAAATCAGATGAGAGCTGGACAACGCTCCATAAATCAAATTAGCAAGGACCAAAATAAAGTAAAGCCAATGGTTTTGTTAAATGTTGTAATTAATAATTTTAACCATTGGCTTCATGTGGAGTACATATTAAAAGAAAGGGACCTCAAGACGATGCTTCCTTACGAGAGTTGATATCCAAGCCAATGCTTCATTTCTAGTGGCCTCGCATTCGCTTGATAGTTGCCTAAAAATAATAAAAGATCAGAAGTCATGATTCTGCACAAATCAGCTTCCTAAATAAGAATTATAGCCAAATAACAGAAAACCCCTCCTAAGAATGATCATCTAAACACAGAAGTAAAGGCAGTGAATATTAACAAGTTACTGTGCATTCTGATAAAAAAATTCAAATTTCATTTCACTGAAAATATTTTGGGTTTTAATTTTGAATGACGCACATTTTCACAAAATTGTGTTTGGTACATTAGGTTCACTTCGTATAGTTCGCGTTTTCTTTTGGATAATTTTTGCTCTAATTTTTGTGTGAACTCTGCTTAACCTGAAAAATTTTTCACAAAATTTAAGACCCTGACAAGATTGACTTTTACCTTTTACTTTTTGCTTAATCTAAATCTTGCACATCACGCACTTTGACTTCTTTTCAAATAATGAACAAACAGGCCCTAACCTTTCTAGACATTTCAGTAAAAAATATTTTGGCTCACAATTGCTGTTCTGCTTTTTTCATATGCAACATCATGCCCAAATATAACAATAGCCCTTTGGGCAGAGTTCCTCAAAACCTGAACCAGGCCAGGCAACAGCCAGTATCAAGAAGTTAGCCTTATCGACTAAAGGAAATAAAGTGCACCTCTTCAGGATGGATAGTATTGCTCTGACATCAAAACCTTCTGCAGGATCCAACTTCATCGCGTGAAGCTCCTCATTTGTTTCCCGAGCAACCTTACATCAAAAGTTCGAAATAAAGACGAAAAATGCATGGAAAAAAAAAAAACAGAAGAAGCAAGAACGATGGCACAGAAAAGAAGCAACAATAGCAAAATTCAAGTAACGTACTGCTCTAATTTTCTCTTCTTCATCAGATATGCAAGGTAATATAGCTCCTAGAATGTCAGCATAATATGGAACAAGCTGATCTCCACCAAGTTTTACAAACTCATTGATCTGCAAAATGATAACGAAAATCAACTAGAATTGTTGGAATGGCATGAAATCCACAGATATATCATCTTGTCATCATCTAATAAACCGTGGCCATTAGACAAAGTGATAGGCTAGTGAATCCAAATAATAGAGTCAGGATA
This sequence comes from Corymbia maculata, assembly GCA_014182735.1. Lineage (NCBI taxonomy): Eukaryota > Viridiplantae > Streptophyta > Magnoliopsida > Myrtales > Myrtaceae > Corymbia > Corymbia maculata. The sequence goes on along the minus strand of CM024688.1, from coordinate 30,848,846 downwards.
ATCACGATTTAGCTATTGAGAATGCTTATAATGCATTTTAACTTACCCATGTTACCACTGTTAACCTTGTAAACTCATCAAGAGCACCTGCCCACTGCACCAATATCTCGGCCATGCGACCATAATCTACAGACTTTCAATAGGAGCACTGCTTGAGTCAGGAGATCATATTCAACAGAAAGACTTTTTGAATCAATATGTTGGGTAAAAACGGAATCTAATTAAAGGGAGGCCAATGCAACAAAACGCAATAAATTTTATCACTAACATAAGATGCATTAAGCAGTGTCTGTAGCAAACAGGATTTCATCATATGTAAGAAAACATACTGGAGAGTTCTTGATCTTTTGGAGAAACTCTGACAGAGCTGCATTGGCTTCTTGTCGAATTTCATGGCTTGAATCACTTAACATGTTAAACAGACCTAAATATGATAAGAGTCTATGTAAGTTACCATTTATAAGGGTAATTTCACCACAAACAAAGGGAAAATAACTATCTCCATGAGCAGCTATTTACCATCTAGGAAATCAGGAAGAAAACCCAGCATATCAATGTCCGGAACACTGTCCAACACAGTAATCCATCCAACTAAAAATTGGCGAACATATGGATTTAAGATATTCATACGCTCTCTCAGCAAGGGTATAAATTCTTCAATGCTAATAACAAGAAAGAAAACAATCAGTATAACCATGTAATGGAGAAAATAGTGTATTTACGATTTGACAAATCCAAAGATACTTTTCAGACTTTCAAATCTGGCAATTGGGATCAATATATAACGTACCTAAATTGATCACTCTCGGTGACAATGTCCTGTTATAATAGCAGACACGTGGAATATCGGTTCAAACAAATAGAAGCAAAAGGGTAAGTGACAGATCATGTTTCTGTAACTTGAAAGTAAACCCATTTACCTTTACAAGTTGATCCAATAGGTGAGCAGCGGTTTGTACATTGGCATCTGAATCTGCAGATAACTTGCATAAGGCATCAAATATTTGGTTAAAAAAGATGATGAAATCCCCTCTTACAACCTGCACACAATCCAAAAGTGGCAAAACAAGTCAAAATGCAATACTCAAAGAAAAGCGAGAACAATAGAAGCACTCCGATCAGTCCTCACCTTTGCAATATTATACAGTGCTTCACAAGCATAATAACGAACTTTGCCATCTTGATCAGAAAATGAATTGAGTACAGGTGGCACAATTTGCTGGCAGAAACAAATAAAGATGATATAAAGCCGCATTGACATAACAACAAAGCACAACACTGTAAGAAGTATTCATCCGAATTAAGATTGTAAGAAAAATCCAGTTTGATACGTAGGAAATAAGGCCCCTACGTTTGCCCAGCTCTAGGGCACATGAACTTAAAAGTACAAAACAACAGTGTTCTGGGTTATGAGAACAGTTCCTTTGTTAACCTTCAAGAATCCCCTTCCCCCTTCATTCTCCATTGATGATAAAGCATTAACGCTGGTCATTGCCAAAAACCTAACATCAACAAATAAACTAGATAGACCGAGGACTTCCCTGCAATCAGAATCATGCCTTTCCACTATAGGTGTGGCCATGGGAGAAAGAACTTAAAATCTAGAATATCTCCAGCGAACATGCCACATCATTCAAAAGAATTAGCCGCAATCACTTAGCCTGCGCTCGGCGTCCTGCTTGTGGAGATCTTGAAAAGACAGGTGACACTCCATCATTAAACACAAGATATTGGAATGAAAACCTCAGTGTATTCTAAGGAACGAAATGAAATGGATTTGTTTCAAGTGGGCCGAGTCTCTGGGATTCTGGGGTCGCTGTATCACATCCAAGTAAATTTTGCCTATGCAGGAGAAAGGGAAATACCTCGACACGCTGAGCTGCCTCATTACTCAGCCCCACAGTCGCAGCAGCTAACCCAATCAGTCCTCCCTACCAGATAACAGACATCAAAATAGCCTCCACACTCCACAACCCAAAAAAAAAAAAACAGTAAAACCCACGGTACCAATCAAGAAAATCAAAATCCTCAGACCGCTAGTTCGACAGAAACCCATCAATTGCCGTACCTTCCGGTGATTCGCCTCCGCAGAATCCGTGAATTCCGTCGTCAGCAAGCTGATCACCGCCGAAATCTTGTCATGATCCCCAGCCGCGGCGAGCTGCCTCACTATCCTCTCAATCTACACACAAAATTCACATCCCCAATCAACATCCCCGACCAGCGATCCTAAAGGGAAGTCGACCCAAAAAACCCACATACTCCAGCAACTAAAAAAATTTCGAAAAGGGAAAGCGATGACGCCCAGACCTCAAGCGCGGCGTTCTTCCGACTCCCGTAGACCTTGTCGGACAGGTTGCGGAGCACGGAGGCAGGAATGGCGGTCACAGCATCAGCCATAGCAGGAGGAGAGAGGAAGGCAGAGAGAGAGAGAGAGGAGGAGAAGGACGGTTTCAGACCGGTTCTTTTCGATCAACGTTGATCATGGAGGTTTGTCTTGCCCTCCCATGCAGCCGAAATTGTACGAAAGTCCTTTCTTTCTTTTATTCCCCTTCCCCCCACACTGTCTTTATGTTTATTTAGGGAGTGAAAATCAGTTTGAGTTCTTGTTGACTATTTTGTTTTTAGGGATTTTGTATATTAAATATCCATTTCATTGAAGTTTTTGTGTTATTTAGGTAGTAAAAATATTTTGAGTTATTGTTTGGCCATGTTTTTTTAAGGGATTTTATATATTAGATATCCAAATTATTATGGGTTTTATGTTTATTTAGGTAGTGAAAATATTTTGACTCCTGTTGACCATTTTATGTATTAAATATATAAATCGTTATTTATTGCGCTATTTCATTTCTTCTTGAATTACCCAGTACCGGGTGATTTTAATACACCTCATGTAATTTCCAATTAAATCTATCACGCAAAACAACTATCCATTTTCTTTTTATTAGAATCTCTAATTAGTCCATGCACACGCGGCCCAATACCAAAACGCAAGTTATAACATAAATGGAAATTTTGTCTTCTTTAAAAAAAATCAATAAATGAAGCTCCATCTAGGGTGCTTGCATTAGGACATCATGCATCTTTATATATTAAGAATAATGACGAAAGTAATTACTAAACTTTGATCGGTGTGTAATATGGTTGATGAACTTTTAATTTTATTCAATGTGATTTCTAGACTTTTGATATATGGTCAAGTTGGTCCCTCCACTAACTCAAGTCCAAGGGACAACATTGAACCTTTTTTATGTAATCTCGAGACTAGATTGAACATGCATATAAAATTCAAAGGTCATATTCAACAAATTGAAAATTCAAGGATAACATTACACATCAGGTTGAAGTTCATGATCACATTATATGAATTAAAAGTTCAAGCATTACATTATATTACATTACATATTGAGTCAAAGAATGATAACACAAACAACTTTTAATTTGTTCAATGCAGTTTCATAAACTTTAGTCAAATGTGCAATATTATTTCTGAACTTTTAATTTTGTTCAATATAGTTCCTAAATACAAGTTAGTCTCTAAATTATATGAAAACATTTAATGTTGTCCTTCCATTAATTTAAATTTAGGGAAATATAGAATATTTTTATATAATCGAGAGACTAGATTAAACATATATCAAAAGTTCATGAATCAAATTGAACAAATTGAAAGTTCGGGGATGATATTACACATTTGGTTAAAATTCAATGATCACATTGAATAAATTAAAAGTTCAAGAATCATATTCCATATTGGATCAAAGTTTAAGGTACAATTGTGTCATTTCCCCTTAACATTACAAAGGAAAGTTATAGATTAAATGTTTAGTCTCAAACTTTGTTAAAAAAATATTATCAAATAGTTCTTATTATGGGATAAAACACTGTAAAAGCATAATTTCGTTACTTTTAAATGAATGCAAAATAAATATATTTGTTGTTATAATTTCTTGAAAATATTCATAAATCTTCTTTGCTTAAGAATTGATCACAGAGTTGCTTAAGGAGTGTTTTTTTACATCGAAATATAAAGAATCGATGGCAAGATTTTTGGACTTACTCGCGGCCGAGCAAGATGTCTTAAGACATTTTTGCCTTGGTAAGCCTAGTGTGGCTCCTTATGGATAATTTGTTTACTAACTAATCAACTTTCGTGGACTTGGCATCGGCCATGTCCTCTTGACACATGGCAAACTATCAATGATACTCGATTCTAAAACAAGTCACGACCTATCGACCCTTGAGTTCCCCACGACAGAATTCCAATGGCACAATCTTGTTTGTTAACCATTCTAGTTCTCTCGCGGCCATTGTATATATCTTGTTAATCCATTCATTTTAGGGACTTTTGAGCTTCGCTATTTCAGCACTCTTGCACTATCGGATTTCTAAACGTCTAGACTCCTTGGCTTAAATATCTTCAAACTTCGAAAATCTGATGGCATAACCAGGAAACTCTCCTTACTTGTCACCTGCATTCGAGTACCCTATAATCAGCCCCTTCTCTTCTCACGCCCAATAAATGTCATTATGATTTTCAATGTTACTGTCGCGCCACACTAACTCCTTCACAGCATCGCGTGACCATCTCGAGAGGAAATTTTCCTAGCACATCCCAGCAAAAACAGAGTTATTACTTGAATGAAGAATAGTAGCTCCATCCCATATGAAAACGTGTAGATAATATAGTATGTCCTTGACCTGCATGCGTCAATTTCATTTTAGTCCGGTTAATTCAGTGTCGAGCAAAGGCACCACTTTCCCGTGTAATTTGCTATGCACGAAGCAACCGAGCAAATTCTCAAGCGCCTATTACTTATAACCTTCACTATCATGGAAATCGTGTTCTCTTCATTTAATTATCCGAAGTACTAAAGTTTCAAATGTTTCATTCTTATGTTTGGCTTCTAAGTAATAGAAATCGTATTTAGGTAATAAATATTTTGGGGTTTGGACATCTTTTAGGAATTTAGGTAGTAAGAGGAGAAATTATTTAAATCTTCTTGTATATTTTTTTATCAAAATATTAATTATCACGCTCTTAATCATTTCTTCTTAAATTCCCAATTATCAAATAATATAAGACGAAAAATAATCTAAATTCCTTGGATTCTTCATCTTCATAATTCAAAAATTCAGCCACAAATCATTGAGAAACTCTGCACAACATGTTTCCTCCTCACTTAATGCTCCCCACCTGCCACTTGCATTCACTTCTCTTATTCACGCCCCGTAAACTTCATCCTATTTTTAGTGTTATCATTCCACAACGCTAACTCCTTCACAATGCCGCGGGACCTTCTATAGTAAAGCCATTCCAAATGAAAACAATGTCTTGATCCACGTGCATCAAATTTTTTCCTTATTATAGTTAATTTTCAAGCACTAAATAATTCAGCACCATTTTGTTAATTAATGTACTTTGAACAAAACATGAGACTAATGGGACTTCATCCTTATTGCAGCTACTTAATCTCTCAAACCATGTGCGATGGCCATAAGATGGCATCTCTCCACACTAGGGGTGTCAAATGGATGAGTCGGATCGGGTTTGGATCGGGTCAAAAATGGTCCGACCCATTTAACCCATTTTGACCCATTTTCATGCAATGTAAATTTAATGACTCATACCCGACCCGACCCGACCCATACCCGACCCATATTACCAACACATATTAATATTTAACTTAATTTAAGAAAATCTATTCCCACTTATTTAGTCCACTTTAAACTTTTCACATAATTATTTGAATAAAAATTTCACATCAAATTTATAAAGTAAATTAAATAATAAAAAATTAGCAAATAAAAAAATGTGGATACCTCTAAATTGAAATAGTTTTTGAAAAATAATTTTTTTTTAAAATCGATTTTTAATTATTTTTAAAAAATGAATTTTTATTTTTATTTGATTTTATTTTTTCTTTCTTTTTTAATTTTCTTTTTTTTTATTTTTATTTTCTCTTTCTTTTCTCTTTTCTTTCTTCTTCCTTCTTCTTCCCCCTTTTCCTCTATTGGTGTTGCCCAACGGTGACTAGCCAAGACATAGGTCAGTGAGCTCGAACTCGACCAAGGCCGACGAACTCGAGACTTGGCCAATCTAGGCTCCATTGAGATCACTGATAGTGGTCAAGCTCAGACTCGCCTGGATCTGGCGAGCCGCGAACTCTGTTACAGCCAATGAGTTTGGGGCTCGCCTACCCAAATCCGGGCGAGCCGCGGCTCGGCCAAGGCCAACGACCTTACAGGTTAGCCAATGTCGGCGGCCTCACAACTCGCCTGTCCAAATCTAGGACGAGCTCCAACCAGCGAGCTTAGGGCTCACCAACCCAAGCTCTGTCGCGGCTCGCTTGCCCAAGCTCTATTGCGGCAAATCCAGGCTGAGCTCTAGTCGGCAATGACAAGCTCGGGATCGGCAATGGTAACGGCGGCGTGATGGCAGAATCAACAATGAAGGTCGAGAACGCATAAAGGAAATGGATGGAAGAAGAGATGATAGGTCTACCTAATAACTCATTCAACCCATATTTGACCCATATTTAACTTTCACTTAACCCATATTTGACTCATATTTAACTTTCACTTGACCCATATTTGACCCATATTAACTTTCCATTGACCCATATTTGACCCATTTAACTAAAAGGGAGTCATAATATGGGTTTATGACCCATATTGACACATTTACTCCACACACACTCTTGCAACTCTTATGTCTGTATATTTGGTGAAAAACCAAGTTTTTAGCTTTTCATGCACCCAAAGGAGATTGTCTCTTATTTGTATACTTGGGATGTACGTGCGAATTGTGTTAGAAAAATCCCATATTGGAGAATTGGTATAGTGTTGAATGATTAATATATCATAATTAATCCATAACTCATTAATTTAAGGGTTTGAGTGAATGTTAGTCCAACTTGATATGTTGATAGGCTCAGACTTGAGTTTCCTCTTGGCATTTTCCACTGGCTTTCAACCGCATGCTCCCAACCATTCTCCTTCATTTAATTGTGGAGAAGTGTAGAAATTTCAAATTTCTTATTTTCTTTTTTATGCGATTAGAAATTTTATTTAAGAAAATATACTACTTTTGTATTATTATATTATTTATAGTTTTATACTTTTACTACTTGTCTATTCACAATTATCATAAGAGAAATGAAGATTTTGTCAAAATAAAGCCATGCATAAAGTTCATGCTTACAATAAGACAAATACCTTTTGGCAAAAAAGAAAGGAGGCATTACCTAACAAGGAGCAAAACGATAATTTACATTGGTCAACCCCAAAATTGTGAGTGCTTTTCCTCAAAAAAGGCCTCAGTATTCACTCGTGAACAAATCTGGTCACTACTAGACTTGCCATTAGACTTTGTTTATGTGAAGTCTAATCTGTTAAGTAGAGGATGACATGATCAACGGCAATTGCCACCTTATGTGGCAAACTCCAAACAAAAATGTCATCAAGTTAGGGCTTCATGGTATGAGAGAGAAGCTCAATTTGGAGTAAGGTTCTTAAGGGCCAAAAATTATATTGTCCAAGGGGGAATGTTAGGGCTCGATTCCATCTCACACCCACCCTGCAATTGGGGGGAGGGGGAGGCACTCGTTTTCAATTACTTACCAACTTTTATTTGATTGTTTCAAACACATCAATCTTTCAAATAATTTGCAACAACACTTACCTAGGTGGCTTCGCAATATATTGAAGTTACAATTAAATAAGCATTTCTAAGTGAACTCAAACAAGAGAGGAGCCAGCAATTTGGACATGTAGATAATATTTGCAAACATATTTTGGTTAATTATTAAAGTGGTGATTCCAAAACAACTAATCTAAGCGTCGGTAACTCAATCAAATAAGAGTTAACAAATCTAAAACTATATAGTAACAGAAATTCATGAAAAGTTAGTAAACCCCTGATATTAGCATTGGCAAATTTGCCATAATAATTTCAATACAATGGTAACTTTGAAAAGTTATTGGAACAAGTGGTAACTTTGAAACACTCAATAAAAGTTGTAATAATTGAGCTAAAATAGAGTTGGTTTTTGTGTAAAAGTTTAATTAATAAGTTTGTAAAGCTAATTGGTAAAACAATTGCTTAACCATTGATACTCCCACAAAATGGAAAAGTTTCAGAAATGTTATAAATCTCTTGCATTTATACCAATTTAGTCTTAAACATTTTTATTAATGCCAATTTAATCCTAACCTTTTAACCAAATACCAATTCAGTCATTCCAACTACTTTTGACTGGACTTACGTGACATGATTAGCGCTAACGTGGACTACTTTAAATAATATTTTGATATTTTTGAATTTTTAATTATTTTTATTTCCTTTATTCCTATTTTTCTCTTCTCTTCTTCTTTTTTCTCTTTCCTTTGTTTTCCCCCTTCCCTTCCTTCTTCCTCTGGCCTATCACCGACTAGCAATTAGTGGAGGCGAGCCTACCTCTGGCAAATGTTGTTGGCCACTCGCTAGAGGAAGAAGAAGGGTAGGGTAAAAAGAAGGAAAGAGAAAAAAAAAATAAAAAAAAAATCAAAATATTATCAAAAGTTGTTCACGTTAGTGCCAGCGTGTCACATAACGGACTAATGTCTACATCAACAAAATCCAGCCAAATTTATTTGAAAGGACTAAATTTACACCAATTCAAAATGTTATGATTAAATTGACACTAATAAAAAGTTTATGAATAAATGATCATCAATACAATAAGTTTATGACTTTTTTAACACTTTTTCCCCCACAAAACTGTTAAAAACTAATTAACAAGTACAAGCAAAGTAAGTGGTACTTCCATAAAACTCTTGGAAACAAATTTCAAGTTAAATAAGTGGCCGGTCAGAATATACCGGTTTTGAAATTTATCAACAGTTTGAAGGAGTGTTCCATATTTTTACACACAAAACGCTAAAAACTGCTGAAATTTATCGGATTTCCTATAACTGATCCGATCGTATTTGTCACCTTCGGAAAGCATTGATTTTTTCCATCTTGGATAATAAATTTACGATTGTATCCAAATGTAGATTTCGAGGTTGAAGTTACTGTAAAGCTTGCTTCTTTTTTAAGTAGGCTGTTGCCCAAGATTTTTCAATCTCTATACTAAGATAAAGAAGCAGTACACTGCCGATCCACACGATCCAATATTTAGAAATATAAAATTGACATTGAACCTCTAATTTTTAGCGCTATATCGTACGTGAAAGTGTGACATCTTCACATGTCCATGTAACTACACAGAGCTTTCCATCGTTTTCTAGAATTAGCTCGAAAGTCAAAATTCTTAAACCTAACTATATGCTTTATCGTGCGGTATAAGGACGGCCTCGTGCAACAACAGAGTCCACCCAAAGTAAATTCTCAACGCGGAAAAGCCAGGTGAGTCTCTAGCGAATATTGACGTCCCCTAGAAGGTGACGTGATCTTGTTCCCCATTAGCCTGTTTGTGCAAATTGGTGTTTCATAGATTCACAAGTCCCCTCTCAAGGATAAAGCGACATTGAGGGAGAAGGCGCACGAGAGGCGTTGTGAGCTCCACAAATCGTGATTGTCCGAATTAGTCCTGCACACCACCGCTCTTATCACGGCTCACATCAAATGCTGTACATAAGTTAGTGCGAAAAGCGAGTGACCGAGTGGAGTCTGACTGGCCATAAAAGGAGAAGATCGGAAACTCCGTTACGGGTCTGTAATTGCGATAATGTCTCCCTGGAACAAGGGGGCATTTCTAATGAATTCTTTTTACTGATCAAATGGAGGAAAGCCATACACAAACATTCCGTACATGCTCCAGAAGTACGCTCTCTAGCCCTCGGAAAAAGCTACTCATGGTTAAGGATTTTATTGGGATCGTTAGCTGGCAACAATAAGATTACAATTACATCTAGACACACGAGCAAGAAAACTACAGAAAACTAATTGTTACAAGATGGACATCGAAGCAATCAAAGTCGATCAAAGGAAAAGGGTCTCATGAGAGATTCTTCAAGTTCTCGGAAACCTTGGTAAACTGGCTCCGTTTGGCTCTGGGGAAGGGCTAACCTCCGAACCTCGGTCATGTACCTGTTTTCATGACATTACAAGTAAAAGCATCAGAACACTTCCTCTAAATGCCAAATCGAGAGAGAGAGAGAGAGCAGAACAAGTTAAAAAAAAAAAAGAAGCATCAGAACACTTTCAATCTTGGAACTTATCTAACACATGAAGGGACTAAACCGCCAGTCCGCCAATAATCAGCTTTCCTGGTTATTGCTGCACTATCTCTATAATCCATAAAGATTGTTAAATATAAGAAATGGTGTCTAAGTGAACAAACACATTGTTCGAGACTGTTTTTGTTTCAAACACTATGCCAAAGTCTCAAACTTGGTTTGGTAATCTGAGTTAGAAGGGAACTTTGTGAAAGAGAAGACAAAGGAAATGGAAGGAAAAGAAGTAAATCGAAACTTTAATTTCCTTCTCTTGTTTGGATGTGCACTGAAGGGAAATGATGTGGAGAGAAACAAAGTGATTTGACTAAAATAGGCTTTGTTTTGTTCACATATGTAAACAAAGATAAAGACAGTTTTGGGGGAAGCTTAGAATTGGAAGCTCCCCGCATATCCTCCAACTTTGGGAGCAAATGGAATTTGGGGCCAAAGGGTATTCGTTAATTCCAATCTCCCCATTTCCCTCCTATTTTATTAACCAAATAAGAGATTCCTAACGGGCTCCCACAAAAATGTTAGAAAAAGGACCAGGACCATTAGGGGAAGGAACAGGTCGACAGTGTTACAAGCAACATAAAGTATGAAGAAGCCATCTGCACAGATTGAGCAATAGCTTTATGATAATAGATGTTGCAACAGCTACATATGAAGTTCGACAAAAGGAGTTAAGGAACGGTGACATGACAGTTTCTCTTATTTTTATCTTTCTCGTGATATTACAAACTGAAATTTAAATCACCTCTAAGACTGGCATTACAAGTGCTACCATTATTGATTTCATTTATGATATTTTAAGCCATGGTAATAGAAGTAAAAAACAAAGGCTAACCTGTTAGCAGCATTAGCAATCTTATCTCGAGCCCCCTGGCTTATTACCGCTGTTTGCTCAAATGAGTAAGAGCCCATAATTAACGAAGCTCCTGCAACGCTTGTATTCATTCTTTGTGCATATGTAGACATTGCCCATTCACGAAGCACTGTCAACACTGATCTAAGAAGCCTTAACCTGAGGCTAGGTGATGGTAAAATAGCTCCACTTGAAAGCAATTGATCATATGTGTTTAAAACAGGCTCAGTGGAACCCTTGCAAGCAGCAAGAAGAGCCCTGGCAACATCTTCATCCCCGACAGATTCAACTCCGGAATTCAATCTCTCCTGTACAAAAGGAGTAAAATCACAAAGGGGAAGGAAAACAAGATCAATTCCATCAACCCTCCTCTCTTCTTTCCCACCTAAAAGGGTCCAAATATAGATTGTTCCGTAAAGAGGTAAAACATCAAACACATATATGACGGAATTCAAGCTGTTCAAGTAATCAAGTAAACTAACCAACGCAGCCTTCTCAATGTGGATACAGAGAGTGTCCAAAGGTAAAACAGCTCCATCGCCAGGGTATATGTGAGAACCAACCCTCTTCAGCACTGAACAAGCTTCAGCAATTCCACCACGTGATATAGCTTGATCAATTAATCTGGCCCAGGTTTCTCTTACAATGCTGCTATCTTGATCGCCAGAATAGTTTGCGAAGTACAACATCTCCAGACAAACCTGTGAACCAGACAAGTCAATAGCCTGAAGCATTCTATATAGGGATGGTTGTGAACCCACGTCTCTGATTGTATATTCATCAGATGGGCAAATGAATTTGCACACAAATAAGTTTGCATAGGAGGTGCTGAGAAAGTGTGCCTATTCTGAAGCAATTCCAAGATTCATCCGACATAAGCATTTTGATAACCTCATCAGATTACTCTTCTACAGTCAATCAGATTTCAGTTGGCTCAATAGTTTGGCTCTTCGGACTTACTTAAGAGCTAGTGGAATGAAACCTTGCCAATTCAGAAAACTACAATCAACAAAGCTGCTTAGGCAATTGTCGAATTATTCATTAACAGTCAATGTCCATGGGTGATTTTTTCACCAGGATTTGAGAAATTAATTTTATGCACCCTCCTTTACTCCTGCTCATGCCTGCAGGAAGAGAGATCATTTGCCTCTGCCCTCTTGAGCTAAAAATTTACATGTTCAATCCAATCATCCTACCAAGGGAACACTTCCCCCAATACTTTCATGGAAAGAAAGTAAAACCTTTAATCTCAATACAGCTCTCTTGCCAGCCTCAAGTGGGTGAGTCACTCTCCTAAACCCATACATTTAACTTGCAAAATTATATAAAACAGTCCAAATAGCAAATCCAGTTTAGCATTTTCACACCTGCATCCAATAGCTTCATGTTACCAGGCAGAGTTGCCACTCAATAAAACTATGTCCCAGAACCCACCCTCTATCCATCTCAAAACATATATAACTAAATCAATCAGTGAGAAACAGAGGAGATTCTGGACATAAAACGCTGATCATGGGAGAACAGAGGAGATTCTCACTAATTCTAGTCTAAGAGAAACAGAGTTTGTCAAAGCATTGATCACGGGATAAGAAGATTCACAAATTAACTAATAGAAAAGGCCAGAGCATGCTGTTAATTGAAACAGAGGACTTCATTTTCTCATGATCAATGCATACCCTGAATTGAGACACAACTAATAACTATATCACCTACCACCATAAAGGGCAAGCAAATAAAGTACTCAATGCAGCCAACTCAATAGTGCGCACCATGAAATATTTAAATCATGTACAAAATTTATCTACTCAAAATTGACATGAAAGAGATAGGAGCTCTACACCAGTTTAAACCCTGCACTCAGCAGAAGTTCCCACCTCAAAATCGATTGCAAGAATAACGTATGCATGCTCAATGATGATAGAGCCGGTAGAACATATTCATTGACTATATTGCAACTATTTCTACTGAAATTGGATCAATAAGAAAATATATTAAGAAAGGTGTACCTCCCAAAGCTCAAATGGAACTGCATATTCATTGTAAAGCTCCGTTATGCTCTTCAAATCTAATGATAACTCTCTGGCCTTCTCTCGTGCAGCTTTAGCATAAGTAGTGTCCTCAGTCATGCCATCATCATCTGGGGCAGAACCAGACATGCCTTGCGAACACTCTAACCTGGAAGCAATAGCCTCAAGTTCCTCCTTAATCTTTATTTGAAATCGGAGAACTGCAAGTTTTCCCTCAAGCAAATCTAGCAGTCCACTGTCAAAGGTCTGGTTAGAACCTGGCAGGCCATCATTTGCACTTGCATTCTTCGCCTGTAGAACTGCATTGCTCAGGTACTGAAACCTGAGTGGACAAATTAGGAAAAAAAATTAATAAAGAATACAATGCAAGGCTAATGGTTACAATCAATAAAAACTCTTAAGTCAATGCTGAAATGCAGATGGCAAGAAAAAAAAGCTAAATGAAGGCTGCTTAAAGTGAACTGCCCAGGTAAATCACAAAAACATATATATGTCAGTTGTATAAGAAATTGGAGAGCCTCTTATTTTAAGCAATCTATGGTGCTTGAAAACAAGAGGTTCCAGCTTCTATTGCAGATAACTATAGACAAAATTGCAGATTACCCCCTGAACTTTTTCTTTAGTTTCATACAGCCTTCCTCAACTTTAATTTGTGTCAGATCCCACAAGGTTCTTTTTTCTTATGCAGGGATCACCTGGCAGCCCTCCATAGACATTCTAAATTTTCACCGTTCTTATTATTTTCCATGAATTTTAATATGCTTGGTGCAAGTTCACGAGCAAAAGATTTGCCATTTCGACAGTGTTACAATGGGTCACGTGCAAAGGGCAACCCCATTGGTACTGTTTAAGTTCTGCAGTGAGTGACAAGTCCAATGCCACTTTATTGAATTGGTTGGACAGAAAAAAATGCACATCTCATTGATTATTTTGGAAGGTGATAGGCTACACTCTATTATGAGCATGACTACACTTTACATCCCAACTTTCCACGTGACACAGTTTACATTTTTAAGCGTACTTTGAAAACCCTCAAAATCGCATAAAAGTACCATTAGGATAATCATCTTATTTACATTGGTGCTAAGCTGTAACCATACTATGTCTACTTATGAGCAATAATATCCTTAAAAAGGAATATTACTTAGGCTCCATTTGTTTCATAGAAAATGAAAAACTTGAAAAATATTTTTCTAAAAATGACCTCTTATATTGCTTAAAAAAATGTCAATAAAAATGTTTTCATTATTGACAATAATTTATGTGTAAACATTTTCGTGAACGACATAAACATCTTTTGTTCATCTGTCTTTTGAAGTAGTACAAGCAATCATTTTAGGAAAAAGTTTTCCAAATTTTTTATTTTCCTCGAAACAATGCATCCTTAGGATACATCCATCTCATTATCTGCTTAGCTTGAAAGAACCAGAAAGAGGAATTCATAACATAAGTAACCTTTGCTCTAGAGTCGGAGCATCCCCAGCATTGTTCGATCGCCTCTCTGCCAGTCTAAGCAAGATATGAGCTGCAAGCACGTGCTGCCTCTTTGAGACATAATACCGTGCAAGAAGATCAAAATACTTTGCCTGATTACTTTGGATAGCTCCACCATGTTGACCTGATGAAGAAGTAGCTGACAATACCCCAGAAACAGCTCGAACCTTCCAAGTAGACAGTAGAGAGCATAAATTATGAAAAAGGGAGAGAGAGAGAGAACCAAAAACTTAAATGCACTATGTGCAGATTTTATTCAGAAGGAAAAATGAACTCGATTGTTGTTTGAATGATCCAGGAAAAAAAGAGATCAAGGAAAAGGATTACCTCTTGGATAGTTTGCCGGCCTGCACTCTGAAGAAAAGGTACCAAATCCGGGCCTCCATATTCTAACAATTCATTTTCCAGGCCCAAATTGATCATAGCACGGTACAGGTACTCATGAAATAATCGATCAGGTGACTGAACTCCAAGTTGAACAATCTGGCAGATGTATCTCTGCCGAGAAGCCTGATCAAGGATTGACCGTGCAGCAACAGGCTTAACAGGGGAACCGAATTCTCTGTGTGAAGCCTCACCTTTCAGAGAACGCAAGGCACTGATGATAATTTCATAGCATTGCTCCCGCTTAGCAAGGGCATGTTCACGAACTGCTGCATCAACTTGGTCATTCATAGCATCAATAGTGGGGTCGAGCGCTTGTGCCTTCTCTAAAGGCAAACGTACCACAGCTTCATAAAATCTGCATCACTTTCTAATGTTATGTTTCTACATTTGATGGTTTAACAACAACTACAAAATTTAAAAAACTGTTGTAAGGTTACAAAGTTAACCTTAAGTCCTCAAATCTTTTGCAGACAGTTTGCAAGTCAGCAGATTCAGGAACTTTACTCAAGAAATCGAAGGCCTCCCTTGCAAGATTCACCCTCTCCTCAATGTCTGAAGTTACAGCAGCTCTCTCGAGACATTCCACAGCCAAGAAAAACTTGTAATCGGACTCTTTGAAGTAACTTGGACAACCCTCACGCAATCTAGCACTGATGTCATCCACTGTTCCCCTACCATCAGGACCAGTATAATTCTGGATACACGAGTTACATTCTATTTCAAGTGGAGTCTAACATGCAGAGCCATCACAACAACAAAATGGAAAATTTTAAAGAGTGCCCTTAGAGCACTTCTTGAGCGTTGTGAAATAGGCTGTGGAAATGTGCTATTTTTCATATGATGTAACTTTCTTAAAGTGTGACATTCCAATTTTCAAGGCCTCTTGAAATGTGTCATTTCCATGCTCAGTTAACTTAACCTGTGCCCTAGTGGCACTTTGTAATAAGTCCCTAACAAAATGAAGGACAATTAAAAAAATATGTGCAAAAGAAGAAAATTTCTTCATTTTCAGCAATATAATCACCCATTACCTCCATTAGAACAGATATAAGCCTTGTGGCAATGCAGTCACCCTCCTCAGAGCAAACCAGTTGATGGAAGGTTAGCTGAACCAAGGATTGCTGAAAACTAGCATCAAATCCCTGGATTAAGCGTGTTAAATGATGTTGTGAAAGAAGCTGAAGCAAATATAATGCTTCACTAGATCTGAGAAGCAACTGTCTGACGCATTCCATTGCTCGCACCTGTGTTATCATACAAAGAAAACGAAAATGTGATAAACTAAAAGAGCATTGCAATAGGTAACTATTACTGTTATCTGGGGCAAACTCAACCAACCTCCATAGCAGCCAACTCTGCAGAACTATATGGTAGCCGTTGCCTTTTATTGGCTGGCCCACTACCATTAGAATCAACATTCCGGGAGTAAGAACCGAATAAATTCCGCATGAGACTCCGATCACCAACCCCTGATTCTGAGTTTGTCCCATACAAGATAGAGCCTGTCCAGTCTCCTAGACCAGCCACGCACCCATAAAGTCCCCTCCTCTGGTCCCTTCTGGACCTCAGAAACTTCTCCAATGAACGCAGCTTGTTTTCAAGAATTTGCAGAGCCCCAAAGGAGAGTCTGCAGACAATTACACCACTTTCCGACGGCACATCAGCAGAGGAACCAAAGCCTCCTTTCTTAATCATGACAGGGAGCTCCCACACCGGATACAGCAACCTTGATGAGCACAAGCAAAGCCCTTCATGGGCACCAGAAAATACGGGCTCAGCCTCTTGTACAACCTGCCCCATGCTAAATCCCCCACTGGCAGTTCTTGTATTGGATAATCCACTAGTACCTTCAAGCTGTGGTACTCCCACAAGTCTTGGATCCTCAAAAGACTCCGCAGCCTTCTCAGCAATAGCATTGCTAATGATAATTTCAGAATCAACTATTCTGCCGGCTAGCATCAGACACATTGCAGCTGCCTCAGCAGCTCCAAATCGGTTGAAGAAGTCTTCCAGAACAGATCTCGGAGAGCTGGACTCAAATAACCTCCTCAATATGTCCACAGGCCTGTTAAAAACAACTTCCATCAAGCCCATTGTGCTGAATACAACAACTTTTCTCCTAGGCAATATGTGTTGTATGGCGAGGTCACTTCTGGCCCAAAGTTTCCCAGATATCTTTTCTGAGGACTCCCCCGAATTTTCGATCCTACAAAACTCAAGTTCTGAATATAGTGACTGAACAGTAGCTGCAGTATCTGGTGGAGGTAGAACATCCGCCACAGAAAGCATTCGACCTTCAATGGGTAGGGAAGAAACAGATTCCCGTAATGCACGAGAACTTCTTACACTTGTTCCTAATGCACCCGATGAAGATGATTGCGTGCTTGAATCCTTGCTCACAATAAGAAGAGAAGACACAGTGGGCGATGATGAATCAGAAAGGACAAGAGTTCCCGTGGAGTAGTAGGCAGATTCAACCTTCAGTGAGAGATCCTCACTTGGAGATCTAGCAGTGAGAGATATGTTTCCAAAGGAAAGGCCACCACTGACCCCTAAAGGAGGAGAAGGTCTAGATGTTACCACTTTTAAGCAGCTGGGCTTATAATGGCTTGCTTCAAATCCACCCAGCCCACCGACACTACCTGTGTTTCCATTAGATGATGAAGTTGAAAGGTACATTCTTCTTCCATCTGACAATACCGCAACAAGGTGTAGCCACTTTGATTCAACTGTTGATAAGGGTGAAATACAAACTATCGAGGGCTTTCCTGGTCGAGTTGAGGCTCTCTGAGTTGTTGATTGTCGAGCTCCATAATGTGCATCCCTCTGATTTATAAGATTTTTTTCTTCTGTTACTTTCTTCAATGGCCCATCTCCATTTGATAATAGAACAAAAACCTGTACTTTCATTTCTTCCGTCCGTGCATATAGAATTTGTCTTTCATTATCAAAAACCATTTCTACAATAGGGTCAACTGCTGCAAACTTAAATACATTTGGAACAACCCACCTGAAAAGGAGAAACCGGTTCTTAAATCCACGAAGAAGCAAAAGAATCACAACACGCTAGAAAATTTCAAAATGACAGGCAAACTTAATTATCTAACATTACAAATTATCAATATTGGATAAATGTGCAGTTATACCTTGAAATAACGGTACCTAAACCAGCAGTAACGCAAACCTTTCGACAACGTTTGTGCCAGCCAGAACCAGTGGTGTATAGAAGTTCATAAATGTGTCCATCACGGCCAGCCAGGAAAATACGACCTTTCTCAGTACAGGTGATCCCTGTCATGGTGACTCCATCAGATGGAATGGTATATTCTGGCAGAAGCTGTAGCGAGACCTCAGAATACGGATCGGTGCCATCAGCTCCTCCAGAGCTACATACTCCAACAAGAATCAACTGACAGAAAATTGAATCTGATAAGAGATAATAAATTTGCACACAAAAAGAACAAATTATAATTATGGCGAGAAAACATGTACAGAAATCCTAATAAATGAAAAACCTGTAAAAGTTATTAAGTTTGTGTCCAAGATAGGGCACAGAAATTACACATATTTCTTTCCTTTCATGGAAAATTACACCTCACAAAAAGATGCCATCTCTAGTATCAGGAGCCAAAAGTAGAAATTTGAATTACCTCAAGAGGTGTCGCTAAAATCAATAGATACTGGATGGCCTCAATAAAGATGCCAGGTTTGGATTTACAGAGGCCAACAGCACATATAGCTTGTTCCTCGACATTGAATTCAGGACATTGACCATCCCTAAACATGAGAGAAGGAGAACAGGCTGAAAATTATCAAACAGCAATTAAAACAATAAGCCTTCTGAAAAGCCTTCTGGAAAGCCTTCCAAATTCTCAAGGACCATGACTCTAATTTGAATCACAAGCCACTAACATTATATTCCACTGCCATCCCTTGCATACAGGCCATTTGCCAGATGAAAATTATGCATATCTAAGGTATCGTTTAGTTAAAGCATTCTGCTCATCATGCCATCAAAGGTGAATGACGTATCATTTAACTAGCAAAACTATCAATAAAAAAGGTAACAAAACACAGGTACAGCTTCACATATTTGGAGGTTTGTAGAAACACAAACAGCTATATTAGAGGACTTCATTTGCTCTGCAAAATAATAGTACAAACAATTTTTCTCAACTTCTTAGCACGGCAGAAAAACATTTGTAGATTTTATGCTTTGTGTAATCTTCTCATCAATTAGGCTATGAACTGCCTAAGCATCCCAGCCACAGATACCACCTGCCTGTATTCGTATCAGGCAGGCTGCCAAGAAGATAATAACTTGTCCAGCCTAACTACTGACATTGCTAGATGGCCAAAAATAAAAATAAAAATAAAAAACATTGCCCGTGCTCACCACAGTATCAACCAGATGGCATGGATTTGCATTATTTACATCCATGTAATCATTTCATCTCTTATTACATTCACAGTGCCCTCAGTTCAGCTTGTGCCTTACCTTTATTCTTTCACTCTTTTTGCCTTATCTGCATAGTTCATAGAAGTTTCTGTTTCATTTCAACTTTATAGAAATAATTCATTCGCTCATCTGAGTGATTATCCTATTTAAACTAGCCAATTTCCACAACTTGACATGGTGCAATTTACTGAGTACTATTCTCTCCCCAAATATGGATAGTTTAACAATCAATTTAAGGAAAGCAGAAAATCTTTTTCCCAAAGCATGTGGC